>CM036646.1:1661016-2231016 GCA_020746105.1 Trogon surrucura
AGCCCCGTTTCGCCCCCGACTCACCTCAGCGCCCCCCCCCCAGGTCGAAGCTGAGCTGCCGGGGCAGGCGCCGCCCGAAGTCGCGCCCGAAGTCGGGGTCGAGGGCGAGCGCCTCGGCCAGCGCCCCCAGCCCCAGGCGCTGCAGTGCGCAGTACGTCAGCCCCCGCACGTCCGCCCCCGCCCGCCGCGGCCCCCCCAGGTCGCAGCCGATCAGGTCCCCCTTCCCTGGGGAGAGAGGCGCGGGGGAGCGGTTGGCGCCATCGCTGCGGCGAGTTGTGTCCGGCCTCAGCCCGCCCCCCCGCCCCCGTCCCCGCCGGGGCTCACCCAGGAGGGCGAGGACGGTGCCGTCGTGGCGCAGCACCTCCATGGAGCCCGAGCGCAGGAAGTAGAGCTCGCGCAGCGCGTCGCCGCGGCGGATGAGGAGCTCGCCGGGGGTGCAGAAAGCGGGGCGCACCCCCAGCGAGAGGGCGCGCAGGCAGCCCCGGCTGGCGCCCCCGAACAGCGGCAGCCCCAGCAGCTCCTGGTGCAGGTGCAGCGCGACGTCGGCGCGGAGCTCCTCGGGCAGGGTCTGCAGGAGCTGGGGGACACACACACACACACACACACACACGTGACACCCCACTCCCCCCCACCCCTGGAGGCCCCCCCCAGCTCCCCACCCACCCCCCCCCTCCCCGGCCGGCCCCGCTGTGGGGAACCCCAACTCCCCTCCACCCCAGCACGGGCTGAGCCCCCCCCAGAATTAGCCACCCCCAACCTGTTCATTGCTGCTCGGGGAGTGTGGGACCCTCCCGGCACCACCCAGAGCCCCCCCGGCCCCCCCACCCAGCCCCAAACCCCCCATCTCTGCCTCCACAGGCTGCGCGCCCCCAGTTCCCCCCCCCCAGCACTCCTGGGGGAATGAGGAACCCCCAGCCCCGCCCCCCCATCCCCACCGTGGGACTGGGGGACCCCAATTCCCACCCCCCACAAATCACGCATCCAACCCCCCCCCTCCATCCCTGCTGTGGGGCTGCAGCCCCCCCAAGCCCCCTCCACCCGCCCTGCATGGCCAGGACGCCCCACTTCCCCCTCACCCCTGCTATGAGGGCCCCCCAGTCCCCCCTGCGGAGCCCCCCCCAACCCCTCAGACCCCTCCCCACCCCCTCAAACGCCCCCATCCCGCGGGATTTAAGATTTTACTTCAAGAGTGCAGCCCCCTGAGCCCCCTCCACCCCTCCTGGGTGGCCAGGACACCCCATTGCCCCCACCACCCCCGCTAGGATGCCCCCAGACCCCTCCGGGCAGCACCCCCACCCCCTCAAACCCCCCTCAAACCCCTCCCCACCCCCTCAAACCCCCCTCAGACCCCTCCCCACCCCCTCAAACCCCCCTCAAACCCCTCCCCACCCCCTCAAACCCACCTCAGACCCCTCCCCACCCCCTCAAACCCCCCTCAGACCCCTCTCCACCCCCTCAAACCCCCCTCAAACCCCTCCCCACCCCCTCAAACCCCCCTCAAACCCCTCCCGACCCCCTCAAAACCCCCCTCAAACCCCTCCCCACCCCCTCAAACCCCCCTCAAACCCCTCCCGACCCCTTCAAACCCCCCTCAGACCCCTCCCCACCCCCTCAAACCCCCCTCAAACCCCTTCCCACCCCCTCAACCCCCCCTCCCCATCCTGCCGGATTTAAGCTTTGACTCCAGGATTGGAGCCCCCTCCGTCCTTCCTTATGGGACCGGGGGCACCCCCAGACGTGCTGGCCGAGGCGGGGGGGGCGCGGGGAGGGGGCGGGATGTCTGACCTCGGCCGCGTCGATGCCGTTGTTGGCCGCCCACGTGCTCTGGAAATACTCGAGGATGCGGCGCTTGAGCGGGCGCGGGATGCGGTGGGCGCGCACGTAGTCGCGGAGGTCGCGGGCGCGGCTGTGGTAGAGGAAGCGGCGGGCGTAGAGACGCTGCATCACGGCCGTCACGTTGCCGAAGACCACCGCGTGCATCAGCGCTGGGCGGGGGGACAACACACACACACACACCCCGTCACCCGAGCTCCCCTTTTCCCCCCAACCCCGGCCCCGCCGCGGCCCCTCACCCCCGACCAGCATCGTGCAGATGGAGAAGAGCTTCTCGGTGTCGGTGTTGGCCGAGACGTTGCCGAAGCCGACGCTGGTCAGGCTGCTCAGGGCGAAGTAGAGGGAGGTGATGTAGGCGCTGCGCAGCGACGGACCCCCCCGCAGCGCCCCCGGCCCGCTCTCGCTGCAGTTGCCCCCCGGCTCGGTGTCGTTGCCGGCCCCCCCGGCGCTGCAGTTGCTCCTCGCCAGGTAGTAGGGGGTGTCCAGCCGCCGCGCCAGCTCCTGCAGCCAGCCTGGGGGGGGGACATGGACATTGGGGGGGAACAGGGCCATGGAGTGGGACAGGGACAATCCCACCTCTGGGCATATGGGGGGAAAACAGGGGAGGGGACAGGCAGGTTGTGATCTGTAGGGGTGCTGGGCGGGGGGTAGATCTCGGTTTTGGGGTGCACAGAGGACATTTAGGGGGACAAAGTGCACCCCAGCAGCCGATCGGAGGGTGCACGGCCACCAGCACTGGGACATGGGAGCTTATGGGGGGACACGGGGACGTGACAGGCGCATGGGGGACAAGGCACAGGACCCTCCCAGCCCGTCCCAGGTGGGTGGGGGGGCCGTACCGATGTCGGGCAGGGTGCCGGGGCTGCCCTCCACCTCGCGCTGCCCCAGGAGGAACCAGCCGCAGGCGACCCAGTGGGCCAGCAGGGCGAAGACCACCATGAGCAGCGCCAGCACCACGGCGCTGTACTGGGAGTACCGGTCCAGGTGGGGCAGGAGCCGCAGCAGCCGCAGCAGCCGAACCGTCTTCAGCAGGTGGGCGCCCACGTACTGCGGGGAGAGGGGGGCCCCCGGGGACGGGGTGGGGGCACCTGTTGGCTCCATCCAGCCCAGCGGGGCCCCTCAGTCCCTGTGGTGTTAACAGGAGGGGCTCCTGCAGCCCACCAGGGTCACCGGGGTCCTCACAGCTCAGTGACAGCCCTCAGTGTCCCCCTTCAGCGTCACCACAGCCACATGAGGGTCTTTATAATCCTTCCTCAAGCCCCGTTGGGTCCCCGCAGCGCCCCCCACCCCAAGCTCCCTGCAGCATTCTGGGGGCCCATCAGGGGCTGCAGGGGTGTCCCCATGCTCCAGCTCCAAAGCCCCGGGGGGGGTCTCTGCAGCCCAACAGGGTCCCTGCAGCCCTGGGGAGTTCTCTGCAGCCCAGGGGGGAGGTTTCTGCAGCCTAAGGGGGTCCCTGCAGCCCCTGTTGAGGGGGTCCCCACGTGCTCACCACGTCGACCTGGCAGGCGGCGAGCAGGTCGAAGGGCAGCGCGGCCACGAGGTCGAGCGGGAACCAGCCGGCCAGGTAGTGGCGGGCGATGGCGCGGGGCTCCAGGACCACCCGCCCCGACTTGCTGACGAAGGTGGTGCGGAAGTTGAGGACGATGTCTGGGGCAGGGGAGGGGGCGGCCGTCAGTGCACCGAGCCCCCTCTCTGCCCTCTGCCTGGAATGGGAGGGGTTGGGAGGGTGTTTTGGGGGGGGGGGTCTTTACCCATCATGAAGAGGATTTCCACACACAGGTCGCAGGCGCTGGGGGGGCCACGGGCGGCCGGCAGCCCCTCCTTGGTGCCAGCCCCCACACAGACACTGTAAGGGACGGTGACGGCCACGTAGAGGGTGGCGAGAAGGATGAGTCCGTCCCAGCCCGCCCTGAAGGCCCCGTAGTGCAGCAGGATGAGGGGGGGCTTGCGGATGGCGGCCACCTTGTACTCGGGCAGCGAGGGCTTGTCCCCAAAGATGCCCTGATGGAGACGGGGGTCAGCGTGGATGACCTGTCTCCTGCCCTGACCCCGTCTCCTGCCCTGACACTCTGTTCCCCTGTCCCCAACCTCAACACCTCGTCCCCAGCGCTTTCCCACCCCTGTCCTCAGCCACAGGCGTGTCCCCAACCTGGTCACCCTGTCCCCAACTCACACACCTCAGTCCCAGCCCCTTTATCCCAGTCCAATCACTTTGTCCCCAACCCTGACACCTTGTCCCAAACACCTTGGAAAAGCCACTCTCAGCTGACACAAGGTCCCCATCCTCAGCTGACACAAGGGTTGGGGACCTCATCCCCAGCCCTTGTGTCACCAAATCCACTACGTCCCAGCCTGGACACTCTGGTCCCTGTCCCCGGCCCCAAACGATGTCCCCAGCCCTGACCCATGTCCCAGCGCCACCTTCCTGAGCTTGTGCTTGTTCTTCCTCTGCCTCTGCAGGTGCCCGGAGAGGTGGTAAAGCACCGCCCGGCTCCGGCGCCGGCTGGCGTTGAAGCCCTTCCCTCCGGCACGGCTGAACCGCCGGCGGCCGCCTGCACACGCAGAGTTGGGGGACACTGGGGTGATGGTGGCCTTGGCGGGGGCTCTCTTTGCTCCCATCGCTCCACTTCACCATCCCCTCACCCGTATCCTTCGTGCTGTCAGCGCCGGAGCGGCTCTTGGCGCCGGTGACGTCTTTGTGGGACACGAGGAACAGGGCCACCTCGTCCTTCTCGTTCTTGATGGGCACCACGTCCAGCAAGCACCAGAAGGGGACACCTACCGGGGCGGTGGGGGGCAACACCTGCGTTGACTGCACGTCACCAGGGGTGGAAGAGGGGGTGCGGAAGGGGGTCCCGGCCGCCCACCGTTCTTGCGGTAGAGCAGGAGCTCGCCCTTGAAGGGCCGGTGCTCGTCCAGCGCCCGGCGGAGCTGGTGCCGCAGCCGCTGGCTGGTGTCGGGGCCGTAGAGGAAGGAGCAGGCGCAGCAGCGCTGCATCACCTCCGCCCGCGAGAAGCCCGTCAGGTCGCAGAAGCCGTCGGAGCAATAGACCACGGGGAAGGCGCTGGGCACCTGCGCGTTGCCCAGCACGAAGTTACTGTCTGCAGAGGGAGCAAAAGCGGGTGGGACGGGGAGAAAGCGGATGTGGGGAGCCTGCGGGGCGAGGGGGAGCTCGCGGCGCTGGGGGAGCCCCTTGGGTTTGGGGGTTCTCATGGGCTTGGCGGAGCCTGAGGGGCTGGGGGAGCCCGTGAGGGTGGAGGGGGGGCCAGGAGAGCCCAGGGGTTGGGGGTCCCACGTGGCTGGGGTGACTGAGTCACCCCTGAGGGTCCCCCCGGTGGTCCAGGGGGGTCTGGGGGCGCCCGCAGCCATCGGGGCCCGCCGGGCTATTTTTATCGCTGCTGCCGAACCGCCCCGCTGGCACTGGTGGAGCCCACTCTGCCTCATTTGCATACATTTGCATGGGAACAGCGTGGGGGGCTGATGCCCACCCGCTCCCCCGGGAGAAGCCAGCACCGGGCCGGGGCGGGGGGGGCCCTTCCCCGAGGAGCGGGGCCATCCCGGGGGCTCCAGCCCGGTCCCGGCCCGGTGCAGCCCCGGTGCCGCGGAGCCCATCGCCGTTACTCACCGGCACGGCGGGGGAGGGGGGCGGGACGAGTATTTATAGCCCCGGGAGGGGGCGGCGGGGCCGGATCCTTCTCCGGCGGGTGAGAGGGGGCGGCGGGAGCCGGGATCGCACCGGGCCCCCCAGCGTGTGTGTGTCCCCCGCCCTGGGGCCGTGCACCCCCCGGCCCGACCGGGCGCTCCCCGAGGGGGATGCCCGTGAGCATCGCCGAGCACCCCCCGTTCCGGTCCCGGTCCCGGTCCCGGTCGGAGCACATCGCCGAGCACCGCCGGTCCCGGTCCCAGTTCCTCCGTCCCTGGGGGAGCACATCACCGAGTGCAGCCGGTCCCGGTCCCTCCATCCCGGGGGGAGCTCATCACCGAGCACCGCCGGTGCCGGTGCCGGTCCCTCCCGCCCCCCGCCCGGTCCCGGCGCCGCCGCCCCGTGTCTCCGGTGCCGGCGGACTCACGCGTCCCGTCGAAGCGGCGGGCGATGGTGTCGAGGAAGGCGTTTTGCGGTGCCAGGAGGCCCCGCATCGGCGGCATCTCAGCGGCGGCTCCGCGCTGCCGCCATCCCCGCGGGCTCCGCCGGGCCCGGGGCTCCCCCGCGCCGCCGCCCGCCCGCCCCCCCCACCCCGGGACCGCCCCCCGGGAGGGGCCCCGGGACCCCGCACCCTCCCGCAGCCCCGATTCCGGCTCCTCGAGGAAGGGGCAGCCGGGGCTCGGTGGCCACGGGGGTCCCGGACTCGATGGCCCGCGGGGACCAAAGGAACCCCCCCCGGGAAGCCCCCGGTTCCCCCTCCGGGGCTGCGGGAGGCAACAGGCACCGACATTCACCGCCAACATCGTCTTTATTCGTACAGCTCGAAAGAACGACCGTGGCCATCTCCGCGACCAGGGGGCACCGAGGATTAGCTCCGCTAATTGATATTGCTAGAAATTTAATTTAGGGAGGGGGCAGGGCTGGAGGAACCGGGGAGGGGGGAGAGAACAGGGCGAGAAGGGGAAGGGAAAGAAAAGAAAGAGATGCCCAACATGAAAACCCGTGTGCGGGCGACGCGTGCGGCTCCCCGGCCCCGCCAGGAGAGGAGGGGGCCAGATTCCTGCCTGTCCCCGGGGGAGGGGGACACCCCCGGCCCCCTCCTCGGTGCTCCCCAGCCCCCTCCTCGCTGCCAGCACGAGGGAGGGCTCGGTCCGGGCTGCTCCGGCGAGAGAAAACGCTTTGGGGCCGGGGTTTGGCCGCGATGGTGGGGGCTGGAGGGGAGAGGATAAAGGGGGGCAGGGAGAGGCCTGGAGCCCCTCGGGGAAGGGGAGGGGGGCGTGAGGAACACAAAGCAGGTGAGGGAGGGGGGGAAAGGAAGGGAAAAAGAGAGCAAAACCCCCCAAAATGGCACGAGAAAGGCGCAGTGTAAACTCTCCTTCGGTGCATCCCAGGCGGGAGCTTCCTCCAGTCGGGGTCTCTGGGGAGGGGGCGTGGGAAGGGAGAGCTTGGGGGGGGTCTCAGGAGTTCGCCCCCTCCTGCCGGCTGGCTCGGGGCTTGCGCTGGGGGAGCCCCTTGGTCTCTGTGCCTGAGGAGGGGGGGCCGGGCCGGGGGGGCTGCGGGGGGCTACCGGCCAGCGGCGAGGTTTGCTGGCCGCCGTGGGCAGGGCCCGGCCCCTTCTTCTGTCGGTTGGTGGGGCGGCCGGGGGGGCCGATGTGACGCTGGCCCTGGGACCTGGGCCCCGCTCTCCTGCTCCCCTGCAAAACATCAAACAGGAGAGGGGGGGGGTGGGAAAGCGGAAAAGCAAACCCTGTGCAGATTTCGGGCGGCCTCGACGCCCCCGGGAAGTGGGAGCCACAACCGCATGTGCACCCCCCGGCGCGGTTACCTCTCTCGAAGGCTGGGGGGGGGCGGCCGGCGGCAGTCCCCGCAGCTGCCTCCGCCGGGGCGGGGGGCTTCTTGGTGGCGGTAAGGCTGGCGGCGGCGGGAGAGGCACAGGCGGGGGCGGCAGGAGCGGGGGGCTCGCCCGCGCCGCTCAGGACGGAGCCGCAGCGCGACCGGGCGGAGTAGCTGTTCTTTGGGTGGGAAACTGGAAGAGAAACGCCCCAAAATGAGCGTGGGCCCCGGCGTCGGGGCGCACGGGAGGGGTTCGGGGGGCGGCAAAGGGCTCACCTTGGCCGAAGGAGGCGATGCTCTTCTTCAGCGCGTCGAGGTCACAGGTGAACCGCGCCACCCGGCCCAGGTCCTCGTCGTACTTGCGTTCGCTCACAAAGTGCTGCACGGGAAGGACGAAGGCGCCACGTGAGCTCGGTTTGCGCACGGGGACGCAAAACGGGGCTGGATTATAAAAAACCACTTGGATTCCTGGCTCATCGAAACCTCAGGCTGCCAGAGCTGCCCCCAGAGCAAACTTTGTGATAAAACAAACACCGCAAACGCAGAACTCGCCGAATCCCGCAGGTACGAGTGGAATGAGGAGGGTAAGGAGCGAGGAAACAATTCCAGGAGGATGAGGTAACCTCACGAGGCGGCCAAGACCTGCCCCATTCCCACCCGGGATTTGGTGGCGGCGTAATTCCCGCCTGGGGGAGATCGGGACCGGGCTGGATCAGAGGGAAAAAAATAAATCTCACCTTTATGTCAGCCCTGAGCTCGACCAGCTGCTCCTCCGACATCCGCACGGCCACGTCCGTCATCTTCTTCAGGGCTTCCGCCTTCTTCTGGCGGCCGAGCAGGATTTCCACTGGAAAAGAGGGCACAGCTCGACACGGCGCCTTACGGGCAACCACCAGGCTCCCGGGCCCCCTCCGGGCGCCACGAGCCAGCTGCGAGGCAGCCCCCGCCGCCCCCCCCTAGAGCTCCAGACACCGCGCGAGGCTGAGCCGACCCCGGGAGCGGCACGACACGCGTGGTCCCCAAGCTGCCACCGGCGATCGCTGCCCGGAGCCTCTTCCAGCTCCCCGGGAATGCAGAGGGTTTGGGGAAGGGTCTCCCGTGGCAGAAGGAAGTTTGAGTCCCACCTTCCAACGAGGGTACGAGCTTTGAGTGAGCAAACGTCACCCTGGTGCTGGCGCCACGGGGCGAGTTTTGCCGGGGTACAGAGCCAGGGATTTATTTCGGATCAGAGGGGACAGGAGGTAAAAAAATCACAGGGATCTGCTTCTGGAGGGGAGGAAAGACAAGGGCCTTACTTGCTTCTGCTTTCACTTTGTCCATCTCGGCCAGCAACGCCACCTCCCGATCCATGAGGCTGGGGGGGAAAAAAAAACCACAGAAAACAAAACAAAACAGAAAAAAGGGGTGAGATTTAGCATTAAACAAAGAGGAACGAAAACTGTCGGGAGCAGCGGGCGGGTTTCCAGCGGGGCGGTGCCGGCAGGTGGCAGCAGGGCCTCGCCGCGCACCCACGGCTCCGCTTTTGTTCTGCCACGGGAGCTGCTGCAGCCTCGGCTGCGCTGGAAGTTGCTCGGGTCACGGCGCGGGGACACGGTCACCCGCCTCGGGGCCACCTCGGCGAGGGGACAAGGGAGGCAATGGCAAACCAGGGCGCGAGGCTTGAGCGAAACGCTGGTAAAGGCGACGAGCCGCGGCCCGGGAGGCTCCTCACGACTTTTTTGGGCACGGAGGGAAGACCCGGGCAGGTCAGGGCGGCCGCCCTCGCCCCAGCAGAACCGCACGGCCCCCGGGCGGCAAATCTGGCACCTCGAGGCCATCGAGCCTCCAGCAGCGCCGTCCCCAGGCCGTGGGGGTCACGGCTGGGTCCCAGAGGGAGCAGGAGGGGAAATCCCAGTCCTCCCATTGCAGACAGGAGCGGGTACTGGCTGCAGTTCTGCTCTTCCCTCCGAGGAATCCAGACCCTGGCAGACACTTTGGTGCTTCCCCCCCAGCTCCGACTCGGCCCCGCCGCTCACCTTCGCCTCGACAGGCAGCCCCTGCACGGGGCTCGCTTCGGTTTCTGCTTGCTAAATATCAAAGCCGAGCCCTCCTCTCCCGTGCTGGCCCTGCGGCACCTGCAGCAGATGTGACGCTCGAAGAGACAGCACGGGGTCAGCCCTTCAACACCCCACCACGGGCTTTTTCTTTTTTTTTTTTTTGTGCTTTTTTCTTTTTTAAGCGAGAAAGGTTTGCTGGAAAACGGGAGGGATATTTATTTTATAGGGGCCGACTGAAAGGGAAACCGCAGAGCATCTGAAATGCAAACCCAAAGCCGCGCTCCCGCTCCTCGGCACGTCGGCGAGATCAATTTAAACAATTCCCTCTGAACAGCAGCTTTGACATTTGGCTTCTTCTGTTGATTTATCGCTCTGTCCATCTGCTTTTTCAGGGCAGGGATTGTTTCTGCTCGTAGCGCAGCGGGGGCCTGATCCAGGTCAGGCACTCGCAGCCCGACCGCGCCGATACAGCGACGCGTGTCAAAAGCGACGTTAATAAGACTTCACCTCCCTCCCAGCCGCCCCCAGAGCGGCTCAACCTGCTTCTCTGCCTCCCTCCCGGAGCCACGGCAGCAGCCGGAATCCCCCCCGACAGATCCGGGCGCGAACGCGGCCGTAACGATTTCATTCGCGGGCAGGAACGGCCGCGCGGCTCCGGGGGTCGCGCAGCACCTCGCCCCGGCGGAGCCAACACCCGCTCCCCCACAGGGGTTTTTTTTTTTCCGCCGAGCCGCAGGCGCCTCGGCACAGATCATGGCTCACGGCTCTCCGTAATTTAATTTACTCGGCAGAGCTCAGCTGGAGGCCTTTACCCAATTTTACAGTTGGGCTGGCCGGGGGACGGAGGTCAAGCGGCTTCGCCCGCACCGCTCGGGTCGGGCCCCGCCGGCTCCTCGGGAAACTCGCTCGCTCCTCGTGGGGAAACGCGCCCCGCTCCGTCCCGGGATGAGATTCCCCGCGGGCCGGTGGGCGCCGGGCGTTCAGGAAGGGCATTTAAGAACAAGAAAAGGGGGCAGCAGATACAGCAGTAACCACCGAAGGTGAAATAATAACGCCGGCTCGCGACAGGCAACGGCGTGAGAACGCTGAGGGCTCCGGGATCGTCTTTCCTCGGGGCTGGAACCCGACGATTTCAAACACAATATTCAGGATTCCGGGTTCAGGTGACCTGAGCATCTCCAGAAGCCAAAGCAGCCGCTGCCACTCGAGCAGGAGGGATTTCAGAGACCGAGACAGGCACGACCTCGGCGTCGAGGCTCCTTCTCCAGCCTCCCCCACCCGCAGAGCGCAGGTCTCACAAAACCGCGCTGTCGAGAGGGGGAAGGTGAGGGTCAGCAAGTCGGGAAAGCCTCCCCGGTTCAGCAGGACGCGCGCGGGGCAGAAGTTGAACCAGTCCCGGCTTCGCTACTTAAATATCCTGTTTCAGCTGAACAAACCTGCTTTTAAACCCGGCTCTGCCTTGGTAGGCAGCCAGCTGGAGAGGCAACCCAGCGGGAAGATTTAACTTCGGCTGCCGCAGGATTTCAAAACCACACTAATTATTCTCCAGGTCGTGGAGTTGGGGGCGGGGGGAAAGAAAATAATAAACCAAAAATATGCGGAGGTTCAATTTACACCTCGGCTCCCCGGCAACCGCATCGCTCGGGGGAAAAGGAAAGCGAATCCCTTTGTCCCGGCGTTATCGCCCCGGCGGCTCCGGCGTTTGCCAAAGGAGGTTCCCGGTGGCCCCGTTCCAGGCGGGCGATCACGGAACCGCGCGTCCGGCTCCCCCCGCCCGGACTTGAGCCTTTAAACCTTTCCCGACGTGACGCGAGTGTTTTACGGGCAACGACGTCAGCCCAAGGGCGAGGGGCAAACTAGCTGCGTTAGCCACCGTTTTCCGTACCTGGGAGAGGTTTGTACAGATGTTGTCGCTGCACGGGGAGGCAGACGCACGCGCACACACACACAAAAAAACCCCCAACAGAACAGCCTAACAACCAAACCCCCGTGTAAACAGCGGTAACATCGACTCGGTGTTGCCTGAGCAGACACCGCCGCTAACAAAGGAGGAAACAACATTCGTAAAAGCGAATTAGGGCTACAGACCCCTCGGCTACCGACAGGTTCCGTCTCTCGCCACCGCAGGGAGGTGGAGGAATTTTTTCCCAGCAAGAGCGGTCAGTCAGGCTGCCCGGGGAGGGGGGCAGTCCCCATCCCTGGAGGTGTTTAAAGGCCGTTTAGGTGTGGTGCCGGGGGAGATGGGTTAGCGGGGAGCTTTGTGGAGCAGGTTCATGGTTGGACTCGGTGATCCCGAGGGGTTTTTCCAACCCGAGTGATTCGATGACCCTGGAAAGGCAGGTTGGGGCACACGGACACCTCTAAGCTGACCTCTCCAACCCGGGCTGCTCTCCCCGGGTAAGTTTAGGAGCCACCTATAAATATTTTTGTATTTTTAGCACGGGCTGAAGCGAAGCGCGGGCCAGCGGGCGTGCTTACGTCAGGAGCGCGCTTCCCGGTGGCAAAGGTCAAGGTGGGTACGAGAGCAAGCCCACACTCGGACACTGAATTCGCTCAAACCTGGACGCCGACAGCTTCTGACACGGGTTCGCAAGTCTGCCGAGCACCCGCCTCGGTCCTTTTAGCTCCCTGTCAAACGATCGTCCCTCGAGGACGCCTCGTGAATATTTCTTTCCCGAAAGCAACGATATTTGTATAAGCGAGAACAATTTCTCGGTGAGAGCCCGGCCAGCGAGCGTCCCCACCGCCAGGAATCTCATCTCCGAGCACTTACCCGAACCAATAAAGATGTTAATTAAAACAAGACCCCGAGTTACACTCGGCGGGAACATCGTGCACGGTATTAGAGGCTTAGAACGGCGCTGAGGTCTTGGATGTGTACTTACACCTTCCAAAGGATCCCTCTCTTCCCCGCTGTGTTTGGCCAGAATCGGAAGGTTGGGGACACGGAACGATCCGTCCCTACGTGGAACTCACCTGCTCTGCAGCTCGGCAAAGACCTGCTTCATCTTCTTGATGGAAGCATCCATCTCCTCCTTCACCACGACCCGGTACCGAGCCAGCGACACGGTGCAGCGCTGGAGATCCTTCACCGATTTTTCAATATTAGAACCTACCAAGAGACAGAGGGAACTCAGCCAGCCACGTCGACCACGCCGCTAAATCCTCCCAGCAGGGAGAAACCCGGAGATGGCTTTTTCCCCTCTCCTTTCAAACCCACATGCCGCTCGGTCTTAAAATTTTTCGCTTCCCCACCGCCATTGCAAAAGCTCTGGGTTCAGCGGGGACGGTCGGAGAGATTTTCTGACCGGGGCAAGGTTTCCCAAGGCGGGCAGAATCTCCTCGTAAGGGCAGGGACGTTCCCTCCGCATTCTCAATTCCACCAGAGAAACCAAAAGCGCCTCCGAGCCGCTCTCGTGCCAGGGACTGAAGCGAAACACTCCCCAGACCAACAGGCTGTATCGCCCAACGACTCGAAATTACCATTTGCCCGGGGAAGGGAATTATCTCGGAAACTAAGATTAAGGCCGTTTCCTCGAACTGGGAGATGAAAGGGTCGGTTACGGCCGCCAGGGTTAGTGCCCGTGGCATCACCTTTCCCCCCGCCAAGCCACGTTAGGAGCCGCTCGTTAGAGCTCTGCCGAGGTGAGCTTCCGCCACCTCACCTCCCTGAGCTAAGGACAACACCCGCGACCACAGTCGGGGTCTCCGAGGTCCCTCCTGTCCCCGCTCGTTAGCGTAAGGACTCAGCTGCGAAGAAATCACACGCAAGAGGGGGAGAAAACAAATCCCGAAGCGCAGTAGAAGGCGGCTGTCACTTCTCGTCTGAACTTCTGGCCTTTCGACAAATTCTCACACCAGATGAGAAACAACCTCAAGGCTGCGCGACGGAACGGGCTAAACGCTCCACGCGTTTCGGCGCTGCGGGCGCTCCGGCCAAGCCGCCGTCACCGCGCCCGGCGCGCGCAGGGCAGAGGAGGAGCCGAGCGCGAGTCGCCGGCCGGGTCACGAGAACCCTGCCAGCTCGCATTAAAATCAAAGTCCGGCGCGTCGGTCAGTGCCACGGCCGAGGAGGCGGTGAGAAGTCAGGGAGGGTAGCACGCAGCCCCCCCGGGGCCTTACCCAGCTTCCTGCTGGCAGGCGAGGCGGGGACGTCGTCCAGCCGCGAGACGGGGAGGGACGCCGGAGCGGGGCCGCTCGCTGCTGCTCGGGACAGAGACCTGCCAGCGCTCCTCTGCTCAGGCCGCTGCCCGAGGGATGGCGGGCTCTGGGAAGGATGCATGGTGAGCGATTTTGTGTCAAAGCCTGCTATTCCGTTCGCTAGGTCAGGCAGCGCTGTAGAAAAGCACACTGGTTTAAAGGGGAGCGCCGAGGGGGCAGGCGGAACGCCGACCGCCTCTTCACCGCCACGAGCGAAAAGAAAAAGGAAAAAAAAAAAAAAAGAGCAGGAGTCAAACCAGGGCTCCGAGCCGACCCACACCGGCGCTCCGAGCCGACCCACGCCGCAGAAGGGGCACGGGAGGGCGGGAGGCGGCTTCTCCGCTTTCCAACCGCGGGGCGCCCCTCTCCCGCGCCGCTCCGGAGGGACTGACCTGTTCTCTCGGGCGCGCCCGCCGCGGCGGCCTCGCAATCCTCCAGCTCCCGGGCGTCGATCGAAAGCGCGTCCAAACCTTCGCTGAGCGAGTCCACGGACTCGGTGTCGTGGGCGCAGCCGTTGACATGGAAACCGTTGATCCCCCCCTTCTCCGAGTTCGCCGACTGCTCCTCTTCGGCGGGCACCGGCTTCCCGGGGCCCGACTCGGCTGGCGGTTTCGGTTTGGTTTTCTTCTTCTTGTTCTGAGGATTAGGTACCCACGCCACAAAGAGGGAGGGGGAAAAAAAAGAAAACCAACAGACGTTAAGCTTAATTCCTGAAGGGAAAATTAAGCCCATGCTTATGGGCTGAAAGTAGCTGAATTAAACGCTTTTTCAGGCAGCCGGGCTGTTGATCCTGTTAACAGTAGGAGGGATTTATTCAACAATGAGGACAGATACGGTGGCATTAATGAGGCGCAAATACATTATCCTCCCGCCGTGCCAAGATGGTTATCACTCGAGGCCGGGGAAGGGCCGTAACCCCGGCCCTGGCACTCCTGGGGGCTCTGCTGAAAACTTCCCTCATTTCCCAGCACGGGGGCTCGTCAGTCACTTTTTTTTTTTCCTCCCCCTTTTCCATTCCGTGCCGGTGCTCTTCACGCATGTAAAGGAGTCCCTTTGAATAATTATGATTTTATTCTTGTCCTGGTGGATTTAGACATTATAATATCAAGCGCTGAAACTTTGCAAATTTTCCTTTCTTTTTTCTTTTTTTTAACCCTTTCGCCGAGCTCCGAGCGAAGAACCTTCCGCGACAGAGGAATACACGTCCGCGGAGCTCGACATTAAACACGACTGTTCAGCTCCAAAGGCTACCGCTGAAAAATGGAACAGCGTGACTACGTGAGCAGTGAATTACAGAGCTCCGCGGAAATAAATGGACCCGAGAAAGATTTACTTGAGCGTGGGGCCGCGCGCACGGCTCGGGGGTCCCGCAGAGGGTCAGCGGAATAAAGGACGGAACGTCTAGGAGCCTTTTTTTGCAGACGCTGCGCTCGACGCGACGCGTCTCGGCGCCGAAACGAAACGCAAACGCGGCAAGAGGGTGACATTTACAGCCGGCACCGAAGTCGGGGCGTAAATCAGCGCCCCGCCCGGCAGCGAGCTCGGCGCGCGCCGCTTCTAACGTCAACGCACGCGCTCGCCCCCTCTTTGCTTTCTGCTCCCGTCTGAAGCAGGAGGAAGGCCTGCTGCTCGCTGGGGCCTGAAGCCTCAAAACAAAAAGATGAAAAGCCCCGGCGAAGCGTATTTTAAAAGCGTTACCTTTTTTTTGCCCGTCACCGTCCACTCTTTCAGCACTTCGCTGGCGTTGCCTGCAAAGAGAAGGCAGAGGTGAGCGGCGGACGGGGTGCCCGGTGCCCCAGTTCTCCCAGCCCGTGTAGGGAAAGGACTGGTTTCGTTTCGGCTTTGAGAGCGCACGGCTCGCTGGGACGACTCCCTCCAGGGAAGGAGAAAAAGTCAACCCTCTCTTTGGCTCTGGCACACAAAAGCTTCAGGCGCTTGGAACCCTGAATTCCCGAGGTCAGAAATTCCACCCGGTGCCCCACAGGGGCCGGACCCAGGGGAAGCCTCTCGAGCCGGGTTTCAGGGCAGCGCTGGAAGCTGAAGACACTCCCAGTTTGTACACACCACCTCGAGCTCGTGTCACTGGGAATCAAACCTCCTCCATCTACCTCTGCCTTGACCCCCGGTCGAGCAAACACCAACTAAAACCCGGGGAGAGAACCGTCCCCGAGTTATCGCTGCGGAGAGAGCTCGGCTGCAGCGAGAAGCTACGCGGTGCCCCCCTACCCACAGCCCTTTCTGCACAAGAGCTGCTGCTGCAATGGGTCCCGGACGCGCCCCCCCGCCAGCAGCGCCTCCGCCGTTACCTTCCATAAAGGCTTGAACGGTTTTGTCCACACAGTTGTCGAAATGCTGCAGCACGAGGACGATCTCGTTGTTGCTCCTGTTGGGGACGATGGCGCGGACGGCGCTGATCTGGAGCAGGGGGAGAGAAGGGGCACGTGTCAAACCGTCGGCTCCGTCCCACGCGGAGCCCGCCGCGACCCTTCGGCAGCTCAGAACCCCTAGCGGGTGGCTTCCTGATAAAACTTTAATGCGCCGGGACGATTTAGCCTGAATAAGATTTTGCTTCTGCCAGAGCGGCAGTTAGCTCCCAGGCAGAGACGTATTTCATCTCGGAGAGGAGAAGAAGCTACGGCGTCCGCGAGCTCTCCCACGGCACGTGGCGAGGGAAAGTCTCCGAAGACACGTTTACCTTCTCCTTCATGTTTTCAAAGGTTCCTCCCTGGGCCATCACGGTATTGGACTGCACATCAAAAATGAACCCGGACGGATCTGTGAAGACAAAGGAGAGGGAAGCTCTCTTCTGAACGACGGGCACCCAGAGACATTTAGAAAGACGGGAAGCAAGAGGTCAGCTCCGAGTTGTTACTCTGCCAAGGAGAAAATTGAAATCCTACAAGCGTTTGCCGGCTAATTCTGTCACACGGCTGGCTGCCGAGAGGGAAACGCGCAGTTCCCCAGCCTGCGTCCTGCTCAGCCGGGGAACCCCGAGTCACCAGCGCCCCCCAAACTGATCTCGGGAACCCAACTCTCGCCTCAGCCCTTGGGCGGCTCCAACCAAGCGCCCAACCGTGGGTCAGAACCAGCCGAGAACCCCACGCGCCCCAACGGGAGGTTGGGGCAGCAGCCCAGAGCCGCGCTGCTCCCCCGTCCCCGCGTCAGTCGAGCCCGGCAACGAGGAGTTAACGGGAGCGCGAGAGCCTTCCCGCAGCCCGGTTAGCAATTTCCTCCACCTGGAGATACAAATGGCAAGCAGACTGATAAATGGGTTTGAAGATCCAGCAGCTCGTGTTCCCTGCCAGCGATGATCTCCAAGGTAATGCTTCTGTGTTCCAAAAGAGACCCATAATCGAGGCAGCCAGCACCGCCGCGGCCGCTCCCCGTCGGCCAGCAAAGGTCACATAAATCTGCCGGCCCCGCCGCGTCACCGAGAGACCCTCGCGAGCGCAAACCCCTTCTCCTGCTGGAGGGCCGAGCAGGCTGAATTTCAGGGCTGTTAAGAAAACCAAAACAAAAGGGCCCAGCTGCCCGTAGGCGCGCTTTGCTGTGGCTTCACGCCGGTATTTTCGCAGGATCTCCTGGAGGGTGTTCGCTCGTGCTGGGACCTCGGAGGGAGGCGAAGCCCCCCCGGTGGGTTTCTTCGGGGTGCTCGGCTCCGCGTCGACTCTGAGCTGCTGATTCACGTTGTTCTCCCCCCTCGTCTCCTCTGAACAACTCGCACGCGCTTTGGAGACACACCATTGCCTCCCGCCGCTCCCAGGCATTGACGGAGCGTTTCGACCGAGACGCCTCCGAACACGGTGACAGACCCGTGAGCGTGATGGAAAGGTCAGCCTCTCATTAAGGGCTACAGACGAACGGCTAAATCCTTCCTCGCGCCGTCCTCACCCGCCTCGGCCCCAGGAGCGAGATTTTCTCAAGTTTCCCGAGCTCGCGCGACTCGGGAGGCGCCAACCTTCCCCTCCTTAATCTCGCAAATGGCTTTCAGGTTCCCACCGCTGGGCGCCAACTCGCAATCTTTTTTCCAAACCTCCGCCGCAGAGCAGCCGCCGAGGACGCGGGTGCCAGGAAAGATGAAGCTGGGCTCCCCCGCGCCGCACATCTTCGGCTCCTCCATCCTGCTCCGTCTCCGAGCTGCTTCGCCGAGGCCCCAAACCCTCCCGGCGTCAAAACGTTCGTCGCGCAAAAAAAATCGCGCGCGTTTGATGTCGCTCGTTCGAAGGGCTGCGGGCGCTCGGGGCTCGGCAAGAAGGGACAGGATTTTAAACGCCAGCGCCCGCGCGGGCAGCGGCGGCTTCCAGATTTTTCCATCGACGGCCTCACGAGAAAGGAAAAGGTCCTGCCCGAAGCCAGGGCTGGGACCACGCTCGACCAGTCGGACGCTCGGATCCGTCTCGCCACGGCGCGATTCCACGGGATAAACCCCGGAGACCTTAATTGCTTTCTCTGTTCGTTAACGGCATCCTCCAGAAAAACGAGCTGGCAGGAGGCCATTCATCCCAAATCACTTAAGTCGGCGCTATTTAGGGGACTAATCAGCACAGGATCTCTTAAATAGAGACGCTAACGACGCCAGGAAGAATCCACCCCGGCAAATACCAGCCTGCTCCTCCCGTAACGCCGCTAATTAGTCCTTTCTGTGCGGCACACGCGCAAGAATTGAAACCAGAGCCCGCACAAATGCCTGCTCTGCTTCCCGGGACGCACGGAACAAAAACAACTTCGCACCCGGTGCCTCGAGGGAGTCCAAACAGGGGTCACTATTTCCCCCTCGAGCCCCCCGGGTCAAGCCTGGACGCGCATTCGAGCTGTCGTTTTGTAAGGAGACGCGGGGAAGAAAGAGAAGCACCCCCCTGCCCGCTCACAGAAAGTTCTGCGCAGCAAAAATTAAAAAAAAAATCTGGCTCCGAACGCCCAGTTTGCCCTCCTGCCTCAGCCAGGCCGCCCGCGGGCTTCAGGGAACCGGGCGGCACGAAATCAGGGTTCAGTCAAAGCCTGAAACGTTCACAGACTCAACGGGAACCGCGCCGGCTCTCCCGGGGAGGTGAGGGAGACCTCGGCCACGGCGAAATAAAAAGCTCTTCGAGAAGTGGCACCTCGGAGCGTCTCTGATTTGCGCCAACCACGACCCCTCCAGCCGCCGGGAGGTTTTCAGGACTCGGAGGGGACCGGGCAGGAATTCACGCGTCTTCCCAGGACAGAATATCGTTATTCCGGCAGCCCGGGCTTGCGGTCACACCCGAGTGTCCACAAATGTTGGGGGGAGGAATAAATAAAATAAAATAAAATAGAAGTGCTACGTAGGAGATTCCATCCACGGTTTCAGGGCTCGAGGCCAAGCGGGCACCGCGGGCTGCGCCTCACACCTTGCACGTGGGTTTTCCTCACAACTCCCATCCCTGCTGAGCTCTCTCCCCACACACGAGAGAGAAGGAAGGACTAAACTGGGCTCAGAATCAATATTCCTGGGTTTGCTGCTGTCGAGACAGCGCTTCACCGATACCGAGTGTTAAAAAAAACCCGCGCAGAAACTGCCCTTCTCCCTGATCCAAGGGGAACACCACGAGCACCCCCGGTCTGAGTCGGGCTTGGTCCGAATTTAAATACGGAATAAAAGACTAACTTCTTGCAAATCAACTAAAATACACCCCGAGTTACGCTGCCGAAAGGTGGGTGGTTTTGCCACGGGTGGCAAAGCTGGAGACCGGGCTGGCCGCGGAGCAAAGCCGTAATTCAAAGCACCAGACCCTGCCTTCCTCCTCCCAGCTCATTTCCATCTAGACATAAAAAAAAAAAAATAAAAAAAGAAAAATTAAATTAAACCTGCCCATCTCCAGAGCATCACGCTCGGCAGAGCGACACGGTCGAGGTTCCCGTGAGTTCCTGACACCCCCTGCACCCTTGTGCCAGGATCCGAGTGGTGCAGTCACAGAACGCGCTCGAGATTCGCCTTCGTGCCTTTGCCACAGTCCCCCAGTTGGTTGGTTCTGCCAGAATTCACCCAGGCCGGGCACACAGCTCGTGCCCAGCCCCATCGGCAAAGCCTGGGTTCTGCCGAGCCGCGTCTCCCGCGGCGCTGAACAAAGTACGGGCTTAAAAAGGAAAATTTCTGCCACTTTGGGGGTTTTGGTAAAGGCTCTGGCGAGTGGGCTCCACGCCGGGTAAAACCCTCCCAGCGGCCGACCCCAAAGACCTTTTGCCTTCACCAAACCCCGTTTCCCGTTGGTTTGAACGCTCCTCGCCGCGTCCGGAGGAGGGGGAAGCCGAGCGGCGCTTCACTCGGGGCCCCGGCACGCCTCGAACGCTGCGGCTGATGGCCTGGGGGAAGAAGATTTATGTGATCGCTCCGTGTCCCGGGGTCAGCAGCCAGTCCCCAGCTCGGCGGCCGCTCTCGCCCCAATCAATTACCGGAGCCGGGCAGGGGGACGAGAGGGGACGCGCGCGCTGCGCGGCAGGGGGAGAGGAGACGCGCCAAGAACCCGAGATCGCTCCAGACGGCGGCGAAGCAACCAGACCCCCGGGGTGGTATTTATTTAGAGATCTGGCATCGCTGAAACCACCTTCCCTTCCGCTTTCTAAATTACCCCTCGCAGAATCCGCCGAAGCCGAGACGAGGCGCCCGGCGTAACCCAGACACGGACCCACCCGTGGCCGCACGCGTTTGGATTTCGAACGGGGCCGCCGACATGACCGGGCTGCAGATGGAACCCCCTTCTCCTCGGCATGCGTCTTCCCAGGGCAGTTATTTACAGCCGGCAACATCCAGCGGCAGAACGTGACCCCGCGCCCAAACTTTGCGCGGACGCCTCGGCACGATTTAAGCCCCCCGCTCCGAGCAGCTCAGCCGTGCCCCTGCTCGGCGGCACTCGAACAGGGAACAGGTGGGGCTCGTGATTCGGTTTCAAACCCGCTGCATTATTAAACACGGGCCCTTTGTTACGGCGCGGAGCGGCTCTGCTCGCTCAGCCAGACGCACGCTCCTTACCTGGCCAAGGTAACGCTCCCTCACAGAGGAAAAAACCAACGTGGGGCGACATTAACATTCTAGAACCGCACGAAAAGCGGCGATTGAAGATTCCGATCCCAGCTCGAACAGGACGGGGCGCAGCCGGAGGAGTCTGTGGCTTTAACTCTCCCCTTTCCCCGGCCGCGTCGCGCCCCGGAGATGAGCCCGCTTAACAAAGCCCCACGGATTTTCCCTCCCCGGCGGCGAGGGAATTAAAGCCTGCTCTACCTTCCTGCTCCCGGTCAAATATTTATGTCCCAGCTCCCTTTTCTTTCGGGACCCGGGGAGGTTCTCTCTCTGCCCAACAACCCCCAGGAGTGGCCATCGGGCTTCCGACAGCACGGGTACACACAGAGCGTTTGAAAAATCGCTCCAAAATTATCCTAGACAAGGATTTCCGTGACTCCTACTAATTGCTTTGAGGGGTGGACGGGTCTAGCTGTCGGGTGGGCTCCTCAGGTAGACACCGCTCCTACGCCAAAGCTGCCAGGAGGGGAAAAAAAAATTTAAAAAAAAAAAATCTAGAGAGAACAAAAGCTCTTCTCTTGAGGTAGAGGACACGAATTGTCAAACCCGTTTGCCTTGAATTATTAATTAGTCGTCAGTTCAAATAAAAAGAAAACCGTAACCCTCAACCCCCCCTTCTCCCCGCAGCGCACACACACGCTGGAATTAATGCTTCGCGCGCGACAAATAAGATCCCTCCCTGAAATGAGCCGCTTGACCCCGGGACAGCCCCGTCACTTAACGGAGGCCGAGGACAAAGCGAAGGGAAAAAGCTGCTCGCAGGCTTGCTCCTTCCCTCCTCTCGAGGGAGACACGGTGGGACAAGCACGTCCAAGGGCGCCGAGCCCCCCGTGCTCCGAGCGGGGAGCTCCCCGGGCCCACGACTGAGCTGGGGTCAGGTTAATCCCCGGCGCAGGGAGGTCGTTCCCCTGGGGTGAAATAAAAAAAGTTTGGCTCTGCAACTCTTGAGCTACTAAATAACATCTCTTCTTTCTTTTTTTTTTTTCCCCTCCTGTTGTCTGGGAACGCGTCACGATATCAACATTCTCCAGGAACTCGGCTCGTCCCGCCGGGCAACTGAAATGCTACTAAAAATGTCACAAACCCCACCAGGTTATGCGGCGTCACTGGGACTGTGACAATCAGCTGTCAGGCGGCGGCAGCCTCGGGAGGAGCGTAGCAAAGCAATTAACCCCTCTGCTCATTGATAACTTTGGAATCGATAGTGCTGCTTATTGGCATCTGGTCACACCACGTTCACACACGCCTTACCTTTTGGATTTTGCTTTTTAGACATCTCGGCGCGTTCGCTCGAACGTCCAGTTATGCAGGAGAAGGGGAGGGGAAAAAATAATAATATAAAAAAAAAAAAAATAGAGTCCTCGCCCTTGAGCAACGCAGCTGGCAGCCGCGACTCGCGCAGCGCCTCGTGCGGGCGCGGGGACCGGCGGATAATCTGGTTTGGGACGGCAAGATCCCCGCTGCGAGGGCAACCGGGGTCCGGGGTTGTCAGAAACGTGCTGACAGGCCGGCGGCGCGCCACAGCGACTCCTCGTCACGGAGCCTGACGGCAGCGGTCGGGATCGGGCTTTCCAGGCTCTGAAAAAGAAAGAAGGGGGGAAAAAAAAAAAAAAAAAAAGGAAATAAGAGAATTGCTCCGGTACCAGGCGAGGCAGAGCCGGAGCCTCCCAGCTTGTCAGAGCTTTTTAAGAGCAACATTTGTGTTTTCTTTAAAGGCGTGGTGAAAGGACCAGCCAGGGAAAACAAAATAAATAAAAGCAACGGTAAATATAAAGCAAGGAGACTCCCCCCGCCAGGACTCGGTGCAGTTTCAACAGGCTTAAAGCAAACCGGCAGCAGAACCGCGAAAAAAAAACCCAACAAAACGCCCCAAACCCAAAAACTCAACAAATTGACGCAAATGCCAGCGTTCACGGACGTTAAGAGCCACCGAAGGGGACCGAGCTCTTCCGTCCCTCGCGTGTTTGTTAACGGGCACCCCGGGAAAGGTAAAAATTGCGCTTTGCTGCCAGTACCCAAAAGCACCAACATTTTAAACGTTGCGACCGAGCCCGAAACGCCGGGGAGGGGGGAAGGGGCTCCACGCGGCGGGTTTCCGCGGCGCTGGCCGGTTAACAAAGAGCACCGGGACGCACAAGGTGAGGAAACAAAGGAGGCGGGAAGGGTCCGGCCCCGGCGCAAAACCCGGGCACGGCGCGGTCTCCGAGTCCCCGCGGGTGAGGCGCAAAGCGTTTTAGGAACCTGCGCGGTTGGGCAAAATCGGAAGGACGGCACCGAGAAAACCCGCGGCTGATCTGCTCCGGAATTAATTGGGAGCTCAACTCGTGTCTGACCCCAGCGATCGGGGTCGGTTTAAAGGATCCGGTCCGCGCCGCCGCCCTGGGGTCCCAACGAGAGGATTTTGATTCAAAAATAAGATTTCTCCCCACATTAGAATTCTCCTTTCTTAGCTACGCGGGAGTTCCAAAGAGTTATTTTCCAAGAAGTTCCAAAAAGTCATTTCTAACTGCGGGCAAGCTGAACCCGCGACAGAGCCTGCGCCAAAAACAGAAAAAGGCGGCGCCGAAGAATTTTTTACCTGCAAAAAAGAGTCCCAAAACGCGAGGTGGTGACAAACTCCCTGAATTCAATCCCTCCCCAGCGCCTCCAGCCACCAAGCACTGCCTCGTAAAAACGGCAGCGCTTGAAACTCTGCTCAGAAACACAGAAACCGGAGAATTCAGCCCAGAATTGGGCTTCAGAGGCGTCTGGGTATTTCTTCCCCCAGCTAAAGGCGAGCGCGGAAACACACGGGCACCGACAACGACCTGGAACGTCGCGCCGGAGAGCGCTTCGCGTGAGCTCCCTCGAGTTGTCTCCAACTTGATTCATCAGACAAAAGAACATTTGAAAACCGCTTCTGCGCGGGCGTCCTCGAAAAGCAAATAAGTGCCAGGACGCTGCGCTCGGAGCCGGGCGAGAAACGAGCTGGGGGGAAAAAAAAAAATAAATAAAGACGCAAGTCGCCAGTAAAAAGAAATTGTTGGGAAATCTCAAAAAAGCCTGAGAAACGCCACACCTGAGAAACAGCGCCCGCTTCAAAGGGAAATAATCAGTAATTAAGTCTTGGGGGGGAACAACAAACACCGTGCAGCAGGTTCCGAATGGCTCTCCGGCAAAGTTAAATTCCGAGCGTAAAAAGTAATAAAATAATGGGCTGGAAACAAAAGGTTTATTTAGCGCAGCCGCCGCCGACCGGGAAAACAAGTAAAGCTTTCCCGAAACACACGGTGTCATCACGCGCGCAGACACCGGCGCGCTCAGAAGGGAGGAAAACATCCCAAATTTCACAGGCGGCGAGTGAAAAAAAAAAATAATCAACCTCTAAATCCAACCCCCCCTCCTGCAGAGCTCCTTGCCGGGCCATTCCCGCTCCATCTAGACGGATTATTTCAGTCAACTTTGGGAACTCTGAAGGAGAAGATAAAGAGGGAGAAATCGGGCTGGGTTTTTTTTATTAGTCGATGTTTTTTTGCCGCAAAGTCTGGAGCTCGGAGTTGAGAAATCGGCTTCTCGGGAGGGTTTGGGACCGGGGCGTCCCCAGCCCCGCCCGGCAGCACCTGGCTAATTGGCGTTTGGGTTAAGCAGCCCCTGCTCGAGCTGCTCGAACCGCGGCGACGGAGCACTAAGGAGCCGGCTCCGCGAGCACGCGCGGTTGTGAGCTGCCCTGCTCGTGATCCATAATCGTGCGCAAACACAAACCCAGTCGCCGAGACGCCGGCGCCGCGGAGGGCGCCCACAGCGCCGGGACCCCCCCGCGGCACCACACGCCAGGAGGAGAATTAGCTCAGTTCTACACCTGGGAGAAATAACAAAAAAAAAATAACGAAACGCCAACACACGAGTGACGATGACGCCGGAAATCCAGGAGCTCGCTCTACCTGCCAGGGGACGCAGCGGGAGGAGCGGGTTTACGGCCCCGACATCCCACCCCGCGGCCCTGTTTTCCCCAAATCGTCGCTGAATCCTGGGGGGAACGACTCATAAAGATCGTAGGATTTTCTGGCTTTAAAAAAAAAAAAAAAGAATAATTTAGTTTCTTCGTGTCGCTCTCGGGGTTTGGGGTTTTTTTGTGTTTTTTCTTTCCTCGGGAAGGCGCTGACCGTTTAACCCGGCAGATAATTAGCTGTCTCTGTGCTGCTTAAACCCACACGTTTATTGTTCCTTCGCCCGCCGCATTATGCAGAGCACGGCCGGGCATCAGCTCTTCTCAAACACCCACCCCCGCCGAGCTGAACGGGCGGCACAGAGAAGCACAACCACGCGGTTCAGGCGACAAAACGCTCCCGGATCTACCCCTGCGACGCCCCAGAAGCGTTTACAAACCCTCAAATAAGAGAGGAGAGCAGCCCACGGGGGGCCGTGCGGGGCTGCAGCGCGGGATCCCCCCTCGGAAGCTCTTTCCACACTCAGTTCCCCGAAAAACGGGCGCCGGGAAGGGATTTCTCGACGCGAGCGGAGGAGCCGGGAGGAAGCGAAACGCTCTCGAGTCGGGACACCAGATCCTGCTCTCCCGAGGCAAAGAGCTCCCACGTCTGTCCTGAGCGATTCCCCGTGCGTTTCCACTCTTTTTTTTTTTTTCCCCCCTTTCAAGATCGCGTTTCCCAGCGCTGCGACCGGGAAGAGTCGCGGCGACTTGCCAGGCGTAAGAGGATAAACGCGCGCCTTTGGAGTTTATCAAAGCGTCTGAAAAATCAGCTTTTGAGAAGGAAGGGGGGGAAAAACAACGGCGCACACAGCACAGGATGCTGCCTTGCGCTGCCCCGCTTTAAGTGGGGGAAAAAATCCATCTCCCCCAGTGAGAACGGGTGACTGGGATTGCTGGATTCCCACTGGGAACCTGCCGCAGCTTTTTCTCGGGGTGTAGCTACTCTCCAGGTCTGACAGAGCCTGAAAACATCATCAAAAACAAGCCCTATATGCGAACTGTCAGATCTATTATTTTTAAAAAGCCCACATCAGGCCCTAATTCACCTTTTTGTCCCAAGAACCTCTCCGAGAGAAGCATCCGCGGGCAAGGCAGCGCAACGCTGGGGAGAAACAGTTGTTGTAAAAAGCTCTAAACCCATGAAAACAGCTCCCCGGCTCTGCTGGAGGCCAAGGCAGATCCCTCAGGTAGCAGGCAGGGAATTTTCTGCCCATTGTTCCCAGTTTACCTCCCACCACGGAACAAAGGCTCCACACAGAAGCTTTTGTTTCTGTTTTGGCATCTCCGATGGCCCGAGCGGAGAGAATTCCTTCCGCGACCCCCGCCCCTCCGCAGCGCATCGCCGCTCCCAGGGAGGACGACAACGCCGGGGGAACCGTCCGGGCACCCTCGGAAAGAAACCCCACGGCCCTGCCCGGCGTCTCTCCCCTCTCCCAACCCAACAAAATCCTGTTCTTCGCCTTCCTTCCTGCGGAGCAGCGGCACCGGAGGACCCGTCTCCGCGGGGAAAGAGGCCTCACAACTTCTCTGCAACAGCTCCCTCTGCGGATACGCCTGCTCGGGGAAGCTGATCGAGGAGCACAGAACAAGCAGAGCCCCCGCGGAGGGGAAAGAAGTGGGGACCAGGCACTGGAAGCCCCCTTCTAACTCCCACCCGGCTTGCCTTCCCGGGGAGAAAAGCCCCGAGCGAAAACAGGGAGTCCCGTCAAGCTTTTAAACACCCCAGCCCTGTGGGGGTGCAAGGAGGGGGAAAAAAAAAATGGAAATAAAAATCACATTTCCCTCTTTGCAACTTGGTCCGCTTTACCACCAGCCTCGTTAGTTAATGATTTGTGTTACGGTAACGACCAGAGGCCACAGAGCAAGATCTCCGGGAGAGGATTCCCGCCCCGCCGGGATTTACGAGCCGGGCGGGGACGGAGGCCGGGGGGCGGACGCGACGGGCGCTGGGCTGGGTGCTGGGCTGCGTACGTGTCCCGGCTGCGGCACAAATTATGGATTACGGCTCCCGACCGACCGTCAGCCCCCCCGACACTCACATCAGTCCCCCGCTCCTCCCCCCATGGAGACCCCACTTCAGCCCCTCGGGTGTCCCCCCCCCCTACTCCTGCCTGGCCCGCTCCCCAGCCGGCCTGCCCCCGGGCTGTGGGTGGGGGGCACCCCTCAGCTCCCCAGGCTTTCTCCCACCCCCCCAACCGCCCTCCTCCTCTCCTGACACCCCCTTTCTTGAAAC
Source organism: Trogon surrucura (assembly GCA_020746105.1). Taxonomy (NCBI): domain Eukaryota; kingdom Metazoa; phylum Chordata; class Aves; order Trogoniformes; family Trogonidae; genus Trogon; species Trogon surrucura. The sequence goes on from CM036646.1 coordinate 1,687,798, forward strand.
ACAGGGCACCCCACGGGGCATCCCCCCTGCCCACCCCCCCCGCAGTCCCACCCCCTTCCCCTCACAGGGACCCCCCCCACCCCCCCTCCCCAAAAGGCCCCTCCGTGCCCCCTTCCTCACGCAAGGGGTCTCCAAGCCCCCTTTTCTCCATGCGAGGCCCCTCTCGCCCCCCTCCCCAAGGCCCCTCCGCACCCCCTTCCTCACACGAGGCCTCTCCCCCCACCCCCGTTACTCCTCACAGGCCCCTCTCGCCCCCCCCAGCCCCCCTCACAAGGCCCCTCCGCGGGCCCTTCCCCACTCAAGGGCTCCCCGGCCTCCCCTTCCCCCGCTAAGGCCCCTCAGCGCCCCCCAAGGCCCCTCAGCCCCCCCCAAGGCCCCTCAGGCCCCCCCAAGGCCCCTCCTAAGGCTCCTCAGGCCCCCCCCCAAAGCCCCTCAGCGCCCCCCCAGGCCCCTCAGACCCCGCTAAGGCTCCTCAGGCCCCCTCTAAGGCTCCTCAGCCCCCCCCAAGGCCCCTCAGCTCCCCTCCAAGGCCCCTCAGGCCCCCTCCAAGGCCCCTCAGGCCCCCTCTGAGGCCCCTCAGCGCCCCCTTCCCCACACAAGGCCCCACCGGGCCGGCCCCCGGCTGCGCCCTCCCCCGCCGGCCGCCCTGCCCGCACCCCCCGCTGTCGCTCCCAGCCGGGCCGAGCCCCGCGGGCCCCGCGCTCTCACCGGGCTCCCCCCGCCCCCCCCCCTCACCTCAGGCCGCCGCCGCCGCGATGCACCGGGGAGGGGGGCGGAGGCCGCGGCCCGGTAAGGGCCCTCAGGTCGCGCCAGCCAATCGCGACGAGGCTACCGGTGTGCGGCCAATGGCGGAGCGGAACAGGCGCAACCGCGCCCGCCTCCCTGAAGGAGCCCGCCAATGAAAAGGCGGGGAAAGGCACGCTGGGCCCGCCCTTCTTCTCCTACAGCCATTCAGATGCGAGGCAGGGGAGGGGCCGAGTGCCTCTAGCCAATGAGAGGGCAAAGCGGAGCCGGAGGGAAGGGCGTGACCAATCTCAGCCGAGAGCCAATCGGACCCGGCAGCGCCGATGCCCCGCCTCCCCGCCTCCGCGAGGGGCGGGGCGACGGACCCCGAACGTGGACGGAAACTGCCGAGAGCCACCGCCCTGCGGCGGAAACACCCGAGGGCCCTCCGGGAGAGGCCGAAGATGGGGAGCGGCGCGGGAAGGGGCCGAGCTCCGTGGTCCGCGGGTTCGCGGCCCCGCTCCGCCCTCACCGGCCCCGCCTCGAGTGGGGACAGCGGGGCTGGGGGTGGCTGGCGGCTTCCTCTGGCAGTGATCCGCACAGATCGCCCTGCGGCGGCTCGCACAAGCTCACCCATGGTGGTTCACACAAGCCCCCGAGCAACGGTTTGCACGAGTCCTCGTGCGAGCGTTCGCCTGAGCCGCCCAGCAATCGCTTTGCTCAGGTCCCCGTGCCGGGGTGAGCAGCAGCCCCCTGTCCCGCCGAGTGAAGGAACGAGGCAGCAGCGAGAGGGAAACCTCGTGTTTACAAAAACGTCCCCCCACAGCTCTCAGTCCCTGATAGCGTCAGGGCGACCACCGGTGTCACCCCGCTGCCGGTGTCACCCCGCTGCCGGTGTCACCCCATTGCCAGTGTCACCCCATTGCCAGTGTCACCCCGCCGCCGCTCTCCTGGGCCCCACCAGCTCCTCATAGGCCTCCTGCAGCTCGATGAATCGCCTCTCGGCCTCCTCGGCCCGGTGCCGGTTGTGGTCCGGGTGCCAAAGCTTCACCAGCTCCCGGTAGCTCCGGTGCACGTCCTCGGCCGAGGAACCAGCCGGAAGGCCCAGGACCTGGGGGCGAGAGAGGGACACGCTGGGGTGGGCTGTGGGGACCCTGCTGGGTTACCCCCAGGGCTGCACGTGGGGCGGCACGTGCCTTCAGCAGGGGACCCCAAAAAGGGGGGTGGCTCCCTCGTCAGGGCATGAGAGCAGCCCAAACCCCTCATTCCTCCACCTCAGCACCTCTCCCCCCTCAGCATCCCGCCTCAGCACCTCTCCCACCTCAGCACCTCTCCCACCTCAGCACCTCTCCCTCCTCAGCATCCCCCCCTCCACCCCAGGTACCCAGGGCCACATCCTGCACCTCGTATGCCCACTGCCGCCGCTCGCTCCAGCTGCTCGGTTTGAAGCCGGTGCCGCGATCCCCCGCCGGTGAGCCTCTGCCAGTGAAGCCCAGGACCTCTGCAAGGAGCCGGCTGGCGCGGAAAGGCAGGAGCAGGAGCTCGGCGGCGGAGCGGGGCAGCGCCAGGAGGGTGCCCAGCACCCTGGTGGCCCCGCAGAGCCCGCGGCAGGCGAGCGGGGCAGTGAAAGCCAGGCACGCCAGCCCGAGGTGGTAAAGCCGGGCGGCCAGCCGGTGCCGCGGCGTCCCAGGGGGCTTGTAACGCCGGTGCCGCTGGGCAGCCATGCTGGCGGCCACGCTGACGGGCAGCACCGCCAGCACCCGGCCCTGGAAGAGGAGGGAGGCGAGGAAGGCTGCGGCCAGGGTGCTGGGTGCCCGCGCCGTCTGGTCGCCCACCGAGGACACCAGCTGCACCCCCAGTCCCACGGCCAAGGGCTGCGCCAGCAGCGCTGGCACCCAGGGCAGTCCCACCGCTGCCACCAGCCCAAAATACACCCCCACTGTCACCTGTCCCGCCAGCCTCAGGGGGCTGAGGGCCGGCACGGTCCTGCCGCGGACCTCAGTGGCCCCGTTGGCTGCTGCCACCCAGCCGGGAAGGTGCCAGAAGTCCCAGAGCCAGCCGCCGCCGAAGCCGCCCAGCGTCAGCATCCAGAGCAGCGCGTGGCTGTCCCGGCCCAGGTAGATGTGGTGCAGCCCCAGCGGCCCCCCCAGCGCCCACAGCCCGTAGGCCACCAGCAGCCGCTTGGCCATCTCGCCCCCCGGGCTGCGGTGACTGGCTCGGTGGGGCTGCCCGGGGGGATCACCGCCCTGGTGGGCTCCGGCATGGCCCCGACATCCTGCAGGGTGAACAATGCAGTCAGGGACCCCCCCATTGCACTGTCCCGCCCTGTGCCAGATCCCCTCAGTGACCTGAGTGCCCACCCAGGGCTGGTGCGTGCCCACCCAGCACCCGACATCCCATCCCAGGACCCCTCAGCCCACCCAGGACCCCCAATGTCCACCCAGCACCCTAATTCCCACGCCAGGACCCCCGGTGCCCACCCAGCACCCTAATTCCCACGCCAGGACCCCCGGTGCCCACCCAGCACCCTACACTCCACCCCAAGACCCCCCGTGTCCACCCAGGGGTCCCTGTGCCCACCCAGCACCCCTACATCTCCCCCAGGTCCCCTCAGCAACCCCGCAGCCCCCCGGCCCCCCCGACCCACCTCTCCCCACGTTGCTCCCGGCGACACCGCTCCCCCCCCTCCCTCAGACTTTGCCCCGGCGCGACACCGGCCAAAGGGCACCGGTGTCACCGGTACCGCCAGGGGCGGGGGGGGGCAAGCGGGTGCCCCACAACACCCCCAGTCCCGTACCCCTCCCCGGGTGCAGCCGCGCCGCGGTGGCTGCTGTTGGGGGACCCGCTGCGTGGCGGATGCGACCCCCTCCCGGCGCAGAGACCCCCCCCAGGACTCTCGAACCCCGTGTTTGCTCAGCCCCCGCCGCCGCCGCCGCCGTGTTTGCGGGGATTAACCGGCCGCCGGCCGCCAATTTGGCCTCATCCATTATTAACGGCTCCGCAGCCGCCCAGCGCCGGGGGGGCTCGGCACCCCCCAGCGGGGACCGAAGGGGGGGCTGCAAACCCCTCCCCAGCTCAGCAACCCCCAGGCGCTGCCGCCGGCCGGGCTTTGGGGGCGCTTCCCCCCCCCCCCCCGGCTTGGAGAGCCGAGGAGGTCCCTGGGGACGCCCCCCTAAAGGTGCTGGGGAGGGGGGCTGGCTGGATCGCAGGGGACCCCCCGCGCCGAGCTGCCGGCGGGGGGTGCGGGATGCCGGCGACCCCCCCTCGGCTCGGCTGCCCGTCAGGGCGGGCTGACAGCCGCCCCCCCGCGCCGCCCACCCCGCCTGGCTGCCTCCCTGACAGCGGCTCCCGGCGGACCCCGGCCCACGCTCCGCTGCCCCCGAGCCCCGCACCGGGGGGGCGCGCCCAGCCCCGCCAGCCTGCACGAAGAAGGGGGGGGCACCCTGGTCCAGGTGGGTGCCAGCCCCCCCACCAGACCCACCCCCCTGGACCTCCTGGCGGGGGTTGCGGTGCTGTGCCCCCCCGCCCCGCTCTCATTCTGGCGCAGGATGGATGCGGGGAGGGGGGGGGGCTGGCGGGGGTCTCGCAGCCCGATCGATTCCTTGAAGTATCTGGATTTCAAAATGTCAAACCTGCCTGCGGCGAGGGGGGGGCAGCAGGCGAGGAGGGGGCTGGACACCCCCCGGCAGCCTCAGATTCCCTGGGTGCCCCCAAGATGTGGAGCCGGGGGGTGCAGAAGAGCTCCGGGGGCATCTCGAGGTGCCCCAGCCCCGGTGGGGGTCACGGGGGCGCTCCTTGCCCCCTCCCCAAGCGTCCGTTTGCGGGTGTAATTGGTGCCATTGATCAGCCCCGGCCACCAGCGTTTAAGGCATCGATTTTCGGAGCCTTCCTGAGAATTGAAGCATCTGTCACCGCCCGGGCGTGCGGGGACCACGGCCACGGGGACATGGGGACCAGGGGGACACGGGGACCACGGTGAGGGGGGGACACAGGGACAACAGCCCAAGGGCTCCCTGGCCACGAGCTGTCCCCTCCTGTCCCCGTGGGACAGCGCTGGCGACACAAGCATGTCCTGATGCACCCGCATGTCCCCGTGCACACGTGTGTCCCCACGCGTGTGTGACGCATGTCCCAACGCACACACACACCCCGACCCCCATAGCTCCCCACGAACACGCGTGTCCTCCTCCACACCCACGCGTGCCCCAGCACAGCCCCCCACCCGGAGCACACCCCCCACACAGTGCACGCGGGGTCTCGGCGAATCCCGGGGCCGGTGTCGAGGCCCCGGCGCGCTCCCGCGTGTGGCGGCCGCCGTGTCAGCTGGCTGGTAATTAATGCAAACGCCGGGGCCCGGTGTCCCCCCGGACTCGTCCATCACTGCCAGCCCCGGCCGCGCCGCCGCCCCGCTCCCCCAGCGCTGTTATTAGGGGAATTTTATATGTATTAGCTGTTGATGCACATTAATACATTAAAAATGTCAGCGGTGGAGGCCGGCTAATTGTCTGATTTAAATGTCTATTTGTCAGCGCCCGGCTCAGGTGGGCATGAGGCGAATCGGCAATGAGCCCCCGGCCTCGTTGGCGCGGGAGCCGCGGACCCCCACGACGGGGTTTGGTGGGGAATCAGGTGCTGGAGGAGAAGGGGAGGCAGGGAAGGTGAGGGGGGGGCAGTGAGCGGGACCCCCGTGCCCCGGCCCCCCGCCTAATTGCCACCCGGGCGGGATGGATTTCTCCGCCCGACATCCTCTGCATCCCTAATAAATGCCGCTTGTCCAGAGAATTAATCCGGGCCGGCCCGCAGCCATCCATCTCGGTGAGCGCCGTGACGGACGGCCCTGCCGCCGCGCCCCCGCCAGCACCGAGGCGGGTGAGGCCACAGCCCGGAGAGGATGTAAATCCGCCCCCCCGGGATCCCCCGGCTGCTCCTTCCCCCGGGGAACCCCCCCCTCCACGGTCCGCCCATGGCTGAGGCCCCAAAACTCATCACAGCAGTGGCTGGAGGAAGCCTTGCCCCCCCTTCCCTCCCTTGGAGGTGGGGAACTGTGCCTGGGCTCAGCCCTGGGGCAGCACTTGGCCCCTCGTGGGGCAGCAGGGCCTCAGCACCATCCTGGGGGGTACACAGGGAACTCGGGGTGCAGACAAGAACCCCCCCCAGCTTCACTCAGCCCTGGCACGATGAGGCTGCCCCTGAACCCCCACCCCACCCTTGCCCCCACAATGCCCCACCATGTCCTGAGCCCCCCCATTGCCAGCTCCAGCCCCCCCCCAGCCCTACCAGCACCTCCCAACTGCCTCCTTGCCAATTAGCAGCAAACACTAATCAGCTGGGGGGGGCTGAGGGTGCCCGGGGGGGCAGGGGCAGGGGTGAGGGCTGGGGGGCACATTGGGGACTGGGTGTAGGGGATGACATGTCCAGGGTTGGACCCGGGGGGGACCCTGGTGCTGTGGGCTCCATCCAGGGATGATGCTCCCGGCCCCCCGGTGCTGGGTTGTGACCATCATGTCACCACAGCAGCACCCCCGGTGCAACCTCGCAGCCCCCCCCACTCCCCACCACCCCCCTTGGGGCTGCTGGTTTATTGTCACCAGTCAAGGACAATTTTCCTCCAATTGGGGCCATTACGGCAAACATGCCCCGGCTGGAGCCGCCTCCGGCCCATCGATCCTCATTTGCACGAGGGTCCCTCCGGCCGGCGCGGACGCGGTGATCCGGCTGCGCCCTGGTGAGGTGTGGGTGGTGGTGGGCGAAGCCAAAGGGTCACGTCCCCCCGGGCATCGGGGACTGAGGGGTGCTGTGCTCCAGGTGCACGTACCGGCACCAGGTGCCACCAAATGGACTCTTGGGACCACGAACCAGCGCTGAGTGCCATGTACGGGTGCTGGGTGCTGTGACGCGGGTGCCAGGCCCCACACACCGGCACCGTGCATGCGCCGGGCAGCGCTGGGGCTCAGGGACCGAGCCGGATGCGACCCTGGGGGTCCCCAGGCCACTGTGTGAGCCAGCAGGTCCTGGGGGGCTGCGGAGGCAGATGGTGAACGTGCAGTGGCCGGGTGGCTGCACCGAGGCCCCCCCTCTCCGTACCGGCCCCGCTGGCTGCTGGGGGGACGCGGCGTTATGCATTTATTCATGCTCTGCGTCCCGGCACCGCGGCTCCGCCGGCCGCCTCCAGCCCCAACAGCTCACACCGGGCTCAGCTCTCAGCCTCAAAACCGCTGCCTCTGTGGTCGGGGCGACGTGTCGATCCCCATCGGGGTGGCCGATGCCATCGTCCCAGGTCCTGCTTGGAGGCAGTGAGAGCAGCCAGGGTGGGGAAACCAAGACAGGGCTTGACACAGGCATGAGGGACCCGCGGTGGCTGCCAGCACCAGCGTGGGAGCAGAGGGCAGGATTTGGCCCTGACCCCCCCCCATCCTTCCCCAGCTCCCCACAGCAGCTCTCGCTGGTCCTGACCTTTCTCACCACTATTTATACCCCCAGCCTTGCTCCCCCCTCGCCCCCCAACACTGCCAGAAGAGCTGGGGGCACCCGGGACCCCTGGCGTCCCCACGGCTGGGACCCCGCCACCGGGCACTCGCTGCCCACCAGCCCTGGGCGCCTGCTAATTAGCACTCGGGCTTCCCCTCGCAGCTTGCCTAATTAATTCGCTGTTGCTGCTCATTAGGATCAGCCGGCGGGAGGGGGTGGCGGTGTTCCAGTGTCCCCGAGGAGCGTCGCGGGCGGCATCGCTGGCACCCAGACCCCGTCGCCGTCCCCGATGCTCCCGGCGCCGTAATTTGTTGCACAAACATTGCCGGGAGGTTCAGGATCGCATTGATCCTCCGGCAGAAAGGGCCCATAAATCCATCCAATATCCCGGCTGATTGATCGCCGCCCTTTGAGGGAGCTGCCCGGGCCTGCGGATTCCAAAACCGCGCGGATAAATTACACGCGTCGGCGCTACAGTGGGAGCATCTTCCTCCCTCTCCCCGAGCCCCAGCGTGCATATGCACACGCACGCACACAGGGCGCACACGCATGTAGCAGGCGTGCATGTACACACATGCAGCAGAGTGTGTAGGCACATGTACCAGGCACGCACACACACGCACACAGCATGCTCATACATACCTGTAACGTGCACACACCTGTACACAACACGTACACGTGTGCACACATGCCCATACGTGCCCAGACACTCACACACACGTGTACACAGCACGCACACATGCACACACACATGTTCTCTCCCCCCACCAGCTCCCACCCACGGCCGCGGAGGGCTGGCCACCGACACCGCAAGGACACGTGTGGACCCCCATGCGCGGACACGCGTGTGCAAACCACTCACGGGCCCGTTCCCACCCCAGGGGCTCCGTGGTGGAGGGGGGCTCGTCCCACACTCCCCCGCAGAGGGACCCGAGATGTCCCCGGTGCAGGGGCCGAGGTTTTTGCCCGTTTTTCCCTTTTTTTGGCGATGCACAGACACCTCTTCCCAATCTGTGCAACCCCCTGCACCCCCCCCCCCCCCGTACACCCACATTCCCCCCGCGGCCCCCCCTTCCCCGCACCCATCACAACCCCGCACATCCTTCCCCCCCCACACCTCGGGCACCCCCCGCGCTCCCGTCCCTCCTCCCCGCCCGCCCCCGCCGTGCCCGGTGCCGTCGAGCGGGGCGGGCGGAGCGGGGCTGCGGGCGCGGCGCGGTGCGGGCGGCGGCGGCCCCGGCACGTGGATCCCGGCGCCGCGGGCGGCAGGTACCGGCGGGCACCGGCGGGAGGGCGGGGGGGCTCCGCCGTGGGACCGGGGCCGCGCGTCCCCCGGGGACCCCGAGCGGGGGCGGGGGGGGCTCCAGGAGAACCGCCCCGGGCGGCGCTGCCCGTCCCTGCCGGTGGCACCGGGGAGAGCGCGGAGAGGGGCAGCGGCGGGGCCGCTCCCGGGGGAAGGGGTCCCGCTCCCGGGGGTGCCGCTCCCGGGCAACTTGGCGAGAAGTTACCCCGCGCGTCGCGGCGGCTCCTTCCCGGTTCCCTCCCGGCTCCGGTCCCGGCTCCTTCCCGGCGTCTTCCCGGCTCCGGTCCCAGCTCCCTCCCGGTTCCACCGCGGCTCCGGTTACCTCACCAGCTCCAACACCGGCTCCGGTCCTGCTTGCATCATCGGCTCCGGTTCCGACTCCAGCACCGGCTCCGGTCCCGGCTGCTGCAGGAGCTCCGGTCTCGACTCCGTCCTCGGCTCCGCTCTCAGCATCTTCCCCGGCTCCGTCGCCCTCTCGGGTCCCGGCTCCGCTCCCCGTTCCATCGTCGGCTCCGCTCTCGTCCCCTTCAGCACCGCAAGTCCCGGCTCCATCCGCAGCCCCGCTCCCGGTCCCATCCTCAGCCCCAGCCCCGCCGCTGTCCCCATCCCCATCTCATCCTCATCCTCATCCCCATCCCTGCTCCTGTCCCCACTCCCAGCCCTGCTGCCGGCTCCAGCCCCGCTGCTGTCACCGTCCCCGTCCCCTTCCTCATCCTTGTCCCTGCTCCACGCCGAGGCGCGAGGCTCGGTGGGCGGCCGGGTGCCGTCCGCCCCCCCCCCCCGGCACCACCATCACACCCAAGGGCGAGGAGGACCTGCTGGCACTGGCCGCCTCCCGGCTGAGCCGCAGGAAGCGGGTGGCCGGCGCGGCCATCGGCGTGGCCATGGTGCTGGTGCTGCTGGTGGCCATCCCGCTGCTGGTCCACAGCTCCAAGGCGGCCGCGCACTACGAGATGCTGGGCAGCTGCCGCATGGTCTGCGACCCCTACCCCGGCCCCGAGCTGCCCCCCGCCTCACCGCCCCCCTTCCTGCCCGGCGCCAAGGGCGAACCGGGGCGCAAAGGCCGCGCCGGCGTGAGGGGCCCTCCCGGACCGCCGGGACCACGGGGGCCGCCAGGTGAGCCGGGCCGGCCAGGGCCACCGGGACCGCCGGGCCCCGGTCCCGGGGGGTACATCCCCTCCTTCTACAGCCCCAAGATCGCTTTCTACGCGGGGCTACGGAAACCTCACGAGGGCTACGAGGTGCTGCGCTTCGACGACGTGGTCACCAACGTGGGCAACTACTACGAGCCCTCGAGTGGGAAATTCACCTGCCCCCTGCCCGGCATCTACTTCTTCACCTACCACGTCCTCATGCGCGGCGGTGACGGCACCAGCATGTGGGCCGACCTCATGAAGAACGGGCAGGTATGGGCCGGCACCGGCACCCATGCGACGCCATTCCCCAGCCCTGTTCCAGCCCCACCTGCCTGCACCCCCCATCCCGCTAACCCTACCTTGGTTTTCCCATCTTATTTCCTCCCATCCCCGTTTTCCCACCCTGGTTCCACCCCATCCCTCATCCCCCAGCCTCAATTCCCTCCACCCAACTGCCCACAGCCTGTTACTTCCACCCCAATCCCCCAACCCCAATCCCTCCACCTCAACTCTCATCCTCTTCCCCTCATCTCTCTTCCTCCATCCCATTTCCCTCCATCTCTGCTCCCCCCATCCCACCCCCTCTGGGACCACAGAGGGGGTGACACGTCCCCACCCCCTGTCATCGCCTCAGGGACACCAACCCCCATCCCCGGGTCTCCTGCCATAGGGACGGGACATACACGTCCCCAGGAGCTCCGAGCTCGGTGCCAGTGGCCCGTGGGGTCTGTCGGGGCTGGCTGGGACAGCCACATTGCCAGGGCTGACCGGTTGTGACCCCCAGCCGGGACACCCACCAGCCCCGGGGATGGAGGACAGGCCATGCCCTCCAGCCAGTCCCTTTGTTCGTGGCTGGCGGCAGCTCCTGCACAGCCTCGCCCCGGATGCTTCCCATTTATTATGGGAGAAACAAGGATCGATCCAGGGTGGTCGATGCTGGCTCAGCCACCCCCCCGGGAGCTGCTCCCACCCTCCCGGGGCATCCCCGGGCAGTGCTGGAGTGCGGGGCAGGGGAGGGCCCCGCGATCTCTGAATCTTCAGGACCCGACAGCGAGACCCGGCTCTGGCAGCCCGGTGTCGGGGGATGGCTCCCCGCTGGGGTGCAGGAGGGGTCTGTTCCTGTCCCCTGGTGTCACAGCAACAGTTAGTAAGCAGGGAGGGGGACACACACACCTCACCGGCTCCCTCGCCCGGTTCTGCCGCAAATGGGCGGCGTGACCTTGAGCGCTGATGGACGGGGGGGGCCGAGCAGCTCAAACCCCCCCATTCCCAGCTCTGCACCCCGCTCTCAGGCTTCCCTTCGGGGATGGCGTGTCGGAGGAGGGGAGGGGGTCCCTGAGTGCTGTGCCCCTCCCTCGCCAGGTGCGGGCCAGCGCCATCGCTCAGGACGCCGACCAGAACTACGACTACGCCAGCAACAGCGTCATCCTGCACCTGGACGTGGGCGACGAGGTCTTCGTCAAGCTGGACGGCGGTAAAGTGCACGGCGGCAACACCAACAAGTACAGCACCTTCTCCGGCTTCATCATCTACCCCGACTGAGCCCCCCCGGACCAGGGAGGAGGCGGCGGGGTCCTGGTTCCTGCTGCCGCCACCGTCCCCCCCCACCGCGACGCCACCGGACGCCCTCGAGGACACGCGTAGCCCACCCACGAGAACACCCCCGTCAGCGCTTCCCCGCCCCCACCCTGCATGCCAGCACCCCAAAGGGTGTCGGGGTGTCCCCGGGGCTGTCCCCAACCCCGGGGCATCCCCCCCCACTGCCCCCCAACAGCTGATTGTCGGGTTCCGTGTTCCCCCCCAATAAAACGCTCGGGGTTTGGATGTGCAGCCGCTGCCTTCGCTTTCTCGGGGTGGGGAAGCGGAATGAGGGGACCCCGCCTGCCCCGGGGAGGGTGTGGGGTCCCCCTGCCCGAGCCCCGCAGACCCCGGCGGGGCCAACCGGCCCCGGTGCCGTCCGCCCGCGGCCGTGAGCCGGTGCTGCCACCGCGTGGCCACGGCCGGGAGGACACGGTTCCCGCCGGTTGGAGCAGGGGGGTGACAGCTTGCGGACCCCAGGGAGGGGCTGGAAGGGGTGGGGGGTCACCCCCCCCATATGGCCCCCCCAGAGACCCTACAACAAGGCGCAGCATCAACCATTTTATTGCTTGTCAGTGGGGGCGTCCCCAGCCGGGTCTCAGCTGCCTCCGGAGGGGAGGGAAGGGGGAATCCCCCCTCCCCGCGGTAACCCCCACCTGCCCGGGGTGCCCCCACCTGCCCTCTCCCAATCCCCAGCCTCGCGAGGAACAGCCCCGTCCCCAAATGTCCCCAAACCCCAGGGTCGTCCCCCCCCCCAGCCCCAAGACACACACAAACCGCTCCCCCCTCCCCCTGCACGGCCCGAGGAGACACCGGGAAGAGCCGGAGCTGCCACCCGGGGGTCCCCTGGGCCCCCCCCCCCCAAATCCCCGCCTGGCGGGGGGGGAAGACCCCCCCCTCCCCGCTTCCCTGAGCCCTTGAGGCGGGGGGGACAGGAGGCTCAGGAGTGCGCCCCCCCGCACTCACACATCCTCGGGGCCGGGGAGAGGCGGGGTGTGCCCCCCCACCTACGAACCGGTGACAAGCGCACCGGGACCGGGAGCACCGGGACCGGGAGCACCGGGGCCCTGAGCACCGGTGCGGCCCCCCGAGCTGCAGGGGGTCGCCTGCAGCCCACGGTGCCACCGCCCGGGGCCCGGTTCTCGCCCCACGGGGAGCCGGTGGCTGCGGACGAGCCCGGCCCCAATCCCGCCCAAACGGTGGCACCGGGAGAACCGGCGCCGGTTCGTAACCAGCGCCACGGCCACGGCCCGCCCCGCGGCCCAGTGCCGACCAATCAGCGGTGGCAACGGCTGCAGGCTCCCGGCTGGGATTGGCCAGGAGATGAGTCTGTCGGCGATAGGCTGGATATCAGCCAATCAGCTCCGTGGAGGGAAAAAGAAACTGATCATAGAGAGGACGGAGAGGGTAGAGCGCCGCCGCGGGGGGTTGTGGGATGGCGGAGGGTCCGCCACCCCCTCCCCGGTGCCCCCCGGTTTGCCCCCCCCCCCCCCCCCCCGGCCCTCCCAGCCCCTCGCCCCCACGAGGGACTCGTCCCCATCCTCACCACCGCCTTTATTTGCTGCTCAAGCAGAGGGGGACATCGAGAGGGACCCCCCAGAGCCCCCCCCCAGCCCTGCCCTCCTCCCCACCCCAGCACTGGGGGGGCCTGGGCTGAGGAGGGGGGGCAGCTCCACCGGAGAAAAGTTCACAGGTGGTAAATAGCAACAAACAGAGGGGGGGGACACAGGGCAGCGGGACGGGGGCGCAGCCGGACCCCACTTTCTGCTCCCACTCCCCCCCCCATCACTTCTTCGGCTCCGCTCGCTCCTTGTGCAACTCCGTCACCACCTGCTGCGGGGGCAGAACGTGGGCGTCAGCCCCGGGGGGGGGGGGCATCAGCCCCGGGGGGGTGGGGTGTCATCCCCATGGCGAGGGTGACCCCCTCGAGGCAGGGACAGCCACCCCCTCCCCAGCCCTCACCTCCCCGTCCCGCGTCTCGATGGTTTTGATGAGCACCATCCTCCGGGCCGGGCTCTCCGCAGGCGGCGGCTCCAGCACTGGGGTACAGAGTCTGTCGGCCCCTCCGCCCCCTCCCCAGGGCACGGGTGGGTGTGGGGCCACCCCCAGCAGTGGCACAGGGACCCGCCTCCACCCCTGTGGGGTCTCTTTGCCAAGAGAGGGAGAAGAGACCCCCCTAAATGTGGGGGAGAGACCCCTCACCTGAGCTTCTCACGCTGAAGGAGGTGCCGGGGTGTGGGGGGACGGTGATCCTGGCAGGGAGAGAGGAGGGTGAGGGGGGTCGGGGGGGTCTGGGGGTCACGGGCATCACCGGTGACCCTCCACGTCATTCAGTTGGTGACTCCTGCTGTGGTTAATCACGGCCAAGCCGGCGGCAGGAGCAGAGCCAGCGGCAGCCCCCCCGCCCTCACGCCTCCCCCCTGGCCTTGCCGTTATCTCGGCGGCCAGAAGCTCCCGTGGGAACTTCTCGCTTGGCGCCCGGAGCTGCCGCCTTCCAAGAACGTCCCGTAACAACCAGGATCACCCAGAACGTGGAGGGGGGACGTGTTCTCCCTCAGCCAGACCCTGCACCCTGGGGAGGCGCCGGGGAAGCGAGGCTGCGGGGGCAGAGCAGCCTCACCGGCTCTCCTCGCCCTCGAGCAGCTTGCGGTACGTGGCGATCTCGATGTCCAGGGCCATCTTGACGTTGAGCAGGTCCTGGTACTCGCGCAGGTGCCGCGCCATCTCCTCCTTCATCTCCTGGATCTCCTGCTCCAGCCGCCCCACCACGTCCTGGTAGCTCCCGATCTCTGCCCCGAACTCGTCCTCCATCTCCCGCATCTGCCGCTGCAGCGCCTCGTTCTGCGGGGGGGGACGCAAAAAAGGCTGCGTAGGGCCACAGCCCGGTGCCTGGGTGCCCCCTGGACCCCTGCCCCGGCTCTCACCATGCCCTTCAGCCCGTCCACCTCGCAGGTGAGGCTCTGGATCTGCCGCCGCGACTCGTTCATCTCCTGCTTGGCCAGCCTCAGCGCCTCGTGGTTGCGGTTCGCCGCGTCTGAGAGGTCGGCAAACTGCGGGGGGCCGGGGGAGTCAGGGCTGCCAGGGCACCCTGACACCCCCCTCGGCCCCCCCGGGTACCTTCGACTTGTACCACTCCTCGGCCTCCTGCAGGTTCTTCACGGCGATGCTCTCGTACTGCGTGCGGATCTCCCGCAGCGCAGCCGTCAGCTCCGGTTTGCAGACCTCCACCTCCGGCGGAGCCGCCGGCAGTGGGGCACCCACCTCCAGGTCCCGCAGCTCCTGCGCAGGCACATCGGCCGTCACCCCGCGGCACGCGGACCCCCCTGGCCCCCCCCCCCGCCACTCACCTCCTCATGCAGCTTCTTGAGGAAGCCGATCTCGTCCATCAGCAGCTCAACCTTGCGCTCCAGCTCCAGGCGGGACAGCGTGGCGTGGTCCACGTCCTGCGGGGAGAGGCCGGGCCGGGTTGGGGGGGCAGCATGGAGGGGATGAGACCCCCCCCACACCCCAAGACCTCTCCCCGGGGCAGTACAGGGTGGGAGCCTGGTGCGCGGGGCATCGCCGGGGGTCTTGAACGCATGGGCAGCCAGGTCACAGGCTGGGGGGGGGTGGCATCACGGGTGTGACCTGCATGGGGCAGGGGAATGGGCGCTGCACGTGAAGGGGGCAGAACAGACCCCCCACCTTGCGGAACAGCACCAGGTTCTTCTCTGCATCCTCCCGCTTCTGTGTCTCATCCTCCAGCCTGGGGAGAACAGGGGTGAGAAGAAGGTGGGGAACAAGATGCAGCCCCCTCTTTGTATCTCCAACTGCCCCGCCCTAATCCCCCCCCCCCATAGGCACACAGGGATGGGGGAGCAAGAGGAGCCCCCCCAAGCCTGAGCCACCGCCCCTCCCAGGCCCCCGAGGGGCCAGTCCCATCCCTGGAATGTCCCTGTCCCCCCCGCACTGTCAGAGCTGAACCGGCCCCTCCCTCAGGACCCCTAGATCCTTGGGCGACCCCACCCGGGCCCTGTCACACCGTCCCGGGTCAGGGACAGCGCCCCACTGCAGCCCCCCAGGGCTCCTCACAGGGACACCCGCCTCCCCGGGGGGGTGCAGCCCTGCCCCCGGCCCCATCTCCCCCTGCAGCGCTCGTCCCAGTCCGCTCCCAGCGCCCCCGCCCTGCCCGCGCCCCTCCCAGTGCCCCGCCCTTCCGCAGAGCCCCGTTCTCCCAGTCCCTCCCAGTCCACTCTCAGGTCCTTCCCAGCGCCCCGCCCCTCCCAGTGCCCTCAGGGCGCATCTTTGGACCCCTCCCCAGTACACGCCCGAGCTCTTCCCAGTACACGCGGGGCATCCCCCGCTCCATCCCGGCGCATCCCTCACCCCGGTGAATTCGCGGTCCCCGCATCCCGGCGCATCCCTCATCCCGGCGCATCCCTCATCCCGGTGAATTCGCGGTCCCCGCATCCCGGTTCATGCCGGCGCATCCCTCATCCCGGTGAACTCCCGGTCGCCTCCCCGGTGCAGCCCTCATGCCGGTGCACCCCCGGCCCCGCCGCCCGCCCACCCACCGGTGCCGCAGGGCCGTCAAGTCGGCGGCCAGCCCGTCCCTCTCGGCCTGCAGCCGGTCCCGGTCCCGGCCGAGGCGCTGCAGCCGCTCCCGCAGCCCCCGCAGCTCCCCCTGCACCAGCCCGGTAGCGCGGGGAGCGGCGGCGGCGGCGGCCCGGCCCAGGGCGGCTCGGAGGGCCCCGTTCTGCCGTTCCAACGCCCGCACCCGTTCCAAGAAAGCGGCGAAGCGATCGTTCAGCGCCGCCAGCTCCTCCCGCTCCGCCGCCCGCCCCGCCGCCGCCGCCGCCAGCCGCCCCGGGGCCGCGGTGAGGGGCGGCGGAGCCCCGAGGGCGCGGCGCGGGGTGGGGGGGGGCGCGGCCGCCGCGGCTCATAGCGGCACCGGGAGGGCGGCGGCTGCCGGTACCGGCTGTTTATAGCGGGCGGCGGCTCCGCCCAGCCTGGGCGACCCGGGGGTGCGAGGGGAGGGGTCTCCCGGCCGAGGGGAGGACCGGGGGCTGCGGGTGTCCCCCTCAGAAAGGGCGGAGAGAGGGGCCGGGAGTGGCCGGGGACCCCCTTGGGATGCGGGGCGGGGGGACGAGGGCAGCGGAGGCCGGTAGCACCGGGGGCGATGGGGAGAGGGACCGGGGGATATAGACCCCCCGGGGGGCCTGCAGCGGCGGGGCCGGGTCTCCCCGCGCCAGGACGCAGGAGAAAGGCTGGGGAGGCCCCGTGGGGTGCAGGGCAATAGCGGGGGGTGTGGGGTCCCCCCCTCAAGGAGAGCGAAGGTGCAGCCCCCCAGGGGGGTGCAGAGAAGGGCTGGGGGCTGCAGAGCCCCCCCTCAGATGGGTCCCACCCTAGCTGGGGCCTCAGCAGGGCAGTGCAGGCTCTGCCTTGTCCACCCCGCCATGACTCGGCTCTGCCAGAGCTGCCATGCGCAGGGGAAGGGGAATCGGCCCCCCCTTCTCAGGCAGAACTTACGGGAAAGGGTCAGTTCCCTGCCCTGAGGCTGCGAGGGGGGATTTCTCCAGCCCAGTCGCCCCCCCTAGCCCTGCAGAGCCCTGCTCCATGCCAGGAGCTGCCCGGCACCACGTAGAGCCCGTCGGCTCCGCCAGCCCAGGGCCGCACACGCTGCCGGGGCTGGAGCTGGGTGGTGGCTGCTGGGTCAGGCAAGGACAAGAGCAGGGCATTGCAGGGGGGTCCCAGCCTCCCTGAGGGGTACTTCCAGGAGTCCTACCCCAACTTGGAGACAGGTGCATGTGCCACAGACTTCCCTCAGGGCAAAGCCAGCTCCCAGCACAGGACCCCAGCCCCACAAAGCCCCCGCGCCTCCTCAGTACAGTCCTGGTGCCAGCTGGCAGGAGGGCTGGGCAGCCAGCCCAGCCAGGAACCCCCCCGCTGCCCTCGGGGTGTCCCCCCCAGGTCACCACGAGGCAGATTGTGCAGAGACAATGAAGGAGACAAGATTGGAATGAGCAATTTTAATGAACAGCACCACAGTGTGACCGGCTGAAGAGACAAGGCACTAGTATTCCTCCCCCTCCTCCTCCCCCTCCACGCTGTCGGCCCCCACCTCCTCGTAATCCTTCTCCAGGGCCGCCATGTCCTCGCGCGCCTCCGAGAACTCCCCCTCCTCCATGCCCTCCCCCACGTACCAGTGCACGAACGCCCGCTTGGCGTACATCAGGTCGAACTTGTGGTCCAGGCGCGCCCAGGCCTCCGCGATGGCCGTGGTGTTGCTCAGCATGCAGACCGCGCGCTGCACCTTGGCCAGGTCACCCCCGGGCACCACCGTGGGCGGCTGGTAGTTGATGCCCACCTTGAAACCAGTGGGGCACCAGTCCACGAACTGGATGCTGCGCTTGGTCTTGATGGTGGCGATGGCGGCGTTGACATCCTTGGGCACCACGTCCCCGCGGTACAGCAGGCAGCACGCCATGTACTTGCCGTGCCGCGGGTCGCACTTCACCATCTGGTTGGCCGGCTCGAAGCAGGCGTTGGTGATCTCGGCCACCGAGAGCTGCTCGTGGTAAGCCTTCTCGGCCGAGATGACGGGGGCGTAGGTGGCCAGCGGGAAGTGGATGCGGGGGTAGGGCACCAGGTTGGTCTGGAACTCCGTCAGATCGACATTCAGGGCACCATCGAAGCGCAGGGAGGCCGTGATGGAGGACACGATCTGGCTGATGAGGCGGTTGAGGTTGGTGTAGGTGGGCCTCTCGATGTCCAGGTTGCGGCGGCAGATGTCATAGATGGCCTCGTTGTCCACCATGAAGGCGCAGTCGGAGTGCTCCAGGGTGGTGTGGGTGGTGAGGATGGAGTTGTAGGGCTCCACCACGGCCGTGGACACCTGCGGGGCTGGGTAGATGGAGAACTCCAGCTTGGACTTCTTGCCGTAGTCGACGGAGAGGCGCTCCATGAGCAGGGAGGTGAAGCCGGAGCCGGTGCCACCCCCGAAGCTGTGGAACACCAGGAAGCCCTGCAGCCCCGTGCACTGGTCAGCCTGGTGGGAGAAGACCCCAGTGGGGTCCAGAGCATGTCAGCCATGGTTTCGCACCCTCATCTTCTCCGGGATGGGTGCAGCAGGAGCCACCCGTCCCACACAAGCCCACGGGCAGCCAGCTCAGCCTTTGATGTGCTGGGAGCTCCCGGAGCGGAGCCGGTGGCACGGCAGGTCCAGCCAGCCCCGGCGCCAGCCCCAGCGTGAGAACCAGAGGTTCAAAGAGCTTGAGCAGCCTCACCAGTCAAACCAGTGCTGCACCAGCACCCAAACCAGGGCTGCACGGCATCCCCCGTAGGCACCAGGGACAGCCCAGACCTGTCACCCACACCCCAGGCCAGCAGGTCCCACCTTGGCCCGCCCCACCTTCTGTCCTACAGCATTGATGAGGTGAGAAGGACCTGCTGATCATCTCTCCCAGGGCCATCAGCTTCTCTTTGTCCCCAGCCACCCCCGGGGGATGGGTTCGACCCCTGGAGAGCCCCTGGACCCCTCACCAGCTTGCGGATGCGGTCGAGGACCAGGTCGATGATCTCCTTGCCGATGGTGTAGTGCCCGCGGGCGTAGTTGTTGGCCGCATCCTCCTTGCCCGTGATCAGCTGCTCGGGGTGGAAGAGCTGCCGGTACGTCCCCGTGCGCACCTCGTCTGCGGGGAGAGCGCGCCCGCCCCGTTAGCGCCCGGCGCCCACCAGCGTCCCCTCGCCGCCCGCCCCGCCCCGTCATCCCTCCGGCCCCGCGCTCACCGATCACCGTGGGCTCCAGGTCCACAAAGACGGCCCGCGGGACGTGCTTGCCGGCCCCCGTCTCGCTGAAGAAGGTGTTGAAGGAGTCGTCCCCCCCCGCCGATGGTCTTGTCGCTGGGCATCTGCCCGTCGGGCTGGATGCCATGCTCCAGGCAGTACAGCTCCCAGCAGGCGTTGCCGATCTGCACGCCCGCTTGGCCCACGTGGATGGAGATGCACTCGCGCTGGGGGGAGCACGACACCGGGCTGGGTCATCCCTGGGCTCCCCACTTTGTGTCCCCCCCTCCCCAGCTGCAGGACCCCTTGGGGACGCTGCCCCCTGGCCAGGCTGGCACCAAGTGAGGATGGGCCCAGCTAATCCCAGGGGCCAAATCCTGCCCAGACCCCCCCTATTGTTCTGGGAGCTGGTGCAGGGGGATGCACAGCTCCGGGGGTCCCATTCTGCCCCCCCCCCCGAGGGAGCTGGGACCCTGCTCGTTGTGGACAGAGAGCTCAGCACCCAGTTCGGGTGTGCTCACAGCAATACCCCTTGTCCTTCCCCGGTTTCTCTGGCCCCCCCGCCAGCCCCTGGCAGCGCCAGCCCCGACCCCACCATGGTGGGCGTCCTCGTTCCCCGAAGGGGCAAGAGCCGGCTCTGGGCACCGGAAAGTTTTTCCGCCGCTGCCGTTCATGCCCGGGCCGGGCAGGGAGGGAGGGGCTGCCCCCACCTTTGCCCCACGCCGCTGTGACTCAGTCCCACGTGTGCTCGCGGCGCTCCCCATCCCCAGGGAGAAGGCGCCTGTGGGGTGCCCCCCCAGCACCCCCAAACTCCCCCCGCGGGGCAGATTCCCCTCCTAGCTGGGGGAGCCCCCGGGTGGCGGTGGGACTGAGGTCATGTCCAGGACCTGCGTGGGAGCCGGAACCACGCGGTGCACCCACGCAGTGTGTGTGTGGGAGAACAGACACACCGCAGAAGGCGCCCCCTGCCCGGGTCACACAGCGTCCCATGCCCCCTTCCCCCCGGGTTCGGCGGCCCCACGGGGTGTCCAGGACACGCGAGAAGTTTTCAGCTCCCCTGTGCCGCAGCCCCACGTGCTGCCCAGGGCATAACGGGGGGGGACCCAGCACCCCCACACCCCCTCCCCCAAAGGGGGTTCCCGCACCTCTCGGGGGTCGCCCACACCCCCCACGGGATCCCCACGCCCCCCCTCCCGGCCCTCACCATGGCCGCTCACTGCCCGAACCGTTACGAAGCCGCGAAGGAGGGAGGCGAGGGGCGCCCGCCGGGGCCCCCCGTGATATACCCCGGGGGGGCGGGGCCGGGGCCACATGGGCGGGGCTTGCATTGCCCCCGCCCCTCCGGGACCACGCGCTCCCTCCGGCCACGCCCCCCGCCTCCGGCCACGCCCCCTCCGCCCCGCCCCGATTCCGATTGGCGGGTTCGAAAGTCAGTGAGGGTGCGTGAGCGGTGACGTCATCGGAGTGGAATGTGGGCGGGGCGGGGGCGGGGCTGGAGCAGGAGGGGCGGGGCTGGGGGCAGGAGGGGCGGGGGGTGATAGGACCAGCGCGGCTGGGGGGTACCGGGGTTGGGGGGGCTTCAGGGAGGTTTTCAGGGGGGGCTTTAGGGGTGAGGGGGGCCCGGCGAGGGGTAATAGGGTCGGGGGGGGCTCAACGGGGGCAGGAGGGGTCCCTGCACCCCCCAACCGCGGGCTCTGCTCGGCGAAAACCACGGCCCAGCTTAGCCTGGGGGGCGCGGGGGTCCCCGTCCCGGTCCCGGTGCCGTTCCCGTGGGAAGCCCCACGGGCACCCGCCGCGCCGGCTCCCGGGCCCGGCCCCACCCGTGTTCCCGCCGCCCCTCCAGCCCCTGGGGCAGCTCCCGGAGGGAACCCACGTTCCTGTGGGGCAGGACGGGCGAGGAGGGGGGGGTCACCTCGTGTTCACCCCCGAAGAGCAGCGCCCTGCCCTCCCCCCGCCCTGGCTGTTGTGAGCGAAGTTCGGGGTCGCGTTCCCAGGGCCAGAGATGGGTTTGGGGACAGATTGGGGACACGGGCAGCCTCCGGAGACCCCTACGCTGGGCTTCGAACCCCACCCCTGCACACCCCCCCGCGACAAAGGGTCCCTGTCCCCACGCAGGGCTGGTCCGCAGAGAGCTGAGGGCGAGGGCACCGAGATGTCCCCGAGGGGCAGCCACAGCGATGTCCCCCATGTCCCGGGGAGACTCCCTGCGGGGCCACCGGGTACCCCCATGCACCTCTGGGGTCCCTGTGCCCTCCCTGCCCCAAGGCCACGCCTGCCCCCCACCGCACAGCACCAGGCCGGGGCCTCCAGGGCTTTCCTGGGCACCCCTAGTGTTCCTCCCACTTCCTGAGCACCCCCAGTGTCCCCCCCCATTCCCTGAGCACCCCTCGGTGCCGTCACCCCTCGGAGCCGCGGTGGCCGATGTCCCCACGACACCCACTCCTTGACCCACCGGAGCCCCCCGAGCCCCCACCCCCTCGGCTCCGCGACCTTCCTGGGGGTCAGGATGTGCCTGGGGGGGGCCGGGCAGAGCAGACATCCCCCCCCCGCTCCAGCAGCGGGGTCTCTCCCCCCTCGCCCCCCCGCGCCGCCGCCACCGCCCCGCTCCTTTCTTGCGGGCTTTGCCGCAATGCGGTGCCGCCCTGCGAGCGGGAGCCGAGCTGCAGCCCCCTCCCCACGGCCGCAGCCCCACACCCCCCGCCGCTGCCTCCTCCAGCCCTCCTTGTGCCCCCCGGGGTCCCCCCCCTCCTCGGGGCTCAGCTTCCCAGGCTGCAGGGGACACCCCCTTGCTCCCTCCCCTAAGGATGGGGTCACCTCCTGCCCCCCCAGCACTGGGGATCGGGGGATCCCTGGCCCTGCCCTAGGAGGGGGGCTGTGGGGTCGGGCGCGGGCAGGAACGGCTCCCACCACCCCCGCTGTGCCCCCCCCGTCCCACCCCGAGCAGCCCGGGGGGGATGAGGGACCCCATTCGGTGCCCCCCTCCGCCGCACCAGCGCCTCATCCCGCACCCCGGCGAGGAGTAGCCCCCACCCCGAGCCCTCCCGTCTCTTCGTTTCAGTGAACCCGTCACATCGGTGGTGGAGGAGGGGGGGGGACGGGCGCGGGGAGGGGGAGCGGGCCCTACCGCAGTCTGCGGGAAAACAGGCTAAAAATAGCAACGGCCGGTGCCCGGGACGTCGCCCCCTCCCCGGGAGCCGCAGCAGTCCCGGCGGGGCCGGGACCGCGGGGATTGATGTGTCCCGACTGGAGGGGGAAGCCACCAGTGAGGGACCCCCAGTTCGGGGCCAAACTGGGAGGGCGGAGGCTGCAAACCTCGGCTACGCCACTGGGCAAGCAGCCGGGAAATCAGCCCAGGCTGGCTCTGGGATCCCCCCGAGATGCCCAGACCGGGGCGGGGGGGGGGGGGGGTAGCCATGGGCGGGGGGGCCCAGTCTCGCTCCGTGGGGCCCGGATGGCGGACACGGCGAGGGGGGGAGGCAGCAACCGTCGCCAGGAGCCGCCGCGTTGCTACCAACACACAACACAGCACAGGCGGCAGGGGAGTGCCGGGGGGGGCTGGGAGTTGGGCCAGACCCCCCCCATAGCGGCACACACTGAGGCTGCACATCGCGGGGAGGGTCCCAGGGCTGGTGACTCCCACGGCAGGGTGCAGTGGGGCTGCGTATTGGGGGACCCCAAGGCCTGTGTACCCCCCTGGCACAGGCTGGGGGGCACCGGGGATGGTGTGTCCCCCCCCCAGAAGACAAGCACAGCAAGGTGGAACAGTGGGGGGCACCCAAGCCCCATGTCCCCACAGCCCCCTCAGCACCACGCCCGGGCTGGATGTTGGGCAAGGGGAATGTGAGGGGGGGTCCCAGCCCGTCTCCTAGCAACCGGTCTCCTAGCAACCCCGCGTTGCCTGGCAGCGGTCGGCGAGGGGACGAGTGGCCTTCCATACCTAACGAGGAGGACGGGGGCTTGAGGGGACAGGGGGACCCCCCCCCAGCACCCAGGGCCCCTCACCATCCACCCTCCATCGCTCTGGGGGGGCTGAACCCATTCCTCAGAGCTCCCGCTGCCCGCGGTTTAGGGGGATGGGATGGGCAAAGACCCCCCCCTTCCAGCCTGGAGAGCTGTCCCCGAGGTGGGGGCTGCTGTGAGCCCCCAAAACTCGCCTTGGGGACAACCCTGCCAGGCCCCCACGGTGCTGAGGGCTCGGGGCCTGGGGGTAGACAAAGGCAGGAGGCGTTTTCTACGCAGAGACAGACTCACTGCAGGGTCAGGGCCAGGGGCTGAGCTGCTTTGGGGTCGGGTCTCCCCCCAAACACCCGTTTGCAACCGGGACCAGCCCTGCAGGAGTCGAATCTGCCGGTTCTTCTCCACTCGGTGCAGCTGGAGCCCCCTGGTCCTTTGTTCTGGCGGGCGATGCCCAAAACCCAGCCCCTCTTTGTCTGCAGCCCCGCAGTCCCAGGGAAGGGGGAAGCCGAGCCCCAGCCCCCCTGCCCTGCTCCCACCCCACATTAGCAGCACCCCAAAAACACCGGGTCGGCAGAGCATGGGGCTCGGGAAGGGGGGGGGGCGTGGGAATCTGGAGCTGCCCAGAAATCTGCCAAGTGTGGGAAACAGAGAAAAACGTAATTTCTCAGCGCCGGGGGGCGGCATCCTGGCAGCTCTACCTGCAGCAGCCGGGGCCAGCCCTGCCCACGCGTGTGGTGTGGGGTCACACCCCTGCAGGGACCTGTCTCCCGGAGCCCCCCCGCCTTGGGGAGACAATCGCCAGTCCCCACCCCAGCCTCTGCGGGCTTTGCAGGGACAAACGGAAGTTGGAACCCTCCGAGGAGGGGCAGCCCCCCCAGGACTGTGGGGCTGGTGGCTCGGAGGGGCGGCATGCAGAGGCTGCAGCAGATGGAGAGGTGGCCGGGGGATGCATGTCCCAGTGTCCCAGCTGTGTCCCAACCACCAGCTGCCGCAGAGCAGCTGCTGCTCAGTCCAGGCCCGCCTCCCCCAGCCCCAAAATCTGGTGCTGGGGATCACCTCGGGGCTTTGTCCCCTGTGTCCCCATGCTGTCCCCAGCCTCCCCAGCCCTGCTGTCCCCAGCTGCCCTGGGAGAAGATGCTTTGTCCCCCCTGGCTGGGCCCCCATGGAGCTGGCTTCTGCTGCCTGAGCAGACAAAGAGGCACTGGAAGGGACAAGGGACGGTGGCCGGGAAAGGGCCGGGCTGTGGCTAGGACAGGCACTGGGCCACAGTGGGGACAGGGCCAAGCCGTGGCTGGGAACCAGGGCACTGGGGCATGGCCAGGCATGGGGACAGCGTCCCCAGAGATGAGGACAGGGGCCTGGCCAGGGATTGGGACCAGGGAGTGGCTGGGGATGGGGACAGCGATGTGGCTGGTGTTGGGGACCGCAGTGTGTCTTGGGATGGGGACAAGGATGTTGCCAGAGATGGGGAGCACAGTGTGACCAGCGGTGGGGACAACAGCATGATGGGGGACAGGGACCAGGGTGTGGCCGAGGATGAGGGCAGCGGCATAACTGGGAACCGAGGCAGCAGCCGGACAGGGAGTTTGTGGCACAGCTGGCGACAGGGACACGGCCGGACTTGGGGACCAGGGTGTGGCTGAGGATGGCGCCGGGGAGCACCACGGGCAGCGGCGGCGGTGGGGACGGCCAGAGCGGGGACACAGCGGGGAACCGTGGCCCGGTGCCTCGGCCAACCACGGCCACGGCACGGCCGGCGACAAGGACACGGCCGGGGCCCCGGTGGGCAGCAGCCAGCGGCGGGGCCGGTCGGCGGCCGCCGCAGCCCCCGTTCCCCCCCCTCCGCGCTCCCCTCCCGCCCCGCCCGGCCTTTGTCTGCGGCTCGGGGGGGGGCATTACCTCATCCCCCCCCGCGCCAATGGCCGCCGCCGCCGCCGCCCCCGGCCCCGCCGCCCGCCCCGCCCCGGCGGCCCCTATAAAGCCCCGCACCGAGCCCCGCGCTCCGCCGCGCCTCTTACATCGACCGCCTCAGCGTCGGGCTGTGAGACCGCCCCGGAGCCAACCGCCGCCATGGTGAGACGGGGGCGCGGGGAGGGGGGGGGCCGGTCCCACCGGGGTCCCCAAACCCCCGGTTCCCATCCTCCCGGGTCTGTCTCCCTTCCCCGCCAGCCCCGGGATGGGCCCCGGGGGCTGAGCCCGCACCGGGCGTGGCTCCCGTTACACCGGGCAGGAGGGGTCGCTTGGGTCGCAGCCCCGAGTGAGGATCCCGTTAATTAGAGCTGGGTGGGTGTCCCCTCCCGCCCCGCGCCGTCCCCGGGCTGCGCACCGAGCCCCCACCGGGCGTGGCTCCCGTTAAACCGGGCAGGATGGGGCCGCTGGGACAGAGCCTAGAGCCCGCACCGGGCATGATGCCCGTTAAACCGGGCAGGATGGGTCCCCGGTTCTGATCCCCGAGCCCGCACAGTGCGTGGCTCCCGTTAAACCGGGCAGGATGGGTCCCCGGTGCTGAGCCCTGGGCCCGAACTGGGCGTTGCCCCCGTTTGATGAGGCAGAATCGCTCCCCCGCCTCTTCCCGGTACCGAGCCGCCGTCCCGCACTGGGCGTGGCTCCCATTAAACCGGGTAAAACAGACCTGACCCCCCCGCCCGGGTGCTGAGCCCTCAGCCTGCACTGGGCGTGGCCCCGCTTTAACGGGGCAGAATGGGTCCCCGGTGTGGGGTGTGGCCTGGGCGCTGTGGGGCAGGCAGGGCACCCCCCGCTGCTGGGCACCCCATCCCACAGTGAAGGAGAAGGCAGGGCAGGATGAGCCCCCTCTTTCCCCGCACTGGGCGTGGCTCTGGTTCAATGGGGACCCGAGGGGGCAGGATGAGCCCCTGGTGCTGAGCCTTCTCCCCAGACTGGGCATCACTGGGTCTCCACAGGGTGGGTGGGGCAGGATGGGACCCTTGGGGCCACTCGTGGGTGTGGTCCTGGTCCCTTGGGGCAGGATGAGCCCCGAGTGCTGAGCTCCCTGTCCACGACAAGCAGGGTCCCAGCTCCCTCGAGAGGGGGCAGGATGAGACCCCCCCGGAGCTGCGCATCCGCCAAGGGGTCCTGCAGCTGGGGAGGGGGGGACACAAAGTGGGGAGCCCAGGGATGACCCAGCCCGGTGTCGTGCTCCCCCCCAGCGCGAGTGCATCTCCATCCACGTGGGCCAAGCGGGCGTGCAGATCGGCAACGCCTGCTGGGAGCTGTACTGCCTGGAGCATGGCATCCAGCCCGACGGGCAGATGCCCAGCGACAAGACCATCGGCGGGGGGGACGACTCCTTCAACACCTTCTTCAGCGAGACGGGGGCCGGCAAGCACGTCCCGCGGGCCGTCTTTGTGGACCTGGAGCCCACGGTGATCGGTGAGCGCGGGGCCGGAGGGATGACGGGGCGGGGCGGGCGGCGAGGGGACGCTGGTGGGCGCCGGGCGCTAACGGGGCGGGCGCGCTCTCCCCGCAGACGAGGTGCGCACGGGGACGTACCGGCAGCTCTTCCACCCCGAGCAGCTGATCACGGGCAAGGAGGATGCGGCCAACAACTACGCCCGCGGGCACTACACCATCGGCAAGGAGATCATCGACCTGGTCCTCGACCGCATCCGCAAGCTGGTAGGGACTGGGGGGGGGCTTGTGGGTGGGGAGCCAAGGACAAAGACACTGTTCACAAAGACTCAGTTCTCAGACTCGCCCTCCTCCCTGGACTAGCCAGGCTGGGTTTAGATTTAATATATTAATTAATGTTAATCCTGCTCTGGGGCGGCTGCTATTGGCCGGCAGTGGGACGCGGCGCAGCTGGGCTCTTGGAGCGGCTCCACAGCGCCGCAGCCCCCGGGCGCCGCGGGTGCTGAGCTCCGCAATTCCTTCTTTGTTTCCTCTTGGCTCCGGCCGTGTCCAGCTGCACGCGGCTGGGGCCGGGCGTCCTGGGGACTGCGCAGGCGGTGGCAGCCCCTCCTGTAGCCTGCGGCAGTGCCGAGGCCAGGGATTTACCCCGACGCCCAAACCGGTTCCCGTGCTGTGGCCAAGCCAGTGGCACCCAGCCCCACCGTGCGAGACACCTCTGGCCACTGTCTCACCCCGGGGGATTCCCTGGGGGATTCATCACTCCCATGAGTCGGTGTCCCTCAGCGGTTCCTGCTTTGCTGCTGGAGATCCCCTGAACGTCCTTGTGAGGCCACAGAGAGGAAGGAGCCCCTTCTGCTGCTGCCTGGGCTAAACATGTCCCCCTGCTTGTTTCTCCTCGCCAGGCTGACCAGTGCACGGGGCTGCAGGGCTTCCTGGTGTTCCACAGCTTCGGGGGTGGCACCGGCTCTGGCTTCACCTCTCTGCTCATGGAGCGCCTCTCTGTCGACTACGGCAAGAAGTCCAAGCTGGAGTTCTCCATCTACCCAGCCCCGCAGGTGTCCACGGCCGTGGTGGAGCCCTACAACTCCATCCTCACCACCCACACCACCCTGGAGCACTCCGACTGTGCCTTCATGGTGGACAACGAGGCCATCTATGACATCTGCCGCCGCAACCTGGACATCGAGAGGCCCACCTACACCAACCTCAACAGGTTGATAGGCCAGATCGTGTCCTCCATCACGGCCTCCCTGCGCTTCGATGGTGCCCTGAATGTCGATCTGACGGAGTTCCAGACCAACCTGGTGCCCTACCCCCGCATCCACTTCCCGCTGGCCACCTACGCCCCCGTCATCTCGGCCGAGAAGGCTTACCATGAGCAGCTCTCGGTGGCCGAGATCACCAACGCCTGCTTCGAGCCGGCCAACCAGATGGTGAAGTGCGACCCGCGGCACGGCAAGTACATGGCGTGCTGCCTGCTGTACCGCGGCGACGTGGTGCCCAAGGATGTCAACGCCGCCATCGCCACCATCAAGACCAAGCGCACCATCCAATTCGTGGACTGGTGCCCTACTGGTTTCAAGGTGGGCATCAACTACCAGCCGCCCACGGTGGTGCCCGGGGGTGACCTGGCCAAGGTGCAGCGCGCAGTCTGCATGCTGAGCAACACCACGGCCATCGCGGAGGCCTGGGCGCGCCTGGACCACAAGTTCGACCTGATGTACGCCAAGCGGGCGTTCGTGCACTGGTACGTGGGGGAGGGCATGGAGGAGGGGGAGTTCTCGGAGGCGCGCGAGGACATGGCGGCCCTGGAGAAGGATTACGAGGAGGTGGGGGTGGATTCGGTGGAAGGGGAGGGAGAGGAGGAAGGGGAGGAATACTAAACTCCCACGAGGGTGCTGCTCTTACAGGGAACCTAACCTAGTTGCCCCCAGGTCTGTAGCCGTGTGTTGCCGCGCTCTGTCCTGTTCAATGGTCTGTGCTTCAGTGGAAAAGTCTGTTCCGGACCCACCCGTCCTCTCCCGTGGGTCTGAATAAAAAGCATTCCCTGTCTTACCACTGGCTCTGGTGTCTTTACTCTGCGCCGTGATGCCCCCCCCACCGCCGCCCGATGTCCCTCCCCGGGTGCGGGTGCTGTCCCCACCAGCTGGTGGTGGCACGGCCCCAGGGTCCATGCCTGTGCCTGGGGTCTGCACCCAGGTCCCTCAGCCCATGTGTGGGGTCCTGCCCAGCACCCCCAAAGTGCCCTTCCTTCCCCCCTTCTCCACTGGGCAGTGTGACCCTCCTGTGCCCCGCACCCTCAGCGCTAGCAGGGGCTGGGGGGGGCTGTTGGGAGTTCTTAAGACCAGGAGCCAAATGAGCTCACAGGGGTGGTTTCATCCCTCCTGGGGGCCTGTGACACCCCCCCACCCCGTTTGGCAGAAGCCTTGGGGGTCTTTGCTGCCTGCTGTTCCTGGGAGGGGCTGCATCATCTCGGGGCGACCTGGGAGCTGGGGTCCTGCTGCCCCCCTCAGGTGGAAATGCTGGGGCTGCAGACCCTTGTCCCTGGGGGGCTGAGTGGCTCCTTCTTCATCCTGTTACATGGTGTCCCCATCATACCTGTTCCGTCCTGTGGGGAAGAGGAGGTGTCCTGACGGCCCCAGTCACTGGGGAGGGAGGGAAATGGGGCAAGAGCCCCCCCAGCCTTGCTTGGATACGTGGGGAGCCCGGCTCTGCTGTGTCCCCCTCCTTGCTGCCAGCTCAGTGATAAATAATGAAGGGGAAGTTGAACAGGGAGTGAAACTCGAGTGGACGCTGCAGCAAAGGGCAGGGTGTGCTGGGGCGCCAGGGGGGAACGCCACACACCCTGAGCACCCCCCCCCCCCCCCGCAGAACCCAGCCCCCCCCAGGCCCCCTGTGCCAGCCCCCCCAGCTCCCAGCGATGAGCGGCGCTGGGAGCAGCCGCCACGTTGGCATCGCTCGGCGCCGAGCTGGCCCCCCCCAGCGCCTGCCGGGGTCCCCACACTGAAGGGAACTGTGGGACCCCCCGGTGTGACCGTGGAGGGGGGATTTGGGGGGGGTGGAAAACCTCTTCCCAGGGTAGGGGCGGAGGTGCCGGTGCGGCCATGCGGCGGCGAGCGGGCGAGGGAAATGGCGGGGAGCCACGTCACCCGTCACCCGCCGCAACGCCGCCGCGGCCGATGCTGCCGCGCGGAGCCCGGCCCCGAGCACCCCGGGGTGGTCGAGGCCTGGGGTGGGGGGACACACCCTGGCATGGCGGGGGGGTCCCGGTGGGGCAGGAAGAGGCCAAGGAGGGGCGCGTGGCGATGCCGAAGGGGCCGCTGGGTTGTCCGCAAAGCTCCGGGCAGAGCAGGAAGGCGGATTATCGGGAGCAAATAGCTCTGGGGATTAGGTGGGGGCTGGGGCAGGGCACCCCCCTCTGCCCCCCCCCAGCACCCTGCAGCAGGCACCCCCCGGCCTTGCAGCAGGGCACGGAAGCACCCCGGGGGGGGCCACGGCAGGACCCCTGGCACATCCCGCGTTTTCCGGGTGGTCTTCTTGGAGGGGGAATGTGGGGGGGCCCCGCCTGGCTGCGGGGGGGTGGGGGGGGGAGCATCACGCAGCGCGGGCTGCAGACGCGGCTGAGACAAAGCCCTCTGCAGGGAAAGGGGGGTGCCCCCCCCCGCCCCGAGCGGATCCCGCGGGGTCCGTGCCCGCTCCCGGGGCAGATCCAGGGGGGTGCGGGGGCGCGGTGCGCCCCCCCCTCGCGGCTGTGGATGAGCTGCGGGGTGCAGATGGCCCGGCGGGCGGGGGGGGCTGCCCCCCAGGCTGCAGATGGGCTGGCGGGGGGCCCTGGGGGCGGATGGGTGGCTGCGGTGGGGGGCGGGAGGTGCAGATGGGCCGGGGCTGCGGCGGGGGGGTCCGGCCGGAGAAGCCGATTACCGGCCTCGGGACCCGGAGCCGGGGGGGGGGGTGGGGGGCAGTGCGGAGGGGGGCCCCGCCGGGCGCGGCAGCACGTGCCGCCTCCCACCCCCCCCCCCCCGCATGTCGCAGTTTTCCTCTGCAGCGGAACCGCACCGGGCGGGGGGGGAAGGCGGGGGGAGGGCGGGAGCCGCCCCCCCCCATCCGCGGCGAACGCAGTGACGGGGCTGGGGGGCGCTGAGAACTGCGGGGGGGGAAGAGGTGTCAGACCCCCACCAGCCCGGGTCGGGGGGGACCCCTCGCACACCCGGGTCGGGGGGGAGCCCCCCAAAGCCCCGCAGCGCCCGCCCGGCGGGGGGGGCGGGAGGCGGGTCGCGCCAGGCGTCAGAGCCAATCAGCGGGGGTGATGGCGCTGATGGGCGGGCGGGGCGGCCAGTGGGAGCGCGGGGCGGGGGCGCAGGCCCGCCCCCCGGGCCGGTATATAGGGGGGCGCCCGGGGGCGGCGGCAGCCTGGTACTTGCGTCGATTCCTTGCTTGTCGGGACGAGTAACCTGCGCTGCAACCATGGTAAAGGCGGGGGGCGGGGGGATATTGCAAAAAAAAAAAAAAAAAAAAAAAGGGGGGGGATATTGCCAAAAAAAAAAAAAAAGGGGTTTCCAGGAAACGGGGGGCGCGGGGAGGGGAGGCTGGAGCTGGGGAGCACGGAGGGGAGTGGGCGGGAGGGGAGGAGGAATGGTTTAGGGGGAGCAGAGACCTGGGGGGGGGTGTAGGGGTTGGAGGTGGTCGTAGGGGGGAGCAGAAAAGGAGCTCGGGGGTAAAGCAGGAGGGGGCGCGGCTGGGGGGGCGCGGTGGGGGCTGCGGGTGCCTCCCTTACTGGGGGGAGCACCTCTGGGAGGATACAGCACCTCTGGGGGGGTTGCAGCACCCCTGGGGGGGCCGCACGTGGTCCCGGGTAGCCCCCCCATGGCGGGGGCGGGGCTTTGCTCCGCTTTTGGCGCCCAGCGCCGACCGTTACCGTTCCCGCGCGCGGGAAGGCGCGGGGCGGGGGCACAGCAAGGGGCACAGCCCCGCCCCCCCCCCCCGAGTCGCCAGCTCCCCCCCAAAATCAAACCCTGAACCCCCAACCTCACCGACCCCATCTCCTCCGCCACCCGCCTGGGGTCGCGCTGATCCTGTTCCTCCTGGGGGAGCCGCGTGGGCTGCGCCCCCCCACCCCCAGCTCCCCTCCCCCCGCCCTCCAAAAAAATCCCCCGGGGTTCCCCCCTCCCGGTCTGGGCGGGAGGAATGTGCGGGAGCAGGTGCTGCGGGGCGGGGTGGGGCCGGGAATGTGCTGGACCCACCGCTGGGGGGGTGGGGTGGGCAGAGGGACCCCCCCGGGGGGGGCTGGGGGGTTGGGTGTGATGCCGTGGGGTGGTTTTGGGTCGGCTGGTGCAGTCACGTCACCGCGCTGGGCTTCCTCCTCCTCCTCTTCCTCCTCCCGCAGCCTCGCCCTGCCTGTGCTGCGGGGCCGGGAAATGTCCTCCCTGCGCCATTTGGAAGCAGGAGGAGGGCTGGGGGGAGTGACGTTACCCCATGGGCTCTGCCAAATCTGTCCCCAAACACGGGTGTGTGTCCCCCCCACGCCTCCCCCCGAGGTGAACTCATCTCCTGAGCTGCTCATTCAGGGGATCGGGATGGCTCCGAGTCGGCTCTGGTGGGGTGCACAACTGATGTGAGGGTGGGGGCTGCCCCAAACTGACCCTGAGCCCCTCCGTCACCCCCCAGCGCGAGTGCATCTCCATCCACGTGGGCCAAGCGGGCGTGCAGATCGGCAACGCCTGCTGGGAGCTGTACTGCCTGGAGCATGGCATCCAGCCCGACGGGCAGATGCCCAGCGACAAGACCATCGGCGGGGGGGACGACTCCTTCAACACCTTCTTCAGCGAGACGGGGGCCGGCAAGCACGTCCCGCGGGCCGTCTTTGTGGACCTGGAGCCCACGGTGATCGGTGAGCGCGGGGCCGGAGGGATGACGGGGCGGGCGGCGAGGGGACGCTGGTGGGCGCCGGGCGCTAACGGGGCGGGCGCGCTCTCCCCGCAGACGAGGTGCGCACGGGGACGTACCGGCAGCTCTTCCACCCCGAGCAGCTGATCACGGGCAAGGAGGATGCGGCCAACAACTACGCCCGCGGGCACTACACCATCGGCAAGGAGATCATCGACCTGGTCCTTGACCGCATCCGCAAGCTGGTGAGTATAAAGCCCCGGTGGGACCTGAGGAGCCTGGGCTGTGTTTCCAGGGCTTGGTTCCCACACCAGGTCTGGGTTCCATGAGTGGAGATCAGGGTCAGCCCCTTCTCCTCCCTGCGGCCTGAATCCCCTTCCTCAGGAGCCTGCAGACCCACGAGATGAACCTCGAGGGTGGGGATGGGACTTGGAGGAAGCCTGGCTTATTTCTGCCCTTGGGAAAAACCTTACTTCATCCGTTTTTTTTAGGGTCATTTGAGGTTTCTCCTTGATCTGGACTCTGATCCTTCTTGACCAGCTACTTATGAGCAGCCGTGCTGAGAGTTTAACTCATGCTGAGGCAGCTCATGCTCTAGGAGAGGAGTGAGGGTCCCTGGCAGACCTTGATGGCTGCCAGCCTCCTGCCCAGGCAGCGTCCCCAGGATGGCAGCAGTAGATGCCCTCACAAGCTCTAAAGCACCCCGGGCTTCCGCTTCACCCACATCACCTCCTGGGTTGTGCTGAGTGTGGATGCTGCAAAGGCCTGTCCCTGCCTGTGGCCCTGAGACTGTTGCCCCCAAAGGCCAGAGGTCTCATCATCTTCATGGATAACGAGGTAACAGCTGAAGGTCAGAATTGCTGAATGATCTTGTTTTCTCTTCCTTTCTTCTAGGCTGACCAGTGCACGGGGCTGCAGGGCTTCCTGGTGTTCCACAGCTTTGGGGGCGGCACCGGCTCCGGCTTCACCTCCCTGCTCATGGAGCGCCTCTCCGTCGACTACGGCAAGAAGTCCAAGCTGGAGTTCTCCATCTACCCAGCCCCGCAGGTGTCCACGGCCGTGGTGGAGCCCTACAACTCCATCCTCACCACCCACACCACCCTGGAGCACTCCGACTGTGCCTTCATGGTGGACAACGAGGCCATCTATGACATCTGCCGCCGCAACCTGGACATCGAGAGGCCCACCTACACCAACCTCAACCGCCTCATCAGCCAGATCGTGTCCTCCATCACGGCCTCCCTGCGCTTCGATGGTGCCCTGAATGTCGACCTGACGGAGTTCCAGACCAACCTGGTGCCCTACCCCCGCATCCACTTCCCGCTGGCCACCTACGCCCCCGTCATCTCGGCCGAGAAGGCTTACCACGAGCAGCTCTCGGTGGCCGAGATCACCAACGCCTGCTTCGAGCCGGCCAACCAGATGGTGAAGTGCGACCCGCGGCACGGCAAGTACATGGCGTGCTGCCTGCTGTACCGCGGGGACGTGGTGCCCAAGGATGTCAACGCCGCCATCGCCACCATCAAGACCAAGCGCAGCATCCAGTTCGTGGACTGGTGCCCCACTGGTTTCAAGGTGGGCATCAACTACCAGCCGCCCACGGTGGTGCCCGGGGGTGACCTGGCCAAGGTGCAGCGCGCGGTCTGCATGCTGAGCAACACCACGGCCATCGCGGAGGCCTGGGCGCGCCTGGACCACAAGTTCGACCTGATGTACGCCAAGCGGGCGTTCGTGCACTGGTACGTGGGGGAGGGCATGGAGGAGGGGGAGTTCTCGGAGGCGCGCGAGGACATGGCGGCCCTGGAGAAGGATTACGAGGAGGTGGGGGTGGATTCGGTGGAAGGGGAGGGAGAGGAGGAAGGGGAGGAATACTAAAGGCTGGGTTCCTTCTGTCGCTGTCGCATGTCCACAAAATGTCTGCTTCAAACACTTCGGCTTTCTTGTGCACTGGGTGGGGTTCAGCCCCGTGGGCCCGGCCGGAGGGACGCGCTGCTCTGGCTGGGCTCGCGCTCCTTCCGATGTGATCACGTCGGTTTTCCATGTGTCTGTACCATGTCTGTGAATAAAAGGCTTTAAGAGAAGCTGCCTCTGTGTCGGATACAAACCCTCTGTGTCAGCGCCCGGGGCTGCCTGGCCCCAGCCCCTGGGAACAGACTGTCCCCATTGTCCGTGCCCAGCCACACGGCCGGGAGCTGGCTCTGGCCCGCCAGTGCCCTGCTCCTCTCCTCCCTGGGCGCTGGGGGGGAGGCGGTGGGGCCCTGCCAGGGCTCCCCGGGCGATTCTGCGCTGCTGGGGCCTCCGGGTCCCGCTGCCTTAGCGCCCCCACGGCCCGGGAGGGCCCTGCCCGCTGCCTCCAGCGCGGGGGCAGCCTGGCCCTGCTCCCCTCGGCCCTGCCGGGGATTAACCCGCGCGGGGGATTAGCCCTGACCCGGGATTTATCCCGTTCCTGCCCCTAATCCCGGCCCCCCCCCCCTCGCCCCGGGGAGCCGCGCTGGGGCCGCTGCCCTCGGTGGGAGCGGTGGGCGGGAGGTCAGCGCCTCCCTCAGCCTATCGGGGCGCTCCGCGCAGCCTTTGCCCAATGAGAGGCGCTTCATTCACGATTCGCGGCCAATAGGGAGGAGGGGCGGGGCCTGGCGGGCTGCTTTCGGGCCGCGGCGGCCGCTACAATGTAGCGAGGACCGGACGTGGGGGGCGGGGCCACCTCCTTCGGCTCCGCTCGGCTCCGCTCGGCGCGTCCCCGGTGGCAGCGGGTCGGTGATACCGGCGCGCTCCTCCCTGCCCCGCCCGGCCCGGCCCGGCCCGGCCATGCTGGCCGCAGGATGGTCGGTGCGGAGCAGGACGCCCTGGCCGTGCGGGAGCAGCTCTTCCACCAGAGGGTCCGCGAGTGCATTGTGAGTACCGGGGGCCGCCGGCGCGGCGAGCGGCGTCGGGCCGGGGGAAGGGTCCCCGGGAGGCGGGACAGGGAACCGCGGCTCGGCCAGCACGCAGCCCCCCCGGGGAGGGCCGGCCTCCGCGGTTCTAGGGCTCGGCCGGTGCTGAGCCCCACGCCCGGCCCTTATCGGGGCCAGAGCCCCGGCGGCCGCCGTGCGCCCCGCAGATAGCGGGGTCCCGGGGCGGGGCTGAGCTGGGCTGAGCCCCGGCTGCGACCCCTCTGCCGGGTCCGCCACCGTCGTTCCGGCCACCCCTCGCGGCACTGGCGCCCCGCCGTGCCGGTGCCCCGGGGCTGGCCCCCACCGGGGAGCCCCTGGGCGAGCGGGAGGGCTGGGGGTGCCGGAATGCACCGATGTCGGAGCTGGGCCGGACCCGTTCCAGGCTCCTGGTTCTGTCCCTGCCCCCGGGCCAGCAGCTCTCGCCAGGGCACTCGGTGTCAGCCCTGCAGAGCCCCCTGAACCGTGAGCACCGTGGAGGGGGGGCCGCTGGGTCTGCTCCTCTGGTCCCACTCTGCCACCCAGGGCACCCGCTGCCCGGCGCTCAAGGATGGGGATGACCCAGGTGTCCTGGTCCTGGCGTCTCCCCGGGGTGCTGCATACAGGGTGGCCAAGCGGGCTGTGACCAGCAGCACCGGGGCCACCTTGCCATGGCCCAGCTTGGTGCCTGCAGGGAGGGGTTGGTGGACAGAGCCCAGCCCCGGAGCCCCCAGACCTCTGCCCCAAGCCATCCGAGGGAGGCACATCTCAGCCCGGAGCTCCTGGCTCAGCACAGGCAGTGTGGAGCTTCCTCGGCCCGACCTCACTGAGTGTGGGAGGTGCCGGGGGTCCCCAGCCAGGCAGAGCTGTGGGGTACAGCCCACAGGAGGAGGGGACCCACAGGCTGAGACCCTTCCCTGGGTGGGAGCAGTAAGGAGACGACCTGCAGGGCACTGCCCCTCTGGGGATCTGGAGTTGGGCCAGCTGCTGGGGCTCCCTGCCAGCCCACCTGGCAGGTCCCTGGGACCCCGGCCAGCTGAGCCCCCCACCAGCCGGGCAAGAGGGAGGTGCCGCCGCAGCTGCTCTGCTCCGCCCGTGCCAAGGTGGAGGGTTTGGGTGACCTTTCCCCATCCTGCCGCGTACCCAGCGGGATGAAAGGTCGCTGCGTTCCTTGAACATCATCTGCTCCGGCTGGACCTCGCTGTGCTGGCAGGGGGGAGCAGGGACACGCAGCCAGCCTTGGCACCCAGCTCAAGGCTGTTCCCACGGCTCTGCCGGCTGCTGATGTCAGCGGGGCGAGGACTGCGGGTTTGAGGGGTGCAAGGGTGTCCCACGGGGGTGAGACCTCCAGCTCTGCTGGCACAGCCTCACCCAGGGCTGCCGGGGGGGGCTCTCCTTGTGGCCTATTTGGGCCCCCCTGGCCCAGGTGCTGTGGCAGCTTGTGAGAACCCATGGGTGAGTCCTGGGTGCAGCCCCTGTGCACAGACAGGGCTGAGCCCACACTGGGGTGTAACCAGGGCCAAGAGTGGAAAAATAAATAGGGTGGAGCTGACGGGCCCCGTGGGGTGGGAGCGCTGCCCTCTGGGCCTGCCTGTGCTGCCCGTGCTCCTCTGCCCACAGATCTGTGCCCTGCTCTTCGCCAGCCTCTACATCCTCTGCCACTTCATCATAACGCACTTCAAGAAGCACACAGACTTTGCAGCAGGTAGGAGGGTGGGAGCTGCCAGAGCAGAGCCCAAATCCCCCGGGATGGTTTCTGCAGCATTTGGAGCAGGGGGGAGGTTTGGGAGCGATGCTCTGCACGGCCCTGCCTCCCCCAGCCCCCTTGGTTTGGGTTTTTTCCCACGCGCTGCAGTGCACGATGACGAGGATGCTGCTGTCAACAGGATTGCGTGAGTTCCTGCCTGTCTCACTCCCTGGGACACTGAGTACCCCCAGCCCATGGGAACTGGTGACCCTGGGGGTTGTGGCCGGGCTGTGACACCCAGGGGGCCCAAGACCTGGTGCTGGAGCCAACGCTGGACTGTCCTGCAGGCTGGGGCTCTGCACCTTCACCTTGGCTGTGGCGCTAGGCGCCGTCCTCCTGCTGCCCTTCTCCATCATCAGCAACGAGGTGCTGCTCTCCTTCCCCCAGAACTACTACATCCAGTGGCTGAACGGGTCCCTCATCCATGGTGGGTGTGCAGGGTGGTCTTGGGGTGCCCCAGGGGCTGTGGGTCAGGGTTACTCCCCCGCAAAAGCTCACCCCAAACCTTTCTCCCTTCCAGGCCTCTGGAACTTGGTCTTCCTCTTCTCCAATCTGTCCCTCGTCTTCCTCATGCCCTTCGCCTACTTCTTCACCGAGTCAGAGGGCTTTGCGGGGTCCAAGAAGGTATGTGGCCCTGTGGCTGTCCCCGCTGTGTCCCCTCCCTGTCCCCGGCTCCTCACTAACCCTGCTCCCACAGGGCATCATGGCCAGGGTGTATGAGACATCGGTGGTGCTGCTGCTGCTGACGCTGCTGGTGCTGGGCATGGTCTGGGTGGCCTCTGCCATCGTCAGCAACGACGCGGCCAGCCGGCAGTCGCTCTACGGTGGGTGCTGCTGGGGGGCGCTGGGGCAGGATCAGACCCCGGTGCTGAAGGGGAGAAGGGATGCTCGGTGCCACTGGCCTGACCCTGCCGTCTCCACAGATCTCTGGGAATACTACCTGCCCTACCTCTACTCCTGCATCTCGCTCTTCGGCGTGCTGCTGCTGCTGCGTGAGTCGGGGGATGTTCCCCTGAGGTGCCCCAGTCCTGGGGGCCCACCCTTCACTGGGTGCTGGTCCCTCCGGGTGCTCGGCTGGGAGCAGAGATTGCTCCTCGCAAATGGTGCCGGGGTCCGGAGGGGTCACAGTGCAGGGCTGAGCCTCCAGTCCCTATCCAGGACCCTTCTGGGGGTGCAGGGAGGGGTAGAATGCTGGGGCACCCCCTGCTCAGCCTCTCCTCCCACCACAGTGTGCACCCCCTTCGGCCTCTCCACCATGTTCACTGTCACAGGGAAGCTACTGGTGAAACCTCGGGTAAGGTGTCCCCCTCCGGGTCCCCCCACCCCGGGGGCTGCCTGGTCCCCCACCCCAGGCACCTGGTGCCATTCACGCCCCCCTCACCCCATCCCCAGCTCCTGGAAGACCTGGATGAGCAGCTGAGCTGCACGAGGCTCGAGGAAGCTGCCATATCCCGCAGGATCTCCTCTGGTAGGTGCCCAGCACAGCCCCTGGCTGGGAGTTGGGGGGTCTTGGGGCAGAGTGGGGGTTCCTCTGCCTCACCACATGGGAACCCTCAGCCCCCACGAGCCCCTTGGCCTCTCCTCCCTGGCAGGCAAAGCTTTCTGCTGGCTGAACTTGAACGTGGAGCTGCTGCGGGAGCAATTCTTCGCAATCCGGAGCAAGAGGCGGAAGCTGGGTAGGGTGGTGGGGGGCAAGCACAGGATGCCCTGGACTCCCCAGCTTGGCACTGGGAGCACTGGTTCGCCAGGGCCCCCATGGAGGGAGGGTGGGTGTGAAATGGGGTGGCAGCTGTAACCCCCTTACCTGGCACCTCAGGGCCCCCTCTCAATCTCCTGCCCTGGGGCGGGGGCTCATGCTCCCCTCACCCCTGGGCATGTCCCCCCTCCCAGAGCTGCGGCACCGAGCGTCACCCTGGCAGAGGAACCTGGGCTACCCGCTGGCCATGCTGGGCCTCCTGGCACTGACGGTGAGTGGCCCTGGGCTCCTGGGCAAGCTGGGTCTTGGCCCCGGCACCCCCGCAGCCGCCCTCACTCCTTCCCTGCTCCTCCCAGGGCATCTCTGTGCTCGTTGTTTGCTTCCATGTCCTGGAGCTGCTGCTGGACGATGCTGCGATGCCACGGGGGCATCCAGGTACCTGGGCGAGGGGACAGGGGAGGGGACAGCCAGGAGCCGTGTCCCACGCCAGCCCAGGGACTGCTCCCTGCCGCAACGTGCCTCCTCCTCTCTCGACAGGATGCGTCCCTGGGCCAGGTCTCCTTCTCCATCTTCGGCTCTTTTGGAGCTGCCCTGCAGGTCATCCTCATCTTGTATCCTTCAGGCGGGCGCTCGTGTCCCCATCATTGTCCCTAGCGTTGTCCCTGTGGCCATCCTACCTCGTTCTCTTTCTTAACACCCCTCACAGCTACCTGATGGTCTCCTCCGTTGTGGGCTTTTACAGCTCCCCCCTCTTCACCCGGCTGCTCCCTGAGAGGCAGGACACCCCCCCTCACCAAGGTGCAGGACCCAGGTCCCTGCAGTGCACAGTTGTGTGTGTCCCTCTGCACTGGATGGTGTCCCCACACGTCCCCTCACATCTGGTGCAGCCCCCAGCACAGGCAGGCTCCCAGTGGGGTGCCCTGGGGAGCCCCTCCTCAGCCTGGGGGGACCCAGGCCCTGCAGCAGCGCTGCCTCCCCACCGAAACTCTCCTTCCTGCCCCCCAGATTATCGGGAATTGCGTCTCCTTGCTTGTGCTCAGCTCAGCCCTGCCCGTCTTCTCCAGGACACTGGGTGAGCCCCTGGCAGGGGGAACAGGGTGATCCCCAGATTGGGGTAGCCCCAGAATTGGGGTGACCTGACCACCCTCCTCCCTCCCTGCCTCGCACAGGGATCACCCGTTTCGACCTCCTGGGAGACTTTGGCCGCTTCAACTGGCTGGGGAACTTCTACATCGTCTTCCTCTACAACATGAGCTTCGCGGGGCTCACCACGCTCTGCCTGGTGAAAAAGGTCTCCTGGGCTGTCCAGGCTGAACTCATCCGCGCCTTTGGTGAGGATGGGGACACAGGGATGGGGACATGGGGACCTGGGGACAGACGCTGGGGTGTCGCACCCCCCCCAAGCTCTTACACTCTCCCTCTGCCCAGGTTTGCACAAGCTGCCGCTGCCCGTGACACGCCGTCGGCCCCTCAGCAAGCCCTGCTAGGGCTGGGGGGACGAGGACTTGTGTCCCCGCCACCGCAGTGGCCCCGGGGTGGTTGCCAGCCACGGAGCTGGCCCTGATGGTGCGTGGTGCTTCAGGGATGTCGGAGCCCTCCAAGGAGAGCTGAGACCCCGGCGGGGGGTCTGCCCCCCCTCCTGGCTCTGTCTCAGTCTGTTGTGCTGCTGAGCCTTGGTGGTGAGCCACGGCCCCGCCACGACCCCCCCAGGGGTGCAGGGTCCCCCGGCGGCTGCGCTGGCAGCAGCCCCCGCCCCCCCCGTTCACATACCTCATGCAAGAGCTGCCACATCCCCCCCCTTCCCTGCCAGTGCTGCCCAGGCTGCTCCCTGGGGTGCGATGGGGTTTCCCCCCACTTCGAGGACTGTCCTGACGCTACAGCGGGGGCCCCGTGTCCCCCTGCCCAGTCACTCCAAACCCGATCACCCTGGGGCTGCTGGGGGGCACTGGTTGTCCCCTGGCCCAAGATACTTGGGAGGAGCAGGCCTGGAGGGTCTCAGGACACAGGGGGGACGAGGCCCGTCATGGCAGCTTGGTGTGATGAGTCTATCGGGTCTCTGTTACCACAGAACTTATTTGGAGCAATAAACAAATATCTTTTTATATATATAAAAATACCTGGATCTGGAGGATTTTATTCCCCCTGAAGGCGGGGCTGAGCGTGGCAGGGCAGGGAGTGTTCCCTGGCCGTGGGGGTCTCAGTCCTGCACAACCCCCCCTTCCCTCTCCCTGGGGGCCATAATTAACCCTCTTCCTGGCTGGGGCTAACGAGCCTTTTCCAGAAAGGACCGAAAATGAGGGCAGCTCCCTGCCTGCTGAGGGACCCTGGGGTGTTGGGGGACATTTCGGGGGGCGGGCGGGGGGGCTGATCTACCCTCAGCAAGGAGCCCAGAGAGGGGGCTCTGCCCCCAGCGCTCCTGCCAAGGGGGGGCGTGTGGCCAGAGAGGAAACAGCCCGGGGAACCGGCCCCCCACCCATCCTGCCCCAGCTGGGGCTGAGCCAGGCTGCCACCCCCATAGCAGGGGTGGGGGCCCGGGCCCCCCCGTGGCCCCCCCGGCCGGGGCCGAGCAGGAAGCGCAGGAAGCCTGGTTTATATTGCAGGAAATGAGGCCATCGGTGCCCGCGATTTCCCCGCGACCTGCTCCCCTCCCAGTCACCCCGAGCTGGCACCGGGGCTGCGGGGGGGGGGACACCCCCCCACACTGATCTGCTCCCAGCCCTCCGCCGCCCCGCTGCTGCCTCCCGCCCCGGCCGAGGCTCTCGGCACCCCCGGGTGCTTCACCGGCAGCTCCGGGGGTGTTGGGGAGGGGGGCACAGTCCCAGCCCCGGGGGGGAGCCCTGTCCCGGGGGTGCCCTGTTCCCAAGAGCGCCTCTGTCCCCGGGAGAGCCCGGTCGCAGCCCCGGGAGTGCCTCGATCCCTGGTGGAGCCCGGCGCCGGGGGTGTCCCGGTCCCGGGGAACGGAGGGGGCGCCTGTCCGGAGCAGGGCAGTGCGGCGAGGGCGGCCCCGGGGGATGTGGCCGCCGTTGCCGCCGCTCCCGGGGGCCGGGTCCGAGGCGGGGCCCGACGAGGCTGCCCAGTGCCGGAGCCGAGCGGCCGCAGGTGGGGGCAGCCCGGCCGGGGCGGCTGCGGGCAGCGCACGGTGCCGACCGGCGCCCGGGGGAACCGGTACCGGGTGCCGGGCCAGGAGCGGGTACAGAAACCGGGGGGTCGCACCTACCAGGGAGGGCCGGGGTAGTGCCAGGAAGGGTGGTCCCGGGAGCAGGGCTGCGTCAGGGAACGGAGCAGGTGCCGGTACCGGCGGCGCAGCGTTTGGATAACGGGTGTCACCGGTGCCAGGGGAAGCCGTAGGAAAAGAAGAACCGGGAGCCAGAATAGGGGGTTCCCGGTCCCGAGAGGCGGTGACAAGAGAGAGGAGAGGTCCCGGGACCAGAAGGGCGGCGTTAGGAACGGGATAAGCGGGTTCCCGGTACCGGAGCGCGGTGCGGGGAGCACGGAGAGGAGCCGGTACCGGACCGCAGGGTTTAGACGGGGCACCGGGGGCGGGATCGGGACGCGGGGACAGGTCCCGGGGCAGCACCAGGAGCGGGGTCCCGGGTCCCGGCGACAAAGTAGCGTCAGGAGCCGGTGTCCGGTGCCAGTCGCAGGGGGCCGGTGCCCGCTGCCCGCTGCCGGTACCGGTACGCAGCGGCAGGGGGGCTTTCCGGGAGACTCGGGCTGGGTCGGGGAGTTCCCGGGGCCGGGGTGCAGCGCCAGACGAGGGGGTGCCGAGCCCGTGGGCGCGGAGCCGGCGGTGGGGGGGGGGCCGTCCCGGTGCCCGGGCTCCTCGCTCCGTGTGGGTGGCGGCACCGGCGGGGGCGGGGGGGTCAGCCGTGCCGGGCGGCCGCGGATCCTGAAGCGGCGACGGGGCCGTGGGTGTGAGAAGGAAACGGAGCCGACCCGCCCCTGGCACCGCGACCCTCTAAAAGCCCCGGGGCCGCCGCACCGGGACCATGCCCGCCCCGGTCGCCCGTGCCCCCGGCGACTGAGCGGGGCCCGCGGAAGCAGCGGGGCCCGGTGACCGGGATGCCCCGGCGGAGCCCGCTCGCCCTCGGCCTGCTCGGCCTCGCCGTTTGCCTGCTGGCCGCCCCGGCGCTGGGCTGCGGCCCGGGCCGGGGCCCGGTGGGGCGGCGACGGCTGGGGCGGCGGCAGCTCTCGCCGCTGCTCTACAAGCAGTTCGTGCCCAACGTGCCCGAGCAGACGCTGGGGGCGAGCGGGAAGGCGGAGGGGAAAGTCCTGCGGGGCTCGGAGCGCTTCAGGGACCTGGTGCCCAACTACAACCCCGACATCATCTTCAAGGACGAGGAGAACACGGGGGCAGACCGGCTCATGACCGAGGTGGGGGCTGCGCCCGGTCCGGCCCGGCCTCGCTCCCGGGGACGCGGGGAGGCGGGAGGGAGCGGGAGGGAGCGAGAGGGAGCGGGAGCGAGCGACCCTTCCCGGGCGGCACCGACCCTCTCCGGGGAGCACGGGCCAGCCCTGGGGAGCACGGATCTTTCCCGGCGACTGCGGGCTCTCCCGGGCGCACGGAGCCCCCCGGGGCCGCACGGTGCCTCGCCCCGCTCCGCGTTGCCGTTCCCCTGCGCTTGCAAGCGGGGCGGTGGCACCGGAGCCCCGGGACGGGGCGAGAGGCGCCGAGTTGGGCATAAAAGACCCGCCGTCGGGGATTAACGGAGAGGCGGAATGCGGTACCGGCGGCTCCGCTCCTCCCCAGCTCCGGCCCCCGGGACGGTGCCGGCGGGGCTGGTCAGCGGGGAGGGGCTGGCCCGGGCCCCGGTCTTCCCGTGGCGAGGGGGGAATCCGGGGCGGCGGGAGCCCGGGACACGCCGCACCCCGCCGGGATGCTCACGGTTGCCATGGCGAGGGGCGGCTCC
This sequence comes from Trogon surrucura, assembly GCA_020746105.1. Classification (NCBI taxonomy): domain Eukaryota; kingdom Metazoa; phylum Chordata; class Aves; order Trogoniformes; family Trogonidae; genus Trogon; species Trogon surrucura. The sequence continues at coordinate 1,731,238 of CM036646.1, forward strand.
GCGGTCGCTATGGCGACGGGGGATGCTGCGAGTGGTCCAGGCGGCTCCCGGCGGCTCCCGCGGACCGGGGCGGCGGGGGCGGCGGGGCCGGGGCGGTGGGACCCGGCGGGGCCGCGGGCGCGGAGCCGGCCCGGGGTGCGGGCGGCTGAAAGGACTCTTTGTGGCCGGGCCGGCATTCCCGGAGCCTGAGGTCAGCGCCGGGCTGGAAGGCGCCTATTGTCGCCGGGCCGGGCCGGGCCGGGCCGGGCGCATTCCTGCCCCCCCCGCCGCTGCTGCCCCCCCGCCCGGGCCGCCCCGGACCCGCGCCCCGCACTCCCGCCCCCGCGGTCCCGCGCTCCCGGGAGCGGCTTTGTTACGCGGGGGAGTAGGGGGCACCGGGCTGCAGAGGGACGCTGTGACCTCACCGGCTGCCTGGGGCGGGGCCCGGGGGGAGCTCCGGCCTCTGCACCCCACATCGGTCCTGCCGATGATGATGGGGAGAGGACCCCCCGCGCTTCCCGGGACCCCCTGGCACCACCCTCGGACCTGGGACACTGGAGTCCAGAGCTTCCCTGTGTTGCCCCCCCCGGCCCCACTCCCCACCTTGCTCTGCTGAGCCCCCCCGGGTGCTGTTCCAGGCCTCAGGTCTGGTTCAGGGTCAGCTGTACTCTCAGCTCTGCCCCCCAGCCCCCTCGCTGGGTTAATCAGTCACGGCTGTGGCCGCAGGGAAGGTGACACCGTCCCGGTCCCCTGCTCGTTCTGCCTGGCTGCCCAGGAGCGGCTCCACCATGGGACCCCGGGGCACGTTAACGTTCAACCCGTGTCCAGGCTGGCGGACAGCTCGGCCGTGACCCTCTCTGCACCCCGGGGGGGACACCCTTTCCACCCCCCACCAGCAGCCCCTTTGGGCTCCCTCCAAGCCCCGTGCAGGCCCGGTGTCCACCTGTCCGTCTGTGTGCAGAATCCCCCTCAGGGAGGGGACCGGGTGATGCAGCGGAGCTGGGGGTGACGCCGCTGCTGGTCTCCCCCCGCCAGCGCTGCAAGGAGCGGGTGAACTCACTGGCCATCGCCGTGATGAACATGTGGCCGGGGGTGAAGCTGCGGGTGACGGAGGGCTGGGACGAGGACGGGCACCACCTCCCCGACTCGCTGCACTATGAGGGCCGGGCGCTGGACATCACCACCTCTGACCGTGACCGCCACAAGTACGGCATGCTGGCCCGCCTGGCTGTGGAAGCTGGCTTCGACTGGGTCTACTACGAGTCCAAGGCTCACATCCACGTCTCTGTCAGAGCAGGTACCACGGAGCTGGCGGGGGCTGCCACCAGGGTGGGGGGCTGCTATCCCCATGAGCATCCCAGCCCCTGGCCCCACAGCTGCCACTGCTCCTCCTCAGCATCCCGGATCCACGCGGGATGCAGCCAGTGGCCAGGCCCAGCAGGTTCAGCCCGAAGCAGCTCAGCTTCCCCTGGCCTTTCCAGCCACCACATTGACAAAAATCACAATTTTCCCACCAAATTTTGCCCAGCCAGAGCCACCCTTGTGGTTCAGCTCCTGGTGCAGGGCACAGTGAGGACTGTCAAGCCAGTGTGGATGGGCACAGTCTGGCCTGTAGCCCCCAGCCCTGCAGCCGCTCTGGCTGGCAGCCGCCGTCCGGCCCAGAAGCGACAATTGACAGAAAGTGAAAATATCTGTAAATGTCACCGTCCCCAGTCCCGAACAAAGGGCATCATTGCAGAGCGGACAAAGGGGCCCTGCAGCACCCGGCCTTCCAGGGAGTTGCACACAGGAACCGGGCTGGGGGGGGCTTTGGAAAATACTCACTTTGTTCCGGAGGTGGTTTGGGGTCCAGGGGGGGGCGGCTTCACTCGAGGCCATTTCCCCTCTCACAGGTGGTTGTCGGTGAAGGTGGCCATCAGGGATGGGTGACCCACGGCTTTCTCCGTCCTCCCAGATAACTCGCTGGCCATCCGCACCGGCGGCTGCTTCCCCGGCCACGCCACCGTGACGCTGCAGAGCGGCGAGCGCCGGGGCCTGGCCGACCTGCGCCAGGGCGACTGGGTGCTGGGTGCCGAGCCGGGCGGGCGCCTGGTGCCCACCGAGGTGCTCCTCTTCCTCGACCGAGACCTGGGCCAACGCGCCTCCTTCGTGGCCATCGAGACAGCCAGCCCGGCACGCCGGCTGCTCCTCACCCCATCCCACCTCGTCTTTGCGGCCCGCGGGGCGGCCAACGGCACGGCCGCCTTCCTGCCCGTCTTCGCCCGCCGCGTGCGACCAGGCGACGCGGTGCTGGCTCACGGGGCCGGTGAGCAGGGGCTGCGCCCCGTGCGGGTGCTGCGGGTCTCGCGGGAGGACGGCGTGGGGGTCTTCGCCCCCCTCACCTCCCACGGCACCCTGCTGGTTAACGGGGTGCTGGCATCCTGCTACGCCGTCCTGGAGAGTCACCGCTGGGCCCACCGCGCCTTCGCCCCCCTCCGCCTCTTCCACGGGCTCCTCTCGCTGCTGCCCGCCCCTGCCGACGCTGGCAACCGGACGGCACCGGAGGCCGGCATGCACTGGTACTCCCGCCTGCTCTACCGCCTGGCCGGGGGCGTGCTGGGCCACGAGGTCCTGCAGGTATAGGGGTCCCCAGCCCCCCGGTCGCCACACTGCAGATCCTGCCGCACACTGGAAGTGGGGAGCTCCTGCCCTGGGACCCCCTGGACCCCGGGAGGAGGGATAGGGGCACCCCCGGCCCCATGGGAAGGTCGGGGTGCCTCTCGGCTCAGAGGTGTGGGGTGGTGGGGATGGGGTCGCTGGGACTGGGTGTCACGGGGTGGCCCAGACACCTGGGCTCAGGCCCTCCCATGTCCCAGAGCCCCCCCGCAGCACTACCAGATGCCGGGTCGGGTCCCCACCCCCCGAGATCCCTGTGCTCCCCCTGTATTTATTGCTTTATTAATCGCTGCAGCTGGGGCTGGAGTTGCTGTCTGTTGAGACGAGGCCGGGCACCACCAGATCCTACCGTGGGGCCAAACCCACCCCAAACAGGGGGGATGCTGAACCAGCCCACCCGCCAGCACCTGACAACAATTCCTGTCCCCTGCGGTGTTCCTGTCCCCAGCCCTGTGCAGCTCAGTCAGCGCAGCTGGACAGGGCGTCTGTCTGCGGGCTCTAACCGCGCTAACCGCTAACCCGCCCTGCTTGAGAGTTTTATTTTTCTATTTATAAATGGTAATATAAATGTCCCCCACATCCACGTGCCCCGGCAGTGGGGCCCGCTCCATGGGGCAGGGGGCCAGCCTGCTTTTAACCACTTCTGTTTAAAAAAAAAACAACAAAAGAAATACTACTATTTAATTGTTTGGGTAAATAAAGAGACTCTACGGCCTGAATGGCTGGAAGCAGCCCAGGTTGGGGGGGCCGGGGGGGCACCCCAGAAGGGTGGGGGTCCCTAGGGCCAGGCATGCGGGGGGGGCTGGGGGTCGCTGGGGCTCTCAGGGGACAGGAGGTGGGTGCGGGTGTTGCCGGGGGTGCCCGGGCCGGGGCAGGGCTGGGGGTGGGCAGGAGGGAGGCGCCCCCCCCCCCGCCGCCCCCCGCTCCGCTGCGCGCCCACCACGTGGCTCCGGCCGTTCCCTCCGTTTTTCATGAATGGAGCCGCTGCGCGCCGCGCGCCTGCGCCGCCGCCTCGCCCCGCCCCCTCCGCCGCCTCGTGGCCAATGGGAGCGGGCGGGAGGGCCCGTGTTGTGGTCACGTGGGGCCGCCCGGTGTAGTGGCGGCGGCCCCGCCCCCTGGCGCGGCGGGCCGTTGATCGCGCAGTGTGCCGCGCCCGCCCGCGCCGCGGGCCATGCCGCCGCTCCGGCACCGCAGGGTGCTCGTCCTGGGGTACCGCGCCGTGGGTCAGTGCGGGGGGACGCCTGGGAAGGGGCTCTGCCCCGTGTGGCTGGGGGGGGGGGGGGGGGGGGGGGGGCACCGCGTGGGTGCTCCCCTCCGGCAGGCGGGGGCTGGGGGGGTCCTGGACACCCAGCCTGGGGAGCCCTCGGCGGGAGGGGGCCCCTCGAATTCCCCCGCGGCGCAGAGGCGTCGGGACGCTTCCCTCTCCCTCGGTCGGGCTCCTTGCCCTACCCCGGGGGGCGCTGGGACCCCGGCCCGCAGCCCTGTGCTTCGCCTCCCCAGGCAAAACCTCCCTGGCTCATCAGTTCGTGGAGGGGAAGTTCGTGGAGTGCTACGAGCCCACGGTGGAGAGCAGTAAGTTTGGGGGGGGGGGCTACGAGGCTGAAGTCCCCCTTCCTACTCCTTCCATGGGGTGATGAGGGCGGATGTGTCCCTGCCGCACCCCAAAAACCTTGGGCTGGGGGCACCCCTGGAGCGGGCTGGAGGAGAGGCTGGTCCCTGGGGGGGGGGTGGTCCTGGGCCTCCCCGTTAACCTGGTGGCCCCTCCGCAGCCTACAACAAGGTGGTGGTGGTGGGCAAGGACGAGTTCCAGCTCCAACTGGTGGACACGGCCGGGCAGGTAATGCTGGGGACAGGTCCTGGGGTAGGGGGGGCTCAGGGGGTGGGCAAGGGGCTGCTGGCTTTGGAGCCACCCCCAGCACCAGTCCTGCCCCCCCCCCCCCCCCCAGGATGAGTACACCATCCTGCCCCACTCCTTCGTCATCGGCATCCATGGCTACGTCCTGGTGTACTCGGTGACATCCCTGCGGAGGTGAGGGACTCAGCTGCCCCCCCCCCCTTGCCAGACTGGCCCCCCCACCTTTGGGGCTGAGTCCCCTTAAGGGTGGGGCCACCCCATGGTGGGGGCAGCACCCAGATCTCCCCTTCTCCCAACAGCTTCCAGGTGGTGAAGACCCTTCACAACAAGCTGTACGAGAGCCGGGGGAAGACGCGGTAGGTGCTGTCCCCGCCGCGGGGAGGAGGGGGTGCCCATGGAGGGGGGGACCAGGCCCTCACCCTCCTCGTGCCCGCAGCATGCCCGTGGTGCTCGTGGGGAACAAGGTGGACCTGTCCCTGCAGAGGTAACGGGGGTTCTGGGGGTCCTGTCCCCTCCTGCTGGCCCCGGTGTGCGTGTGTGTGTCCCGGTGACCGCTCTCTGCTGTGTCTCCAGCCGGGAGGTGAAGACGGATGAAGGGAAGAAGCTGGCGGAGTCGTGGGGGGGCCATCTTCCTGGAGTCCTCGGCCAAAGAGAGCCAGGTCTGGAGCAGGGTGACACGTGGCCCACATGGGGCTGGGAACCGGGGTCCCTGGGGCACTGGAGCTGACGTCCCCTCGTCCCCAGGTGACCCAAGGGATCTTCCTGAAGATCATCGAGGAGATCGACCGGGTGGACAACTCCTACTGCAGATCAACGGGCTGCCGCCTTATGTGAGCCCAGGATGGGGCACACCTTCCCCCAGACCACCGCGGTGGCTTTGGGGGGCGTCCGGGTCCGTAGGGGACCCCTCACTTTGCACAGACTGTGGGGCTCCCGAGGGGCTGGGAGCGGGGCAGGGCTCCTGTCCCAGGCGGGGAGCACCCCCTGCTCGTCGCTGCTGTACCCCCACACGCACAAGGACACGCGGGGGCCGTTCCCCCCGCTCCGGCGGCCAGGGCTGAATGCGGGTGTTGTTCCCGGCGCGGGGCCGTGGTCCGGCTGTGCCGCGCTGGCAGCCGCCTGCTCGTGGGAGTCGAGGCTGCGGAGCTGGAACAATTAAACGTTGTTTTGTCTGTGAAACCCCCTCGGAGCCCGGGATTTGGGGGGGGCAACTCCTGCCCCTGGGGTGGGAAAGGTGAGGTGGCACCTGGGGATCCCCCAGCACCTGGATCCCCCCAAACCTGAATGCACTGTGGGGCAGAGCCCCCCCACCTCCATGGGGCTGAGCACCCCGGGGGTGTCGCTGGGACCCTGGGGGGGGCTCTGCAGCCCGGGCTGGGTGAGCGGAGGCGGGGGCTCCGCGGTGCTGGGGTGCCCGGTTGCGGTTCCCCATGTGGCTTATCTCCACCCATGCGGGCTAATTATGGCTAATTACCCAATTAGGCTGTTGGAGAGAAAGGGGGGGCTGCTGCGGAGGGAAGTGGGGTGTTGGGGTGCGGGGGGGGGCACTGTGCTTCCAGGGTGGGGGTCGCGCTGGGGAGGGGGTGGGTGCTGGTGTTGCAGCCAGGGGCTGAACGGGGGGGGGGGGGTGGTCCCCGCACCGTGGGTCTGGGGGCATCGGCTCCCGGTGGGGGGTGGCGGAACACGGCCCCTTTGCCCACCCCGTACCTAGTTTTGTGTCCCCCCCCCCCGGGGCTCTCCTGTCCCGGGGATCCCCGGTTGCAACGGGGCGGGGGGGGGGGGGGGGTAGTCGGGGCCGTTCGCCTCCGCCGGAACGGGGTCCCCTGGGGGCCGAGAGGTGCAGAGCGCCCTCCCGCGCGCGCGCGCGGCCCCGGCCGCCCGGTACCGGGAGGGGCGCAGGGGGCGGAGCCTCCGCCGCTGCCCGGTGCGGCCCCGCCCCGTGCCCACGTGCGCGCCCGCCCGCCCCGGCGCCGGCGGGGTTAAGCGTCGCGGAGGGATCCCCCTCCCGGCAAAGCGTGCGCTGCGGCCCGCGCCGTCACACCCCCCCGCGGCCGCAGCGCCCGCCGCCGCGCCGTCTCCCTCCGCCCGAGCCCCCCGCCGCCAAGTAGTGCGGGCGCGGCGCCCCCCCCCCCTCCCCGGCCGCGGCCCCCAGGGCGCAGCGCGGCGGCCCCGGCGGGGCGGGCGGGCGGGCGGGGCGGGGCGGGGGCGGGCGGCGGGACCTACTTTCCTCTGGAAATGGCCGCGCCGGGGAGCACCGTCCGCCCCGCGCCCCGAGGCCCGTCGGCGTAGGGCGGCCGCGGGGGGTAAGAACCGGGCGGAGGGTGGGCAAGGGGCGGCCCCGCCGGGGCTCCCGCGCGTTCGGGACCGGGCCCCGCGGCCCCGGAAGGGAGAGGCCTCGGCGTTCGGCCCCAGGCCGCGCCGCCTCCGCCGGGCCGGGCCTCGCCGCCGCCGCCGCCGCCTTCTCCCGGCCAGGCCTCCCCGGCGGCCGGGCCCGGTAGCGCGGCTCCCGGCTCCCTTTGTGTCCGCTACCGGCACCGGTACCGGCGATGCCCGCCGCCCGGGGAGCCGGCGGGGCCCGAGCCGCCGCCTGAGCGCAGGTACGGACGGGCCCGGCGCTCCGGGGCCCCGGTGCCGGTGCACGGGTAGGCCGCGGCGGGCCGGACCACCGGGCCCGGCTGGCTCGGACCCCAGGGAGGGCCCGGTTGCACCGGCAGGGAGGGGGAGCGCGGGCCGGGAGCAGCGGGGGGTGGGTGTGTGTGTGTGTGGGGGGGCATCTTCTCGCGGCGCTTCAGCCCCCCCGGGGGCGCGGGCAGGGCCGGCCGGGCCCCTCCGCCGACCCCCCCCCCCCCCGGTGCCCGGTGCCCGCCGGGGCCCTTCCGGGGAGGGCGCCGCCGCCCCGGGGCGACACTAATCCCCTCCAAAATCACCGGGAAAGCGGAGGGGATTTGCTGGGGGGGGGGTCGGCACCCCCACCCCCGTGCCGGGACCCCCCCGTACCCGCCCGGGGACTCCGTCCGTGGGGGCGGGCGGGTTTGTGGGGGGCCGGAGGCTGCCCCGGCGTGTCCCCGCTCCCCGGTGCCCCGGACCCTGGGGTGGAGGCGGGGGGGAGGGGGGCAGGGCCCGACCTTCTCCCCCATTTATGGCTCGCAGTCGGGTTTGGGGTCTCCTTTGCTACCCCCCCCTCCCCGATGGGCCCCCCCCGGGTTTTTGGGGTGCGCAGAAGTACTGGCAGGAGGAGGTGGCTGTAGGTGGGGCACGGTGTGTCCCCCTGCCCTTTGCTTGTGGTATTGGGGGGTGACCCCCACCCCCCGGCACTGGACCTGGGGAAACTGAGGCACGGGCAGCTGCTGGAGGGGATCCCGGGCACCCCGGGTTATTGCTGCACCCCAAATTCCCCCAGCCCTGGGGTGGGGGCTGGCTCCACTGGGGGTACTGAGGGTGCTCCCACCCTCCCTATGCTGTACTGGGAGGGTTTGGGGGTCCTGGTGGCCCCTTAGGGTGCTGGTTGGTGGAGCTAGGGTTGCCCCCCCGGGTTTAATCGAGGTCACAAAGCTGGGGTGGGGGGAGTGGGCTGTCCCCCCCTTCCCCCAACCTGTGGGGGGAGATCTAGTGGGTGATGGAGGGAGTGGGGAGGACCTCCCCGTTGTGGGGCTTGGGATCTCGTGGACCCCCAGGGAATGTGTATGTGGGGGGTGCTTCTGCCAGGCTGAGCCCCCCCCCAAACTCGCTTGGGGTGTGGAGTGGCTGGAGGGGGTGTCACAGCGGGGAGGGGGGCTGGAGAAGGGTCCCTTCATGCCCGTGCTGATGGATCTCTGCCCACTCCGCAGCCACGGGCCTCCCCCCTGGGACACCGGAGGCAGGATGGACGAACAGAAGGCGCCCAGCGAGGAGAAGGACGCGGACGCGCCCGGTGAGCGCGGGGCAGGGATTCTGGGGGATGGGAGTTGGGCTGGCGCCGTCCCTCCCTGGGGGGGGCTGACAGCCGCTCTCCCAGCAGCTGATGGGGCCGTGGCCTCGGAGGAGATGGGCAGCGCTGAGGGGGACCCCCTGAAACCCCCCGAAGGAGCCTCCGTGGGGCCGAAGAACACGGATACGAAGGGACCTCCCCAGGCTGGCAGGTGAGGGCAGGGCCTGGAGCTGCTGGTAGAGGGGGGGATGTCCTGAGAGACTCTGACACCCCTTGTGCCCCCCCGTTCCCCAGCGCGCCAGCCCGCCGCTGCGCCCTCTGCAACTGTGGGGACTGGAGCCCGCACGGGCAGCGGGAGCTGCAGCGCTTTGAGCCGGCGCCCGACTGGCCCGAGCGGCTGGCCGACCACGAGCCCCCCAGGAGTCCCAGCCAGCCCCCCCCGGAGCCGGCGGGCGATGACTTGGCGCAGATCGGCTTCTCCGAGCGCGTGACCCCAGCGCAACTCTTCGAGCCGACAGGTGAGCGCAGCCGTGGGTGCCCATCCGGCCGTCCCCGTTGTGTCCCCCTGTCTCAGTTGCATCCCCCCCCACCCCCCGTTGCTGACACCCCCTCCCTGCAGGGCACTGCTGGGTCCACCGCTGGTGCGCGGCCTGGTCGGCCGGCGTGCGGCATGAGCCGGCGGGGCTGGCCGGCGTGGACGGAGCCGTTTTCTCAGGGATCTCACAGGTGAGCAGGTCGCGGGCGGCGGGCGGCGGGGCTCAGTCTGGTCCTGGGCAGCACCTCTGACACCGCCGGGTTCGCTCTGCAGAAATGTGAACACTGTCGGCAGACGGGGGCCACCATCCCGTGCCGGGCGGCCGGTTGCCCCCGCTTCTACCACTTCCCCTGCGCCGCTGCCAGCAGCTGCTTCCAGTCCATGAAGACCCTCCAGCTCCTCTGTCCCGAGCACGTGGCCGAGGCTGCGCACATGGGTACGTGGGGGCTGGGTCCCCCTCCCGCCCTGAAGAGAGGGGTCCCACTGAGTGAAGGGGTGGCCCTGACAGCCCCTCTTTTTTTTTTTATCTCTCCCCGTGGTCCAGAGGACGCCCGGTGCTCGGTGTGCGACGGGCCGGGCGATCTGCGAGACCTGGTTTTCTGCACGAGCTGCGGGCAGCACTACCACGGTGCCTGCCTCGACATCGCCCTGACGCCCCGCAAGCGCTCGGGCTGGCAGTGCCCCGAGTGCAAAGTGTGCCAAACCTGCAGGTGAGCCTGGCGCTGGGGAGGGGGGACAGGACACACAGGGCAGCGAGGGGCGCATGGGGCGGAGGGGGACGCAGCCCTCACCCCCGCGCCCCGCAGGCGGCCTGGCGACGACTCCATGATGCTGGTTTGCGAGGCGTGCGACAAGGGCTACCACACTTTCTGCATGGAACCGGCCATCGAGGGCCTCCCCACCGACTCCTGGAAGTGCAAGGTGCGTCCCGCCCTCGCTGAGGGGCCAAGGGGGTGCCAACGCCCCCTGCCCTGCCCCTGACACGCTTCTGCCTCCCCCCCAGAACTGCCGGGTGTGCTCGGAGTGCGGCCAGCGCCCGGCGGGGCTCGACGCCGGCTGCCAGTGGTACCGGAGCTACTCGGTGTGCGAGGGCTGCCAGCAGCGGCGTGCCGCGGAGGAGGATGTCCCCGGGGCACCGGGCCGTGGGCCCCCACAGGAGCCCCCCACCCAGCCGTGAGTGGGGATGGGGGGACTGGTTTGGGGGTTTTCCGGCCGGGCACCCCCTTTGCTGGTGGGAGGATGTGGCCTGGAGTGCTGGGGAGGGGGTGGCCCGAGTCCCACCCCTCTCACCCGGTCCCCCCCACCCAGGTTGGCGCCCACCCAGTGCAGAGAGCACGCGGATGCACCCGTCCCCCCGCCGGAGCCTGTGGGGTGCGATGAGGAAACGCAGCTGGGGGGGGACCCCAAGGAGGCACCCCCAGGCGATGGTGGGGCTCCTCCTGGCGAGGTGACCCCTGATGAACTGCCCCTTGACAAGCCACCCCCCGACATGCAGCCCCCCCGAGGAGCCCCGCCCCCCCCGAGGAGCCCCCTCCTCTCGTGCAGCCCCCGGAGGAGCCCCCTCCTCTCGTGCAGCCCCCGGAGGAGCCCCCTCCTCTCATGCAGCCCCCCGAGGAGCCCCCTCCTCTCTTGCAACCCCCCGAGGAGCCCCCTCCTCTCGTGCAGCCCCCCCCAGGAACTCCCTGCTATCATGCAGCCCCTCGAGGAGCTGCCTCCTCTTGTGGAGCCCTCTCCTCTCGTGCAGCCCCCTGAGGAACCCCCTCCTCTTGTGGAGCCCCCTCCTCTTGTGCAGTCCCCTGAGGAGCCCCCTTCTCTTGTGGAGCCCCCTCCTCTCGTGCAGCCTACTGAGGAGCCCCCTACTCTTGTACAGCCTCCCGAGGAGCCCCCTCCTCTTGTGGAGCCCCCTCCTCTTATGGAACTCCCTCCTCTCATGGAACCCCCTCTTCTCGTGCAGCCCCCTGAGGAGCCCCCTCCTCTCGTGCTGCCCCCTGACGAACCACCCCTTGAAAGACCATCTCTTGATGAGCCACCCCTTGACAGACCCCTCCTCGATGAGGTGCTCCCCAATGAACCGCCCCCTGATGAGCCACCCCTCGGCGATCTGCCGCTTGACGTCCCTCCCCTTGACGAGCTGCCCCCCAGTAAACCACCGCTTGAGAAGTCACCCCCCAACGAGCTGCCCCCTGACAAATCGCCCCTCATCGAGCTGCCCGTTGACAAGCCTCCCCCCCGTCGAGCTGCCCCTCGACAAATTGCCCCCCGATGATCTGCCCCTTGATGAGCTGCCCCGCAATGAGCTGCCTCTTAGTGAGCCACCCCCCGATGAGCTGCCTCCTACCAAACCACCCCTCGAAGAGCTGCCCTCTGAAGAACTTCCCCGTGATGAGCTGCCCCCCGAAGAGCTGCTCCCCAGTGAGCTGCCCCCCGAGGAGGACCTGAAGCCACCAGGTAAACGGGCTGCCTTTGGGTTTGCCCCTTTTCTCCTCCTACTGTCTCCCATGGATGCGAAGGGTCTCGTGCCTGCGTCTTGTGTGACCCTCAACCGGTTGAACCTGGTTTCGTGCTTCAGTGCCTCATTTTGGGGGGCTGGGGGTTCCCTGGAGCAGGCCGCGTGGCACAGGGTGGAGGGGACCCCTGCAGCCCCCTCACCTGTGGCCCCATCCCGCAGGTCTCCTCCCCGAGGTGGCCGTGACGGGGGAAGCGCCAGCCCTGATCCCAGAGGTGCCCCCCGAAGAGGAGATGGAGCTGGAGCCGGAGCCCCTGCTGCCCCCTGAGACGGCTCCCCCACCCCCAGCTCCCCCAGGTGGGTCTGGGGACGCACCAGGGTTTGGGGGTGGGGGGGAATGACTTCACTGGGGGCTTTGATGTTACTGGCACCTCCTTTCTACCCCTACAGATCTCCACGCCGTCTCGCCTGCCCTCCTTCCAGACCCCTCCTTGCCTGACGCTAAGGAGGACGAGGTGCCCGAGCCACCCCCGCCAGCCCTGCCCGACCTCCCCGGCAGCCCCGGCACCGCGATGGACACCGAGCCCCCCGGCTCCCCACCACCTCCCCTGGGCTCCCCTGCCTGCACCCCGACCCCTGCCGAGCCCCCCGAGGACGAGGAGATGGAGACGGCCGGTGGAGAGAGGGAGTCACCAGCCAGCCCCCCCGGAGATGGCCCCCACGCCAGCCCGGCCCCAGAGCTGGGACCCTTCCCAGGCCTGCCCGAGGAGGAAGAGGAGGAGGAGGAAGAGGCACCAAGGCTGGAGCGGGAAGGCACGAGTGGGAGCTCCCCACCGCTGAGCGAGGAGGATGCGCTGGAGGAAGGCCGGGCTGGGGGCGACCCCGAAGGCAAAGGCTCCCCTTTGCTCTTGGAGCCGGAGGAGCTGGGCCCTGAGACCCCCATGGAGGTTTGCGCCACCGGCGAGAAGCTGCTGGGGCGTGGAGACGAGGGGGGTCCCGAGCCCCCCGCTCTGCGCCCGCGCCCCGACATCCTCAATGAGATCTCCAACCTGAGCCAGGGCGACACGAGCAGCAGCTTCCCTGGCTCGGAGCCGCTGCTGGGGTCCCCAGACCCCGAAGGGGGGGGCTCGCTGTCCCTCGAGCTGGGGCCGGCCTCGGCCGACGCCAGCCTGCAGAAGGAGGACGCCGCGTCGCTGCCGCTGGGCGCCGAGACCGACGACTCGCTGCTCTTCGAGCCGGCCGCCAAGGGTGACGGGGACAAGAGCCGGCGGCGCAGCTCCCCGGGGCGCTCCCGCGTCAAGCAGGTATTGGGGGGAGACCCCGCCACCACCCTCCCCGTCCAGGCTGTGCCCCCCTGCCCTGTGGCGAGTAGGCGAGGGCCGAGCGGGTGGGATGGGGGCCGTGCCCCTCCGCTGCCCCTGCCCCAGCTGGGATACCTGGCGGGGGTCCGGCGGGGCCCCCCCCGGTTGCTGTAACCACCCTCTCCCCTTGGCCCTAGGGTCGCAGCAGCAGCTTCCCCGGGCGGAGGCGCCCCCGAGGTGGGTCCCACGGGGGCCGTGGCCGTGGCCGTGCGCGCCTGAAGTCGACCACCTCGTCCGTTGACACCCTAGCAGTAAGGCCGGGCTCGGGCAGAGGTGGGGGGGGCCGGGGGGGGGACCCCTGAGCTGTTAGATGGCAGGGCTGAGAGCTGGAGCATCTCCCCCACCCCCTTCCCTGTCATCCTGGTCCCTCAGGAGAGCTCGAGAGCCCTTGGGGTGGGGTGGGGGTCCGAAGGGGGAGGTGACTGCTCGGGGCAGTGTTGTGGGTCGGAGGGGTTTCGCCCCATAAGCACGGAGCTGGGCCAGCGGGGGGTTCTGCTACCCCTGCGTGTTCCTGTGCGTGCTCCCCGTTCGGCACCAGCCTGTGGCCGGTGTCCCCCCGAAACTGCGCAGAGAGTAGGGGGTCCTCAGTGCTAAGCCCCCCCCTCTCTGTCCCCAGCTCGCTGACGTGGAGAGCTCACCCAGCAAGGAGGAGGATGAGGACGACGATGACACGATGCAGAACACCGTTGTCCTCTTCTCCAACACGGACAAATTCGTGCTCATGCAGGTAACCGGGAGCTGCGGGGACAGACGGATGGGACAGGCTCCTGTCCCCCCCCCAGCTCCTCTCACAGCCTCTTCCCCCCCAGGACATGTGCGTGGTGTGCGGCAGCTTCGGGCGCGGGGCCGAGGGGCACCTCCTCGCCTGCTCCCAGTGCTCCCAGTGCTACCACCCCTACTGCGTCAACAGCAAGGTGAGGAGGGGGACTGGGGCCCCTGGTCTCCGTCCTGGGCAAGCGGGACCACACTGGGCACCCCGGGGACACGAGGTCATGCCCGGTGTGTCCGCGTGCTCTGGGGTGTCGAGCCTGGGGACGCCCGTGGCCGCGCTGGGGGCTGACGCGGCTGCGCCCCCCTCCCCAGATCACGAAGGTGATGCTGCTGAAGGGCTGGCGCTGCGTGGAGTGCATCGTGTGCGAGGTGTGCGGCAAGGCCTCCGACCCCTCGCGCCTCCTGCTCTGCGACGACTGTGACATCAGCTACCACACCTACTGCCTCGACCCCCCCCCTGCAGACCGTCCCCAAGGGTGGCTGGAAGTGCAAATGGTGCGTTGCGGGGGGACGACGGGGAGCCCTGGCGGGGGTTCTTGGGGCTGGTGCTGACCTGTTTCCCCCCTCCAGGTGCGTGTGCTGCGTGCAGTGCGGGGCGGCTTCTCCCGGCTTCCACTGCGAGTGGCAGAACAACTACACGCACTGCGCGCCCTGCGCCAGCCTCGTCGTCTGCCCCTTCTGCCGCGAGAAGTACGTGGAGGACGATCTGCTCATCCAGTGCCGGCACTGCGATCGGTGAGCGCCCCGCCCTGCGGTTTGGGGGGGGGGGTCTTTCGGGGTCGGTTTTCCCCGCGGAGGGGTCCATGAGGGGTCGTTGCTGCTTGCAGGTGGCTGCACGCGGCGTGCGACAGCCTCTTCACGGAGGAGGAGGTGGAGCAGGCTGCGGATGAAGGCTTCGACTGCAGCGCCTGCCAGCCCTACGTGGTCAAGCCGGCCGGTGAGCACCGGGGCGGTGGGGCCCTGGGAGGTTTGGGGACATTTGGGGGACGTGGGGACTCACTTCCCCGTCTGCTTTTCCCTTGGCAGTGCCTGTGCCTCCCCCAGACATCGCCTCCATCAAGGCCAAGGAGCCCGGTACGTGCCGATAATCGGTGCTGGGATTGTTTCCACAGCCTCCCCAGGGCCGTGCCTGTTCCTGGCCGTGCCTCCCACGCTGGTTTTTGTCCCCAATGCTGGCTTTTGTCTCCCGCAGAGCCCCAGTATTTCCGCTTTGAGGGCGTGTGGCTGACGGAGACAGGGATGGCGGTGCTGCGCAACCTCTCCCTGTCACCCCTGCACAAGCGGCGGCAGCGCAAGGGCCGGCCGGGCGCCCTCAACGGGGACGGGGGTCTAGAGGGGGGCGACCCCCTGGGCCCTGACGACAAGAAGGACGGCGACCTGGATGCTGATGAGCTGCTCAAAGCCGAAGGTGCGTTTCCCTGATGGTGGAGCTGGGGTGGGGTGCGGTCTGGGGTTGCCAGGGGACCCCGATAACGCGTTGTGTCCCCCCGTCGGCAGTGGGTGTCGAGCACATGGAGTGTGAGATCAAGCTGGAGGCTCCGGCCAGCCCTGACCGTGACATCGGGGCCGACATGGACTCAGGGAAGGGGCTGGAGGACCCGGAGGAATGCAAGAAGAGGAAGCGCAAGCCGTACCGGCCCGGTGAGTGACTTGGGGCTGCCCCCAGGGCCAGACTGGACCCCCCCCCGACCCTGCTGTGACCCCCTCCCACCTTTCGCTCTGTCCACCAGGCATCGGCGGCTTCATGGTGCGGCAGCGCAAGTCCCACACCCGCCTCAAGAAGGTCTCGGCGGTGCTGGCTGAAGTGGGGCGCGAGGGGCTGAGCGCCGAGGGGCACCCGGAGGACGGTAGGGGCTGGGGACGGAGAAGGGACCCCAGGGTGCTGTGACAGTGCAGCCCCAGACTCGTTTGGAGGGCCGCCTTCACGTGAGGGCCATTGCAGGGGCTCCGGGCGATCTCCAGGCTGAGGGCAGCTTGGATCCGGGCTCGGCGGAGGGGGACGAGAAGAAGAAGCGTCGAGGGAGGAAGAAGAGCAAGTTGGAGGACATGTTTCCCCCGTACCTGCAGGTGGGATGGGTGGAGGCGGTCCTGGGGGGTCCGGAGGTCGGGGCGGGCACCCTGATGGACGCCGGACGCCCTGATGGACGCCGGATGCCCTGATGGGTGCCGTGGTGCTGACGGCCGCTCGCTCTTCGGCAGGAGGCGTTTTTTGGGAAGGCACTGATGGACCTGAGCCGGAAGGCGCTGCTGGCAGCGGGCGGCGTGGGGGACGGCGCCGCCCGCCCCTCCCTGGGCCAGGGTGCCCCGCGACCCAAGGGGGACCCCAGCCCGGCCGGGGCGCTGCAGGCCGCCGCACCCGACAGGAGGGAGACCCCCACGCACCCCCGAGGTGAGTGTGGGCGGCTTCTGTCGCCCCCCAGACCCCGTCCCCTCGTGCGGGGCCAGCAGGGGGGGGTTTTTGGGGTGCTCGGGGGGTACCGGGCCCCGCGCTGAGGCTGCCTGGTGCCCGCAGGGGACGACAGCACCGATGGCAGCGCCGCCGCTCCCGACGACGACGGCAAGGACGACGCGAAGGCGGAGGAGCTGGGTGAGCCCCGGGGACCCCCGGGAACCTTCCCCGGCCGGGGTCGTGCGGGACAGCCGAGTCCTCCGGGGGGGGGCGGCCTGGAGCCCCTGCTACCATAGAGATGGAGCTGCTCTGTGCTTGAGGAGGGCGCTCTAGGACAGGCGAAAGGACTCTATGGTCTGGCCATGTGAATGTCGTGGCGCTGGTGACCATAGAGTGGCGCCTAGAGCGCCCCCGCGTGGTGCGGCGCTCTGCACGGCGCTGGAGGACTGGCGGACTCGGGTGCCCACGCAGGGTGGGGGGGTCCCGGGCTGGGGGTCCCGAGCCATGAGCTGGGGGGTGCTGAGGGCACCTGCTCGTTCCTCCCCGTAGGGACCGACGAGCCGAAGGATTCCCCGGACCCTGGGGATGCCGAGAAACCGGCCACCCCCGGGGAGGGCGCGCTCAGCTCCGACCTCGACAAGATCCCCACGGAAGGTGGGTTCTGCCCCTCCGCGTCCCCTTCAGCAGTTGGTGCGAGGGAGGTCCCAACACCAGGACCTCCAGGTTTCTCCTCCGCCTCGTGGTGCCCGTGACGGCTGAGCTCTTCCCTTTCTCCCCCGCAGAGCTGCCCAAGATGGAGAGCAAAGACGTCCAGCAGCTCTTCAAGGACGTGCTGGGCTCGGCGGAGCGTGGGGAGCAGCCCCTGAACTGTGTGGCCGCGGGGATGGAGGCCGGCGGCGCAGGGCAGGACCCCAGCAGGGCGCAGCGGCCGTTCCTGCAAGGAGATCTGCAGCTGCCAGGGCAGGGTGGGTGGAGGTGGCACGGCCCTGGGCCGACACACGGTGACCGAGGTGGCGTCAGGGGTGTCCTAGGGGGTGGGGGAGAAGGGCAGGACTCACTCTCTGCCCTGAGGAAACCCCGGTGTCGGGGCTGAGCTGTGTGACAAGTCTGGATCTTCCCTGTTGCTCTGGGGACGAACATGGAAAGCGTTTTGGGGATGTATGAGGGGGATCTGTTGTCTGATGCTGCTGTGCCTCCTGACACCCTTTTCCCCTCACAGGGAGCGTTTCCCTGGGCTCGCTCTCGGGATCCGTCTCTTTGGATTCGTATTCGGGTGTCTGCCAGTCCCCGTTCCTCGATAACAGGTACCCGGGCAGCCGGGGGCTGTGGGGGCTGGGCTCCTTGCGGGGAATGAACCCTGGGGTGCTGTGGGACCCTCTCTTTCCCAACACCCTGCCACTTTGTGACGCTCTCTGCTTGATGCAGGGAGCGGAGCGGCTTCTTCAGCCCTGACCACTGCGAGCCTGAGAGCCCCTGGGCCAGCAGCTCAGCCGCCACCACCCCCTCGACGCCCACGACGCCCACGACAGAAGGCGAGGGCGACGGGCTGTCCTACAACCAGCGCAGCCTGCAGCGCTGGGAGAAGGACGAGGAGCTGGGCGAGCTCTCCACCATCTCTCCCGTCCTCTACGCCAACATGAACTTCCCCAACCTCAAGCAGGATTACCCAGGTAGGGCTCTGGAGGCGCTGCAGCCGCCCCGTTTGGGGTGAGGGTGGGGAGGGAGCTGTGTGCGGTGAAACACCCCGGGTTCTTCTCCAGAGGGTGATCCCATCCGCTCCAGCGCAGGGCTTCGCTGTGAGGTTGGGGCGCTCCTCGCAGCAGTGGTGGGGGGTGTCGTGGTTTGGCCCTGGTGGGCAGCCAGATGCCCACACAGCTGCTCTTGCAGCCCCCCTCTCTGCTAGACAGGCGGAGAAGATCTATCAAAGGGCTCAAGGTTTGAGATAAGGACAGGGAGATCACTTTCACTCGTCGTTCCAGACTCGATTTTGGGGAAATGAGTTAGATTTGTTAAACGAACAAATCAGAGAAGTGTAGTGAGAAATAAAAAAAAAAACCAAACAGATCTTAAAAGAAAACACCTTCCCCTCATCCCTCCCTTCTTCCCGGACTCGACACCAATCCCAGTTTCCCCACCTCCACCCCCCCGAGTGGCACGGGGGGACAGGGAGTGGGGGCTGTGGTCAGTTCATTCTTCTTCCCTGACCTTGGTGTCTCCGCGTATTCTCACTCCTCCGTCTCTGTGCCAGCTGTTGTGGCGCAGTTCTTTTCCCCGTTTCTCAAATATGCTTTCACAGAGGGTTCCCCTCCTGTCACTTGGCTGACAGGCTCAGCCTTGGCCAGCGGCAGGTCCCTCTTTGGAGCTGGCTGGCGTTGGCTCTGTCACTCAGGAAGCTTCTAGCAGCTTCTTGCAGAAGCCACCCTGGAGCCCCCCTGCCCTGCCGCCGAAATCCGGCCGGACAAACCAACACAGAGGGTCTCGGTGCCGGCTTCGGGGCGTGGGGGGTTCCCCCACACGAAGGGGGACGGGCACCTGCTGAGGGCGTGGGTGGGCTCATCAGGCACGGTCTAACGTCGCCTTTCTCCTCTTCGTCTGTTGCTACCGGCCTCCCAGACTGGTCGAGCCGTTGCAAACAGATCATGAAGCTCTGGAGGAAGGTCCCTGCCACAGACAAAGCCCCCTATTTGGTGAGTGTCGGGGCGTCGCTGGGGCGGGGGGGGCCGGGGCGCCGGGGGCTGCGAGTCAGCTGGCTTCGTGTTTTTGTTAGCAAAAGGCCAAAGATAACCGGGCGGCTCATCGCATCAACAAGGTGCAGAAGGTACGTGCTGGCGCGGGGAGGTGCCCGGCGGCCCTGGCCCAGCCCGGGGGGACACGGTGTGCCCTCCCTTGCCCTCTTGGCCCCTTCCCCAGCCCCGCGGGGAGGGCGGGCGCGGGTCCCCGCAGCCCTGACGGGCGGGCTCTTTCTGCAGCAGGCCGAGAGCCAGATCAACAAGCAGACCAAAGGGGAGGGACTGCGCAAGCCGGAGAGGCCCTCGCTGCACCTGCGGATCCCGGTGCCGCCGGGGGCACAGCCCGTCTACATCGGCAGCCCCCCTGGCGCCGGAGAGGGCTTCTTGAAGCCCCCGGCGGGTGTCGGAGCGGGGCCGGAGTCACCCAGCGAGCTCTTCCTCAAGCTCCCGCCCCAGTCCCCTGCCCAAGTGCCTTCGCACGACCCCTACGGCGCGGCACCCGCCTACGTGCTGGAGCCCCGCTTCCCCTCGCCCCTGGGCCAGAGCCCCACGGCAGGCGCTGCCTTCCAGCCCCTCGCCGTCCCCCGCGCCGTCCCCGGCTCCCAGCCCCCCGATTTTCACCCCACGCCGCCCGGCACCCCCCCGGCACCAGCCCGGCACCCCCGACCCTTTCCTAAAGCCCCGGTGCCCCTCTTTGGACAACCTCTCGGTGCCGGGGAGCCCCGGGGCTCGGCCCCCTGAGGCCCTGCTCTCTCCTCTTCCTTTTGGGGAGCAGAAGAAGGGGCTGGAGGTGAAAAAGGAGGAAGGAGGGGGGCTGGGGGTGTGCTCGCCCGGCTACGCTCCCACCATGGGCTACGGGGACTCCCCGGGAGGCGCCCACCTCTCCGCTGCGGAGCTGAAGGCGGCCGACGTCTTCAAAGCCCCCATGACCCCGCGGGTCTCTCAGGTAGAGCCACAGAGCCCGGGGCTGGGGCACCGGCCCCCTGACGCCCACCCTCTGGCCCCCTCGCCCCCTGGACACCCCGATCTCTACCGCCAGTTGCCCTACCCAGACCCCTACTCGCAGCCCCCGCTGACGCCCCGGCCGCAGCCCCCCGAGGCGTGCTGCGCCCTCCCGCCCCGTTCGCTGCCCTCGGAGCCTTTCTCCCGCGTCCCCGCCAGCCCCCAGTCCCAGTCCAGCTCCCAGTCCCCACTCACCCCCCGGCCGCTCTCCAACGAAGCCTTCTGCCAGTCCCCCGTGACCCCCCCGCTTCCAGTCCCCGGACCCTTACTCCCAGCCGCCCTCCCGGCCCCAGTCTCGGGACCCCTTCACCCCCCTGCACAAGCCTCCCCGGCCCCAGATGCCGGAGCCGGGGTTCAAGTCGGTGTCGCTCTCACACAGCCCAGCGGCCGGCGGGGGCTTCGGGGGGGGCCCCCAGGCGGGTGAGCCCCACACTAAGGCGCCAGCCGGGCAGCAGCCCCCCTTCGCCCGCTCCCCTGGTGCCAGCGTTTTCACGGGGGCGCAGCCCCCCATGCGTTTCACCTTCCCCCCGACCGTGTCGGAGCCGCTCAAGGGCTCTCCATCCCACCAGCCCCACGGGATTAACAGCCATTACGCCCCCAGCAAGCCCCAGAGCTCAGCCTACACTTCGTCCCCTGGCTTCCACCAAGCTGGCAGCCCCCTGGGGCCGGGCACCGCAGCCCCTGACACCTACAGCCTCTCGCCGCTCCGGGCCCCGTCGGTGCTGCCACAGCAGCCCCCGGCCCCGCCGCAGCCGCAGGACACCTCCATCGCCTTCCTGCCCCGTGCTGCGCTGGGGCCCACGGCCGATAAGAGGGAGGAGGCGGCCGCGGGGCTCTCGGCACCCCCAAACCGGGACTTGGCGGAGCTGCCCGGCGGCCAGGACGGGGCCCTCGGCACCATGAGCCAGTCGGAGTTGGAGAAGCAGCGGCAGGTAGGGGCTCGCCAGCAGTCGAGTTGAGTCTGTCCAGGTTTGGGTGGGGATGCAAGGAAGGAACTGGGAGCCCTGTGCTCGGTGGTGGGGTAGGGGAGCCCAGCTCTGCATGAAGCTCCTTCCCCAGAGCCGTGGAGGGGTGGGGGGCAAGGATGGGCACAGCCCAAGAGGTCTCTGCGCATGGTTTGTCCTCGAGTCCTGCAACGAGCTCCTGGTCCTAACACTCTGTTCCTCCCAGCGCCAGCGGCTCCGTGAGCTGCTCATCCGCCAGCAGATCCAACGCAACAGCCTGCGGCAGGAGAAGGAGAGCGCGGCAGCTGCCGCCACCTCCTCGCCAGCGGGCTGGGCCCCTCCTGAGGCTGGCAGCCAGGCCTTCGAGATGAGCCGCGCTATGGCCCCGTACCAGCCCGCACAGGTAGGAGAGCTCAGCGGAACGGCTCTGCTGGGAGGCTGGGGCTGGATGGGTGGAGGAATGGAGGGAGGGACGGATGGAGGAGTGATGCCGTGTCCTTTTCTCCCAGGACAAGGGTCTCCTCGGTACGCTGGCCACCGCAGCAGGTGCCGGGAAGCTGCCGGGCTCCGTCATGGTGCAGGCAGCGTTCGCGCAGGACGAGCGGCTCTCCCGGCCCCCGCCGGCTGCCACACCGTCCGCCCTGGACATCAACGGGAGGTAAGTGCCCGGCAGCGGAGCGACGGGCTCCCTACGGATGGTCAGAAAGGAGCAGGGCTTTGCCTCTGCAGAGCGTGTGTTCCCAGCTCCTGCTTGTGGGGATTACCCTGGAGGGTCGGGGTGGCCGTGGTTTCGTTGGCGTGGTCCGAGGGAGCCTCAGGTTCCCGTGCGTGCTGCGTTGATGCCGAGCCCGTCCCGACACCGCGCTCTCTTGCAGGACGGCAGTGGGGCCCCCCCAGGGCTTCTACCCCCGCGGGGTCTTCCCGGCACCGACCCCGCAGCAGCAGCAGCAGCAGCACCTCTGGCAGCAGCAGCAGCAGCAGGCAGCCGCGGCCCTGCGGCTCCCCGTGACCTCTCGCTTCGCGCCCCCGCCCGCTGGCACCCCCCTGGGCACCCGCCTGCCGGCCCCTGCCGAGACGGTGCCTGCCTCGCCCGCCGCCCTGGGCGCCCCTTTCATCGAGCTGCGCCACAACATGCAGAAGGGACCCGGTGGGGTCGTGGGCTCTCCCTTCACCCCCCAAGCACCCCGGCCTCGCTTTTTCCTGCCGGGGGAGGAGGGCACCCCCCAGGCTCTCTGCACCCCCGTGGTGCCCCTGCAGGCGCTCCCCACCCCGGCGCTGCAGCCCCCGAAGCTGCCGCTGCCGCCTGCCTCACCGCAGGCAGCTGAGATGAGCAACAGCCACCCCCAACCCCACGCCAAAGCAGCCCCCCCTCCGCCACTGCCGGTGCCCAGCCTGGAGCTGCAGCACGTCCCCCCGCGCCCACTCTCCTCCGGCTCCATCCTCCGCCCCGAGGGAGCCAAGGACGGCGCCGTGCCGGACCCCGTGCCGGCTCCAGCGCCGGGGAAGAGCCACCTGAGCCTGGAGGGGGGACGTCTGCCCTGCGAGGTGCCAGTGGAGCCTGATTTGGATGACGACTTCGGCTCCCACAAAGACCTGGAAGACGATGACGATTTGGCCAACCTGAGCTTGGATCCAGACGTGGCTAAAGGGGATGATGACTTGGACAACCTGGACAGCCTGGAGACGGCGGATCCCCACCTCGACGACCTGCTGAACGGCGACGAGTTCGATCTGCTGGCCTACACCGACCCCGAGCTGGACACCGGCGATAAGAAGGACATCTTCAACGAGCACCTCCGCCTCGTTGAGTCGGCCAACGAGAAAGCCGAGCGTGAAGCCCAGCTCAAGACAGAGCCACCGGCGCCCAGCTTGAAGCTCCCTGACCCCGGGGATGGCAAAGATGCGGCCCCATCCCTGGAGGACCAGGAGGTGCCCAAGGAAGGGCTGGTGCCCGGGGTGGGCTTGGGACCCTCTCCCTGCCCGACGGGCGCTGCGCTGGCACCCGACCAGGCTTTCAAGGCGCAGAGCACGGAGGCGAAGGCGGGCTCGCTGCCGGCCGACGTCAAGCCCAAGCTGGAGGACGGCTGCCTGAAGACCTCTCCCTGCCAGTTCACTGCCGGTGGCCCCGACCGGCTCCCGGCGCCTGTCAAGTCAGAGGCCCTCCAGAGCACGGATAAGATCTCCGCCTCGCTGGGACTGAGCCTCAAATCCAGCCAGGCCCTCCTGAGCCCCGGGGTCGGGCCGGCTCGCCTCGGCTTGACTCACTTCCCCAGCACTGGTGTCCCCGCGCCAGAGAAGGACCCCTACGCCGGCCGCGGACTGGCTCCTGCCCAGCTGAGCAGCCAGAGCAACCCTTTGCTGGAGAAGTTCGAGCTGGACAGTGGGGCCCTGGGCCTGGGCAGCGCCCGGCACTCGCCGGCTGACGACCTGGACAAGATGGAGAGCTCGCTGGTGGCCAGTGAACTGCCCCTGCTCATCGAGGACCTCCTGGAACACGAGAAGAAGGAGCTGCAGAAGAAGCAGCAAATGTCAGCCCACCTGCCCCGGGGTACCCCCCACCTGCCTGCCCCGGGGCACCCCATGCTGCACACCGCGGCCCCCGGGCAGCCCCCCGAGGGGCAGCCGCCCCGCCTGGGCGCCCCCCAGCCGCCCCTCCAGCTGGGGCTGGTGGCCCGGCCGCCGCTGATGCCGCCGCAGCCCCCCCGGCTCGGCGCCCCCCAGCAGGGCCCGTCGCTGGCTCCCCACATGGGCGTGGCCCCCGGGCAGCCCCACGTGCTGGCGGCCCCCCCACAACGTGCAGGTGGCTCTGGCGCAGCCACAGCAGAGCCAGCAGCAGGTACTGGTGCAGAAGCCGATGGGGGGAGTGCAACCACCCACCCTGGGCCTGAAGCCCCCCCAGCTCGTCATGCAACAGCAGTTGGCTAACAGCTTCTTCCCGGACACAGGTAGGGGCTGCGTGGGGGTTCGGTTCGTTGCGGGAGGGGCGCGAGACCCTTTTGGGCGAGGGGGTGTAGAGTGAAATGTTCTGCAGCGCCGTTCGCTGACCGTCTCTTGGCAGACCTGGACAAGTTTGCGGCCGAGGACATCATGGACCCCATCGCCAAGGCCAAGATGGTGGCACTGAAGGGCATCAAGAAGGTGATGGCTCAGGGCAGCATCGGGGTGGCCCCAGGCATGAACAGGTGAGGGGAGGTGGCGAGCCGCGGGGCGTGGCCTGGGGTGGGCGGGATGCCTTGGCTCCGGCTCAGCCCTTGTCTCCGTGTGTCCCCCCAAAAGGCAACAGGTTTCTCTGCTGGCTCAGCGGCTCTCGGGGGGGCCGCCCGTCTCTGAGATGCAGAATCACTTGCTGGCGGGGAGCGGGCAGGTGAGTGGGGGGTCTGGGGGTCTCCTCGGGGCTGCTGGGCTTGGTGCTGGGCGGGAGCCACACGGGACGGTGGATCCCTGGGGAGGTGGGGTCTGTGGAGAGGTGACAGAGGGGTGCCACAGCACGTGTCCCCAACTTTCCCTTCTCTGCCAGGAGCGGAGCGGCACCGACCCAACTCAGGCTCGCCCCAACCCACCCACCTTCGCGCAGGGCGTCATAAGTGAGTACCAACATGGCCGGGGGGTCGAGGTGGTGCTGGCCGGGTCTCATCCTGCGCGCTGGGCTGAGCGGGGCAGTGGCCAGGCTCGCCGCGGAGCCCCCGCTGACGTGAGCCCTCCCTCCCACAGACGAGGCCGACCAGCGGCAGTACGAGGAGTGGCTCTTCCACACGCAGCAGCTCCTGCAGATGCAGCTGAAGGTGCTGGAGGAGCAGATCGGGGCTCACCGCAAGTCGCGCAAAGCCCTCTGCGCCAAGCAGCGCACCGCCAAGAAAGCCGGGCGGGAGTTCCCCGAGGCCGATGCCGAGAAGCTGAAGCTGGTCACGGAACAGCAGAGCAAAATCCAGAAGCAGCTGGACCAGGTAGGACCCTGCCGAGGGGCTGGGTGCCCTGACCCCCGTGCAAGCGTGACGTGCTCAGTGCTAACACCTCCCCCTCACCGGCAGGTCCGGAAGCAGCAGAAAGAACACACCAACCTCATGGCTGAGTACCGCAACAAACAGCAGCAGCACCAGCACCAGGCCTCGGCCGTCATGGCTCTGAGCCCCTCGCAGAGCCCTCGGCTCATGTCCAAGCTCCCCGGGCAGCTCCTCTCAGCACACGGTGTCCAGCAGCCAACGGGGGCTGTGGTGGGGGCACAAGGCCTCGGCCAGCAGCCGGGACAGCCTGGGGGACTGCGTCTGCCCCAGAGCGGCATGTCCATGGCCGTGCAGCAGGGTCTGTCCTTCATGGGCCAGCAAACCGTGGGGAACGCCCCGGTGCCCGGCACCTCCAACGCCTTCTTCGCGGGGAACCCCGTGCTCCGCGGCTTGGCCGCCGACAGCCGTCTGATGCAGGAGAGGCAGCTCCAGAGGATGCAGCTGGCTCAGAAACTACAGCAGCAGAACATGCTGGGACAAGTGTCGCTGCACCAGCAGCAGCAGCAGCCGGGTGTGATGGGACAGACGTCCTTGCAGCAACAGGGCGTGATGGGACAGACGTCCATGCAGCAGCAGGGCGTGATGGGACAAGCCTCGATGCAGCAACAGGGCGTGATGGGACAAGCGTCGCTGCAGCAGCCGGGCGTGATGGGACAAGCGTCGCTGCAGCAACAGAGCCTCATGGGACAGGCATCGTTGCAGCAACCGGGTGTCATGGGCCAGACATCGATGCAGCCGCAGGGCATCATGGCTCAGACGTCGATGCAGCAGCCGGGCATGATGGCGCAGACAGCGATGCAGCAGCCGGGGGTGATGGGACAAGCCTCGATGCAGCAGCCCGGCGTGATGGCGCAGACAGCGATGCAGCAGCCGGGGGTGATGGGACAAGCCCCTCTGCAGCAGCCCAGCGTGATGGGACAAGCCTCCATGCAGCAGCCTGGTGTGATGGGACAGCCGTCGATGCAGCAGCCCGGCGTGATGGGCCAAGGCTCCCTGCAGCCTGCGGCCATGGTGGGTCAGCCCGGCTTGCTGGGGCAGCAGCAGCCGGCGCCAGCCCCGCAGCCAGGCCCTGGTGGGGGGCAGCCCATGGTGCCGAAACAGCCGGGGCTTATGGGCAACCAGCAGAGCCTGCTGGTGCAGCAGCTCTCGCCGCAGCAGCAGCCGGGGATGCTGGCCCACACGCAGGCGCCGGGGCTGCAGCACCAAGCCGTGCTGGGCCACCCGCCGCCCCAGCGCCAGGTCCTTTTGGCCCCCCACCAGCAGCGGGTGCTGGGCTCGCCCCAGTTGACGCCGCAGACTCCGGGGATGCTGGGCCACCGGCTCGTCCTGTCCCAGCAGCTGGGGCAGTCGCGGGCAATGCTGACCCCGCAGCAGCAGCAGCAGCAGCAGCAGCAGAACTCAGGGGCTGCCCAGCCGAACCTCCTGGGGCTGGGCCAGGGGCCGCCCCCGATCCAGCACTTTCCGCAGCACGGGGCGGTGGGCCAGGCCCCCTCTGTGCTGCACCTGAGTCAGGGAATGCAGCCTGCCCCGGCCGTGCTGGCTGCCAAGGACCAGCCCGGAGGGATGGACGGCGGCGCCCTGCCCGCCGAGGGTAGCGAGAGCGGGGGGCAGCTGCACGGGGGCCCCCAGGAGCAGCAGGGAGCCCTCAACCCCCCGGGGCTGGAGCCCCCGGCCCCCAAGCACCAGGCTGAGCTGGGGCAGACGCAGCAGCTCCTCTTGGCCTCGCCGCAACCGGGCGTCCTGGGCTCGCAGCCGGCGCTGCGGGCGGCTCCGGGCACGCTGCTCGCCCCGCCGGTGCTGCAGAGCCCCGGCAGCGCCCGGCCCGAGCTGTCCCAGCAGCACGGCGACACCGCCGGCCTCACGGAACCCACCTTGGGCCAGGCGCAGGGCATGGCGCTGCCGCAGACGCCGCGGCCGCCGGAGCAGCCGGGCAAGGGGCAGTCGGGCTCGCTGCAGGGCCAGCCGCAGCCCCCACGGCTCCAGAGCCCCGGGCAGCACAAAGCGGGGCCGGCTGCGGCCGCGCTGCCGCCGGGGGGGGCTCCTGGGGCAGGTGCCGGGGCAGATGATGGGCCAGATCCGGGCGCAGCTCCAGGGAGTCCTGGCCAAGAACCCGCAGCTGCGGCACCTCACGCCGCAGCAACAGCAGCAGCTCCAGGCCCTCCTGGTGCAGCGGCACCAGCAGAACCTGCTGCAGCAGAGCCAGGCGCTCCGGCCCCCCGGCCCCTTCCCCGGGCAGGCCCCGGACTACAGCTCGCCGGCACCCGCCGCCCGCCAGCCCCCTCGCCCGCTGGGACCCCTCTTCCAACCGCGGCCGGGCGCCCCGGCGGAGGCTCAGAGCGGTTTCGCTGCCGAGCAGGGGCGAGCGCAGCCGGGGCAGCCCCCCCAGCAGCCCCTGGCCGAGCTGGTGCAGGCGGCCCTGGCTGCTCGCGGCCCCCAGCCCGGCCTTGTCCGGCTCCCCACGCCGCCGGCCCCCTCGCCCCTGGGCTGCGCCCCCCAGCACCTGGCTAGCCCCCAAGAGCAGAGCCCCCAAGAGCCAAAGAAGATGTCACCGGGGGTCCTGGCCTTGGCCCCCAGCCCCGTGGCGCCCGCGGAGCAGGGGCTGACACCGGCGCTGAGCAGCGCCCTCCCCACCCCAGCACACGGCCCCTGGGACCCCGAGACACCCAGTGCAGACCCCACTGACCCCGGTGGGACCCACGTCAATGGGGCTGTGCCGGAGGGAGTGCCCACGGCAGGCGAGGCCCCCCAGCTGTTGGTGAAGCAGGAGCCGAAGGATGAGGCGGCAGCGACGGCGACAACACTGTGCGAGCTGGACGGAGACGAGACAGCGAAACCAGAGGCCAACGGGGACCCTGGGGCCGGTCAAGCCAACAACTTGCTGGCCCCGGGTGGTCGCTCTGAGGCCGGGCACCTGTTGCTGCAGAAGCTGCTGCGGGCCAAGAACGTGCAGCTCTCGGCACAGAGCCCCGGCGAGCTCAACGGGCACACGGAGAACCGTGGTGCCGGGACGGAGCTGCGGCCACAGCCGATGCTGCTGGGCCGGGAGGTGAGCGGGGGGGCTGTGATGTGGGCTCGGGGGGCGGTGGCTGCGGGGCTGTGCTCAGCCTGGCTGCTGCTCCCCTCTCCCTCCCCAGGACCCCTCCATCGCCAGGAAGCCGGCGGCCACGAAGCCCAAGCGGGTGCAGAAGGGCAACGAGCGCGTCCCGGCCTCCCGTAAGAAGCTGCGGAAGGACGAGGGGCTGCGTCCCGGCGAAGCCCTCATGAAGCAGCTGAAGCAGGTACGGCTGCGGGCTGGCGGGGCGTGCTGGGGGAAGGGGGGCCTGCCTGCCGTCCCCTCCTCACCCCTCTGCCCCCAGGAGCTGTCGCTGCTGCCGCTGACGGAGCCGACCATCACGGCCAACTTCAGCCTCTTCGCGCCCTTCGGGAGCAGCCCCATCAACGGGAAGAGCCAGCTCCGCGGCGCCTTCGGCAGCGCCGTGCTCGACAGCGTGCCCGACTATTACTCCCAGCTGCTCACCAAGGTGAGAGGGTCCCCATGCCTTCCCTTACTCCCAGTCTGGGGGACAGTAGCCCAACCTGTGCTGCTCCGCCGTGCTCACCCCCCTGTCTCCCCCCCTCCAAGAACAACCTCAGCAACCCGCCCACGCCGCCCTCCTCGCTGCCCCCCACGCCACCCCCCTCCGTGCAGCAGAAGATGGTGAACGGCGTCACGGCACCCGAGGAGCTGGGCGAGCAGCCCAAGGATGCCGACCCGGCCCGCGAGCCCCACGGCCAGAAAGGTGAGTGTGGTTGCTGTGAGGGTGGTAGAGAGTCCCTGGGTGTCCCTTCCCCACGGTGATACCCGTCCCTTCCCTGCACAGACTCCCCAGCCGTGGAGGTGAAGAGCCTAGACCTGCTGGCAGCTCTGCCCACCCCTCCCCACAACCAGACCGAGGACGTCAGGTGAGCCACCGGCTGTGGTGATCATCCCCATGGGTGATGCCAGCCCCCCTGCTGCTGACACCAGCCCCCGTAACACCTCCCTCCCCGCAGGATGGAGAGCGACGACGAGAGCGACTCCCCCGACAGCATCGTCCCCGCCTCATCCCCCGAGAGCGTGCTGGGCGAGGAGCTGCTTCGCTTCCCCCTGCTCAGCGAGGCCAAGCCGGAGCTGGAGGAGCGCGTGCTGTCCCCCATCATCCCCATCATCCCCCGGGCCAGTATCCCAGGTGGGCTGAGGGGGGTGTAGTGGGGCAGGAGGGGTCTGTGGTGCATGTGGACTTGGCAGGAGGGGGTCTACGGGGCGTAGAGACCAAGCAGGGGTAAGGTAGGGCAGGAGAGGGGTCTGCAGGGTGCATAAATCGGGTAGGAAGGGGTCTGTGTGGTGTATGGATGGAGCAGGAAGGGGTCCCTGAATGTCTGGTGGGTGGGTGTGTTTCTGCAGGGGTTTGGGGCTGCTGGGTGGGCTCACGGGTGGCTGTTGGTGGAGCAGGGTCTGCAGAGCTCTGACCTCCGTCTTCCCCCATCAGTGTTCCCTGACACGAAGCCCTACGAGGCCGCGGAGCCCTTCGGGGCCCCCCCCTGGGAAGGTGGGGGCTGCAGGCCCGGGCGCCCCGTGGGAGAAGGGCAAGAGCAGCGAGGTGTCCGTCATGCTGACGGTGTCTGCGGCGGCCGCCAAGGTGAGCGAGGGGATGGTAGGAGGCAAGGCCCTCGGGGTCCCGGCAGCGACCCCTGCACCCAGAGCCCCGCACCCATCCCCTTCTCTTCTCGTCCAGAACCTCAACGGGGTGATGGTGGCCATGGCCGAGCTGCTGAGCGTGAAGATCCCCACCTCCTACGAGGTGCTGTTCCCAGATGGCCCCGTGCGAGCAGCCGTGGTTGAGGCCAAGAAGGTGGAGACGGACGTGGCCGGTGAGCATCCGCCTCATCCCCATGGGCTCCCCCGTGTCCCCGGGCCGGGCCCCCCGTGACGGGCCGTGTCTGGCTCTGGCAGGGGTGCTCGGTGGCAAGGAGAGGGCGGCGCTGACCGGGAAGGTGCCGGACGGCAGCTCCGAGTGGCTGAAGCAGTTCGACGCAGTGCTGCCGGGCTACAGCCTCAAGGGCGAGCTGGATCTCCTCACGCTGCTCCGACAGGTTGGCGGGGTGCAGGGGGGAGCCCCCCGGGGCTGGGACCCTGGGAGAGAGGGGTACTGGGGTGCTCGTGGGGCTGTGGCTGTGTGGGAGTGCAAGTGTGACCGTGTAGAGGTGCACGGGGGTCTCTTTAGGTCCTGCTGTGCTCGCAGGATGTCGGGGTGTCCCTGAGGGGCAGGTATCCCTGTGCAGGGGTGCTCAGTCTCAGGACTTGTGTGGAAGGGGTTGGGGAGGTCCTGGTAGGACTGGGAATGTGTCGAGGTCTCTGTAGGGCCAGGGACCCCCTCCCCACCGTATGCCGGCAGGTTGGGGGTCCCCATTGCTGGGATGCCCTGATCCGTGCCCCCCTCCCCATGCCGCAGGAGAACCCCGCCCCCGAGAAGACCCTGCACCACTGCTACGTCAACAACGTCTCCAACCTGGACGTGCGGCAGCTCTCCGTCATGCCCCAGGAGCCCTCGCCCCCGCTGTCTCCCTCCGTCCCCTCCCCGTCCAGCCCCACCGAGGCCGCCAGGGTCCCCGACCCCGAGGCGGCCCCCGAGGCAGCCCCGGCCCCCGCGTCGCCGCCGCCGCCAGCTCCTTCGCCAGCCCCCCAGGAGGAAGGCTCCGCGGCGCCCCACTCGCCGCCCCGCTTCAAGCCGCGCTCGCGGCCGCCGGAGGACGGGGACGACGCGCGGCCCCGGCTGAAGAAGTGGAAGGGGGTGAGGTGGAAACGGTTACGATTCCTCGTCACCATCCAGAAAGGGGGGGCCAAGCGGGACGGTGACAAGGAGATCGCCGAGTTCATCGACAAGCTGGGCACCACCCTGCGCCCCGAGAAGGTGCCGCGGGACCTGCGCAAGTGCTGCTTCTGCCACGAGGAAGGCGACGGCGCCACGGACGGGCCGGCCCGCCTGCTCAACCTCGACCTGGACCTCTGGGTCCACCTGAACTGCGCCCTGTGGTCCACGGAGGTCTACGAGACGCAGGGCGGGGCCCTGATCAACGTGGAGGTGGCCCTGCACCGCGGGCTCCTCACGAAGTGCTCCCTGTGCCAGAAGACCGGCGCCACCAACAGCTGCAACCGCATCCGCTGCCCCAGCGTCTACCACTTCGCCTGCGCCATCCGCGCCAAGTGCATGTTCTTCAAGGACAAGACCATGCTCTGCCCCTTGCACAAGCTGAAGGGCCCCTGCGAGCAGGAGCTGAGCAGCTTCACCGTCTTCCGCCGCGTCTACATCGAACGGGACGAGGTGAAGCAGATCGCCAGCATCATCCAGCGCGGCGAGCGGCTCCACATGTTCCGCGTGGGCGGGCTGGTCTTCCACGCCATCGGGCAGCTCCTGCCGCACCAGATGGCCGACTTCCACAGCGTCACGGCCCTCTACCCCGTGGGCTACGAGGCCACGCGCATCTACTGGAGCCTGCGGACCAACAACCGCCGCTGCTGCTACCGCTGCACCATCTGCGAGAACAACGGCCGCCCCGAGTTCGTCGTGCAAGTCATCGAGCAGGGCTTGGAGGATCTGGTCTTCTCCGACTCTTCGCCGCAAGGTGAGGGAGCTGCACCGCGATGGGAGGAGCTGGGGGGGGTCGGTTCCGAGCTGGGGGTCCCCGATTCTATCCCTCCTTTCCCTCGGCAGCCGTCTGGAACCGGATCATCGAGCCGGTGGCGATGATGAGGAAGGAGGCCGACATGCTGCGCCTCTTCCCCGAGTACCTGAAGGGCGAGGAGCTCTTCGGCCTCACGGTGCACGCGGTGCTGCGCATCGCCGAGTCGGTAGGTCCCGCCGAGGCGGCGGTAGAGGTGGCGGGGTCTGTTCTCCACGCCGGGGCTCAGCCCTGCTGGGGAAGGGTCCGGCGGCCGTGCTGGTGCCGCCACTCGACGCCCGGCCCCTCCGCTCCCTCCCTGGCAGCTGCCCGGCGTCGAGAGCTGCCAGAACTACCTGTTCCGCTACGGGCGGCACCCGCTGATGGAGCTGCCGCTGATGATCAACCCCACCGGCTGCGCCCGCTCCGAGCCCAAGATCCTCACCCACTACAAGCGGTGAGCGGGGCTGGGATCCACCGGGAGAGCCGGGATCCCTGGGGGAGCCCCTCGGCCCTGACCCCCCCCCCCACTTCTCGTGTCCCACTCCAACCCGGCAGGCCCCACACTCTGAACAGCACAAGCATGTCCAAAGCCTACCAGAGCACGTTCACGGGCGAGACCAACACGCCCTACAGCAAACAGTTCGTGCACTCCAAGTCCTCCCAGTACCGGCGCCTGAAGACGGAGTGGAAGAACAACGTGTACCTGGCGCGGTCGCGCATCCAGGGGCTGGGGCTCTACGCGGCCAAGGACATCGAGAAGCACACCATGGTCATCGAGTACATCGGCACCATCATCCGCAACGAGGTGGCCAACCGGCGCGAGAAGATCTACGAGGAGCAGGTGGGGGCTGTGGCGGGAGTTGGGGGCTCCGGCGGGGTGCTGGGGGGTTACTCGGTGCGGTCCCAACACCCTCTTCTCCTCTTTCCCCCCCCCCCAGAACCGCGGCATCTACATGTTCCGCATCAACAACGAGCACGTCATTGACGCCACGCTCACGGGGGGCCCGGCCAGGTGAGCGCAGAGGGGGCGTTTGGGGTGGTGGTGGGACCCCCCCCCCCCGAGAGAGGGAGCAGCCCCTGCCCTGCTGACCCCCATAGCTCTCTGCCCTCCCCCTGCCCCCCCAGGTACATCAACCACTCGTGCGCCCCGAACTGCGTGGCCGAAGTCGTGACCTTCGACAAGGAGGACAAGATCATCATCATCTCCAGCCGGCGCATCCCCAAGGGGGAGGAGGTCAGGCGGGGCTTGGGGAGTTTTTTTTTGGGGGGGGGGGGGGGGGTTCTCTGTGCCGTGGGTGACTCCCCCGCTCGCCCTCCCCAGCTCACCTACGACTACCAGTTCGACTTCGAGGACGACCAGCACAAGATCCCCTGCCACTGCGGAGCCTGGAACTGCCGGAAGTGGATGAACTAGGTGGGAGAAGAGGGGCCCGGGGGTGGGGGCTGCGCGCCTCCCCCCCCCCCACCTCGGAGACCTCGCCGAGACCCCGCCGGGGCCGCGGGAGCCGCCAGGGCGGGCGGGGCCCAGGGAGAGCGGCCGCCACCGAGTCGCCGCGCGGGACGGACGGACGGACGGACGGACGGACGAACTGGCAACTCAGGGTTTTCTTTGCTTCGTCCTGCGAGGAAGAGGAGGAAAGGGGGGGGCAGGGGATCCACGCGAGACCTCCCCCCCCCCACCCCGCCCAGCCTCGCGCCCCCCAGCACCGCCCCCCGCCGCCGCCTCCCTCGCGGGGGGGAGCGGAGCCGGAACGAGTTCGGAGCCGGCTTGGATTATTTTCGTTTTGAATTTTTATTTTTCGGGAGGGGAAAAAAAAAAAACAAACAACACCACAATTTTTTTTCCCCTTTTTTTTTTTTTCTTTTTTTTTTTTTTTTTTTTTTTTTTTAGAAACGAAACTAATAATATTTGCTCGCTAATTACCAAGGTAACACAGACTCCTTGAGCTCGACAATCCGGGCTCTGCCCCGTCGCGCCGCGGCGGCCAGAGCTCGCTCGGTTCCTTTTTGGTTTTGTTTTTTTTTTTTGATCTCTTTTTTTTCTCGTTTGTGCGTGTGGACGAGACCCCCGGAGCGCGGCGGCCAGGGAGGAGGCGCCTGCGGCGAGGGCCCCCCCCGACAGACACAAGGAGCTTCTGCACCCGAACCTACCTCATTTTAAGTGTTAGAGATTTTTTTTTTCTTTTTTTTTTCTTTTTTTTGCTGTTCTTTTTAAATGTGAGCCCCCCCCCCCCCCCCCTCCTCCCCACCTCCCCATCTGGGTAAGACCCTCCTGCCACCGCAGTGGCCCCCCCCGGGGGGGGTGTCTGTCCCTCCTGGGGGGGGCTCCAGGGGACACGCCCGCCCCCCCCCCCCCCCCATCCCCCTCCTTCGGACGTGGCTGCAGAAGCCCCCTCAGCGGGGTTGGGGGGGGGGGGCACGGGGGGGTCCCTCCCCTCGTGTGTGCCCCCCCCCCGGAGGTCCCAGCCGTGCGAGTGCCGGGGTGGGAACGGGGTGAAGGGGGCCCCCCCCCCCCACCAAAGCACCCCCGGCCGGCGGGGGGGGGCAGGTTATTTATCTATTTATACCTTATATTGTATATACGAGACGGGGGGGGAGGGAGGGGGGCTCTTTGTGCTCTGCTGGGCTGAGATTTGGGGTGCAGGGGGCGAGGGGGGGGCACTTGGAAACCCGCGGGGGGGGGCAGGTTTTGGAGCCTCCTGCCCTCGGAGAGCGAAGCAGCGAGTGGGCATTAACCCCCCCGGGCCCCCCCCCGCCGCCACCCCCCGGCCCTGACACCCACCCCCCCCACCCCCGCCCCACCCCGGGGCCCCCGCTCCGCCCCCCCCCCGCCCCGGGGAGCCGGGATCTCTTAACGCACAAACCGGGGGGGGGACACACACACGCGCCCTCCTGTCCCCTGGGGGGGGCTGAAGGGGGTCGGAGGCCCCCTCCTGCCCCCCCCCCAACCTCCCCCACTGTGGAAGGGGTGGGGGGGGGGGGGGAAAAGGGGCGGGGGGGGGGGGGGGGGCCCGGGCAGGTCTTGAGAAGCTGCTTCCGCAACTCGTCAAAGCTGCAAAAAAAAAAAAAAAAAAAAAAAAAAAAAAAGAGGAAAAAAAAAAAAAAAAAGGTTTAAGGTGAAACAAAACAGGAAAAAAAAAAAAAAAAAAGAAGAAAAAATTTTAAAAGGTTTAAAAAAAAAAAATAATCAAAAGGAATAAAAGACAAAAAAAAAAAAGCAGAGTGGGGGCGGGGGATGAGAAAGTTTTAACAGAAAAATATACGAGAAATTTAACTTTGAGAGCTGTACATAGCCGGGGCGTGTAGAAATCCCGTTTTTACCAATACCGGAACCACTGGATGTTATTTTAAAATAAAGCGCGTGAGAAGCCGGCCCGGTGCCTCCCTCCGGGGCCGGGGGGGGGGGGGGGGGGGGGGGGGGCGGTTCGTGCTGCACCGGGCGCGGCGGGGCCTGGGCCCGGCACCGGGGGCGTCCCCTGAACCCCCCCCCCCGGCTCGTGTGGCTCGTGTCCCGCCCCCGGGGTGTTGTCCCCCGTCCCCAGCCCCCCGGGGACCCCCTCGTGGGGCGGGTTTGTCCCGTGTCCCCTGTCCCGTGTCCCCTGTCCCGTGTCCCCCCGCCCGCGACCCGGCCGGAGGGGAAAAGGTCGCCCCGCGGTCGCCTGCGCCGCGCTTCCGGTCACGTGAGAAGTGCTGGCGGAAGTGGCGCCACAGGCCGGGCGGAAGCGGCTCCAAAGGCCGGGCGGAAGCGGCTCTAAACGTCGGGCGGAAGCGGCTCCACAGGCCGGGCGGAAGCGGCTGCACAGGCCGGGCGGAAGCGGCTGCACAGGCCGGGCGGAAGCGGCTCCACAGGCCGGGCGGAAGCGGGGTGGCGGCGGCGGGACGGGCCGGGGAGCCATGGAGGTTGGGGGGGACGCAGCGGGGCTCGGGGGGGACTCGGGGGGTGTCGGGGCGGGGGGAGCAACCGCGAACGGGGCCGGGGGTTTACCCGGGCCCGGGAGCCGCGGCCTCGGCCCGACCCGTGTTTGTCCGCAGGATCCCGGCCCCGGTCCGGCCGCGGAGAGCCCGGCGGAGCTGAGCGCCCCGGGGCAGGAAGGTGATGGCGGGGGGGAGGGCCCGGGGGGGGGTTGCGGGGTTTGCGCTGGGGTTTGGGGTCCCTGTCCCGGGGTTCGGGGTGTCCCAGGCTTTGGGGTGTCGCGGGGTTTGGGGCGCTCTGGAGCTCCAGAGCGGGGGGTCCCGGGATTGGGATGTGCCAGAGCTGTGGGCTGGGGTGTCAGGACTTGGGGCGTCCCAGGATTCAGGGTATCTCAGGCTTCGGGGTGTTCTGGGGGTCCCAGGGCCTGGGGTGTCCCAGAGCTCTGGGATGGGGTGTCCCGGAGTTCGGGGTGTGCCGGGGTTCGGTGTGTCCCCTCGCTGCTGGCAGACGCCTCGCACTGCCCATCCCCAGGGGAGCCCCGCCGCGGCGCCTACACGGCCTTCATGAAGTCGCACCGCTGCTACGACCTGATCCCCACCAGCTCCAAACTGGTCGTCTTCGACACTTCCCTGCAGGTGGGCTGGGACCGGGGGGCACGGCTGGGGCTGGGGGGCAGGGCTGGGGCTGGGGGGGGCAGGGCTGGGGCCGGGGGGGGGCAGGGCTGGGGCTGGGGTGGCAGGGCTGGGACCGGGGGGCACGGCTGGGGCTGGGGGGCAGGGCTGGGGCTGGGGGGGCAGGGCTGGGGCTGGGGTGACAGGGCTGGGGGGCAGGGCTGGGGCCGGGGGGGCAGGGCTGGGGGGCAGGGCTGGGGCTGGGGGCCACAGGGCAGGGACCAGGCTGCAGCCTGGGGGCTTCACTGGGACCAGGAGGCACATCTGGGGCCGGGGCTGATCCCTGGGGGCTCTAAGGGTTATTTTATTTACCTGGGGCGGAGGGGCGTGAGGTGCCGGGGGGGTCCCCAGCGCGCCCCGTGACCCCCTCCGCGCCCCCGGCCGCAGGTGAAGAAGGCTTTCTTCGCGCTGGTCACCAACGGCGTTCGCGCCGCCCCGCTGTGGGACAGCAAGAAGCAAAGCTTCGTGGGTGAGCGAGCGGGACGGGGCGGGGCTGGGGGGGGGCTGGTGGGACCCCCCACTCACCCCGCCCGCCCCCCCAGGCATGCTGACCATCACCGACTTCATCAACATCCTGCACCGCTACTACAAGTCGCCCATGGTGAGGACGAGGCGTCGGCGCGGAGCCGGGCCCCGGGGCCTCGCGGGCGGCCGTGGCTCATCCCGGTTCTCTGTCGCCTCGTGCGCAGGTGCAGATCTACGAGCTGGAGGAGCACAAAATAGAGACGTGGAGGGGTGAGAGGAGCCGCTGCCGCCTGCTTCCGGGCGTGCCTGGAGCCCCCCGGCTCCGTCCCCCGCCCGCCCGCGGTGCTGCCGGTCCCCTCAGCGTCCCCTCTCCCCGCAGAGGTCTACCTGCAGGACTCCTTCAAGCCGCTGGTCTGCATCTCCCCCAACGCCAGGTACCCCCGTGTGGCGGGGAGGCGCCGGGGTGCTCGGCCGGGGTCGGGGCGAGCCCCGATTCTCCCTCTCTCTCCCGCCCCGCAGCCTCTTTGACGCCGTCGCCTCCCTGATCCGCAACAAGATCCACCGCCTGCCCGTCATCGACCCCGATTCGGGGAACACCCTTTACATCCTCACGCACAAACGCATCCTCAAGTTCCTCAAGCTCTTCGTAAGTCCAGTCCCTGCCCTGCGGCGGCGGCGGGGGCCGCCCCGAGACCAACCGGCCCCGGGCTGTGCCAGGTACCGCCGGCGATGGGGCGGGCGCAGCTCCGGTGCCTCGCCGCGCCGGGCGGGCGCCGAGGGCGTCCCGGGGACTCCGCAGCCGTCTCCGCCGCCGCTGCTTGCGCTCCTGGGGGTCCCCCAGACCCCGCTGCGCACCCAGCGCTCTCTGCTTTCACTCCTAGGACCGCGGCCCAGGCCCCCCGTGAGCCGGGGGCGGCCGGAGCCGGCAGCACCTCGGGGCCTGGGGCGCGGCGGGCCGAGCCGGCGTCAGCACTGTCCCCCTCCCCGTCCCCTGCAGATAGCAGAGGTCCCCAAGCCCGAGTTCATGGCCAAGACGCTGGAGGAGCTGCAGATCGGCACCTACAGCAACATCGCCGTGGTGCGCACCGGCACCCCCATCTACGTGGCGCTGGGCATCTTCGTGCAGCACCGCGTGTCCGCTCTGCCCGTCGTCGACGATTCGGGTAAGGGCGGGGCCCGGCCGGTCCCCAGACTGCCACCTCGGCTTCTGCGGCCCTCCCCGGTGTCGCCAGGGACCGGCCGCTCGGAAATCCAGCGCCTCTCAAGGCCCTTCTCCTCCCTGCCTAGGGCGAGTGGTGGATATCTACTCCAAGTTCGACGTTATCGTGAGTAGCGGGGAGGGCAGCTGCGGAGGTGGGGAGGGGGGGAATTTCAGGGGGACGGGGGTTCCGCGGGGCCTGGCAGTGTCCTGGGGTGTCCCCAACGCCTCTCCCTGCCCCAGAACCTGGCGGCCGAGAAGACCTACAACAACCTGGACGTGACGGTGACGCGGGCGCTGCAGCACCGCTCCCACTACTTTGAGGGCGTCCTCAAGTGTTACAAGCACGAGACGCTGGAGACCATCATCAACCGCCTGGTGGAGGCCGAGGTAACGCCCCGGGGGCGCCGGTGACGGGCTGGGGCGGGGCCGGGGTCCCGCATCAGCCCCAGCCCCTCCTGTTCCCCCCGTCCCTGCCAGGTTCACCGGCTGGTGGTGGTGGACGAGAGCGACGTGGTCAAGGGCATCGTCTCTCTCTCCGACATCCTGCAAGCCCTGGTCCTCCCGCAGGGCCCCTGAGGCGGGGTGGGGGGCGGGTTCAGCCCCTCCCGGTGCCCCCTCCCCTCCCCTCCTGCCACACTGTGCCCCCCTGCGCTGGTGGGGACACCCCGGGGCAGGGAGCCCCCTCACCAGCAGCATCCAGCAATAACTTCCAGCCCTTCCCAGGGAGGGAGAGCCCCCGTCTCCCCCTGTGCCCCAAGACCGGGCTGGCGGGGTGCTGGGGCGCAACCTCTGACGCCCCCCAGGGGTGCGGGGCCGGGTTCAGCCACCTCCAGGCCAGGGCCTTTCCCAGCGCGGACCCTCGTCCCCCTCACCCCACGCCCACCCCCCCCGCAGGGGGGATCCCTCGGTTGGGTTTTAACTCGGCTCCGTCCTGCCCGGGGCTGCCCCCCCAACCCCCCCGGGCCACGTCCACACCCCCCACCGCTCCGTGCGTGGAAAGAAACGGCAAATAAACACCGACCTGGCACGGACCCGGCCTTGCTGTGGGGCACGCGGGGGGCACCGGCTGCCGGTGCCGAGGGAGGGGGTGCCCGGAGAGGGGGTTTGGCCCCCCCTCTGTGTGGGAGAGGGGGAATCTGCTGAGCTCACCCAGACCCTAAATCCCTGTTTGTTCCGCTTGTGGCTTTTCTAAAAGGCCGGGATTGGGAATGGGACGGGGACAGGGGGACCCTCCCCGCGGCGAGCTGGGGGTGCTGGGGCTGGGGGAGGCCAGAGGGCAGCGCTGGCAGGGGTCGTGATGCCGGGGTCCCCGTGGGGCGTTGGCGGGGGTCACCAGCAGCCGGGACGGCCGAGTTGGCTGCCGGTGCCGCTCGGGGGAGGCGCGAAGCCCGGCCGTGCTGAGCGCGGCACATTCCCGGCCAGGGGGGGAGGCCGAGACGTGGCCCCCGCCACCACCAGCTCCCGCCACCGCCGGGGTCCGGCACAGGCTCCGGCGCAGCGGCGCGAGGTGAGACCCGGGGCGCGAGGCTGGGGGGCTGGGGGGGGTTCGGGGGGGTCCGGTATCGCACGGGGGGGGGGGGGGCCGGTGCCGTTGCCATGCCGCCGCCAGAGGGTTGCTAAGCTCCGCTCGGAGCCCGCGTGGGCTGCAGCGCTCGGTGCCAAACCCGGCATCGCTTTGTCGCAGGGGGGGGAAGGGATCCCGGGGCGGGGGGGGGGGGGGAAGAGAACGGACGGGGGGCGGCACCCCCGGGACGGGCGGCGGAGTCCCCGCGGTGTGCCGGGCTGCCGGCCGCCGTGGGGGGCACCGTGGCCTGGCGGTGCCGCCACGCGGGACGCGGGGCTCCCCGGGGGCGCACGTGTGACGGCGGGCGGGCGGGCGCGTGGCTCCGCCGAAGCTCCGGCGGCGAGCGCGTGGCTGCGGGGACCGTCCCCCTCTCCCCGCCGCAGCGGTGGGGACCCACTCCGGTGCCCCCCCCCGTCCCCCCATCCCCGGGGCCATGCTGGGGGGTCCGGAGCGGGGCGCGGGGCGCCTGCGGATCTGCGAGCGGACCAAGCTGCTGCTGGTGGAGATCGACACGGTGGCGTGTTGCAGCCCAGGCGCCGAGATGGCCGCGGGGTGTCGGCCCGCGCCCCCCTGGACCTACCGTCGCATCGCCGGGGAGTACGCGTGAGTGGGGACCGAGGGAGGGGGACGGGGGGGCCTTCCCGTGCCCCGGCTCCCTCCCAGAGCTCCGCGTTGGCTGCGGGGCCCGTCCCCCTTCCCACGCGCCCTTCACGCCCCCCTCTCCTCTGTCTTGCAGGTACCTGGAGAAGCGCTTCGTGGCGGAGCTGGCCCCACCCTGGCCCCCGGCGCCCCCCGCTCCCCTCCGGCGCCCGCAGGACTTTGTCACCCCGCCCCCCCCGGCACGTGAGACCCGACCCTGGGTGTCCCCCACCCGCTGCCCACCGGGACAGCCCGAGGGGACAGGGGGCCGTGGCCCCCGGGGCCGGCACCCGCCGTGTCCCCCCCGTCCCCCGCTGCCGGGGGGCAGGCTGGGCCCCCCCCAGCTACGAGGCCCACATGCAGCGGGCGCAGGCAGCCCCCCTGCGGCGTGGAGGGCCGCCCCCCTACATCTCTCCCCCCGCCTACGACGCTCCCCACCGCACCCTACAGCTCCGGCCCCCCCGGGCACCCCGCAGCCCCCCCGCCGGCCCCCCGGGGCCGTGGGGCTGTGCCGGGGGGCTGGAGCCACACGCTGCCCCGAGCGGCCACCGAGGCCGGGCACCGGCAGCCCCGCGGGACGCAGTTGTCACCGGCGGGGCCCGGCACCCCCCGGCACAGCCAGACGCTGCCGCGGGTGGCGACCAGCCGGGAGCGGGTGCTGGGGGGGCGTGGCAGGGGGCGGCGGGGCTCGGGGGGGTCACGTCCTCATCGACGCCACCCGCGTGGTGGTCCGGGCCCAGTACGTCCCCCCGCCGCAGCGGCAGCAGGTCCACTATGTCAGGGGGTCCCCGGGCCCCGCTGTCCCCCCGAGCAGCCCGCCTGCACCTCCTGGGGCCGCCACCCCCCCAGCAGCCCCCTCGCCGCCCCGAGAACCCCCCGGCAGCCCCCGCAGTCCCTGGCGGAGCCCGGGGGGCTGCGGGGGTCCCCGAGGCCGGCCCCCCCCGCGGCGGCCGGTGCTGTACGCCCAGGCACTGCGCGAGGCCGTGTCCCGCATCCGGCGCCACACGGCCCCCGACTCGGACTCGGAGGCGGAGGGGGGCGCGGGGGGGTCCCGGTGGCGGCACTGCCGCGACGCCCACGCCTACAGCAGCAGCAGCAGCAGCCTCGAGAGCGCCGGGGGCGCCCCGGGGGCCGCCAGCCCCACCCGGGCCTGAGGAGCGTGCCCGGGGGGTGTGGTCCTCGGGGGTGGGGCTTAGCGGGGTGTGGTCCGGGCGGGGCGGGGCTTGGCGGGGTGTGGCCCGGGGGGGGCGGGGCTCGGAGCTGACCCCAATAAAGGCTGCGGGATCCCGGTGCGCCGCCTCCGCCCCCTGTGTGTGCGCGGCCGAGGGGGGCTCTGAGCCCCCTCGCTCTCCCCTGCACCCCCAGATGGACCCCCCAACCCCGAGGAAGACCCAGGTGTCCGGACACCCCCCCCGGGCGGTGCTGGGGTCAGTCGGAGGCCCCGCGTGTCCCCCCCCTCCCCGGGTGCCCTGTGATGCGGGGGCGAGCGCAGCACGTCTGGCCCGCAGCCACCGGCCCCACGTCACGGCCGGGGGGGGACCCCGGCTGAGTCACTGGCAGCGGAGGGGGGACTGTCGTCTGTGTCCCCCCCCCGAATAGCCGCCACCTCTTAGTCACTTTGCGGGCTGAGGGGGGGAGTTTGGGGAGGAGGATCCCCACGGCGAGAGGAAACCGCACAAATAACGTGTCCAATTTGCACGTTATTTAAAACCGGCTCCTCCCCCGCCCCCCCTGCGCGACCCTGTCATTATCCCGGTGACACCGGGTGGCGGGTCACGGCGCGGGGCAGCCGGCGCAGCGGGGGACCCAACCCCCGCGGGGGGGGTCTGCTGGAGGGGCACCCCGGACACCACGTCACCCCGCACGTCCCCCCCCCCGGCCTCGGGGACCTGGGACGGCACCAGGGTCCCGCGACCTGAGCTGTGGCGGCCACCGCAGCCCACCGCCGCGCGGCCACCGTCCTGCCCGGCTGCCCCAAGTCCCGGCACGGCTCGGCGTGGCACGATGTGGCCTGGCACAGCTTGGCACGGCTCAGCGCTGTCCGGCACATCTGGCTGCAAGCCAGCACAGCTCGGCACGCCTTGGCGCGACCTGGCCCAGCCATGCAAAGCCTGGAATAGCCCAGAACAGCTTGGCACGGCTTAGCACAGCCCAGAACGGCTTGCCGTGGTCCGGCACAGCCTTGCACGGCTCGGCACCATTTGGCAGAGCCCGGTACGGCTTGGCACCGCTTGGCACAGCCTGGCACGGCTTTGCACAGCTCGAACCAGCCCGGTGCGGCTCGGCACGGCCTGGGACGGTCCGGCACGGCTCGGCGCAGCCCGGCTCAGCCCGGTGGGGCCGGGCACGCTGCCCGGGGTGGCGCGGGGTGCCCCAGACGCGGGGGAAGGCGTCGCGGCCCTTTCCGGGGGCTCAGCTCCTGCCCCCGCCCCTCCCGCTCCCCGCCGAGAAAATCACCTTCTAATTTCGGGATGCGCTGGCGCCGGCACCGCCCCCCGCCGGTGCTGCCCCCCGCCCGCCCCCCGCCGCCCCCCGAAACCCGCAGAGCCCGCACCGGGGTCCCCGCGGGGCGGGGAGGGGGGAAGGAACCACGGGGGTACCCACGCGTGGGACCGGGGGGGTCCCGCCTGGTACCGGTGTCCCCGTCCCGGGGCGCGGTCTCACCCGGGGCCACCAGATGTCGCCGCGCGGCCGGTGACGGGGGGCACCGGGGGTCCTGCTCTGGCAGCGGAGGGGACACGAGGGGACTCTGCCCGGTGGAACGCGCTGCTTCGGTAACTCCCAGCCAGCACCCGGGGAGGGACACGGACACGCGGGTACCGGTGTCCTGGAGAGACGTGACCCACGGGTGTCACCGGAGCTGGTGATGTCCCCAGAGGGCCATGACGCGTGTGTGTCACCAGGCCTGGCAACATCCCCAGAGAGCCATGACCCACGCCTGTCACCGGGGCTGTTGGTGTCCCCCAAGAGCCGTGACCCACGTGTGTCACTCGAACTGGCAGTGTCCCCAGAGGGGTGCGGTCATGCGTGTGCCAGCAGCATCCCCAAAGAGCTGTGGCCACGTATGTGCCGGTGCCGGCAGTGTCCCCAGAGAGCCGTGACCCACGTGTGCCGCTGGCACTGGCCACGCCGTGGCCCGCATGTGCCGGCGACGTCCTCACTGAGCGGTGGCTCCCACCCGCACCTGGTGCTGGCCGTACCACGTCCCAGGAGAGCCACGTCCAAGCACGCCAACCGCGTCCCCGCAGCACGGCGGCTGCCCTGTCGTGGCCACGGTGGCCACGCGGTGCCGGCTGTCCCAGGCCGCGCGGAGGAGCCGGTGGGAAGGGGGCGCGGTGAATGCGGCATTGTTGCGCGGGGTTGGAGTCACAGATAATTACCTCAATTAGTTACAATGGCAGAGTAATAAATACAGGCTTAGCGGCTCCTTCCCCACTGCGGCTTCTCAGATTAATCCAGCCTGGGCGAGCGGAGCTGAAAGGAGTGATGGACAATTCATTAAACTCGCCGAATGCCGCACAAGGCACCCGTGAAGGCCGGCGTTAGCCCCCGGCGGCTCCGGCTTTGTCCCTAATTGTTCGTCTCGGGCATTGGTCACCTATCGAGGAGTGGGTGACGGCGACGGTCCCCCCGGGGCTGGCATGCCCGGGGATTAGAGGCCAGGCCTGCCACGGTTGCTGGGCGCCTTGGCCCCGCGCCGGAGGAATGTAGTGGCCGGGGGGGGCGGCCGGACAAGCCGGGCGCTGGCGGGACGGGGCTGCCGACGACTGGCAGGGTGGGGACGGGATGGGGACGGTCCCAAAGGTGGGCTGGTGCCACTGCCAGCCAGCCTGTGCAGCTGGGCATGGCTCTGTCCCTCTGTCCTGCGCCCCTGGGCACTGTCCTCTCCCTCTGTCCTGAAACTTTGGGCGCTGTCCTGTCCCTCTGTCCTGCACCCCTGGGCACAGCTCTGTCCCTCTGTCCTGCACCTCTGGGCACTGTCCTGTCCCTCTGTCCTGCACCTCTGGGCACTGTCCCGTCCCTCTGTCCCACATCTCTGGGCAGAGCCCCCCCCTGCACCCCAGGGGGCCCAGCCCGCAGCAGGCCCGGCTTGGGGCCACCATCCAGCTGCAGGACACACGGCTTCCCAGAGGTGACGGGCTGGCTTGGGGCGGGACCGCCCTGTCCCTGCACCAGCCCCGGCGCTGCGACAGCGGCTATTTCCAGCGCCCGGGCGTATTTGTACAAGCCGGGGAGGTCTGCGCCCTGCACCCGGGGTGCCCCTGCCCACCCGGGGGTCACAGCTGCCCGAGGTGCCCGGCGGTCACCGACACACAGGAAAAGCTGAGTAACAGAGGTGACTTATAAGAATGTCATTATCTATATTCCTGACTCGCTACCGCAGGAAAACAGGCTATTTTCATGCCCTGTGCGTGTGCAGAATTTAGCAGGCAGATAACTCCCGGCAGGCGGGAGATGCTCGGAGGGTTATTTCGGGCTGTGTTCCTTTCCAGTCGTTTTTTCTCGCATTTCTTTATTTTATTTCGCCACACCAGGCTGTGTTTTCACCTTGGCACGGATGGAGGGGGCCCCCAGCGCTTTTTTTTCCCCCTCCTCCTCTGGGTCTAAACATCAACTTTTCCACTATCGGCTCCGGGAGATATTTCGGGCTGCAGCAGCGTCATCCCGCAGCCTTTGATGCCACAGGTCCCCGGGGGCCCCGTGAGGTTCCCGGCTCTGCCTGCGAGGTATCCCGGGCTGCGGGGACCCCCGGCACGGGGGGGGTGCTGACGGGATGGGGGTCCCCAGGCAGGGCCAGCTCCCTGTCCGCTCCCTGGGGCTGGGTGGCACCGTGGTTCGCCCCGTGTCGGATGTGGGGATGGGGGTCTCGGCTCTGCCCGGTCCCCACGGTGTGGAGTTACGGTTCATCCAGAGGGATGCTCGGCCTGGTGGGATG
Source organism: Trogon surrucura (assembly GCA_020746105.1). NCBI lineage: Eukaryota > Metazoa > Chordata > Aves > Trogoniformes > Trogonidae > Trogon > Trogon surrucura. Next base: position 1,775,882 of record CM036646.1, read on the forward strand.
CCCACCCTGGAAGGATGCCCTTCCCGGGGATGCCCATCCTGGGGTGACGCCCACCCCTGTGGGATACTTATCCCATGGGAACACCCAGCCTGGGGTGGGAAGCCTGTCCCAGTTGGTTGCCTGTCCTACATGGACGCCCATTCCGGGGGGATTCCTGTCCTAAGAGGATGCCCACCCCCAGAGTATGCCCGTTCCAGAGGGGCACCTGCCACCGCAGAGCTGCACCCCACCTTTGCCACAGCCTTTCAGACCCCACACATAGGCGTGGGGCTGCACGTGGGGCCGGTGGCCAGTCCTAGCCCTCCTGGCCCCAGTAACCTCGGTGTCCTCCCTGGCCCCCCTCCTCCCCCAGAGCCGAGGGGAGCCGTCACCCCCGTCCGGGAGCGGTGATGGACGATGCTCATTCCCTGTCTGCCGTCTTGTACCTCCCGTGGCCGCTCCCAACGCCCGGCCTCGGCGGCACCAGCTCCGCCGCCCCGGCAAATTCCAGTGCCGGAGATGCCGCAGCCCAGGTGCCATGGTGATGGGCGCCCCGGCCGTGGGGATGGACGCCCGGGCCGGGAGCGGCGGCGGCAGGGATGGCTGGGCTGGAGACGGGCACAGCAGGAGAGAGAAGGGGGTCTGTGGGGAGGGGAGGGCAGAGGGAGAGAGTAGAAGGATGGACGGACAGATGGCCAGAGGGGCTGGTGTACACAGAGTGGATGCAGAGGTGAGGGACAGACGGACAGAGCAGGTGGACGTGGGCAGCGGGGGCTGACTGCCCAGGACATTGCCCTCCCTCCCCACAGCTCGTCCCCTCTCTCCCTTGGCCCCCCAGGAACGAATCGGGGCAGGACTGATAAAAATATATCCTTTATTCTTCTCTAAAGGCTATCAGTGTAACAAAGCATTATTATTATTAATTATTATTATTATTATTACTTTTTTAATTAAAAAAAAACAGGGCCTGGGGCCAGTGAAGCGTGGGGCAGGGGGTCGGCATCGAACCATCCACAATAAATATTTTATTTACAGCGAGAAGGAGACTGACTCCATGGAGCCAGAGCAGCCGAGGGAGCGTCTGGGACAGCGTGTGGCACCGCGCCCACCCAGCCAGGCTGCTGGCCCCGGGGGTCCCCAGGGCTCAGCCACAGGCCCACCCATGGGCGCCTTCAATCCAGCCGGGCGCACCCGTCATGGGGGGTGGCACAGACCCCCTCTGGGGCTGGGGGGGGGGAGGTCCCCGAGGCCAGGGTGGGGGTCACAGGCACTCGTGCAGCACCTGGGTGTTGGTGCAGTTCAGGCAGCTGACGTGGCAGCACCAGTGGAAGGTGCAGTTGCAGCGCTCGGTGACGCGCTGGGTGCGCGTGCGGTACCCGCGCCCGCAGCACAGCAGCTCGCACCCATCCAGCCCCGGCGAGGAGCTGTTGCAGAAGCGCCCGGCCGTCCCCGCCGTCCCCATCTTCCCGCTGTAGGTGCAGAAATTGGGCGACTTCTCGAAGTAGACGAGGTCGTGGGGCGAAGGGGGTTTGTGGGCCGGGTTCTCGGGCTCCAGGTGATGCAGCTCCACCCGCGACGCCCGGTTGCTGCCCTTGTTGCCGTAGATGACGCGGGAGGCGCCGTCGAAGCGGTCCTTCAGGACGTCGCCCACGGCGCGGAAGGTGGGCAGCCGCATCCAGCACGTGCGGACGGTGCAGGAGCCCGACATGCCGTGGCACTTGCACTCCTGGCGCATCTCCGAGAAGACTGTCTGCGAGGTGGGTGGACGGGGGGGTGCCATGAGAAGCCTGGGACCTCGCAAGGGGCCGCCGCACGCCCGCACCCCAGTTCCCCGTGGCACCTGTGGCATCACGTCCTGCTCAGCCCACCCAGATCCTGATGGGGAACACCTCTCTGATGGTCCCAGTTCCCACACGGGACAGATTAGGGGTCTTGGTGGCCGTGCCCACCCATGTCCCCCTCCCCGGCGCTGCCCACAGCCCCCCCACACTCTCACCATGCGCCCGGCCTCGTTGTTGTGCAGGTTCATGAGGAAGCGCAGGTCACGGCCCTTCTCGCTGGAGTCCACGAACTCCCTCCCGAAGAGGCGCCCGAAGTCGATGTTGTCGCTGCAGCCCCCCCCAGTGCCAGTCGGGCCCCCCGGGGCCGCGGCGCCGGTAGTCGCAGGTGCAAGACTCAATGGAACCCTCTGAGCAGGACCGGGCGACCGAGTGTGTCACGCCAGCGCTGGTGATGGCGAAGATGAACGCCGTCTCCCGGCAGCCTGCGAAGGGGTGGGGGGCCTCAGGGTGCTGCTGGGATGGGGAAGGGGCACCCACAAGCACCCCCAACCCTCAGCCACGACGGGCTGGTGAAGGGCTGGGGAACCCGTGATGCCCCGTGGAGAATCAGGGGGCGTTTTGCTGAGCATCCCGACTCTGGCACGTCACGGAGGGGGATGTGGGGAACCCCGCCGCCTCCTCCCGCGGCCTCACCCCGATTGACGATTTTCCCGAAAATGTTGGGGCCCTGGGAGGTGGGGCAGTTCCAGCGGCGGTTGCGGAATTGCCACTTGCACTCCTTGATGGCGGTCTGGAGGCCGGAGCTGACGCTGTGCAGGATGCCGGGGTTCTGGCGGATCAGCTTGCGCTGCTTGCGGCTCAGGAGCTGCAGGCTGGGGTCCAGCACCAGCTGCACGTTCTTGGAGTCTGTCAGCAGGTTGGTGGATGAAGCCACGTTGATGATGCCCCTGCGACACGGGGAGGGGGGGGTGTCATCACTCGGGGAGGGGGTCCAGCACCCTGCTCCCCACTGAGGGTCCTCACCTGCCTCCTCCCTGCTCCTGGAGCCTCCTCCTCCCAGAGCATCCCACCCCGGGGGTCGCAGCCGGGTGTGTGTGTGTGTGTGTGTGTGTGTGCACCGACCACACCTGTGCGCCAGTGCCCTTCCCAGCCCGGTGTCAGCCCCTTTCCCAGCCCGGTCCCGTCCCGGTGCTGGCCCCGGTGCCGTCGCGGTGCCGGCGGACTCACCACCAGCGCCCGCTGTTGTTGACCGCCAGAGTGTTGGAGAGGGAGGAGAGGGCCAGAGCCCAGAGCGCCCGGAGCGCCAGCCCCAGCGCCGCGGCTCGCATGGCTCCGCCACCGGGAGGCACCGGCGGAATGCGCGGGCGAGCGGCCGCCCCGGGGTATTTATGGTCCCGCGGAGCCCCCGGCCCGGCCGCTACATCCACGCGTGTTTCCGGACGCGCGGGGCGGCTCCGAGGAGGGGGGGACGCGCCGGGCGGGCGGGCCGGCACCGACACCGAGCACCGGGGCTGAAGCCGGTGCCCGGGGCGCGGCGTCGGGGGTGCGGTGCCCGGCGCTCCCTGTCCGGTCCGTGGAGCGTGGCGTCGGGGGGGTCCGTGCCCGGTACCCGGTGCCCGGTGCCGGTGCTCGACAGTCCGTGAGGGCTACCCGGTGTCCGGTGCCGGTGCTCGGCCGTCCTCGAGCGGTACCCGGTGCCGGCGCTCGGCGCTCCGTGCCCGTTCCCCGGTAGCCAGTGCCCGGGGCCGGTGCTCAGCGGGCGGCGCGGCGCGGCGGGTGCGCAGCGCTCAGCACCCGGGAGCATCTTCCAGCCCCTTCCCTCTTATAGGGGCGGCGCGGAGGGTCCCCATGGGCCGGTCCCGCCGAGCGGGGCCTCCCCGCGTCCTCGCCCGAACAATGGGGAGCGGCGGAGCCGCGGCACCACTTATGGGGCGGCGGGAGCGGCGGCGCCGGGCCTGTCCGTCACGGCCCGGATTAGCCCGGCGGGTGGCTGCGCCCCGGCCCCGTGCCCAGAGCGCACCCGGGAGGGGAGGGGACGCGACAGCTCCCGCCGTCCCGCGCACACGTTTTACCGGCACCGGCGTTTTACCGGACAGCTCCCGGCGCGAGGAGGAGCAGGTCCCGGAATAGCCCGGAACGGCCCGGGACAGCTCCGGGTTCCTGGAGGCGGCGGGGGCCGGGGATAGCCCGGGGCAGCCCGGGGTGCACGGGGGAGTGGAGAGACGGGATCTCCCGGGATAACCCCGAGGGCGCGGGAGGGGCAGAGTCCCGGGACAGCCCCGAGTCACCGTCCCGGGACTCCCGGCTTCGTTTCGAGGGACGGAGCCCCTCGGGGCGCGGCACCGACAGGGCTGTGCCGGTCGCCGTGATCGCCCGGAGGCCCCCGGACCCCTCTCCCGTCCCGGTCCGTGTCCGGTGCGACGGGGCGGCCGCATTCGCTCGGGGCCGGGCTGTCCCGGCGGCAGAACGGGCCGCACCGGGCCGGCCCGGTGAGAATGGGGCCCGACCACCGGCCCTGCACCCCGACACCCCCCCCACAAACGTGCCCGGTGTGTAACCCCCGCGGGTGGGACACGGCCCCGGGGCGCCCGGCCCGGTACCGAGCGGCGGAGGGAGGAGGGAATCGTCCGGGATGTGATGGAGGGCCGGGCGAGGGGAGTGCCCGTTAGTTGCGGGGGACAGTCCACTGTCACGGTGACACGGCGCCGGTGACACCAGGCCGGTGCTGGCCCGCGCCTCGGTGGGGTCCAGGGTCTGTCCGTGCTGTCCCCCGCCCCGCGGGGGTGTGAGCTCCCCCCCCCGCCTCCCGTTGCGGCGGGGTGCGGGGCGGGTAATCCCCCCGCGGCGGTTTCCCTGGACCAGTCATGCGGGGCCGGATTAGCCCCGCTCGCCCGTCACGGCCCGGGGCCGCCGCTCCCGATTTCAATTCAAGAACGGACAAAGCCCGGGACGGCGGCGGAGGGGCGGGCGGCGATGGGGAGGGGGGCAAGAAGACTCGCACCGGACACCCCCACCCCTCCCGCGATCCGGGAGGTGCCCGGGGCGGCCCCGGGGTCTGCTGCGGCTCCCGCCTCCCCCCGCGGTTCCCGGCCGGGCCAGGCGGTGTCCGCGCCCTCGGGCCGCCGCCCCGTCGGGGCTCCCGGGGCTGAGGTCAGCGGCCGCGGGGAGGCCCCGGGGCGCGGCTGGGAGGGCCCTACCCGGGGCCGTGCCACCACCGGAGGGGCCCAAACACCCCCACGCCTCCCCCTCCGCTCCGTCCCGGGACCTTCCCGGGGGTCCCTGCTCCCCCGCTGCTCCCTCTCCGCTCTCCCCCCTCCCCTGCTGCCCCCGCGCAGCCCGGCGGCGTCCCCGGGAAGGGGGGAGATGGTCGGGACCTCCCCCACCGGCTCCGGGGTGTCCGCGGGGGCCCGGTGCCAGCGCGGAGCTGCTTCTGCAACCGTCGGGGCGGTCGGTGTCACCGGAGCGCCCGCCGTTAGCTGTCCCGGGGCGGGAGAAGGGGGTAAATCGGGGGGGGTCCCATCCCGCCTCACCGTGCCGGGACGGACGGACGGAGGGAAGGACAGACGGACAGCGGGACAGCCGGGTGGCCCGGGGCGGGAGCGAACCAGGGGTGCCCCGTCCCGTGTGCACCGGGGGAGGCCTCGGTGCCGCCGGTACCGCACCAGGACGGGCCGGGGGGAGCAACTCCGGGACCCCCCTGCGGGTCTTGGGGTGCCCGCCCCCGCAAGGCGCAGCCGCCCCCCCTCCCTCGGACGGGGCTCCGCTCCCCGGTGCTGACGCCGCGGGGGAGACACCGGGACTCCCTCCCCGCTCCCCTCCGCCCCATCACGCCCCCCCCCCGGTGCAATTCCGCCCCCCCCCCCGCGTCGCTGCCAGCCGCTGCCATGGAAACGGCGCGCGGCTCTCGCGAGCTCTGCCCCCCCCGCCCCCCGCCCGCTCCCCGCGCGCGCCCCCGGGCCCGGTGCGGGGGGGGCGGGGGGATGTTGCGGGGGGGCGGGAAGCGGAGGGGGGGGAGGTGAGGGGGGGGGGGGGGGGGCACCGGGAGCTCTCGCGAGATCGGCGCGATCGGGGCCTCCGCTTCCGGCGGCGGGAGCGGTGCAGAGTCAGCTGCGGGCGGGGGGCGCCACCGGCACCGGCACCAGGTGCGGGGGGAGGGGGGATCCGCGCCCGGCGGGGAGGGGGGGGGGCGCAATCCGGGGGCACCGTGCATCGGCGGGGGCGCCGCACCGCGGGGGGCGGGGTGGGGGGGGGCACCCCACCGGCGATGGGGGGGGTCTGCAGCGGCTTGCGGGGTGCCCGGTGCGGGGGGGGCATCGCAGCGGGGGGGGGGCGCTGGTGCGCTGCGGAGCGGGGGGGAGCGGTGCGGGGGCGGGGGGCGATGCGGCGCTGGGGGTGGGGGGGCGGTGCAGCGCCAGGCGGCGATTTGGGGGTGCGCTGCAGTCTGGGGGGGGGAGGTGCGTTGGAGGGGCGCAGTGCGAGCGGGGGGGGGGGGGGGGCCCTGCGGTCCGCGGGGGTGGCGGCGAATTCAGGGGGCGTCGCGCCGAGGGCTTTGGGGGGGGCCCCGGGGGCGGAGGGCTGCTCACGGTCGGGGGGTGGGCGGGGGGGGAGCCGGTGCGATGCGGGGGGGGGCGCAGCGCGGGGGGCTGGGGGAGGCTGCAGGGCCCGGGGGGGGGGTCGTGCACGGGCTGGGGCGGGGGGGGGGGGGGCGCAGGGGAGTGTCCAGGCTGAGGGGGGGTGCTGGACTTCCCCGGAGGAGGGCTGGGATCCGTGCCTCAGTTTCCCCTGGAGCAGAGCCACGGCCTGTGCTCTTGTAGGGTGCAGCGTGGGGGGGGGGGGGGGGCCCACATGCCCAGGGGGGCCCACATCCCCGGCGCAGCCCCCCCACGCTAAGCTGCACAGATGGAGTGTGTGGCCCCATCCCTGGACCCCCAAGCCCTCTCCGACCTTGGAGTGCAGGGGATCCCCCCCCATTCCAGTTTCCAGGGCCACCGGCAGCCCCCCCCCAAACGCCTGCCCCGTGCCCCCGCAGGATCGGGACGGAGCGAGCGCCGCCGTCACCATGGGCAACATCTTCGGGAACCTGCTGAAGAGCCTCATCGGGAAGAAGGAGATGCGGATCCTCATGGTGGGGCTGGACGCCGCCGGCAAGACCACCATCCTCTACAAGCTGAAGCTGGGCGAGATCGTCACCACCATCCCCACCATAGGTGTGCGGGGGCGGGGGGCACCGCGCGGGGACCTCTCGCCTTTCGGGGCTCCTGGGGAGAGGGGGCTGGCAGCTCCGCGTGCCTCAGTTTCCCTCGGACATCGCTCCCCGCAGGGTTCAACGTGGAGACGGTGGAATACAAGAACATCAGCTTCACCGTGTGGGACGTGGGCGGGCAGGACAAGATCCGGCCTCTCTGGCGGCATTACTTCCAAAACACCCAGGGTAGGTCCCTGCCGGCGGGGAGGGGACGGGGCTCACCGGGATTGGGGGGGCGGCGGCGGGACCCCCCTCCCCCCCAAAATCTGGATCCCGTCCCCAGGGCTGATCTTCGTGGTGGACAGCAACGACCGGGAGCGGGTGAACGAGGCGCGGGAGGAGCTCATGCGGATGCTGGCGGAGGACGAGCTGCGGGACGCCGTCCTCCTCGTCTTCGCCAATAAGCAGGTGGGTCGGGGTGGGGAAAACACGCACGCAGCCCCCCGGGACGGGGCTGGGACCATCCCAGGGGGGTCAGGGCTTGCGCGTGGCAACCGCCGTGGTGGGACTGTTGCCCGCGGCATCGAGGGTGGTGTCAAGAGACACCGTGCCCATCCCCGTGGTGTCGGGCCTGCCATTCAACAGCCCTTTTTGAGGGGGCTGTGCCCACACCTGTGGCATCAGGGCTGGTCTTTAACGCTCCCTGTGTCCCAACTGTGCCCGTCCCCATGGCATGGGGGCCACCGTCAGCCCCCGTGGCGGTGTGGCACCCGTCCTTGCGGTGTCGGGGCTGGTGTGTGACCCCGTCTCTGCCCCAGGACCTGCCCAACGCCATGAACGCAGCGGAGATCACGGACAAGCTGGGGCTGCACTCCCTGCGCCACCGTAACTGGTACATCCAGGCCACCTGTGCCACCAGCGGCGATGGCCTCTACGAGGGGCTCGACTGGCTCGCCAACCAGCTCAAGAACAAGAAGTGAGCGGGTGGCCCCGGCTGCCCCCCCCAACCCTGCGCCCCTTGGCCCACCCCTCGGGGCTGTGCCAGGCCCCCCCCCCGGCCGCCCCCTCCCCGCCCCGGTTGGGTTTTTGCTTTTCTTCTGGCACCGGTTGCTGTGGGGTTTTTTTCTCGCCTTCTTTTTGGGGTCTCCTCGGTTCCCCTCGGATCTCGTGTGTGCGTGCGTGGAATTATAGCTATATATAACGTATCTGGGGGGGGTGGGCAGAGCCCCGGGGAGCGGGACCGGGGACGGGATCCACCTCGGCACAGCCCTGCCCGGGGGGGGCCACGCCGGGGCACCCCGTCCCCGCGCATGTCCCCGCACCCCTCGCCTTCCTCTGGACCAAATGTGGGGGCAGCGGGGCCTGCAGGGGGGATCATTTGGGACCATACACACCTCTCTCACCCAGCACCTCCCTCCCGGCCCCCTGCGCCTTCCCCCGGGGGTCCCACACGTCCCCGGCCCTCCCCGTGTCACTTCGAGGCAGGTCTCCTCCCCGTAGCGCGACCCCCACAGGGGGTGGCACGGAGCTGCTGGGACCCCCACGGTCTCCCCAGCTGTGCCCCTCCCCTGGCCGCGGCCGCCTGCACCCCAGACCCCCCATGCCAGCATAGTGATTGTATGTCCCTGCCCCTCGCGGACGGACGGATGGACGGCCCCGTACTGTACCCCCCCTTCCCTTGGCACCGTATTTATACCCCCCCGCCCCGGTCTGTGCTTGGTGTGACGTGTCGCTGCGGCTCTGCCCCGTCCGGGGACGTGTGTATTCGCCCCCCCCCACCCGCCCGCGCCTGAGACGGTGGGTGACCCGCCCCCCGACCCCCCCCCCTTGGATATTAAACATGTTTTATGTAGCTCTGCCCCACGGCTCTTCTTCTGCAGCCCCCTCCCTGCCCCAGCGTGGGGGTCCCGCAGAAAGGGACGGTGATGGACAGCCCCGGGCTGGTTTTAATTAGAAAGAGCTTAGTGGGGCGAGGGGGGCTGGCGGGGGGGGCAAGGGGGAGGCCAACCCCCCCTCCTCCCTTCCCAGGCTCGTCTTTAGGGGAATATTGGATGAAATGGTAAATCCCATTAGTGCTAATCCCAGCCGGGGCGTGGGGACGGTGCCAGCGCCGGGATGGGCGTGAGTGGGGCTCAGCCCCCCCGATGTCACCCCCCGCCATGGGCCAGGGGACCAGCTGAGGCCCGTTTGGCCCCCCGTGTCCCCTCTGGGTTAGTGGCTGGGGAGGGTTGCAGATCCCCAGGACCCTCTCCTCAGTGGCGGCGACACCGAGCCGCGGTGCCGTGCAGGACGCCTCCTAGCTGGGGGGCTGGAGCGGGGGTTGCCAGCGATTCCCGGGGAGCTGTGGAGCCGGCACCGGCGCGTTCCCACCGGCTTTGTCTGGTGGGGGGCCAGTGCGGCGTTGACCCGGTGGCCCTAATCCCATTAACGTCCCGGCCCCCGGCCGCCAGCCCGGCTTCCCGACCTCTCGGCAACCGGGGCTGGTATGTGGGTGCGCCGGTGGGGCCGGCGTGCCGATGCCGTCGTCCGGGAGCTGCACCGGGGCCTGCACCGGCACCGCGGCCGTCAGTGGGGCCACCAGGGTCATCAACGGGGCCACCACTTCCATCAACGGGGCCATCGCCACCAGCACAAGCTGAAGGAACTGGTCGCCCCCGTTGTGCCAGTGTGACCCCACCTGAGCTGGGGCTGCTCCTCGTGTTCCCCGCCGCGGGTTCTGCCTCCTGCCCCACCCGGGGCTGGTATCCCCCAGGGTGTAAGGGGTGCTTGGCACCCATTGGGTGCCGGGGTGGGGTTCTTGGCCCGGTGGGTGCCAGGGAGGGGGTCCTGGGCCCGGTGGGTGCCTGTTTCTCTGGGCTTTGCTGCCGCCTGCTGGTATCGGGTCCCGACGGCGCCGGGACAGCGGGTGCTTCATCCCCTCCGGTGCCCTGGGACGAGCCCTCCCGCCGGGACCCCCCCTCCTCGGGACCCCCCGCACCCTCCTGGGGTGGACATGGGCGACTGGGACTGTCCCCGGGCAGAGACGGGCGCCCGGTGCTAGCCCGGGTTGGTGGCACCGGCGCACGGGCGAACGCGTGTCCCCAGGCACCGGGGGTGGGGAGTGGTCGAGCCCGGGGACAGCTTCCCCTTCCCCGGTCCTGGCGAGGTTCGGGGCTGCTCCAGCCGCCACGAGGGCGCGGTGCCCGTCCTGCCGAGCGGTCCCGGTGGCGGCGGGGGCGGTGCCGGTGGAGGGGGGCGGTGCCCGGGGAGAGCCCGGGGGCCGGGCTGGGGCGGGCGGGGCGGTCCCGGTGTCTCCGCCGCCGCCAGCCCCGGCCATGCCGCCCCCCCGCCGCGCTGCTGCTGCTGGCGCTGCTGCTGCCGCCGCCGCCGCCCGCCCGCGCCGCCGAGACCGAAACCGAAAGCGGCGCCCGGGGGCTACGGCTGGAGACGCTCGTGAGCCCCGAGGGAACCGGGAGTCGCGAGGGGAACCGGGAGTCGCGAGGGGAACCGGGGCTGCGCTGGGCGCACCGGGAACCCCCAACGGTCCACTCGGACGGGGGGTGGAGGAGAGAGGGAACCGGCAGCGCGGCGGGGAACGGGGGCACCGGCGCGATGCTGGAGCTCGGGGGCCACGGGGGAGCTCGGCCTGGGCGGGGGGCCACGGGGCACCGGGAGGAGCGGGCTGAGGAGGGGGGGGGGTACGGGGCACCGGGCTGCGGAGAGGGAGCACCGGAGAGGGGAGCAGACCGCGGAGGAGGGGACCCGGGAGGACGGGGGGCCCGGGGGGAAGTTTGGCTCACGGAGCGCTCGGGGGACCGGTGGGGGTGCGAGGACCCCGAGGCTGGGGGTCTTGTCCCGTCCCCCCTTGACCCCCTCCCCGTTGCAGGTGGCCCCCCCCGAGGGCTGCACGGAGCTGTCGGCGCCGGGGGACACGGTGCACATCCACTACACGGTGCGGGGCGGGCGGCGGGAGGAACACGTCAGCACTGCGCTCCGCCAGGCCCCGCGGGGAGGCGGCCCCGCCACCGGCCGGCAGCGGGGGGGGGGGGCCCGGGATGGACGTGGGGGTGCCACCACCGCGTGGTACCGGCATGGACGTGGGGGTGCCACCGGGACTGGCACGGGGGGGGCGGCCCCAGTATGGGCATAGTTGGCACTGGGACGGGCACTGGGACCAGCAGGAGGATTGCCCTGGCACTGGGAGCGGGGTGGGGGTGTTCCCAGAGTGACGTGGGGTTATTGTGGGGGTGGCACTGGGATCAGCACGAGGAGAGGGCACTGGGGTGGGCGCTGGGTGGCAGAGGGATGACGCTGGGACCCGCAGGGCTGGCGCCGCGTCCCTGGGGGGTGACCACGGCCGTGTGCCCCCCGCTCCCTCGCAGGGCAGCCTGGAGGATGGCCGCATCATCGACACCTCGCTGAGCCGGGACCCGCTCCAGGTGGAGCTGGGCAAGCGCCAAGTCATCCCCGGTGAGCGAGGGGCTGGGGGGGCCGGGGGGAGGCTTAAATAACAGGGTCCCACCCGGACCGAGCACCGGGGTGCCCCCAGCCAGCCCCACTCACCCCTCTCCCCTCCCCTCCTCAGGCCTGGAGCAGAGTCTGCTGGACATGTGTGTGGGGTAAGGTGGGGAGGGGGCAGCCAGTGCCCCCCCGCCAAGGTTTGATGTGGGTCCAGCCCCGTGGGGCACCGGCCCTGACGGTTTTTCACCGCGCGGCAGGGAGAAGCGGAGAGCCATCATCCCCCCCCACCTCGCTTACGGCAAGCGGGGGTCCCCTCCCACCATCCCAGGTGAGCGCAGCCCTTGGGGTCCTCTTGGTGTCACCCCACGGCCCCTGCTCATGCTCTGCTCCCCCTCCCCAGGTGACGCGGTGCTGCGGTTCGAGGTGGAGCTGGTGGGTTTGTCGCGGGCCAGTTACTGGCAGAAGGTGGTGAACGAGGTGTTGCCGCTGCTGTGCCTGGGGCTGGTGCCGGCGCTGCTGGGGCTCATCGGCTTCCATCTCTACCGCAAGGCTAGCAGCCCCAAGCTCTCCAAGAAGAAGATGAAGGAGGAGAAGAGGAACAAAGCCAAAAAGAAATAAAAACCTTTCCCTAGGCACCCGTGGCTGCTCTGTGTCCAGCTTCAGGGGTGGGACAGAGAAGTGGGAAGGGGCTGTGAAACCCCCTGCCAAGCTCCCAGCCCACTCCGAAGCTGATGCATCTGAGCTGACAGGTCCCAGAAATAAGATACCAGAACATGGTTTTGGGCACAGTTTAGATCTTTTACGGCATCCCCATGCAGTCACAGTCTCTACAGTGTCCCCAAGTGCCAGGGAAGGTGTCCTCCTCTGCAAGGGGGGGGGTTCTCAGCTGGCGTTACGGAAAGGATGCAGCCGGGAGACCCCTCCCAAGAGGCCGCTGGGGGCTGCAGCACCCCTAGGACCTTGCGCACAATCCCCGCTGGCGTGAGGCGAGTCCCTGGGGATGCAGCTCTTGCGCTTGACGGCGAGGAGTGGGTTGGGCTCATGGAACATCTCCGGGCTGACAGAGATCCCCGCCAGGTACTGCCGGAGCAGCTCCCGCAGGTGCCAGTTCCTCCTCCTCAGGTCCTCCCGCGTCCGCTCCAGCGCCTGCTCCTCCAGCTTCGCCTTGTTGAACCGCTGCCAGAAGCGCTCCAGCCTCGTGTAGTCCTGCAGGGCCTGGGCGAGAGGCAGAGGGGAGGAAGGGAGGAGGGCAGGGGGTCCCCAGGCTGCCCCTCAGGCCGGATCCCAACCCTCGCTTCCACCCCTGGCGGTGTCTGGGACCCCTCACCTGAGCCAGAGGCTCTGTGGGGGGCTCCTTGAGGACTCGCCGGGCATCCTGCTGCTCCTCCTCCTCCAGCGAGGACAGGTAGAAGGGCAGCACCTTCTCCTCCTCCGTCTCCATCCTGCGGCACATCTCGCCCAGCCGCAGGACACGCTGGGCCTGGGTGGGGCAGGGGGCACGAGAGAGGGTGGGATGCAGGGGGACAGTGGTGCCCCCCCACCTCGCTGGTGCTCTCCCTGCCCGTGGGCTGCCGGCCTCACCTTCTTCTCCACCCTCTCCAGCGTCTTCAGGGCAGCGCCGCTCTGCGCGCTGAGCTTGGCCAGGTCGCCGCGGGATTTCACCCGGGCCTGGTTCATCTCGTTCGTGAGCTCCTGGAGCCGCCTGAGCACCCTCTCCTTCTCCTCCCGCGCACGCTGGTTCTGCTCCTCGCTCTGCCGGCGCTGAGTCGCGAGCTGGCCCTTGGTGGCCGTCACCAAGTCCTGGGGACAGGCGGAACGTGAGCAGCCGGGACGGGGGGATGTCTCCACTCCCACTTCCCGCCGCAACCTGGAGCTTTTGCAGTTTCTTGGCCTGCTTCTTTATCTCCCTGGAGCTCCTCTTGTTCTTCTCCTTCAGCACTTTGAAAGTGATCTTCTTCTGCTTGGTAGCCTCAGCGTAGTTCTGCATGGCCTCCTGGAACTGGTCCCAGCGCTGGTCCAGCTCGATGCCCAGCTGCGTGCGGCAGTACTGCCTCTCCTGCAGGCTCTGGGGACAGACACGGGCGTGGGTGACCCAGCACCTCCCAAATCTCACCTCTCATCCAAAGGGCTCCTTGCCAGCTCCTCCCCATGCCTTGTTTTTGATGTCGGCCTGGGCGCTCTGGAAATTCTGGGTGGCCTCGTGGTTGTTTATGGCGTAGTTCTGCTCCACGGCCAGCATCACGTCCCGCAGGTAGCGGATTTCTCGCTCATGCTGCTCAAGGATGGTCGTCCTGTGGAAAACACGGGGGAGCTGCTGACAGATGGACGCCGCGGCGGTCCAGGACAGCACCAGGACAGGATAGCCAGCGGGCGCCACTGCTGCTCCTCTGCCCTCCTCAGCCTCAAAATCCTGTACCGCTCAGCCTCAAACTCTGTCTTCAGGGCCTCCAGCTGGGTGTTGTAGCCCTCCTCCAGGCAGGTCAGGCGGCAGCGCTGGAGCTGCAGCAGGCGGTCGACGTTGTGGAGGTGGCTGCGCAGGGCCCGAGCGTGCTGCTCCTCTGCCTCCTCCAGGTCTGTAGCCAAGGACTGCTGACATTGAAGGAGGGGGTCACAGGCGGGCCCCCGTGGCGCCAGCCTCACCCCCCGGCCCCGCGCATCACCTCGATGACGCTGTCCTTGCAGTCCATCACACGGGCGAAGGTCTGGCTGAGGATCTCGACGTCGCGGCGCAGCTCCTCGTCCTTGGTGTCCCGCAGCACCGCCCGCCACTGCGTGTTGAGCTTGTGGAGGTTCAGGGCGCCGCTGCACTTCTCCTTGGCCAGCTTGTCCTGCGCGGGGCAGGTCACGCACAGTGGGGAGGGGCACGGGAGCCGGGTGCCAACCCCCCCTCTTCACGCACCTTGAGGAACCGGCTGATTATCTCCCCCTTCCTCTTGGCCGCCTCCTCCTCGGCCAGCGCTTGGCTCTGCAGCAGCAGGAGCTGGTCCTCCGCCGCCGCCATGGGAGCTTCCAACCCTGGGCCACGCTTCTTCGACGTGGCGGCTGGGCCCGGGCACACGGTGTGAGGCCGGGGGGGGGCGATGCCCGGGGTCCCACCCGCAGCTCCTCCAGGCCCCGTTCCGCCCCGCGAGCCCTTATCTCCTCTTTCCGGGGTCCCCCCTCCACTTTGAGGTAGTCCCATCACCCCCCCGCACCCCTCTGGCCCCCTCACCCCTCCCGCACCACAGGAGGTCCCGCCCCATCCCGGTACCGATCGCTGTCCGCAACACCCCGGGGCCGGCAGCCGGCGTCCCTCCCGTCTCCTAGCAACAGCAACTTCCGTTTTGGGAGGCGGGAGCAAGGCTTCACTTCCGTCTTCGGTCAAGACAGCGCCCCCTAGCCTGGAGGAGCGGCGTCGCGCCTCAAAGGTGAGTTCCCCCCGCCTCCCCGCCATTGGCCGACGTGCCGGGAGCCGCCGCGGCGATTGGTGGGAGGGCGCTGCGGTGGGCGGGGCTCAGCGGCGGCGGGGTATATAAGGGCGCTGCGGCGGCGGGGCGCAGGGCCGGCGGGCGGGCGGGTGCCGGGAGGGTTCCCGCGCTCTGCGCCGCCGCCATGCGGGAGCGGAGGCCGGTACCGGCCGCCCCGGCCCGCTGCAAGCTGGTGCTGGTGGGCGACGTGCAGTGCGGCAAGACGGCCATGCTGCAGGTGCTGGCTAAGGACTGCTACCCCGAGGTGAGCCGGGACCGGCAGCGGGCACCGAGCAGCGGGAACCGGCAGCGGGGACCGGCCGCTGACGCTCCCGGTGCCGTTGCAGACGTACGTGCCCACCGTGTTTGAGAACTACACGGCGTGTCTGGCCAGCGAGGAGCAGCGGGTGGAGCTGAGCCTCTGGGACACCTCCGGTACCGGGAGGGAGGTGGATGCACGGGGGTGGGGGTGTCCCCCCGGTACCGGGGCGTGCAGCGGGGCGGGGGCAGCCCTAGCCCCGGTGGGGGGTGATGGGAACAGTCGTGTCGGGGGGCGGGTGGCAGGCCTGGGATTTGGGGGGAGCCCTGCGGGGGGGGCTGCAGTAGAGGGAGCCCTGCAGTGGGGGGGGGGTGTGTGCTTTTGGTGGCCGCAATGGGGTCACCTGGGGCGGGGGGGGCAGACTCCTGGGTCTGGGGGCACCTGGGGGTCCCTGGGGGCTGGCCCTGACAGGAAGGCACAGACACAGGCTGGGGGTGGGGGACACATGGCACAGGGCTGACCCCTTTCCTGGAGGGGTCCCCCGCACCCATAAGGCGCCCCCCCCCACCCTGGGGGACAGGGTGCTGAGCCACCCCCCCACCCCCCCCCCCCGCCGTGGGGCTACTTGCCAATGGGGGGGGGCGTTAATGGGTATTGCCCCTCCTTGGGGACCCCCGAAAAGCCTTGGTGGGGGGGCAAGGGGTGGCCTTGCCCTGGTGCTGCAGTGTCCCCCCCGTCAGAGGGGGGGTCCCCGCTCCCCGCGTTGCCATGGCGACGCGCTGGCGCAGCCTCTTTGCTATTCCGCTCACGGAGCGTCTGGGCTGCAAAACCCCTCCGAGGCCCTCCGGGGTCGGGGGCGGCGATGAGGGGGGGTCACCCCCACACCCCGGCCGGGGGGAGCCACCCCACTGCCCCCGCACCCTCGTGCGCCGCCTCCCCCCCGCGGTGCCCGGTGTGAGCGGGTGGTCCCAGCTCCCCGGGGACACCGTGGGGGTGGCAGCCCCCACACCCTGCCAAGCGCCGGCTGCCCCTCGACACCCCCGCCCGCTGACGGGTCCCCCCGGTGTGACGGCGGGAGCGGCGGTGGTGGCGGAGGGGGGGGTGGCTGCTGTTATATAAACACCGCGGGATCCATTTCCCGCCGCCTCGTTAGGGGCGATGGCGCCGTTAACGGGTTGCGCAGAGCCGAAGTGGGATTTTAGGGGGGATCTCGAGGCATTTGCTCCCTACCCATGACAGAAGGGGGGATGCAAGCACCTCCTGCTTGAGGATCTGAGCCCCTCGGGGGGGGGTGCAGTGATGATGACCCCCCCGTTTTTCTGCCAGGCTCTCCCTACTACGACAACGTGCGTCCCCTCTGCTACAGCGACTCGGATGCCGTCCTGCTCTGCTTCGACATCAGCCGCCCCGAAACCCTGGACAGCGCGGCCAAGAAGGTGAGGGGGGAGTCCCTCTGTGTGGGGGGAGGAGGGATTTGGGGTGTCCCCCTGCCCTGACAGCGGCTCCATCCCTTCCTTTGCCCCCCCAACAGTGGAAGACGGAGATCCAGGATTATTGCCCCAACACGCGGGTGCTGCTCATCGGCTGCAAGACGGACCTACGGACGGACCTGAGCACCCTCATGGAGCTCTCCCACCAGAAGCAGGCACCCATCTCTTATGAGCAGGTTGTGTTGGGGGGCCGGTTTTGTGAGCTGGGGGGGGGTTTCGTGAGCTGGAGGGGGAGGTTTTGGGGCGCCGCACCAGTCTGACGCGGGGTTGGGTCGCAGGGCTGCGCGGCGGCCAGGCAGCTGGGAGCCGAGAGTTACCTGGAGTGTTCGGCTTTCACCTCGGAGAAGAGCGTCCACAGCATCTTCCGGACCGTGTCCGGCATCTGCCTCAGCAAAGCCCCCCCCGCAGCCCCCCAGGAGCCCCCCCCGCAGCCTCTCCAAGAGACTCCTGCACCTGCCCAGCCGCTCCGAGCTCATCTCCTCCACCTTCAAGAAAGAAAAAGCAAAAAGCTGCTCTGTCATGTGAAGGGAGGAGTGTGGGGGGGGATGCGATGCCAAAGCTCCCCCCCACCCCCTCAAAGCCCTCGGCCCCCCCCAGGGTCCCCAGGATGGGGTGGGGGGCTGGACAGGGCCCTAGAGCCCCCCACGAAAGAGGACGGGGTGCCTGCCGCCCTCCCATCATGCTGCTTCCCCTGCCAGCCCCCGTCCTGGGGGGCAGCCCCCATGGAGCTGCTATGGAGGGGGTCTGGGGGGGTGCCTGGTGTTGGGGGGGGGGTGCTCAAGAGGATGCCAGGGAGCTGCTTCCGAACCCCAGGAAGGGCCGGGGGGGTTTCATCCACGGACTCATCCTGTTCCACCCACCCCATCCCTCATCCGCTGCTTGGCCCTGGGGGACCCCGGCAGGGAGAAGGGGGTGCCGGGGGGGGGCTATTTTATGGACTGCGGGGGGCGGTGGGGTGGGCAAAGTTTGTGTGTCTCTGTTCCATGGTCAGTGTTATTAAAAAGCTTATTTATTATCGGAAATACAACACCCACCCACGTGCAGCGGGGGTCTCGTCCTGTCTTTGGGGGGGGGGGGGGAGGGATGTTGGGGTTCACCCCAGGGCAGAATCCCTCCAGTGATGGGGGTGCTGACACCTGCCTGCTCTGTCACCCGTGGGTGGTGACGCAGGGGACAACGTCCGATTTTGGGGGAGGGGGAAGATTCCCGGCGCTGCTGGGGGAGCCTTGGGCACCCCAAAACAACCCCGCGCTCTCTCCTGCTGCCCCCTGGCTCGCCTGAATTCCCCCCGCTCCCAAAGGAGGGGGTCAGTGGGGCGGGGACAGTGGCCCGGGGCGGGGGGGGGGCAGATCCTTGTCGGGGTGCGGGGCGCTGCGCGGCGGACGGATCCGCGGGGCGCGGCGGCGCTGCGGCCCGCGCGGAGGGTTGGCGGCGGCTGCCGGGAGCTGTAGTTCCGGCCGCGCCGCGGGGCACGCCGGGAACTGTAGTCCCGGGGAGGGGGCGCGGCCTCGCCGTCCCGGCGTGCCCCGCGGCGGCCATGGCGGCGGGCTGGCGCTGAGGCCTGGGCCCGCGGGCGGCGGCGGCGGTGAGCGGGGCCGGGGCGGGCGGACACCGGGCGGCGCCGCGGGAGTTGCGGCCCCTGCGTTCACCCGCGGGAAGGGCCCTGCGACCCCCGCGGGCCCGGGAAGCTGGAAGATCTCGCTACCGCGTCACGGGGCGCTCGGGCAAGGCCCCGATCCCTGGTCCTCCCGGTCCTGCGGCCCCCCCAGCCCTCCCCGCTCCTTCCCGGGGTCTTTCCGCGCTACTTTCCCGCCCCCAGCTCTCCCCCGCTCCCCCCTGGGATCGCTCGGTGCCTCCCCCGGCCCCCCCCCCAGCCCCCCCACTCTCCCCCCCCGGGTCCCCCGGCCTCCCCCCGCTCCCCCCCTCCGGTGCCCGTCCGCCCCAGTCCCCGGCTCTGACCGTCTCTCCCGCAGATGGCCGGAGAACTGACGGACAAGAAGGACCGGGACGCATCCCCCGCTAAGGAGGAGAGGAAACGTTCCCGCTCCCCGGACAGAGACCGGGATCGGGAGCGGGATCGCGACCGTAAAGCCTCCCCCTCCAAGGACAGGAAGCGGCACCGGTCCCGGGAGAGGAGACGGGGCAGCCGGTCGCGGTCCCGCTCCCGGTCCAAGTCGGCAGAGAGGTGCGTGACGTTGCCGGGGGCTCCCCGTTTTGGAGAGCTCTCACGGAGGGGCGGGTGGTTGAGCTGGGGGCTCGCCGTGACCTCCCCTCTCCGCAGGGATCGGCGGCACAAGGAGCGCGACCGGGACCGGAACAAGAAGGACCGGGAGCGGGAGAAGGATGGGCACCGGCGGGACAAGGACAGGAAGCGGTCAAGGTGAGCCCTGGCTCTTTTTGGGGTGTCTTTGCTCTCCCGTAAGCACCTCAGTGCTGTTCTCTGTCCTGGGCGAGGGGGGGATTCCCTCAGTGAGTGGGGACGGGCTGACTCTGTGTTCCTCTTTATTTTTGCTGGGAAGCTTGTCCCCGAGCAGGGGGAAGGACTCGAAGTCCCGGAAGGAGCGGGACACGCGGAAGACAGAGGAGGAGGAGGAGAATGCCCTGAAGAAGGAGAAGGTGAGGAGGAGGCTTGTCTGGGAACAGCTCTGGAGCGGAGGGAGTTGCAGTGGTGAAGAAAAGGGTCCCCACTGGGGGCTGCTGACGGTCCAGCCCTGTGTTCCCAGGCCCAGCCGCTGTCCCTGGAGGAGCTGCTGGCCAAGAAGAAGGCTGAAGAGGAGGCAGAAGCCAAGGTAGGGGAAGAAGAAGCCTCGTCCCCGTGTCACGGCTTTCCTGTACCCCACCTGTGGTATGGGATGGATGTCTGAGGGGCTCCTGAGGCAGCGGGGGGGCTGGCAGCCAGACCCGATGTGAGCCTTCCCCTCTCCCGTTGCAGCCCAAGTTCCTGTCGAAGGCGGAGCGGGAGGCCGAGGCCCTGCGGCGGCGGCAGCAGGAGGTGGAGGAGCGGCAGCGGCTGCTCGAGGAGGAGAGGAAGAAGAGGAAACAGTTCCAAGAGATGGGGAGGAAGATGCTGGGTAAGGTGGCCTGTCCCCACTGCGGTCTGCCCGGGCCCCCCCCCGGCCAAACCCAGCCCTGGTGCTTGGCTCTG
Organism: Trogon surrucura; assembly: GCA_020746105.1. Taxonomy (NCBI): domain Eukaryota; kingdom Metazoa; phylum Chordata; class Aves; order Trogoniformes; family Trogonidae; genus Trogon; species Trogon surrucura. The sequence continues at coordinate 1,795,607 of CM036646.1, forward strand.
AGACCCTCCCCCTGCTCCCCAGAAGACCCCCAGGAGCGCGAGCGCAGGGAGCGCCGCGAGCGCATGGAGCGGGAGACCAACGGCACGGAGGACGAAGAGGGCAGGCAGAAGATCCGGGAGGAGAAAGACAAGAGCAAAGAGCTCCACGCCATCAAGGTAGCGCCTGGGGGCCGCGCCGGGGGCGGGGAGGGGCTGAGGGGGAGCCGAGCGGCTCAGGCGCCTTCCCCGCTGACCCTCTCCCGCCTGCAGGAGCGTTACCTGGGAGGGGTGAAGAAGCGGAGACGCACGCGGCACCTGAACGACCGCAAGTTCGTCTTCGAGTGGGACGCGTCGGAAGACACCTCCATCGACTACAACCCCCTGTGAGCGATGGGGGGACCCCTGGGGGTGCCGCTGGGGGGGCCGGGGCAGCCCCAGCCTTAGCCCTGACGCTCCCGTCCCGCTCTCTAGGTACAAAGAGCGGCACCAAGTGCAGCTGCTGGGCCGGGGCTTCATCGCAGGGATCGACCTGAAGCAGCAGAAGCGGGAACAGTCGCGCTTCTACGGGGACCTGATGGAGAAGAGGAGGACGCTGGAGGAGAAGGAGCAGGAGGAGTGAGTGTGGGGCAGCGGGGGAGGGCGCTGAGGGGCGGCAGGGCAATTCCAGCCTCCCCAGAGGCACAGGAGGATCCTTTTCCTCGCCCCCCACCCAGGGCCCGGCTGCGGAAGCTGCGGAAGAAGGAGGCCAAGCAGCGCTGGGACGACCGGCACTGGTCCCAGAAGAAGCTGGACGAGATGACGGACAGGGACTGGCGCATCTTCCGCGAGGATTACAGCATCACCACCAAGGGGGGCAAGATCCCCAACCCCATCCGCTCCTGGAAGGACTCCTCCCTGCCCCCCCCACATCCTGGAGGTCATCGACAAGTGCGGCTACAAGGTGGGCGCGGGCAGACCCCGGTAGCGCTCAGGGTGGCTGGGTGGAGGGGAGAAGGGCCGGCTTTCTGGGTAAAGAGGGGAGGTTCTGCTCCTAAATCTGCCATCCCCTTTGGCAGGAGCCCACCCCCATCCAGCGCCAGGCCATCCCCATCGGCCTCCAGAACCGCGACATCATCGGCGTGGCCGAGACTGGCAGCGGCAAAACGGCGGCATTCCTCATCCCGCTGCTCGTGTGGATCACCACGCTGCCCAAGATCGACCGGTCCGTGGGACGGGGCGGGGGAGGATGATGATGGGGGGGGGGGAGTGTGGCACCGTGGGTGACGCGACCGTGCCCTGTCACACCGCAGGATTGAGGAGTCAGACCAGGGTCCCTACGCCATCATTCTGGCCCCCACCCGTGAGCTGGCGCAGCAGATCGAGGAGGAAACCATCAAGTTTGGGAAACCGCTGGGCATCCGCACGGTGGCCGTGATCGGAGGCATCTCCCGCGAGGACCAAGGCTTCCGCCTCCGCATGGGCTGCGAGGTGAGTGTCGCCCCCGCGGAGCGGGGAGCAGTTCAGCCTCGGGCCGTGGACACCAAAACCCCCCGACTTGCCCTCCCAGATTGTCATCGCCACGCCGGGACGTCTCATCGACGTGCTGGAGAACCGGTACCTGGTGCTGAGCCGCTGCACCTACGTGGTGCTGGACGAGGCGGATCGCATGATCGACATGGGCTTTGAGCCCGACGTGCAGAAGATCCTGGAGCACATGCCCGTCACCAACCAAAAACCCGACACCGACGAGGCTGAGGACCCCGAGAAGATGTTGGCCAACTTCGAGTCGGGGAAGCACAAGTACAGGCAGGTGGGTGCGGGCAGGAGACCCGACACGGTGCTCCCGTGGGGCCGAGCGCGTGGGGACAGCACAGGGCTTTGGAGAGGGGGCCGAGGGAGCAGGAGCCACGTGCCTGCCCCACGGGGACATCACCCGCAGCCCCGTTCTCTCGCAGACCGTCATGTTCACGGCCACCATGCCGCCAGCGGTGGAGCGCCTGGCCCGCAGCTACCTCCGGCGCCCGGCCGTGGTCTACATCGGCTCGGCCGGCAAACCCCACGAGCGGGTGGAGCAGAAGGTCTTCCTCATGTCCGAGTCGGAGAAGAGGTGCGGAGGGTGCTGCTGGGGAGCGGGGAGGAATGAGTCTCAGGGGTGGTCTGGGGCGTTTGAGGGTGAGGGGGCGGCTGGAGAGCAGAGGGGCTCCCGCGTGGCACCTCAGCTTCCCCTCGCCCGCTTGTCCCCCCAGGAAGAAGCTGTTGGCCATCCTGGAGCAGGGCTTCGACCCGCCCATCATCATCTTCGTCAACCAGAAGAAGGGCTGCGACGTGCTGGCCAAATCCTTGGAGAAGATGGGGGTGAGTCTGAGCGGGGCTGGAGCCCCTCGACTCTGCCTGTGGGGTTGTCCCGAGCCCCCATCCCCACACGGGGACCCCACGAGGTGGGTCTGGGCCCCGCTGCCCCCCAGCTAAACCTCTGCCTCCATCCCGCAGTACAACGCCTGCACCCTGCACGGCGGCAAAGGGCAGGAGCAGCGAGAGTTCGCCCTCTCCAACCTGAAGGCCGGGGCCAAGGACATCCTGGTGGCCACGGACGTGGCTGGGCGTGGCATCGACATCCACGATGTCTCCATGGTCGTCAACTACGACATGGCCAAGAACATCGAGGGTGAGTCAGGGCCAGGCGGGGGGGGGTGAGGTGGGGGTTACCCAGCCTCGAGGCTTTGCCTGACCCCCCACGTCGCCTTCCCCCCCAGATTACATCCACCGCATCGGGCGGACGGGCCGAGCGGGGAAGAGCGGCGTAGCCATCACCTTCCTCACCAAGGAGGACTCCACCGTGTTCTACGACCTGAAGCAGGCCATCCTGGAGAGCCCCGTGTCCTCGTGCCCCCCCGAGCTGGCCAACCACCCCGACGCCCAGCACAAACCCGGCACCATCCTCACCAAGAAGAGACGGGAGGAAACCATCTTCGCCTGAGCCGTCCCCAGCACGGTGACCCCTTCTGGGACAATGGGACCAGCGGGGCTGGGGGCTCTCGGGACTTCTCCGGCCGCTTTTTTTCCAGACCCCCAGGCCCCCGCGCAGCCGGGACTGCCGACGGCAGAGACTGGGACCGTCCCGAAACGTCTCCTGTGTCCTCCCAGTCCCCCTCCCTGCCTTCCCCACGCGTCGATGGAGCTGCCGGAGGGATTTTGGGGGTGGGTTCGTCCCTGCCCGCCCGCTGCCGGGGCAGGGCTGGTGCTGGCTGTGGCAGGCTGGATTTTTGGCCGAGCTGCGTTCACTTCGCCCCTTTTTTAGCTGAATTTCTGGGCTGCAGGAATAAACCCGCGGCTGCGTTTGCCGGACCTCGCCTCGTCATCCTTCTGCCCTCCCGTGGCGCCGCCACCCCCCAGCTGCCTCCTCTAGAGGTGTTGGACCCCTAAAGGGAGACCCTTTGGGTGCTCGGCACCCACCAGCACTGAGACGTTTCCCCCCACCCTCACCCCAACATCCCCCCCCACCAGAGAGACACGGACACAGGCGCCTCCAAGCACTCTTGTGTTTCTGAAACCGGTTACAGGGAAATAGGTGCTTTCTACAAAAGAAATTGTAACAAATCTGTGGCCCCCACCCCGTTTCCCCCCCCCCCCTCCCACCGGCTCGGGCCAGCCCCCTGTGAAAGGCCCCGGGGTGGGGGGGGGCTCAGCCAGCGCCGGGACCCCCAGCCGAGGGCAGTGGGCGCCGTATTTACAGGACTGTGCGGTGACGTGCGGTGACAGCGGGAGGCGGGAGGGGGGACGAGGCAGCGAGTGCAGGCGTGGAGTGGCCCCCCCACCCCGTGCAGGGTCCAGCCACCGCTCTCTGTCCCCCCCAGTCCCAGTTTTTGGGGGGAGGGGGGAAGCAGTTCGGCTGCGGCTACCGGGGCAGGGAGAAATCGGTGCAGAGCAAAGCGACTGGTGCGGCCCCCTCCTCCTGAAGGGGGTCCCATGCAGGGGCAGGGGAGGGGCAGGCTGTTAAAACTGGGTCGTGTTCCCCCCCACTCCCCCGATATCTGACCCACAGGTCTTTTTGGGGGGGGGTGTCACCCTCTGTTTATGGCAGCTGCCCTGCGGGGAATGAGACAGCCTGCAATGCTGGGGGGGGTGTCAGGCGGGGAAACTGAGGCAGGGAGAAGGCGTGTGGCTGTCCCCAGGTCCCCGAGAGCCAGAGAGGGGGGGGTCCCAGGGCATCCTGGCCGCCGGTGTCCCCCCTCTCTGTGCTTATGGCTGAAGACGTGCCCGGGGGGGGGGCCCCGGCGCGAGGAAGCTGCCGATGCTGAGGAGTTTCCCCGAGACAGAGGGGGGGAGATTGTCTGAGCACCCCCAGCGTGGGGCTGGGGCGAGGCGCCGGGGAGTGGGGAGGGGGGGCCGGTTCCCAGCCGTGCCCCCCCCACCCCCTCATCCCCGCTCCCCCCACCCCTAGTAACTGTCCTTGGCCCAGGGCCGGCTGCGCTGCCAGTTCCTGTCGTGGCTGCGCTCGGGCTGGCGGTCGGGCGCGCCAGGGCCCTGCAGCCCGCTGTTGTGGTGCCGGTGGGGCTGGTAGAGCTCGGGGTAGGGGTCTTCGTACTCCTCCTCCTCCTCCAGGTGCCGGGAGCTCCGCTGGGACACGGCCCCCCAAGGCTGGGGCGAGGTCTCCCCGGCCTCGTCCGACGGCATCAGGCTGTCGTGCTCCAGCGGCGAGTGCTCCCCCCCGCTCCCCCAGCAGCTGCTGGCTCTGCAGGGACAGATGGGCGGGGGGCTACAGGGGGCTGTGGGTGCCCCCTGCCCAACCTGGCCTATGGAGGAGCTGTGGGGATGGCACGGGGGGGGGCTGCGAGTGCCCACCCACGCACCCTGGTTCATGGAGCGGGATTGTGGGTCCTCCCACCCTCCCTGGTCCATGGGCCCCCGTGGGGAGCAGGGAGGGACCTGGGGGAGCTCTGGGGGGTACCTGCAGGCCCGGGAGGCCGGTGGGCGAGGGCACGGCGTGGGGGGCGTGGGGGGGGTGGTGGGTGGCGCGCCAGTACACCTCCAGGTACTCGGCCAAGTGCTCGCAGGCATCCTCCAGCTGGTTCTCATCCAGGATCACATCAAAGAGTTCCTGAGGGGCAGGTGAGAAGGGTCGGGGGGGGCTCGGGGATGCCCCCCCCGAGGGCAGCCTGAGGGTGGGGGGGACCTGCGGGCTCACCGGGGGACACTGCACCAGCTTGTCGGCCGCCATCATCTGCACGTTGAGGTGCTTCACCTGGGACTTGCCGCGGGACTTGATGAGCCTCTGCAGCACCTGGGGAGGGGACGGGAGGGTGACGGCACCATGGATGGGGCAGCTGGGCCCCCCCCGAGCCACGGTCACCCCTCACCTTGGGTGAGGACACCTTGACGTAGACGATGATGGGTGCCAGGGAGGTCTTGGCCAGCTGGGCAGGGTGGTTGATGGTGTCAGCGTCCAGCACCACCAGCTGCAGGGACTTGGCCAGCTCGAAGATGCGCTCGATCTCGCTCTGCACCTCGGCTGGGGGGTGGAGGATGACAAAGAGCGGGGGTCATGTCAGGCTGGGCTGGTCCCTGGAGAGGGTCCCCTGCGCTTTGGGGCAAGCCCAGCCCCTCACCGATGCTGGAGCGGGTGGTGGAGCGCTCCAGGATGGCCTGCTTGCCCAGGTTGTTGAGGATGGAGCGCTTGGCCAGCGAGAGGTCAGCCGTGATGTGGGTGATGGAGATCCTGGGGATGGGGGCAGAGGGACGCCGGTGGGGACCCCTCAGGCTACAACAGGGGGTCCTGAGGTGAGGTGGTGGAGCGGGGGGATGTCTCACCTGCCGTCGAATCTGTGCTTGAGGAAGTCGAAGAGGGCTTTCTGCATCATGTCGGTGACCTGCCGGCGGGGCCACCAGCCCCGTGAGCCCCCGGTGAGCCGGTGGCAGATGGCACCAGTGGGGAGGTGGCACTGCCATCTGCCCGGCACCGGGACAGGGCAGGCGGGGAGGGGCACAGGCCACCACCCTGGCCCTCCCCCCCCAGTACCTCATATCCTTTCAGCGAGGGCCCCACCAGGACCACGGGCCGCATGGAGGGAACCACGTCATAGGGCGGGATGTGCTGTGTCTGGGGAGGGACACAGAGGGACGCGTCAGCGCCCTGCGCTCCCATCCTCGGGGGGAAAGAGGTCAACGAGTCTGTTGCAGAGAACCCCGGCATCCTGCAGGCCCCCCCCCAGCCCCATCACGGGCTCCATCCCAGCCGTGAGCCCTGCCTGCAGCCCCCTCCCAGCTCCCCCCACCCTGGGCACAGCCCTGCCCCGGGGACTCACCTGCTTCTGCTTCTGCTTGGCTTGGGGAGAGAAGAGACAGAGGTTGGTGACACAAAAAGTGGGACACACGCCACCCCCACCAGAATTCCCCCCCTCCCCACGCCAGGACCTGCCCTTACCTAAGGAGGGGGGAGGCGATCGCCGGTTCCCGCTGTCGCCGAGGCCGGAGGTGTTGCCAGCTCTCCTGGAGGAGGAGGAGGGGGCGTGAGTGAGTGTTGGGGGGGCCCCTGGGGGGTTGGGAGGGCTCCGCTGCCCACCTGGCTTTCTGCTCCTGCTTGAGCCTCATGGCTTCCAGGCGCTGGGGGCTGGGGATGAAGGCGATGTCCCCCCCCTCCTTCACTAGGCGCCCAATCCACCAGTCATTGCTGTATTTCTGGGTGAAGACAGGGCAGGAGTGAGACCGGGGGGGGGCGTCTGTATCCCTGACTGCCTTCCCCCGCCCCTGCACCCCAGCTCACCTCCTTGATGTGCAGGAAATCTTTGGCTTCGAAGTTGATGGCGGCTCCCTGCACCGGGCACTCCTCGTCCAGCGCCCCGCAGTAGCTGACATTGGTGCGCACAGCGAAGGCGACCGGCTTGTGCTGGGGGTCGGGGCGGGGGGGGATCAGCACCCCCAGGTCCTGATAGATATTCCCCCCCCCCCATTTGCTGTTCCCCATCCCGTACCTTGGCCCTCTCGAGCTGCTGCTGGGCCTGGCTCTCCACCTCGCGCCGGGCGCCCTCACGGTCCTCTTCCAGGGACACGTCGGAGTCCAGGGACGGGCGGCTGGTGTAGGAGTCCGCCGAGCCCTGGGGGGACACGGCTCAGTGCTGGGGGGCTGCGGGGACCCCACAAAAGAGGGCGCTGCCTCGGAGGCACTGCCCAACCTGGGACCCACCTGATCCCCCCCAGCCCCTTCCAGCTTTCGGGGATCCACAGAGGCATCACCCTGGGGTGCAGCCCCCGCGTCCTGGGGGGAGACCCCCGGAGCCCTGGGGAGAGCCAGGCAGGGGGTCCCCGTTCCTGCCTGCTGCAGTCGACCCCCACCCTAGGGTGCCCAGCGCAGCCCCCCCGGCTCCCCCCGCCCCGCGCTGATAATTACCCATCGCCTGCTGCGCCCGGAACAGGCGCAGAAGCTGCGGTGAAATATTTATAGGTCCCTGGATGTGGCGGAACCCCCCCCCCCCAAAAAAAAGCGCTCCTGGGCCCTGCCGGGCTGAGCTCAGCGCTACTGCCCCCCCCTCCCCGCACAGGGGGCCCCCCCACCCTGCACATCCCACCCCGTTCACATCGCGGGGAGGGGGGGGGCCGGGCCCCTCCACTCCATCGCCGGCAATATGGTTCCCCAGCAGGGCCCCCCCCCAACATGGCCTCCCCAGCGCGGCCCCCCCCAGCATCGTCACCGGCCCCCCCCGAGCATCTTCGCCCCCCAGCATCCCCAGTACAGCATCTCCAGCGCCATCCCCCCTCCCCACAGCTCCACCCCCCCGTGCGGCCCCCGGCCCGAAGCATCGGCCCCGCGGGGTTCCCGGTCACGGGGGTCGTGCTCCCCTCCCCATCGCCCCGTTCCGGTCCCGGCGGCACCTGCCGGGAGCGGAGGGGGGGGAGCCCAGCGGCGGCAGCGAGGAACAAAGGGCCGGGGGGGCGGCAGAGTCTCCCCCGCCGCACCGGGCACGCACCCCCGCACCGGGCACGGCCAATCCCCCCCACCGGGCACAGCCCCCGGTTCGCCATCACCGGTCCCGCGGGGTGCAGCCTCCCCCAGCTCCCGACCGCGGCACCCCCCGGGCACGGCCCCCCCACCCCCGCCGGTACCGGGGCCGGTACCTCGTTGAGCAGGAAGGTTGCGCTGGAGTCAGAAAACGACATAGACGGGGCGAGCCGAGCCGAGCCGCCCGCGCCCCCCCCGCCCGGCTCCGGTACCGGCACCGGCTCCGGTTCCGGCTGCGGCTCGGGCTCCGGCTGGCCCTGCCCGCTCCGCCGCGCCGCCGCCGCCCCTCCCCGCCCCTCCCCGCCCCCGCCTCCCGCCGCCTCCCCGGGGCTCACGGAGCCGCCCCCGCCGGCTCAGCCTTGGGGGGGGCTGGGGTTGGGGGTCGCGGTTCCCCCTTTCTGGGGCTGGCGGGGGGGCTCCGGCCACTCTCCGGGGGGATCCCTCGAGGGGGCTACACCGGCAGCCGGGGGTCCCGAGCGATCCCGGTGCGATGCACCGGGACGGGGCCCCGGGACAGCTCCCGGGAGATGCGGGGAGGGGGGAGTTTGCAAAGGGGGCAGCTCCCCAGGTTGACGGGGGGTCCGGGAGGCGGCGGAGGCGCTGTGGTGACCCCGCAGCCCATCGCCGGGGATCCCGGTGAGGCGGCGGGGGGGGTCCCCGTGGGTACCTCCATGCTCCGCTGCGGCGGCCCCCGTCCTGCCCCGAGCCGGTAGCAGCCCCGTCTGCAGGGCGAGCCCTGCGGCGGGGCCGGAGCCGCTCCCGCCCCCCCGCCGCGCCCCCCCCGCCCCCGAGGAGGGGGGCAGCGGCGGGCCCCGAGGGACCGGCCCGGCCCGCCCCGTTACCGCGCAGCGGGACGAGCGCCCGTGGGGCCGGCCCAGGACGGCTCGAGTCCGGACCGGGGACCGCGGGGCAGCGTTCGGCGGGGCGGGGGCTCCGGGCAGCGCTGGGACCGGCCGGGGGCACCGGCACCAGGCGCCGAGCACCGGGCACCGGCCCCGGTACCGGGCAGCGCGGCGGGGCTGGGCCGGGCCCTCTCCGAGGTGCTGAAGGGGCCGCGCCGGGCCCGAGGCCGGGGGCTCCCCGGGGGTACCGGGGAGGGGGGGGGCAGGTGATACCCTGGGAGGGAGGCAAGATGCTCGGTCCACTCTGTGCTCCCCGGGACCGCTCCTACCGGAACCCCCCGCCATCCTCGGGGCCGTCCGGTACCCGCTCCGCCGCCAGCGCAGCTCGGGCAGGGGTGAACCGGAGACGGAGGGTGGGGGCGGCTGGAGGGGTCGGTGCCCCCCCAGCCCGGGCCAGTGGCAGCTGATGCACGGGACGGAGCGAACACAGCGGACACCTCCCCCCCCGCCCGGTTCCCCGTTCCCCCTCCGCTGCCTCAGTTTCCCCGGGGCCGCCCGCCCCCCCTCCCCGCGCCGCAGTGCCGGTGCCCGGCGGCCGGCCCGGCCCTGACGCAGCACTCGCTATTTTTAGCCGCGGGGAGCGGCTGTTGCGATGCCACCGGCGCCCGGTGCCGGCTCCTAGCCCCAGTCCCGGGGGAGCGGCGGGGCGGGGGCGGCCCACCGATTCCCCCCCTCCCTCCACGGTGCGGGGGTTGGGGCGGGGGAGCTCGGCCTCTCCCCACCTCCCCGGTCCGTGCCTTAATGCGGAGCCGCAGCGCCGCTGCTCCCGGGAGGCCGGGGCTGGCGGGGCTGCCCCGCCCCAGTGCCGGTGCCGGTGCCGGTGCCGGTGCCGGTGCCGGTGCCGGCCCGCTCACCTGCCTGCGGAGGATGCTGGAGGTGGTGTCGGACGAGGTGCTGCCGTCCGAGCGCTTGAAGCGGCTCTTGCGCTTTGGGAGCCTCCGGGGGCTCTGCAGGGGGAGCGGCGGGGGCGACCGGTGAGCACCGGGAGGCAACGGGCGGCGCGGCCCCGCCGTCTCCGCGCTGCCACCGGCGGCCCCCCGCGCTGCGGCCAGAATCGAACCGGGCCGCACCGGACCCGCGGCGGCCGGGAGGGCTTCGGTCCGCTCACCTGGAAGGAGCCGGTAGCGGCGGGCTGCGCCGGGGAGGACATGCCCAGCGGCACCCACCGGAGGCTCCGGGATCCCGGCGGGGTCTCCCCGCACCGGACCGCGGCGTTCCTCCGGGAAGGGCCGCGCCGCCGCCGCCGCCACCGCCGCGCTCCGCATCACACGGGGCCGCCGGGGCGTCCCGGCCGTCCCCGCCCCCGCCTGCCCGCCCCTGCGCCCATCCCCGCGGCGTCCGGTCCGCGCCCCCGCAGCCGGGCGGCCACCGGGGGGCACCGGGGATCAGACCCTTCCCGCAAACCCGCGGGGATGCGGCAACCGTCCGGTAAAGAGGAGCACCGGGGCCGCCACGCGTGTCCGCGGCTCCGGGAGCCCCGCCGCCCACCGGGACGGGGTCCGCGGCCGCCGTGCCCCCCCCCGCCCCGGGGGATATCTGCCCCCCTCGCCGTATCTACCCCGCCCGGGGGTGGGGAACGGCCCCAATATCCCCCGCCTGGAGCATGCGGGGAGCCGAGGGACTGGGAGGGGGCAGCTCACCCACCCCACGCCCTGTGTCGCGGCCGTGCCCACGGGGGCGGCCGGGGCCGGGCCTTCCCCCGGTCACGGTGCTGCAGCATCACCGCATCGGGCGGTCGGAGCGAGGGGCAGGGGCCGCCGGGGTAGCCGGGATCCGTCCCGGGGACCCCCCTCCGCACGGGCAGGATCCGTCCCGGGGAGCCCCAACAGCCGCGATGGCGGGACCCGCTCCCCGGGTGTCCCCGGGCCCGTCTCCCCCCCGCCATGCTCCGGTGCCCCCCCCGCTCCGCACGGCGGGACTTCCGCGTGGGGCCGCAGGGACACGGGCCCGGCGGCGGCTGCTAATTAATGATTAATCTGCGCTCCCCGGGGCCCGCCGCTCCGGCGGGGGGGGACCGCGGGGCCCGGCGCTGCCGCTGTCGTGGGGAAGGGGGGCCCGGGGGTGGGAAACCCGGTCACGGGCCGGGGAGGGGGTTGCCAGGGCCTGACCCACGCACACTCGTGGGGGGCGGGGACCCCAGTGAGGGCACGGGAGGAGTGCGTGCAAGGGGGGTTTCGCGTGTGTGTGTGTGTGTGCAAGGGTGGGTGTGCAAGGAGTGTGTGCAAGGGGGTGTCCGTGCAAGGGAGTGCGTGCAAAACGCGTGTGCGGGGGGTGGGTGGGTGCGTGGGTGTGCGCGTGCATATCGGGTTCGTGCGTGTGCAAGGGGAGGGTGTGTGCGGGTCAGGGGTGCCTGAGGGGTGTGCAGGTGCTTGTGCAAGGGGACACGTGGGCTTGTGTACACACACACACGCGCGCGGAAAGGGGCGTGCAACGGGGCTGCACACGCGTGCAAGGGCGGGCACTTGTGCGTGCGTGTGCAAGGGGGGGTGTAGGTATGTGTGCAAGGGGGGAGCCCCGGGGGAGGGGGAGTGGGGGGCGTGTGTGTGCAAGGGACACACTCGGGGCGGGTGCGGACAAGGAGGGGCCCGGCCGCGCGTGCCCCCGTTGTCCCCGCCATGTCGGTGCACAGCGCCGGTGCGTGTGTGTGTGTGTGTGTGTGTGCGCGCAGCCCCGGGGGTGCCGGTCCGCCCGTGCCCGCGCGCGCGCCCCCGCCGCCCCCGCGCGCCTCCCGCGCCTCCCCCCGCCGCACCGGGCCGCTCCGGGCCGTACCGGGCCGTACCGGGCCGCCGCCGCTGCGCCTTTAAGGCCGCCGGCCGGGAGCGCCCGGGAGCGGATCCGGGCGGGCGGGGGGGGGGGGGGGGGGCGGGCACCGGCCGGGGCGGGCCGGGCCGGGGCCGGGGACTGCGACCGCGACCGGGACCGGGGCCGCCACCGGGGGCCCGGCCGGGGCGCAGGATGAGGCGGCGGGGCTGCAGCGCGGCCGCCGTGTAGGAACGGGCGGCGGAGCCGTTACCGGGCTGCGGGGCCCCGCGGGCGGCGGCGCCGGAGGCGGAGGTGAGCGGGGCCGGGCGGGCGCACCGGGAACGGCGGCGGCGGCGGCGGCGGCGGGTGGGGAGGGGGGGAGGTACGGATACACACGATCGGAGGGGCGGTGGCGGGCACCGGGACGGCTGCGCGGGGACTGGGGCGGCGGGGTGAGCGACACCGGGCTGGGCCCCCGCGGTGGTGGGAGCGGGGGGGGCGGCGGCGGAGGGGGGGGAATGCCCGGTGCCCGGTGAGGCGGGACCGCCCGGTTCGGCGGCGGGAGGGCGCTGGCGGGTCCGGGGTGACCGGGCCGGGCTCGGTGGGTCTCCCCGCGGGCCGTGCCCGGAGCGGGCGGGGAGGCGGCCGCGGCCACCGGGGCCGGCCCTTCTCCGGTGGCCGTTTCCCACCGCCGCTCGCCCGCGGTTGGGACCGGCTGCCACGTCCCGGTTGTTTCCCGGTGCCCCGGGGCCGCGGTGCCCGGTGCAGCCCGTTGGCCGCCGTTCAAGATAAACAGGGCCGGGACGCCCGGGACGGTTCCAGCTTTGCCGCAGGTCGCTGCGCCGGGGGGGGGCAGCAGGGCCAAGCACCGGGCACCGGGACACCGGGCACCGGCCGTTCCCGCGGGGGCCATGGAGCTGGTGGGAGAGCTGAATCTGGGGGTCTGCATTCCCGGGGGTTTGTGGGGGGACGCGCTGGGGTCCTCGGCTGCCCGTCCGTGCTGCGTGGGGAGAAAGCGGGGTCCCCTCCTGGGGGTGCTGGGGTGGGGGGGCTCGACCCGCTGACCCTCACGTCACCTCCTCGGGGTGAGGGGTTCTGACTTGCTGACCCCGTGTCCCCTCCTCGGGGTGTTGGGGCGGGAGGCTCAACCCACTGACCCCCGTGGCCCCTCCTGGGGGTGTCGGGGCAGGGGTCCCGCCCCGCTGACCCCCCGGCGGCACCCGCAGCATGTCGTGGTTCAGCGGCATCCTGGTGCCCAAGGTGGACGAGCGGAAGACGGCATGGGGGGAGCGCAACGGCAAGAAGGGCGCCCGTCCCCGCGCCGCCCTCTGCGGCCCCCGCTACATGAGCTGCCTGCAGGACCCTGAGATGGAGCGGGGCGCGGGGCCCCCCCGGGGGCTGCGCTGCACCTGGCAGGAGGACCACTACGGCAAGAAGGGACCCATGGGCGACCCGGGGCTCAAATCGGCCGACTCGGGTTTGGAGGACGGCGAAGCCAAAGCGCCGAAGGGCGCGGGGGGCCGGGGGGCCAGGCCGTCGGCCGGCGAGTGCTGGCGACGCCTGCTCCAGGTTTTCCGCTCCAAACGCTTCCAGTCGGCCAAACTGGAGCGGCTTTACCAGCGTTACTTCTTCCAGATGAACCAGAGCAGCCTCACGGTGCTCATGGGGGTGCTGGTGCTGGTTTGCGGGGTGATGCTGCTCTTCCACTGCCTCCCCGGCGCCCCGCACGTGCCGGCGGCCGCCGCTCTGGCCGGCGCCACGGCCCTTTTCTTGCTCTTGATGGTGCTGTGCAGCCGCAGCGCCTTCCCCCAGGACTACATGTGGGTGGTGAGCTACGTGGTGCTGGGGCTGCTGGCCGGGGTGCAGGCGCTGGGGACGGTGGCCGCGGCGCCCCGCAGCGCGGCCGAAGGCGTCTGGTGGAGCGTCTTCTTCATCTACATCACCTACACGCTGCTGCCCGTGCGGATGCGGGCGGCCGTGCTGGCCGGCGTCGCGCTCTCCGCCCTGCACCTCGCCATCGCCTGGCACCGCAACGCCGCCGACCCCTTCCTCTGGAAGCAGGTAGGGAATGGGGGGGGGGGGGACACGTGCCGCCACAGGACCCCCGTGTCCTCGCCGGTGCTCCGCTCTGCAAAATTGGGCTTTTCTGGAAAGTTCTAGATGTGGGAGGGGCAGCCTCGGGGTGGGAGGGGGTGTTTCCCATGCTGGGGTCCCTGCGGTGTGGCGGGGGGGGTCACTCCACTGCTGTGGCCTCGTGTGGGGGAGTGAGGGGGCCCATCGTGCCGGCGGGGCTGCGCACAGACCCACCATTGTGGGCAGCGCCAGGGGACGGGGGGGGCACCCACAAAGCCCCCGTTGTGGGACTGGCGGAAGCCCCCGAGGGGGGATGCAGGGCCAGGGCGTGGGGGTGGCTGGGACCCTGTCAGTGTCCCCTGTCCTGCCTCCCCCCGCTCCCCGGGCTGGTGGGAGGTCCCAACGGGGTGTGGGGGCTGCGTGGAGGGTGGGGCGCTCCCTTTGTGCCCAGGCCTGAGTATTCCCAGCCCCTGGCAGCACCTCGCTGTGCCCCCCCCTTGTTGCCACCCGTCACCCTCGCCCTGCCTGGCCACAGCCACGGCCACGTGGGGCACGGGTGAGGAAAACGATGCTGGGGGGGGTGAGGCCATTTGGGGCACAGGGGTTGAGCGCGTTTAACCCTGACAGGGTGGGAGCGCCAGGGGCCGGCGGGTGGGTGCGAGGCCCCGTTCCCAGCCCGCGGGGGGGGCTATAAATAGCTCTGGCCCCCGTCCCGAGGGATGGGGAGCCGGGGCGGGGGGGAAACCGCAGCGCTCCCGCTGTAACTGTCTCCACTTGCCGGCCCTCCCCTGGCTTCCTCCGCTTCCCGCGGGGTCTGGCTGCATCCCCGTGTCCCCCTCGCGCCCCCCCACACCCCACATCCCCCCCTGCTGTGGGTCGCTAGGACCCCCGTGTCCCTGAACCCCTCGCCCCATCCTGCTTTCGCACTCCCCTGTGTGCCCCACGTCCCTCTCACCCTTTGTCCCCATGTCCCCCTGCCTTGCGTCCCCCTGAGAGCACCCCCATACCGGAGCGGAGGTTTTGGGGTGCAGGGGAGGGTTGGCGGAGCCGGCCGCATCTCGCCATGGGGCCGGGGGTCCCCACTCTGAGCCCACCTCCCCCTCCAGCTCAGCGCCAACGCCCTCATCTTCCTCTGCACCAACGTGGTGGGGGTCTGCACGCACTACCCGGCCGAGGTGTCGCAGCGCCAGGCGTTCCAGGAGACCCGCGGCTACATCCAGGCGCGCCTGCACCTCCAGCGCGAGAACCGGCAGCAGGTGGGCTGGGGGGGGGCCTGGGTCTCCTTTGCCGGGCTTTGGGGGGTGTCCGTGAGGGCCCCCCACTAACGGGGCGGTGCTGGGGCGCAGGAGCGGCTGCTGCTCTCGGTGCTGCCCCAGCACGTGGCCATGGAGATGAAGGAGGACATCAACACCAAGAAGGAGGACATGATGTTCCACAAGATCTACATCCAGAAGCACGACAACGTCAGGTACCGGCGGGACCGGGGAGTTGGGGGGTGCGGGTGAGGTTTGGGAGGAGATGTGGCCTGGTGAAGGGGGCCGGGGCGGCGTGTGACCCCTCCCCAGCCCACGCTCTTCCTCCTGGCAGCATCCTCTTCGCGGACATCGAGGGCTTCACCAGCCTGGCCTCGCAGTGCACGGCGCAGGAGCTGGTGATGACGCTCAACGAGCTCTTCGCTCGCTTCGACAAGCTGGCGGCGGTGAGCGATGGGAGCCGGGGGGGGGAAATGGGGGGATCCCAGAGCCCCCCCCTGACCTGCCCACGTCCTCCCCCTTCCCAGGAGAACCACTGCCTCCGCATCAAGATCCTGGGCGACTGCTACTACTGCGTGTCGGGGCTGCCGGAGGCGCGGGGGGACCACGCGCACTGCTGCGTGGAGATGGGGGTCGACATGATCGAGGCCATTTCGTGAGTCGGCGTCACACCCTGTCCCCGGTGCCACCGCAACCCTGGGGGGCTGTGCAAGCCCCCAGTGCTGGCACATCCCCGGTGCCGCTGCATTTGGGTGCCCGTCGCCGGTGCCGGCGCGGGACGCGGCGCCGGGGGCTGACGCGGTGGCGGTGCCGTCGGCAGGCTGGTGCGCGAGGTGACGGGCGTCAACGTGAACATGCGGGTGGGCATCCACAGCGGGCGGGTGCACTGCGGCGTCCTGGGGCTGCGCAAGTGGCAGTTCGACGTCTGGTCCAACGACGTCACCCTCGCCAACCACATGGAGGCGGGCGGCAAAGCCGGGTAAGCCGGGACGGGAGCGGGGACGACGGCCGGAGCCGGGGGTGCGGGGCTGGGGGGGCTCAGTGCCTCCATCCCCCCTTGCCCAGGCGCATCCACATCACTTGGGCGACGCTGCAGTACCTCAACGGCGACTACGAGGTGGAGCCGGGCCACGGGGGCGAGCGCAACGCCTACCTCAAGGAGCACAACATCGAGACCTTCCTCATCGTCGGCTGCAGCCAGAAGCGCGTGAGTTGGGTGGCGCTGGGGGAGGGAGACAGGGTGGCGGGCGGGGGGACGGGGCTGCCCCTCTCACGGCCGCGTGGCCCCGCAGAAGGAGGAGAAAGCCATCCTGGCCAAGCTGCAGCGGGCTCGCGCCAACTCGACAGAGGGGCTGGTGCCGCGCTGGGTGCCCGAGCGCTCCTTCTCCCGCACCAAGGACTCCAAGGCCTTCCGGCAGATGGTGAGCGGCCTCCGGGGGGCATCGGGCACCGGGGGGGCCCCCGCCGCGGCGCTATCGGCCCCTCGCTGCCCTTCCGCGGGTGCCGTTGGGTTTCCGCTGCCCTCGCCCGCTTCCTCCTGCCAGCCCGCAGCCTCGGGGCACCCCTGGGTGTCCCCTCCATCCTCAGCAGCTCCTGGGGACCCCCCCCCCCACTAGTGTCAGACGTCCCCTCGCTTTGCAGATCCTTGGGGACCCTCCCTCTCCTTGTCAGGTTTGGGGAACTCTTCGGGGTCCTCCCCCATCCCGGTTACCCTTGAGGCTCTGTCCCCCCATCCTTGGTGCCCCAGGGGGGTGCCCCGTGTCCTTGTCACCTGAGGGCATCCCCCTCCATCTGTGCCAGCGTCTCTGACACTGCCGCTCTCCCCTGTGTCTCCCCAGGGCATCGATGACTCCAGCAAGGACAAGTAAGTGTCCCCAGGCCGGGGTACACGGGGGGGGTTTGTGGCTGACCCCTCCCTGGGGCAGGGCTGGGGGGCCCTGACCCGCCCTTGTCCCCAGCCGTGGTGCCCAGGAGGCCCTCAACCCCGAGGACGAGGTGGACGAGTTCCTGAGCCGCGCCATCGACGCCCGCAGCATCGACCAGCTCCGCAAGGACCACGTCAAGAAGTTCCTGCTCACTTTCCAGACGCCCGAGCTGGAGAAGAAGGTCGGGGTCCCTCCGTCCAGCCCTGCGGTCCCCTCCGCCCCCTCCCCATCAGGACCTGCGTCCCCTCCGTCTTGTCTCCATCCCCTGAGGTCCTCCCTGCCCTGCTCTTATGGCACCCTCCTCCCCGCAGTACTCCAAGAAGGTGGACGACCGCTTCGGTGGCTACGTCGCCTGCACCCTCCTCGTCTTCTGCTTCATCTGCTGCCTCCAGATCGTGGTGTTCCCCCAGTGAGTGCCCCCCAAACCCCGGCCTCAGCCCCCCGCTTCCCCCCCCCCGGAGCTCACGGCCGCGTCTCTCCTCAGCTCCCCGCTGATGCTCGGCGTCTACGTGGGCATCTTCATCCTCCTCGCCGCCATCCTCTTCATCTGCGCCATCTACTCCTGCGTCACCGTGAGGACGGGACCGACGGGTGGGTGGGGGGCTCGGAGGGGCCTGGGCCACGTGTGACAGGGTCCCCTTCCACCCCACCCAGCTCTTCCCGACCGCCCTGCAGCAGCTCTCCCGCAAGATCGTCCAGTCCCGTGCCCACAGCACCGTCATCGGCGTCTTCACCATCCTCCTCGTCTTCGTCGCCGCCTTTGTCAACATGGTGGGGACCTGGGGTTGGGGCACAGGGGGGTGGGGGGGCCGCGGGGCACCGGCTCATCCCTCTCGCCCCCCCGTCCCCCTCCCCAGTTCTCCTGCAGCCGCGTGGCCCTGCGGGACTGCGCCGCCCGCGAGCTCAACGTCACCCCCGAGGCCGTGGGACCCTGCCAGCTCCGCGCCCTCAACTTCTCCCTGGGGACCCCCGCGGGTCCCTGCCACCGCGACGGGCTGGTCTGCGACTTCCCCGAGGTGAGCGGGGCACCGGCAGGTGCAGGTGACCTGGGTCGAGGGTGCCACCACGTGTCGCTGCAGGTGCTGGGGGGGTCCCTGTGGGTGCAGTGTCCCCCAGGGTGCTGGAATGGACTCCTCACAGACGTAGGGTGCTGGCGTAGGTCCCCATGGGTGCGAGTCCTGCGTGGGGGTGGTGGCACAGGGTCCCTGCAGGCACTGTGTCCCCAAGGACGCTGGCACAGGGTCACTGCGGGCACAGGGTGCCGCGGGTGCGGCGTCCCGAAGAATCCGGGGTGCCAGCCCAGGATCCTGGCGGGTCGAAGGTGCTGGCACAGGTCCCTACGGGTCCAAGGTCCTCCCTGAAGGCTGGCACGGAGCCCCTGAGGGTGCAGGGTGCTGGCAGGGTGTCCCCACGGGCGCAAGGTCCCCGGGGGTGCGGGGTGCTGGCTGGGGGTCCCTGCGGGGCGCTGACGGGGGGTTCCCCCGTGGGCGTTTCTCCGGCAGTACTTCAGCTACAGCGTGGTGCTGAGCCTGCTGGCCTGCTCCGTCTTCCTGCACATCAGCAGCATCGGGAAGCTGCTGCTCATGGTGGCCATCGAGGCCACCTACCTGGTGCTGGTGGAGGGGCCCCAGGCCGCCCTCTTCGACAACGCCGACCTGCTCGTGGTGGCCAACGCGCTGTGAGTGCCCCGCCCCGCCACCTCCGGGTGTCCCCACCCTGGGAACGGCATCCTTACCCCGCTAACACCTCGCTCCTCCCCCCCCCAGGTCCTCCAATGTGACCCAGGGTGAATGGTGAGTGGGGAACTGGGACCAGTGGGGGAACTGGGAGCAGGAGGGTGAGGGTGGGCAGCTGCAGGAGAGGCCCTTGGGGGTCGGTGTCGCGAGGGTGGGCTCAGCTTTGGGCATCGGCCGCATCTGAGGGGCTGCATCCTTTGGGGTTTGAGGGTCCCCGAGGTGGGTCCATCTCTTGGGTTTGGGTGTCCTTGAGGTGGGTCCATCTCTTGGGTTTGGGTGTCCCCGAGGTGGGTCCATCTCTTGGGTTTGGGTGTCCCCAAGGTGGGTCCATCTCTTGAGTTTGGGTGTCCCTGGGGTGGGTCCATCTCTTGGGTTTGGGTGTCCCTGGGGTGGGTGCATCCTTTGGGTCGGGTGAATCTTAGAGGATCCTTGGGGTGGGTGCGTTTTTTGAGGCCTGGGTGCAGGTTTAGGGGTGGGCACAGCACCCCGTCTCAGCGGGTGGGGGGGTCCCCGCAGCGCGGCGGAGGGGAAGGTGGCCCTGCGGTACGTCACCCCCGTCATCCTGGCCGTCTTCGCGCTGGCGCTGTACCTGCACGCGCAGCAGGTCGAGTCCACCGCCCGCCTCGACTTCCTCTGGAAGCTTCAGGTAGGACCGAGGCGGGGGCGAGGGGCTGCGACCGCTGCCCCCTCCTGCCCCGTCGTACCCCGCGCCCCGAGACCGGGGCGGCCGTGGGACCCTGGTGGCTCTTTGCGCGGCAGGCGACGGGCGAGAAGGAGGAGATGGAGGAGCTGCAGGCGTACAACCGGCGGCTGCTGCACAACATCCTGCCCAAGGACGTGGCGGCGCATTTCCTGGCGCGGGAGCGTCGCAACGACGAGCTCTACTACCAGTCGTGCGAGTGCGTGGCCGTCATGTTCGCCTCCATCAGCAACTTCTCCGAGTTCTACGTCGAGCTGGAGGCCAACAACGAGGGCGTCGAGTGCCTGCGGCTGCTCAACGAGATCATCGCCGACTTCGACGAGGTGCCGGAAGGACGGGGGGCGCCGGAGGAGCCGCGGGGCGACCGTGGGGTGGGGCGTGAAGAGCCGGAGGGACGGGAGCGGGGGTGACGTCGCGTCCCTGCCCTCCCCAGATCATCAGCGAGCAGAAGTACCGCCAGCTGGAGAAGATCAAGACCATCGGCAGCACCTACATGGCGGCCTCGGGCCTCAACGCCTCCACCTACGACCGGGAGGGCCGGAGCCACATCGCGGCGCTGGCCGACTACGCCATGCAGCTCATGGAGCAGATGAAGTACATCAACGAGCACTCCTTCAACAACTTCCAGATGAAGATCGGTGAGACGGGGCGGGAAGGGGCCCCGGGGCGGGAAGGGGCCCCTCGTGCACCCCCTCGCCTGCATCCGTCGTCCCCCGCGTCCCACCTCCCGCCCCTCCGCGCCGGCGTCCGTCACGCCGCCATCGCGCGGCGCGAGCCCCGACCCCCCTGCAGCCGGGGGGGGGGTCTGTGACACTGTCCCCTCTCTACGTGTGTGTGGTCCCCCCCCCCAGGTCTGAACATGGGGCCGGTGGTGGCGGGCGTGATCGGGGCGCGGAAGCCGCAGTACGACATCTGGGGCAACACCGTCAACGTCTCCAGCCGCATGGACAGCACCGGCGTCCCCGATCGCATCCAGGTCAGCCGGGCCGGGGGACTGAGACCCCCAGAACCTCCCCCCCCCCCCGCCCCGGCCCCCCCCCTCCCCTCACCGCGGTGTCCCCCCCGCCAGGTGACGACGGACCTGTACCAGGTGCTGGCGGCCAAGGGCTACGCGCTGGAGTGCCGGGGGCTGGTGAAGGTCAAGGGCAAGGGCGAGATGACCACCTATTTCCTCAACGCCGGCCCCCAGGGCAGTTAAGGGCGAGGGGGGGCTCTGGCGGTTCCCCCCCCCACCCCCCCCCAGACCGCACTGGGGTCAGGCAAAAAAAAAAAAAAAAAAAAAAAGGGAAAAAAATCCCCAAATTCGCATCTTAAACAAACAAAAACAAAAGGGAGAAATGGACACAAGGGAGGTGGGGGGGTGACCCCCACTCTGCCCCCCCGCCCGGGGGGTGCTGGGGGGGGGGTGAAGTCCCCCACGTGCCAAAGAAGGGAGATGGGCCCCCCCTGGGGACGGGGCTGGGGCGGGGGGGATGGTTTGGGGGTGGGGGTGTCCCCAGCCCCCCCCATGTGCCAAACTGAAGTGCCGCCTCCCGGGGCTGGGGCGGGGGGGGCGGGCAAAGCCCCTTCACAGCCCCCTGACCCCCCCCCCGGGGGTCTCTGCTCCCTCCTGGGGGCTGCTGGTGGGGAGGGGGGGGTGTCTTAGCTCCCTACCCCCTCTTTTAAATGCAAAAAACAAAATAATGAAGTGACTTTTTTTTTTTGTTTTCTTGTTTTTGGTTGTTTTTTTTTTCTGAAGCAGTTTTGGGGGGGGGGGGGGGGGCTCAGCCCGGGAGGGGGGGCGGGGGGGGGCCCCGGCGCTCCCCCCTCCCCAGCGCAGACGTGAGGTCCTTGGTCCTGCGTGTGTACAGATAAATTATATATAAAACTCACTTTGGATACGAGCTGTGGCCTGGCCTGTGGGGCGGGGCGGGGGGCACAGATCCCCTTGGGGGGGGGGGGGGGGATATCCTGTTTTGGGGGAGAGGGTCTCGGTTTGGGGGGGGGGAATCCCCTTTTTGGGGAGGATCCCTTTGTGGGGGGGGCGATTCTGTTTTTTGGGGGGTGATACCCTTTGGGGGGGGATGAATACCCTCGGGGGGATCCCCTTTGAGGGGGAATCTCAGTTGGGGGGGTTTTCCCTTTTTGGGGGGCAGGATTCCGTTTTTTGAGGGGTGATACCCTTTGGGGGGGGGATCCCTTTAGGGGGGATCCTGTTTTGGGGGAGAGGATCTCGTTTGGGGGGGGGGAATCCCTTTTGGGGGGGATGAATCCCCTGCGGGGGGGGGATACCCTAGGGGGGGATCCCCTTTGAGGGGGAATCTCGGTTGGGGGGGTCTCTTTTTGGGCGGGAAGATCCCGTTTTTTGGGGGTGATCTTGTTTGGGGGGGCAGGATCCTGTTTTGGGGGGCAGGATCTCATTTTCGGGGGGATCCCTTTTTTGGGGGATCCCCTTTGGGGATGAGGATCTTGTTGGGGGGGGATCCCGTTTTGGGGGGGGATAGGATCCCCGGGGGGGGGGGGGGGCATCCGCTTTGGGGGGGATCCCTTTTGGGGGCGATCCTGTTTTAGGGGGGGATCCCCTTTGAGGGGGAATCTCGGTTTGGGGGGGGGTCCCTTTTTGGGGGCGAGGATCCCGTTTCGGGGGGGATGGTCTTGTTTTGGGGGGCAGGATCTCGTTTTTTGGGGGGGTCCCCTTTGGGGGTGAGGATCTCGTTGGGGGGGATCCTGTTTTGGGGGGGGGCACCCCCTTCGGGGGGATCCCTTTTCGGGGGGCAATCCCGTTTCAGGCGGGGGATCCCCTTTGGGGGGGGGGTGGATCCCGGTCGGGGGGGGGGGGGGGGGGGGCCCTGGGCCGGGCCCGGGGGGTCACGGGAGGCCCCGGGGGGGGGGGGGGGGGGGGGGGGGGGGGGGGGGAGTGGGGGGGGGGGCTGTTCCTGACGGCCGCCCCCCCCCCCTTCGCGTCACTTCCGGCGTTTCGCCGCGAGCGGCTCCTCCCCCCGCGCCGCGCGCGACAGCCGCCCCTTGTGACGTCAGCGCCACGGCCGTTTCCCCCCGCCCTCCACCCCCCCCCCCTCCCAACCCGACGCCGCGTGCGTGCGTCGCGCTGCGTGAGTGCGTCCGTGCGTGCGCGCGCGGGCGCAGACCGCCATGGAGGCCTCGGCGGGCGGCGGGGCCGGCGGCGCGGCGGGGCGGCGCTGGTACTTCACCCGCGAGCAGCTGGACCGCAGCCCCTCGCGGCGCGCCGGGCTCGACCCCGACAAGGAGCTCTCGTACCGGCAGCAGGCGGCCAACCTGCTGCAGGACATGGGGCAGCGCCTCAACGTGTATCCGGCCGCGCTAGGCCGCGCGGCCTGCGCTTGGGGACCGGCGGCGGGGGGGAGGAGGGGGGACGGGGAGGGCCTGGGCCGGCCCCGGGAGCGGGAGGAACCGGCGAGGGACGCGGCGGGGGTGGGGGGGAGCGGCGAGAGCCGCGCCGGGGCGCGGGGAAGGCCCGGCCGGGGCCGTTGCGGGCGCGGGGTGAGCTCCGCTGGGCTCCGGGGACACCGGGCCCGCCCCGGGAGCTGCGCAGGGCCCTTTGGGCGCGGGGAGAAGCGGGAGCGGGCAGAGCTCGGTGCCGGTGGGGTGTGAGGGGTGCTGAGGGCGCTGCCCGCTGGGGCTGTGTGTTTCCTTAACCCCCGCACCAGCTCGCAGCTGACCATCAACACGGCGATCGTGTACATGCACCGCTTCTACATGGTGCAGTCCTTCACCCAGTTCCACAGGAACGTAAGTGTGCCGGGCTCTGGCGGGGGAGGGTGGGCAGGAGCCCCCAGCTCTGCTGCCCGGCAGCCGGCACCGGGGGCGATGCAGTGGGAGCCGCCCTGGGGAGGGGGGTTGGAAGGGGCGAGGGTCGTTTGTAGCTGTGGGTGGTCAACAGAGACCCTTTTCCCTCGTGGTGGTGTCTGGATTTGCTCAGGGTTGGTTTCCTAAAGGAATATCCTTTTGTAGGTGTGAGCACGGGGCTGATTTGTTTGCTTTAATCTTGAGCTTTTTAATCTCGATCTAATTTAAAGAAAAAAATACTTTTTTTCCTTGAAGTCGGTGGTACCCGCAGCCCTGTTCTTGGCGGCCAAGGTGGAGGAGCAGCCCCGTAAGCTGGAGCACGTAATCAAGGTAGCAAATGCCTGTCTGCATCACCAGGAAACTCCTCTAGACACCAAGAGCGAGGTAAGTGTCGAGACCAGAGAACTGGGCTCTGCTGCAAGGAGCAGAGGAGCGGGAGCGGCCGGAGCGTTGCCGCGTCCCGGGATCGCGCGGTGCCGTTAAATCGGGGCTGGCGGCTCCCGCTGTCGAAGCGAGCGGCCGGCTCCGGGGCTTGGGCAGCGGCGGCTTTCCTGTCCCGCTGCTCTGACGCTTCCCCAGAGCTTTCGTGGCTCCTGCCCGGCAGCAGGGGCTTCTCTTTCCCGCTCCGCCGCAGCCTCTCTTCCGTTCTCTGCCGCCGCGGACGCGGCTCGGGCACGCTGCGTGGCGGGGTCTGCCCGAAAAAGCTGCCGAGGAGGGCGTGGATGTTTGGCGGCTGCGGTTGAGTGGTGCCTGCGGCAGAGCGGCGGGCGGTGTGCGCGGCCTGGCTCTCTTCTGTCCCCTCCCGGTCCCCTCCCCGACACGTTTAACGGCAGGTTTGTTAAAAAAGTTGCCGGTCCCCCTCGAGGCAGCCCGCCTTGCCTGGAACTGAGCGGCCCACCCTGCTGGAAAGGGGCAGCTTTATCCAGCAAAGCTTAAGGAGAAAAAAATAATAGTAAAAAAAAAACCCAAAAAGCAGCTAATTGGTCGCCGGTACTGCTGGTGTAGCCGTCCCGGGCGGCGCGAGGGCCCGGGAGCGAGAAGGGCCGCTGTGGATCCTGAAGGCGCCGTGCCCCGGCAGGAGGGGGAGCGGGTCGGCCCCGGCTCTCTGCGTCCTCTCTCCCGGCGGGGAGTCTGTGCCAGCCCCCCGGTGCCGAGCGGCGCAAAGATCCCCCGTTGCTGTTTTTGCCTCCCCGAGAGCAGAGGGTGTTAGAAATGTGCAGGCTTTATGCGGAGTGCCTCATCGTGAGTAACTTGCCTGTCCTCTCAACCCCAGGCTTACCTGCAACAAGCCCAAGACCTGGTCATTCTAGAGAGCATAATACTGCAGACCCTGGGTAAGTTTTTCAAAGCGGACGGGCCGCCACACGAATCCCAGACCCGGGAGTGTTCCGCAGAGCCTGACCGCACAGTCTTCTCCACAGCTGGAGGGCAGATGCACAGCTGGCCAGTGGCAGAGCAGGAGTCCAGGCAACAAACTCTGTTTTTTAATTTTTTTTTTCACACCCGCTCCTTCTTGTTTTCCTCTTAACATCAAGTTTTTGCAGGTGCAAACTCGTGTCAGGTTCAGTGCTCAGAGAAAGTAAAGCGTGGAAGTGTGGCTCGTCTCTTTTTTTTTTTTAAAAAAATAAATAAAATCTTCCCTCCACAACAGGTTTTGTGCTGCTCGGCCTCCGTCCCCCGTTGCACCGCTAAGCCCGATAGCGCTCCAGCCCCGCAGCCAGGGAGCAGTTTGCCTTGAGAGCTGTCCGACCGAACCCGGGTTGGAAGATAATATTGAGCAGGGAGCTGGACACGGGGGATAAAAACAGACCGGAAGGAGTTTTTGTGGGGTTTTTTTGTTTTGGAAAGTAGAGGTTGGAACCTGTGCTTGGGGCTGTTACCTGTGGGGTCAGGTGTCCTGTTTCTCGCTGAAACGTGCTGTCAAAAGTTGTTTTTACTGACTTGCTCCGTTCCAGAGGCAGGCTGTAGATAGCCCTCTGCTCCGAGATACTCTGCCGCCCCGTGTCGTTCCCGTGTGGGTCAGAGCACCCACCGCGCGTCCCTGCCTCACCAGGGGACAGCAGGGACAGGGCTCTCGGGGCGGGGGCGAAAGCGCGGCCCCCGTCGTGCAGCGACTTGGTTCTCTTAACGTCCGAGTCCTTCTAGAATGTTCCGCCCGGGAAGAACCAAATCTGTTGCCCACATGGACCGATTTGCATATTTTTTGTTTTCCCCTTTTCTTTAACACATAATGGCCGAACCAAGTAGGAAGCTGAAGCGAGGGTTGAGTTCAGTTGTCAGGCTCCTTCAAAGGGAACACGTCTGCTTCCTCTTAGCTTTTTGGGTGAGAGAAATTCCTTTGGGCAGATGCCATTGTCTTCTCCTTCCTCCCAGCTGCTGTAAGAGGCTTTGTCCTGCTATTTTTAAAACCCTTTAATAGTTGTTTTGTTTTCAGTGAGGCCTTTCAAGCGCAGGAGCCGTTTAGCTGCTCGGAGGTCTGGCAGCGGCAGTGACCTTCGGGTTTTGTGACCGGAGAACTTGAGTCTTCTGGATACAGGGGAAAAAAAAAAAAATAACGGGCTCCTCTGTTCCCGCTCGCCTCCGAGCAGAGAGCAGGGGCTGTAGGAGGGAAGGGGAGAAGTTCTTGCCCCCCAGGAGCAGGAAACGCGAGGTTCGTAGATCCGCGGGGCCGCGCTGCCGGTCGGCTCATGTCCCCACGTCTTGTGTTCTTCCAGGTTTCGAGATCACCATCGACCACCCGCACACCCACGTGGTGAAGTGCACGCAGCTCGTGCGAGGTGAGAGCCGCGGGAGCGCCGCGTCGGTCGGGATTTCCTCCCCCCCTCCCCGATCCGCCTCCTTAAAACCGTAGCGAGCGCCCCAACAGCGGCGGCTGCGAGCGCCCGGCGTGAGGCCGTGGCTGCGCAGAGCTCCCCGCGCGCGGCGGCTCCTGAAAACCCTTCGCGCGGCGGCGGGAGGCCCTGACGGCGTTCGGGCGGGATCCGCAGGCTCACGCCCTGCTTTTTTCTCTCGTTTCAGCCAGCAAGGACTTGGCGCAAACTTCCTACTTCATGGCCACCAACAGGTTATTATTTTGCTTGATTCCTGCTTGGCAGAGGGGCTTGTCTGGAGGAGACGTGGTGCCGGTGACCCCCGGGGCGCCGCTGGGCCCGCCAGCAAGCGAGGGCCGCTCGGTTCGGCTCCGAATGAGCGGGATCCCTTTCTCCCGCTCGCTGCTGGTCAAACCCAGCCGCAGAATTGGCCCGACGGGTGAGGCGGGTGGGACGCTCAGGCTTTTCTGGGGAGTTACTGCTGTGAACGTGGAGGAAAAGCCCAACCCAGCAAGGTAGTCCTGGAATGAATATGTGTGTTTTTATTTGCTTAGTACCGAGGCGTCGGAGAGTTGTCACTGAAGGAGGTGCTGTGTGGTTGCCAGCCAGTGTGGTTTGTACCTCAGAAAAGGCTGATCTAGGGTATAAGTGGGGAGAAGGGGTTGGTGGATACAGGCCCGAGGTGTTCCAAGAGGAAGCGATAGCTGTGGCTGGGCAGACAGTCCTGTGAGCAGGGTCTTGCAAACAAAAAAAAAGCCCCTTTGTTTGTCACCTCGGGGTAGTTTTGTCGCTGGACTTTCACTGCGAGGCTGGTACCAGTCCTTGCGTTGGGACTTGCGCTGCTTAATCTCCTGGATAGTCAGCTCCAGGCAAATCACAGGAGTTAACGTTCAGAACGGGCCGAGTCGTGGGCGCGGAAAACCTTGGGGTTTCGTGAAAGAGCTCGCGAAAGGGCAAGGAGGGGAGAAGAAGGTGGTTTGGGCACTGGCCCAGGTGAAGCTGCAGAGTCAGAGAACGCTTCCAAGCCCTGGCCCAGCGAACCTCCGTGGCCTTGGGCGCGTTGTTCTGCTCCTCCTGCCCACCAGGGGTGTTCCCCGCTCACCCCCGCGGCTGGAGCTGCTCCCTAGCTCCGAGGGGCGCTGCGTGGACTCCCCGCGCTGAGGGCGGGTGCTGGTGGTGACTGGGTGAACCCTCCAGACGTGTTTTATCCCGGCAGCGATAGTGGCGAAGCCGAGGAATCGCGAGTTAAGGTCATAACTGAGAGAAATCCAGGCAGAAAGAGAGAAATGCAGCCAGGCAGCCTCGGTTTTGCCGTAAAGCGACGCCACGAAATGCCCCACGGAGGTGCTTAAGCGACAAACTAGATTTACGGGGCTCCTGGCGTCGTTACGAGGCAGAGTTAAAGCTTTCTGTGCACCTCGGCTTCGCCTCGTGCCTTGGCCGACTGGCCGAGGGCTCCGAGTGCCCTGGCTTTGGCTGCGTGACGCGGTGTCTCTGAAACGGCCTCGGCCTGTTCTGGCTGTAGATGGTACCTCTGTCTCTCCACGTGTTGCGTTGATGGAACAGATGATTGATAACCCGAGCGTGGCGAAGACACGCGGGTGACGCTGTCCTGCGGCCTCGCGTCGACGTTCGGCGCCGCCGTTTCCGTCGAGGGCCGGTTCCCAAGGGGCGGGCGAACCTCTCGCTCTCGTGCTTCCGAAGAGCCGATGTTCCTGCAGGCAGGGAGCGGGACGTGTCCGTAGCGCATCGGTTCTCCCCTGCCCGGTGCTCTGGACCTCCCAGCACCGGCGTCCGAGCCATCGCGTGGCAAATGAATTTACTAATGAAAACCCTCGTTTAGGTGCTCCCGAGTCGCTTGTGGTGCCCTTCACAGCCGAAGCTTCACTTGCTTGTCCTAAAAAATCGCTTGGGGGAAAGCCCAGACCTTCCCTAAAAGCTGCCGAGGGCCCGTTTGCTCCCTGAGCGCCATCCCAAGAGCTGGAAGCGTCTCTGAGCCTGCCGAGCCCCGATCGACTCGCTGCCCCCGAATTTACCCGCTGCGAAACGGGGAAGGCGACGAGTCGAATCGCTGGAGGGGGCTGGAGACGCGACCCCCCACGCCCCAGTACCAGTAGGGGGGTAGGAAGGGCAGGGCTTTCCCCGGCTCTTGTGCAGCGTCTGGTCGATTGTGAGCGCCGGAGTTCAGGCTTGGGAGTTGATGGCTTTCTGTTTCTCTCTCCCCGCTGGTGTCGTCAGCCTGCACCTGACCACCTTCAGCCTGCAGTACACCCCTCCCGTTGTGGCCTGCGTCTGTATCCACCTGGCTTGTAAATGGTCCAACTGGGAGATCCCGGTCTCCACGGACGGGAAGCACTGGTGGGAATACGTTGATGGCACTGTAACTCTGGAGCTCTTAGATGGTAAGTTTTGTGGAGCGAAGGGTTTCCCCCCTGAGAAAAAAAAAAAAAAAAAGGGCTCTTTACGTTGTTTTTGGCATCTCTGCTCCTGGGTCGGCCGGTTCGTGGGCTCCAGGATTTGCCGAGGTTCCCAGGGCGGCAGCAGCAGCTCCTGCGGGGCGACAGAGGTGGCAGAAAGCGCGCAGGGAGATGAGTTTCACATGTGGTCAGCGGTCTCAGTTCTCAGCGTTTCCCCTCCCGGAGTAGCTCCACCTCATTGGTAGCTCCGTCCGTCAGCGAGCAGGGGGTTGCCCCGACGGCTTCGCGCCGCTCCGCCCGCCCCTCACCTTCTCGCTTGGTTTTGTGTCTCTGCAGAGCTGACTCACGAATTCCTGCAGATCCTGGAGAAGACTCCCAACCGGCTCAAGCGTATCCGGAACTGGCGGGTAAGAATCCGCGGCGGGCGGTGGGCGCTCGCGGGGAGGACGTGGGCTCCCGTTTCTTCCGCGTGCAGGTGACAACGCGAGACCACGTCTGCGTGCGTGTAGGGTCTGAACGCTGTGATCTGCAGAATGTGGCTCGAGTTTGTTCTGAATCGAATCTGTAGAGAATTTTGGTGTTTTCAACTACATTTGCAACCCCGTCGCCAGCGGGTGGGTCCTTCCCCGCAGGGAGGGGTGGGGGCGAAGCGGGCCGGTCTCCAGACGAGAGTTTGCGCCGCTCGAATCGCAGCGACGGCCCGAAACAAACGCCCGGTCGCTGCCTTTTATTGCAGGCCTCTCAAGCAGCCAGGAAGTCCAAGGCTGACGAGCACGGCGACGACGAGAGCCTGTCGGAGCAGACGATCCTCAGCATGATTTCCCGGAACAACAGCTCGGACATGAACATCGCCGGGCTGATGAGCATGTCGACGTCCTCGACGGCCGGCACGGGGCCCTCTCTGCCGGCCTCCGCCGACTCGCCCGGCGACGCGAGCGGCGCGGATCTGGCCCAGCCCGATCACTGGCACCCTCCGGCCAAGCTGGACATCGGCCAGAGCCACAGGACTAACGAGAGCTCCTCCTCCTCCGAGCACCCTTTGCAGCAAGACGGCGCCGCGTACCAGAAGCCGAGCGGCAAGAGCGCCCCGTCGGCCAAGGTGTCGCTCAAGGAGTACCGGGCCAAGCACGCCGAGGAGCTGGCGGCGCAGAAGCGGCAGCTGGAGAACATGGAGGCCAACGTGCGCTCCCAGTACGCCTACGCCGCGCAGAACCTCCTGGTGCAGCAGCAGCGGGAGAGGGAGGGCCAGCAGGACGGCAACCCCTCGCCCATCATCCTCAAAATCCCCGTCGGCGGCCCCGAGAACGCCGAGCGCCCGCCCGTCGCCGAGAAGAGCGACAAAGCCTCGGCGCTGAAGCTGAGGCTCCCCGTGGCGGGGGCGGGCGGGGAGAGGCCGCCGCCCCCCAAGCAGCAGGAGGAGATCAAGATGCGGATCAAGGTGCCGGCGGGCGGCGAGCGGCACGGCGCCTCCGACGAGGGCGGCGCCAAGAACCGCGAGCACAAGGAGAAGCACAAGGGCCACTCGTCCAACCACCACCACCACCACCACAACCACCACTCGCACAAACACTTGCACGCCCAGCTCGGCCCCGGCCCCAGCGGCGTCGCCCCCGGCAAGCGCCCGGGAGACTCTAAGCACGGCGGCCAGCCCCCCGCCGCCCCCCACAAAAGCTACGGCCCCCTCCCCTCGTCCCGCAAGCGGCCCCCGCCGCCGGAAGAGACGGCGAGCGCGGCCCACGAGCATCAGCCCAAGGTGGGCAAAACCTCCAAAGGGCCCCCCGGGGCGTTCTACCCGCACCTCCCCGGGGCCGCTCACCTGGCGGGGCACGGCTCGGAAGCGGGCGGCCTGCCGCTCCCCAAGGCGCGCGGCCCCCACGGCAAATCGGACAAGGGGCCCGCGGGGGCCAACGGGCACAGCGCCGGCCAGGCCAGCGACTACCAGGACACGGTGAACATGCTGCACTCGCTGCTGAGCGCCCAGGGCATGCAGCCCACGCCGCCCCCCGCCTTTGACTTCCACTCGTACGGCGAGCTCTTGAACCCGCGCGCTTCCGCCGGCTCCCGAGCCGCCGCCAACACGGACAAGCCCCGACCGCCCCCCCTGCCCTCAGAACCGCCCCCGCCGCTGCCCCCTCTCCCCAAGTAAAAGCAAAACAGAAGCAAAACCCACCAAAAAAAGAGGAGAAAAAAAAAAAAAAAGCAGCGACCCCCTTTTTACTACTGAGCCCGAAGCCCGAAGGCGGGCTGTCCCCGCGGAGGGGCGTGAAAGGGCTTGTTCGATCTCCACTGCCTCACGAAGAACTATTTTATTATATTATAACTTTTATTATTGATATTTAGAGCGCGGGGTTGTCCAAGCTGTGAAAGGATCAGAAACCCTTTCTCTCGTCCCTCGCTCCTTCCCCCGTCGCCCCCTGCGGTGAGCGCGGGGCTCTGTCCCTGCTCCGGCTGAAGCCCCCTCTGGGCAACACGCGGGGAGGGGGGGCTGGGGGGGTATTTAAAACATGTCACAGAAAATTTAAGACATTTTACAAATAATTTAAGCAGTAACTTATATCTTAGTGGTTTGTTCCTTTTTAATTTCGTGGGGCCGCGCGGGACCCCGGGCAGGGGCAGCTTGCCGGGTGGTTCTGAGCGAGTCGATGGCAGAAAAGTGGGCGCAGGAGTTTTCGGGGTGGGGCTGGTTTCGGGATCCTCTCTCTGCTCCCCTGGAACCCCGATGGTGTCCGGGGCTCTTAGTGGCGTTTTGGGGCGAGGTGACGGCTCGAGGACACAGGGCTCAGGACACAGCTTCCCCGGCCTGGGCGGGGAGCGAACCCAGAGGCTGATGAGGATGAGCTCGAGGGGTCTGGTTGTGCCCGGAGCTGCCCCGCGGGGCTGAGTCTGGGGGTGCAGCGCCACGGGGGGCTCAGCCCGTGATGTGGAGGGGAGCGGCGGGGGTGTCCCCGGCTGGGGACAAGGGCTGGGGCAGGGGGGGTCACCGTGCTCGGGGCAGCTCTTCCAGGGGATCCCGGCTGGAAACGGCTTTCACCAGCACCCGCAGCCCCGGGGCCGGGCTCTGGTTGAACGTTCGGCGGAAACCCAGGCGTTCCCTCCGTTCCGACCCGCAGTGACCCGTCCCCGGGGGTCCCGCGGGACCCGCTGGACCCGGAGCTCGCCCTGCGGAGCAGCCGGTGCCGCTGACCCCGCCCGCGGTGCCCCCCCCCCACCGGCGGTCCTGGGTTGGGTTTTTGGGTTTCGGGCTCCCGCCGCTGCGTTCGGAGGCTGCTCCCGGGCTGTTTGCTCATCCCGGGGAACCGGGAGGGGACGGGGCGGGGGTGGGGGGAGCCTTTTGGCCCCTGTCCGGTGCCCCGGGACCAGTGCGGTGTCCCCGCGGCTACCGGGAGCTCCTGCCCTCCCGCCGCCGAGGCTCCCGCCCATCATCCCTCGCCGGGGACCGGGAAGCCCCCCCCCCTCCCCTCCAAGGCCGCCCCCGGTGCCGCCGCGCTCACGTGGCGCCTTCCTGCCGCGCCGCCCCCACGTGACTTCCCGGCGAGAGGGCGGGCATCCCCGCGGAGTGACAGCGGGCCCGGCCAACCGCCGGCGGCACCGCCCCCGAGCCCGCCGCTGATTGGCGGAGGGGCGGGGCCGGCGCGCGGCCAGGGCAGCAGGGCGGCCGGGGCGGCAGCGAGGTAAGATGGCGGCGGCGCCGCCCGCCCTCCGCGGGGCCCGCGCAGCCCCTTCGCCGCCCCCCCCGCGCGCCGCCCCGCGCCCCCCGCACCCCGCGCCGGCCGGGGGGGTCGGTTTCCGCCCCGCTCTCAGCTCCGGTAGCGCCGCCCGGGGTTGATTCCCCCCCCACCCCCGGCAGCCTCGGGAGCGGCCCCTGACGCCCGGCGCGCGCGGACAAAATGGCGGCGCCGGCAGGAGCGGGTGCGCATGCGCGGGGCCGGCGGCCGAGCACGTGCGGGGGTGGTGGGGGGGGGCGGCCGCGGGGACGCAGCGGGAGCGGGGTCGGGACCGGGACCGGGGTCAGCGGGAGGGCGCGTGGGGACCGGGGGCGGCCGCTGGGACCCGCTGGGACCCGGGGTGGGCACCGGGATCCGCCGGGACCGGGCACCGGGATCCACCGGGACCGGGCACCGGGATGCACTGGGACCAGGGACGGACATAGGCACCTGGATCCACCGGGACCGGGCACCTGGATCCACCGGGACCGGGCACCGGGATCCACCGGGTACTGGGATTCACCGGGACCGGGTATTGGGATCCACCGGGACCGGGCACCGGGATCCACTGGCACCGGCTACTGGGATTCACCGGGACCGGGCGCTGGGATCCACCAGGACCGGGGGTGGGCACCGGGACCTGCCGGGACCGGGGGCGGCCACCGGGGTCCCCTGGGCTCCGCCGGGCGCAGGGCTGGCCACGGACATCTGGATCCACGGGGAGCGGGCTCTGGGGGACCCGCCGTGATGCCGCGAGCAGCCGTCTCCCGCAGAGCCTTTTTCTGGCAGTTCCTTTTTCTGGCGGTTCCCTTTTCCCCTCCTTTCTGACCACTCTTTGCGTTTCTCCCGCAGGCGCCGGCATGAACAGGATCCGCATCCACGTCCTGCCCTCCAGCCGGGGCCGCCTGACCCCGCTGCCGCGGCCGCAGGAGCCCCTCTCGTGTTCTTTCGCCCCCCGGCCCTGCTCCCAACCTCGCCTCGACGGCCACGACTTCTGCCTCAAGCACATCCTCGAGGACCGCAACGCCCCCTTCAAGCCCTGCAGCTACGTCTCGGCCAAAAACGGGAAGCGCTGCCCCAACGCCGCGCCCAAACCCGAGAAGAAGGACGGGTGAGTCCCTCCGCCTCGGGGCGAAGACGCGGGGGGAAAGTCTTTCCCCTTCGCTTTTGCCAGCGGCTCCTCTCTGAGGTGTTTTTTAAGCTGGAAAAAGAGGTTTTGAGCTCTGGACGCTGCGTGGGGGCGTCTCGTGCCGTTGCCTTCTGCCATCGGGAGGTGGCTGCAGCGCTCGGCGCCTTCCTGAGAGCTCAGCCCCGCGAACTTAACTCGTGGGTGACCTTCAGCGCGATCCTCTGGCGATGGGGAGGGTTTGTCGGCCGCTTTTCCCCCTGTGGCCCCACATTTAGTTCTTGGGGGTGACGGGGACGTGGGCGCTGGTGCTTCTCCTCCTTGGCGATCCAGCCCAGAGTGAATTTTTGGAGGCAGAAGAGCTCACCTCAGTGCCTTTAAATGGAAAGCTCTTTTTTCTCCCCGCTCCCCTGCCCTTTTGGGGGCTCTCTGGCCTTTCCGAGCCGACCTGGCTCCCCCGGCGAGAGATTTCCGGGTGCTGGGAAACATTTCTGGCCGTTTCCTCCGTCTCGCCCGGGAGCCGTAACGAGTTTGTTCCCCTCAGCACGTCGTTCTGCGCGGAGCATGCCCGTCGGAACGCCCTGGCGCTCCAGGCTCAGATGAAAAAGTCCAACCCCGGCCCCGCGAGCGAGACCCTCCTTTGCCAGCTCAGCTCTTACGCCAAGACCGAGCTGGGCTCCCAGAGCGCCGAGAGCAGCCGCAGCGAGGCCAGCCGCATCCTGGGTAAAGAAAGTCACAGTGGGCGAGGGGAGGAGCTGGGCTTCTCCGTTTTGGGTGGAAACGGCGAGAAAATCGCTCCTTAAATCCAGCGGGGAAAGGATCCGGGGGGTTTATGCGTAAAATCTTGTGTTCTGCAGGTCTGGTGCGTCTCCCACGTAGACAGTTGGCGCCGCCGGACCGAGACCTCGCGGGTTTTCTCCCCGAGACGCATCGGTTCGCTTCCCTCTTGTTTCAGACGAGGACAGCTGGAGCGACGGCGAGCAGGACCCGATCACCGTGGACCAGACGTGGCGCGGGGACCCCGACAGCGAGGCCGACAGCATCGACAGCGACCAGGAGGATCCCTTGAAGTAAGTCTGGGCTCGCCGCGTCGCGAGTCGCGCGCCTCGTGGTTCTTTGGCGACGAGTTTGAGGCTCTTCCGGCAGGGGCAGGGTGAAAAAAACCCACAAAAATCCAATATTTCTGCTCGTCCCGCGTAGATCTGTGCAATCCGGCCCGTGTTGGCGGTGAAGTCTGCGTTTTGGGCAGGAGGGCGGCCCCGAGGGAGCCTCCCGCGCCTCACGCTCTCCCCGCGGGTGCTTTTCAGGCACGCCGGCGTGTACACGGCCGAGGAGGTGGCTTTGATCATGCGGGAGAAGCTGATCCGCCTCCAGTCCCTCTACATCGACCAGTTCAAGCGGCTCCAGCACCTGCTGAAGGAGAAGAAGCGCCGGTACCTGCACAGCCGCAAGGGAGAGCACGAAGCCATAGGCGAGTCCCGCCGCTCCCCCGCCCTCCAGACCGCGCGCGGGGCTCGGCGTCGCGCAAAAATAGCGGCTCTCGCCCGTTTGGGAAGCAAATTTCAGAGCGGCCGAGGGTGAAAATTGCCGTCGAGGGTATTTCTGGGCCTGGCCTCGCGCCCGGAGCTCGGTGTCGTCGCGGTGAGGGAGGCCGGCGGGTTTCTTTGCTCCTCAGGGTCCGTGGCGCTCGCAGGAAATGAGGCTACAAAGTTAATTCAGAGACAAAAGCCCTCTTTTTTTTTTTTTTCGGAGGGCTTCCTGTTTTTTCGATTCATAAATAAGTTGATTCATCTGTGAGGTCCCGGCTGCGTCGGCAGGGGTTTGGTTCGGCGTTCACGCCGGTCCTGCTGTCGCGACGCAGATGCAGCTTTTCCTCACAAAATTCTGGAATTCTCCGTGGCCGGGACACGCTCGCAGGGGGCAGGAGCTTGTAGCTGAGGCCTTAGAACAGCTCCTCCTGGAAAATAGCTCCGTCCCGAGTAGAAATAACTACAAGTTTGATACGTGGCAATTCCGTAGAATGGGTTTTTTTAGCAAAACCAGCAATAGAAAAGCAGATTTTGGGCAGCGTCGCCCTGTAATTGGCGCTGGGAGCGCTCGGGGGGAAGCTTCCAGAATAACCTCGTGTGGAAATCGCGACGGGCTTTTTGAGTGTTTTAAAAGCACCTTCGTGCGCGGAGAAGAAGCCGGGATGAGCTGCGGGGTGGGATCAGTGTCGTCGTCTTTCTTGCGTCGTCGTTTGGCTTTTGGCAAAATGCGAGGGGCCGGGGCAGGCGGTGGCGGGTGGGTGATGCTCTCTGCCCCTTCCCCGCAGGCAGCAGCCTCCTGACGGGCCCCGAGGGGCTCCTGGCCAAGGAGCGGGAGAACCTGAAGCGCCTCAAGTGCCTGCGCCGCTACCGGCAGCGCTACGGCGTCGAGGCGCTGCTGCACCGGCAGCTGAAGGAGCGCAGGATGCTGGCGACCGACGGCGCGGCCCAGCAGGTACCTCCGGGCTGGGGTTCCGGCTCTCGGGGGGCTGCTCCTCGTCCCTGCCCGCCGGGACCTGGCATCGAGGCTTCCTGGGTGGTTTGGGGTTTTTCTTCGGGGATTTTCCCTTTGGAAACGGGTGGGCTCGGTGCGATTTCCTGGCTGAAGAAGGGGTGGAAGTTACTCCTCGAGGCGCAGGCGGGATGGAGAGGCAGCCCCTCGCCTGGCGTGCCAGCCCGCCCGTCCTTAAAACCGCTCTGAAATTCAAAGCGTCCTGTTAACCGGCTTCTGGAGGCTGAAGGATGAGCCTGAGGAGCCTCGTTCTTGGAGGGTCCGTCTGAGCGGAGGAGTCGCACCTCGTTATCTCGGCTTTTGCTTAATAAAAGCTCAGAGGGAACGAGGAGCCGGGAGCAGGACCAGGCGCCAGGAGCGGGACGGCGAGCTCGTCCCGGCGCCGTTCGAGAGCGCTGCGTGCCCGAGGGGGGTTTTTGGCTCCGCTGAGCTCTTTTTTCCCCCCGCAGGCTCACACCACGCGCTCCAGCCAGCGGTGCTTGGCCTTCGTCGACGACGTCCGATGCTCCAACCAGTCGCTCCCGATGACCCGGCACTGCCTCACGCGTATCCTTTGGTCTCCCCGACTGTTTCCCGGCGGTCTGAAGCGTGGCCGCGGGCTGAAGCGCGTCTGTTCCTCCTTGCTTTGCCTCTTCTTGGCCCTGAATCAAGACCCCCGGTTTGCCGTAGCCGGCGGTTTCAAGCAGGAGCCCAGAGGAAACGTCTCCCGGTCTGTCGGTGCTGCCGGCGCCGTGGAGCGGCCGATTCGTGCGGGAGCGACACGCGACGGGCTCTGCCCTCCCCGAAGTGACGGGGGAACCTCATGGAGCCTCACGGGGAGGGACAAGCTCGGTTCTGGCTGGGATGAAAGGGCAGAAGCCGCTCTGCTCTCCGCCCCGAGCCCTCCAAGGCGCAGGCTCCGTGATTTTGGGGAGGATCCCACTGAGGGAGCGGTTCTTGCCCTCTTTGATGCCGCCAGGGACCCCCTCGGTCTCCTTTAACCCCTTGAGAAGTCTCGCGCAGCCCCGAGCCCTTCCATTTCCCCAAGCAGCCTCATTTTTCGCCAGCCAGCACCGAAATCCGGGTCCCGGGAGGGGAGGATGGGCCGAACGAGCTCCTTTGTTTAGTTCGAGCTCTTCGTTTTGTTCCCCGAGTTGGCAGCCTGGCCGCCAGCCCCGCGTGGGGAGCAGGAAGCTGCCTTTTGTTTCTCTCTAGCGACCGTGCGCTCCGAAATGAAAGACAGGATAAATACCTCTAAAAAACGGGTCGGAGCGAGCGGCCGCCGGCAGCCGGCTCGCTTTGAGGAGCGGAAAAAAAACCCCAGCCAGCAGCCAAGGGCCGTTCGATTTCCTCGCGCCCGAGCCGTCAGCTGACTTTCACTGACACAAACAAGGTTTTACTCGGGCCGGCCCCGCTGAGCCGATAACATCTGCGCGGCGCTCCCGCCCGGGGAGGCTTTTGTTTGCTTTTCGGGAGCCGGATTTTTCCCGACGACGCGTTTAAAGGGGCTGAGCCCAGGTGGAGCCTGGGTTGTGTCATCCCGGGGGTGGCTGTTTGGCTCCCGCTTCATGGGGGAGTCGTCTGGGGAGGTGAAAATCCGGCTTCCCCAGCCCGCCCTGTCCGAGGGATCGGGCTCCTCCGGGCCGGGCCCGCTGCTGTTGCTTCCCACAGCCCGTCGGGAAATCGTCCCGGCACGGGAAGGCCAAAAAGATAAATGCAAAACCCAGGTGGCTGGAGAAACTGGGCTGAACTTGGTGCCTTTTGCCAGTTTTTTTTGAGCGCGAAGGGCCGGGCAACTTAAAATCCTCTAGAATTTGTTGAAACAAATGGAAAAAAGAATCCCGTGGGTGTTCGGAGCCGCCCCTCCAACCGTAATTTGGGCGGGTTTGGTGTCGAGGTGCCCGACCCGACGTGATCCTGCGCCTCGAAAAACGCTTTGGCCCCAGTGGTCTGGTCCCCACTTGCTGGGGACACCTGTGACAGCTGGTAAAATGTGAATTTGTGCCAGGCCCTCGGGTGGGTGCAGCGACAGGACCTGGCAGAGCCTGAACCCCCAGGGACCGAGCCCCCTGTCTGTCCGCGGGCGGGACGGGAGTGGAATCTCCGTTGGCGCTCGAAGGCAGGAAATCCCTTCGACACCTCGGGCGGGGACAGGTTTTCCCATCTGGAAGGAAAGGTGGAAACGCCGGAATTGAACTCCGGGCTGTGGAAAAGCGCGTCGTGCGCGCTCGCACCTCCTCGGAACGTCGGGGTTCGTGAGCGCCGTCGTCTCGGGGGGGTGAGGGGAGCGTTAGCGCCGTCGCCCGCGGGTGTGGAGGTTTCCCTTGACCTCGCCTCCCCAGACATCTGCCAGGACACGAACCAGACTCTCTTCAAGCCGTGCCAGGGCTCCGAGGAGGCGCCCTGCAACAGAGCGGTGCCCGCGAGCCTCTCGGAGGAGCCGTGCTGCCCGCTCCACCTCCGCCTGCCTCCGCAGATGTACGTGCCCGAGCAGGTCCTGGCCGTCCCCGAGGAGCTCGAAGCCGCCCCCGGCGAGCTGTACCTGAGCGCCGCCGAGCTGCAGCCCACCGAGAGCCTGCCCCTGGAGTTCAGCGACGTAAGTCGGGGGCCCGGCAGGAACAAAAACGCTGCCGCTCGCTCGTGAAAAGTCGCGCCGGGAGCACTCGTGGAACGTAACGCGGGATTATTCTAATTCCCGTGGGTTTGGGGGAGAAGAGTCGCTTGGAAAACGTGCGGGGCTGGGAGGTGTTTGTTTCCAGAGGGCCGGCGGCTGCTCCTTCGGAAGGGCTGTGCTCTCATTTAAATCCGTATTTAGGAGCTTTTTAAAAAGAGGATTTTTTTTTTTTATCTCCCCCTCCTCCTTCTTCTCTCCCGTGAGGAATCCGTGAGGATTTAAATCCTCAGATTATTCTGATGTCCTGGATGGATGTTAAAGCCTCCGCGCTTAAAATCCTCTGGAATTTGTTTAAACAAAAAAAACAAACCCCACAACCACAACAAAACCCCGCGGTCGGCTGGAGCTGCCCCCTCAAACGAGGTGCCGGGGTGCCCCCAAAGTTCTTGAGGTGGCGCCGGGCACCCGTGTTGTATCTCACCCTCCAGAGCCAAAACAAAAACCCATCCCCTCATGAAAGCCCTGCAGGAACCCTGGCCCCTCGGGGGGGACCCACACCCCGCTGCTGAGCCCTTGCCCTGCTGCTGAGCCCCCCACCCCGCTGCTGAGCCCCCCGGCCATGTTTTCTCCCCCAGGACCTGGACGTGGTGGGCGATGGCATGCAGTGTCCCCCGTCCCCTCTGCTCTTCGACCCTTCCGTCGGCCTCGATCCATCCCTCCGAGACGTCGCCGAGGCCCCCATCGACATCCTGGCCCTGGAGGACCCCCCCGACCCGGGGCTCCCCCCACATGCAGCGGCGCCGCTGGACCGGGGCGGCTCCTCTGCCCCCCTCTTCGCCCCGGGCGCTGAGCCCCCCGCCCAGGTACGGCTGGGGGGGCACCGGGGGCTCCCTGTGGCCCCCGCAGCTCCAGGGGGGGCTTCCCAGCCCCCCAGCCCGGCTGCTTTTGGGGGTGTTTTCTCGGGGGGGTCAGCCCGAGCCTCTCCCCGGGGGACAGGTGGTCACAGCGTCCCAGGCGCCGGTGGGCCCGGCTCGCAGGCGGGGGATTTTTGAGGTGAGGAAACCCCCCCGCAGTGGTTTTTTTTCTCCCGTCTGGGGATTTTTGAGGCGAGACGTCACCTCGTGGGCGAAGGGCTTCTGCTTTTTCCTCTCATTTTTTCCACTTTGAACTCGTGTCCCACCCGGAGCCCGGGACGCCCCCACGGGCTGTCGTCTTTGGAGACATCCCCGCAGCCCCTCGCCCCAAGAATTGAGGTAGGGGGACCCCGATCTCAGAGCACACCCCCCCGCAGGCCCTGAATGAAGACCCCCGGTTTGCCGTAGCCGGTGGTTTCAAGCAGGAGCCCAGAGGAGACGTCTCCCGCTCTGTCGCCGCTCCCGCCTCGTGGGGACGGCCGATCCGCGTGGGAGCGACACGGGTGGGGACGGGGGGACTTCGCCCTCCTGGTGGGTCCCACCGCCAGCAGCTCACGCACCGCCGTCCCTTTTCTGTCCCCAACAGGGTCACCCGTCGCTCGTGCGGGGTCCCAGTGACAACGGGCGGCCGGAGGACGCTGTGTCCGGTGTCCCCCCGCGTGGAGGAGCCGCCAACGGGAGCCTGGAGCCGCCGGCCGGCCGCTGAGCCCCCCGGGGGCACCGGAGCCGCCGGATTTTAGGGGTGGGGGACCCCCGGAGTGGGACCCCCTGCCCTTGCTGCTGGCCCGGGGGTCCGGTGTTGGGGGGTCCTTTGCCGTGGGGCAGGGGCTTGTGCTCCTCTGCCCCTGGGGGGGTCCAAGGCTGCGGGGGGGGGGTAACGTGGACTCTCATGTTCTCGGTTCCCTCCCACGTGTGTCCCCAATAAAGCGGTGGCGGTGGGCGCTGTGTGTCCCTGTGTCCCGGGGAGGGGAGAGCTGAAGGAAGGAGCAGCCGGGGCTCTCCTGGGGGGGGTGCGGGGGTGCTGGAAACCCCCCCGAGGCTGGGGGGGTGACGCCTTTGCTCCCAAACCTCTGCTCCTGCTGCCGGAGGGGTCCCCGGTTTTGGGGAGCTGATCTCGGTTTTCCTGCACAACCGCCCGGAGTTCGGCGGCTGGCGGGGGGGGGCACCGGGAGGACCCCCTCTCCCCGGGGGGGAGACCGGGGTGGGGGGACCGGGGACACCGGAGATCTTCCGGGGCTGGCGGAGGGGAAGGAGGCACCGGGAAGGGGGGGGGGGAGGGGCCCCGAGGAAGCGATGCGGCGGCGGCACCACCGGGATTTCCCCGCCCGCCCGCCCCCGCCGCCCCGGGACCCCCCCCCCTCGCCGCCCCCGGGCGCGGATTGGCGGCGGCGGGGGCGCAGGGCGGAGCCGGCCCGGTGGAGCCATGACATCACCGCCGCCGCCGCCGCCGGGCCAGCCCCGGCCCCAGCCCCGGTGCCGGTCCCGGCGATGCCGCCCCGCGCCGCCGCCGCCGCCGCCGCCCCGCCGTAGTCCCCGGTGAGTCCGGCCGCGCCGCGGCGGGAGGGCGGGCGGGGAGCGGCGGCGCCCGGGGGATCCCCGGGGAAGTCGGGCCGCGGCTCCGGGGACACCGGGACCCCCGCGGGGGCGGACGGCGGGGCCGCGCTGCGACCGGGCACCGGAACGTGCCGCGGAGGTTCGGGGGCGGGGACTGCCCCGGGGTGTCCCGGCCGGTGTCCCCCCACCCCCCTCGTCCCCGATGCATCCCGGCTGTCCCCGCTGTCCCCCGAACATCCCGGTGCATCCCGCCCGTCCCCGGTGTGTCCCCATCGTCCCCAGTACAGCCTGGTGTCCTCTCTGGCTCTCCCCGCTGTGTCCTGGCTGTCCCCGGTGTGTCCCCAGTACATCCCTGCTGTCCCCAGTGTGTCCCCAGTGTCCCCAGTACATCCCGGCTGTCCCCAGTGTGTCCCCAGTGCATCCCGGCTGTCCCCGGTGTGTCCCCAGTGCATCCCGGCTGTCCCCGGTGTGTCCCCAGTGCATCCTGGCTGTCCCCGGTGTGTCCCCCACTGTCCTTCATCCCACCCGCCGGTCCCCAGTGTCCCCAGTACATCCCTGGCTGTCCCCTCTGCTGTCCCCACCGCATCCTGGTTGTCCCTGGGACGTCCCCAGTGTCCCCAGTGCCTCCTGACTGGCCCTGGCGAGTGGCCCTGGCGAGTCCCAGCTGTCCTCGACGCGTCCCAGCTCCCCCGGGGCTCTTTCTCCGGCACATCCCGCCTGTCCCCAGCGTGTCCCTGGGCTGTCCCCACCGTCCCCAGCGCATCCCGGCCGCCCTGAGAGCAGGGTTGGGGACGCTCGGGGCTGTTCCCCCACGTCCCCAGGCTCGGTTGCGGACCCCGGGGAGGGCCAGGCCGAGGCCAGCCCGGTGTGGCCGTGACTCGGGGCCGGGGACCGCGGGGCGCCGCGCTGGCACGTCCGCGGCCGCTCGGTTGGGGCACGTGCCGTGTCCCCGCGGGGCCCGAGTGACCGGGGGGCAGCGGGGAGGGGGTGGACGCGAGCTCAGGATGCCCCCGGCTGCGCTGGCGCCGTGTGCGTGTCCCCCCCCCTTCCCCACGGGTCCCTGGCGCTGCCCCTGCAGGGCCCCACGCTGGGGGAGGGGACGGCGGCACCGTCCATCTGTCGGGGCCCCCCCGGCTGTGCCCCCCCTCGGCCGGCGGGGCTGGGGGGGGCCTCGGGCTGCTCTTCCCCTCCAGACGGAGCCTCACTTCCCCCCCCCGTGACGCAGCCGGAGCCGGCGGCCCCGGGGCCGCTTCCTGCGGCGGGGGCAGCTCCAAGGGGGCACCACGGGCCCCCCCAGGGCCCCCCCGGGGACCCGCTGGCCCCGCGGGGACGAGGACGGGGACGCCACGTGCGAGGTGCCGGCGGGGGTGCCCGGTGTCACCGCGCGCGGGGCCAGTGGGGTCCCGGGGGCTTCGGCCAAGGTCACCCAGCCCGTGGGGGTGGGGGGGGGACACGGGGGGCAGCCCCCAGCCCCCCCTCCGTGCCCACCCCCAGCTGAGCGGGGCTGTCGGTACCGGGTGCGAGAAGGCGGCCGAGTTTGCTCGGGGCTGCCCAGTGGCCCCCCCGCACCCCCAGCCCTGCGGGGTCCCCGGCGGGGGACGGGGCTGTCCCGGGCGCTGCTGCACCCCGATCTCGCCCGCCTCCCTCCGTCACCCCCAGACCCTCCCGTTGCCCCCCCCGGGGTGCCGGCCGCTGCCACCGGTGGGCTGCGGGTGAGCCACGGGGTCCCGGGTGTCCCCCAACCCCTGCCCCGCTTGGGGGGTGCGGGGTGGGGGCTACGGCGCGGCCCCGAGCTGGCACCCCCGGGGGGGTCCCGAAAGGCTGCTCGGGCCCCTGTGGGTCCCTCTCCGGTGGGTGCGGGTGCCCCCTTCTCCGCGGGGTGCCCGGTACCCCCGGGGGTGCCCCGTGCTTCCTCTCCCGGGATGCCCGGTATCCCCGTGCCGCTTCTCCCGGGGGTCTCCGGGGCTCCGGACCCCCCCGCTGCCGGCTCCTCGGGGCTGCCGCTGGCGGAGCCGCGCACCGGGGGCGGCGGCGGCCCCGGCTCCTCCCCGGTCGCGGCGGGAAGGCGGAGCCAAGCCGCCGCCGCCTCCCAACAATAGCGCGGCCGGGCCGGGCCGGGATGGAACCGCCGCCGGGACCGGCCCCGGGGCCGCGCTGAGCGGGGACGGGCGGCGCCGCCGGGAGCCTCCGGGCGTGAGTGCGCGGCGGGGGCGGGAGCCGGGGCGGGGGGAGGCCCGGGCCGGGGCCGGTGCTCGGGGCCGGCCCCTGTTCCGGTGCTCCCGGGGCGAGCGGCGCGGGGAGACACCGGGGGTCAGCGGCCCCGGGGCGGGGGGCTGGGTGCACCTCGGGGGTCCTCGCAGCGGGTGCCGCGCGTTCCGGTGCTCCCGGGCCGGTACCGGTGCCGGGGGTGCTGTGCATCCCGGTGCCGGTTCCCGGGTCCCTGCACACCCGGAGGCGGGGGGTTGGGCTGCCGGTGGGGTCGAGGCTCGGCCCTGGGTCTCCCCGGAGGCTCCGTCCCCTCCTCACGCCGTTCTTCCCCCCGCAGGTGACACCGGAAAGGGACGGGGCTGGGGACGCCCCGAGCGAGGTGAGGGGGGTTCCGGCCGTGCCGCAGACCTGGGGAGGGGACACCGGGGGGCCTGGCCTGACGCGTGGCCCCCCCCCCGCAGCCAGCGATGTCGGAGAGCGTGGCCGAGGTGCCGGGAGACCGGAGCCCCGCGGCGCTCGGCGAGACGGGCACCAGCCAGGAGCTGCTGCAGCGGCTGCGGGAGCTGGAGGTAACGGCGGCGGCGGGACCACCGGGCAGCCATGGCCCGTGCTGCTGGGCGGCCGTGGCCACCAGAAAGCGGGACCACCAGGGCGACCGTGGCCACCACGCAGCCGTGGCCACTTCCCTACTTCCCCCTGCCACCGCTCCTGGGGTGGCCGCGTCCCTCCCTGCGTGACCCCGGGTCCCACCAGGCGTCGCAGGGGTCCCCTTGGTGCCGTGGGGGGGCGTCCGGGTCCCCTGAGTCCTCCCCGCTCTGTCCCCAGGCGGAGAACTCGGCGCTGGCCCAGGCCAACGAGAACCAGCGGGAGACGTACGAGCGCTGCCTGGACGAGGTATTGGGGGGGGCACGTGGGACACGTGTACACACGTGTGTGCGGGGACACGGGGGCTGCGCGTGCCCTCGCACCCCACCCAGGCCCCCCCTCTCTGCTCCCCAGGTCGCCAACCATGTGGTGCAGGCGCTGCTTAACCAGAAGGTGGGTGTTGAGGGGAGGTGTCGGGGGGCTGTGGGGGGTGCCAGGGGTCTTGGGGGGTCCTGGCTGACGCTCCCCCCACTCCCCAGGACCTGCGGGAGGAGTGCATCAAGCTGAAGAAACGGGTCTTCGACCTGGAGCGGCAGAACCAGGCGCTGAGCGACCTCTTCCAGCAGAAGCTGCAGCTCTCGGCCGGGTCCCTGCCCCAGGTGCTGCTTGGTGTGTGTGTGTGTGGGGGGGTCACAGGGTGGAGCCGCCCCCCCCCCTCCACCTTAACTCCGTGTCTCTCTCCCCACCAGCTGCTGCTGCACCCGGTGCCGGTGCCCTCGGACGCCCCGGTCAGCCCCCAGCCGGGCTCTGCCGAGCAGCCGCCCCCCTCGCTGCCCCCCCGGCCG
This sequence comes from Trogon surrucura, assembly GCA_020746105.1. Lineage (NCBI taxonomy): Eukaryota > Metazoa > Chordata > Aves > Trogoniformes > Trogonidae > Trogon > Trogon surrucura. The sequence goes on from CM036646.1 coordinate 1,839,987, forward strand.
CTGCCTGACCCTGCCAGAGGTGGGTCCTGGTGTCTCCAACCCCCCCGGCCCTGGTGTCCCTCTTTCCAGCTGTGACCCCCCCCTCCCTGAGCTCATGCTCTTGCCTTTTCTGAGCCTGCGGTGTCCCCGTGCTACCCCCATTCCTTGGCCCTTGGGGTCCCCTCCTCTGTCCCCCTGCCTGGGTCCGTGGTCTCCCTGGGCCTGTGGTGTTGCCCTCCCCAAGCCCGTGTGCCCACAGTGTCCCTGAGCCCACGGTGGTGACCTCGCTGGGTCCGCGGTGTCCCTCTCCTGAGCCCCTCCACCTGAGCACCAAACCCCTTTGTCCCTGGTGTCCCCATCCCAACCCCCTCGCCCTGTCCCCATGGTGTGTCCCCCCCCCCCTCCCAGCTCCCACCCGGTGCCGTGGGGCTCAGCCGCGAGATTCCCACGGGGCGGTGACGGTGCTGGGACCCCGCAGGTGACGCCATCGGTGCCGTCGGGCAGCCCTGGGCTCAGCCCCGGCGCCCCCCCCGCTGGACGCCCTCTCCCCCTTCTTCAAGAAGAAAGCCCAGATCCTGGAGGTTCTGCGCAAGCTGGAGGAGACCGACCCGCTGCTGGGGCCCCCCCCAACCTCCCCCGGCTCCCCCGAGCCCTGCGCTGCCTCGGGCTGGCCCCCCTGCCCGCTGCGGGGGCCGGGAGCTGCGGGGGGGTGGCGGGGGGGCCGAGGGCAGCCCTTGCTCGTCACCGGAGGAGGCAGCGGCGCCGCGGGGGGCTCTGCTCAGCGCCTTGGCCGAGCGGCTGCTGCGGGGCGAGGCGGGGGGGTGCTGCCGGCGCAATGGCGAAGCCCCTGGCGGACCCCCCCGGCAGCGCCCTGGCGGCGAGCACCCCGCTTTCCTGGGGCTTGAGGAGAGCCCCGAGGCGGGGTTCGCCCTGCTCTCGCCCGGGGGGGGGCCCCAATCCCCTGCCCTCCCAGCCCAAGGTGCTCAAGCTGCCGCCCCCCCCCCGGGGCGCTGCGCCTCAGCCCCCAGCTCACCCGCGCCTCCAAAATCCCGTGCCGCAGCGGGAACCCCGAAGCGTCGCCAGCACTCAGCCGCCGCGCCTCCCCCGACGCCCCCCCCCGAACCCGGCTCCCCCGAGCCCCCCGTCTTCCCCCTGCCCTGCGCCTACGAGGTGGCCGAGCAGCCGCCGGGACCCCCTGGCTGCGGGGAGCGGGCGTCTGCGTCACCCCCCAGCACCCGCCGCAGCGCGGGGGGCTCAGCGCCCTCCCGCCGCCCTGGCAAGAAGCCCCCCGAGCCGGGCTACCTGCCCTTCAAGGAGCGCCTGGCCGCCCTGGGCAAGCTCCGGGGGGCCGAGGGCCGCGAGCCCCCTGGCCCGGGGCGGCCCGAGCCGCGCCCTCCGCCCCGGGGGGGGCTTGGGGGGCAGCCTGAAGCACCCCGAGCCGGCGCACGGCGGGGAGCCCCTGGCACGGTGCTACTCCTCAGGCTCCATGGGCGAGCCTGGCAAGGCGGGGGGTGGCAAGGGGCGTCTCGCTGGTGGCAGGACCCCGCCGCGAGCTCCGCCGGCCCCCCCCTCCAAATCCTCCCGCAGCCCCCACGGCAGCCCCACCAAACTGCCCACCAAGGCGAGCGCCGGCAAAGCGGCGACGCCGCGAGGCGAGGAGCCGGCGGGGGCCAAGGCGGCGACGGCCCCCCACAAAACGCCGCCGTCGGGCCCCGAGCCCCCCGGCGCCGCGGCGGGGCACTCGGCCATCGAGGAGAAGGTGATGAAGGGCATCGAGGAGAACGTGCTGCGGCAGGAGCGGGCGCCGGCGGGCGAGGCGAAGGCGAAGGCCGCGGGCGGGCTGGCCAGCTGGTTCGGGCTGCGGCGCAGCAAGCTGCCGGCGCTGAGCCGGCGCGGCGGTGACGGTGGCGGCGGCCGCGGGCGGGATTGGGCCGGGACGCCGTCGCCGTTGAGGCGGGAGGTGAAGTTGGCCGCCCGCAAGCTGGAAGCCGAAAGCCTCAACATCTCGAAGCTGATGGAGAAGGCGGAGGATCTGCGGAAGGCGCTGCGGGAGGAACACGCCTTCCTCCAGGGGCTGGCCTTGGAGAAGGGGCGACCGCACGGACCCCCCCGCGGCCCCGGCCCCCTCCCCGTGATGTACCAGGAGGTGACGGCCGAGACCTTCATGCAGCAGCTGCTCGACAGGTCGGTGCCCGCCCTTGTCCCCCCTGCGAGTTGTGGGGAGGTTGGTGGGTGCCCCGACGTGTTGTTGTCCCCAGGGTGGACGGCAAGGACGTGCCCTACGAGAGCCGCCTGGAGCACAAGCGGGAGCTCTGCGACCTCCGGCGCGTCCCCCCCGACGCCAAAGACCCCCGGCTCTGCCGCCCGCCCCGCAACGGCATCGTGGGACACCTGCGGGAGCCCCCTGACAAGGTGAGACCCCCAACCTCCCACGCTTCCTCTGCCTGTGCACCCCACTCCTAGGCAGGAGGGGGCCACCCCACGGCCGCTCACCCTCTCCCCCCTCGCTCCAGGTGCCCAACGTGGGGCTCCGGGACGAGCTGCCGTCGGACGAGAGTTTGTCAGAGTCGGGGACGTCGCAGCACTTTGCTGGTGAGGGGGGTGTCAGGGTGGGGAGGGAATGTTGGGGGGCACCAGGGCGGGGGGGGCGTCCTCCCATCCCGGTGCTGACTCCCCCCTCCTCGTGCCAACAGCCTGCGGGTCGCTGACGCGGACACTGGACAGCGGGATCGGCACCTTCCCCCCTCCGGATTATGGGGGCGTCCCCGCCAAGAGCGCCCCCAAAGCTCGGGCTCGCCCCGAGGCGCTGCCCGGCGCCGTGCCGCCACGGCCGCCCGCTGTCACCAAAGTGCCGCGCAAGGCCCGGACGCTCGAGCGGGAGGTGCCCAGCGCCGAGGAGCTGCTCGTGGCTGGCAAACACCGGAGCGCCCCGGCCTGTCGCCCCCTGGCTCCTCCCGGCCCCCCTGGCCACCGCGGCGCCCCCCAAGGTCGGTGTCCCTGGGGACAGGGTGGGCACGTGAGGGTCTGGCAACGGTGGTGGGTGTGTGCCCGTGAGGTGTAACAGGGGGCTTGGCACCCCGGTGGGGAGGTGGGGGTCCCTGGAGGCCAGCACTGACCCCCCTGGCCCCCCCATTTTCCCCACAGACGCCGATGATGCCGCCGGGAAGCCGCGGCGCGTCCAACAGGGCAAGAACTGGACCTTCCCCAACGCCAAAGGCTGCAGCGCTGCCGACCCCTTCCTCAGCCCCCCCGGGGAGCTTGAGGGGCTGCACCGGCCCCCTCTGGTAAGTTGTGGGAAGGGGATCCAGGGAGTGGGGGATTGCAGGAACAGTGCCCCCCCCCCCCCCCAGCCCCACCTCACCACCCCGTCCCTCGCCAGGCGCCCGTGTGCAGCCTGTCGGGGCGTCGAGGGGCGTCCCCAGAGGCCCCCCCACCGCTGCCCCCCGCCCTGAGCGCCAGCAGCAGCCGCACGCCCAGCGCCTCGGACGTGGGGGACGAGGGCAGCACGGAGGCCCGCTCGCGGGACGGGGGGCACGGCCCCCCCGGGCTGGAACACTCCGAATCGCTCAGCGACTCGCTCTACGACAGCCTCTCCTCCTGCGGCAGCCAGGGCTGAGCCCCCGCCTCTGCGCCCCGGCCGCACTCGCACGTCTTCCACATGCCCACCGCCCCCCCCGCCGCTGCCCCCCATTCCCAGGGGTGCTGCCTGGGTCCGAGGGGTCCCAATGCCCCATTCTCCCCGCTCCCCAGCTCTCTCCGATGGTGCTATCGCAGTGTACAGCCCCCGCCAACAGGTTTTTACCTCAATAAAGCCACCCTCCCCTGGTTTATTTATATACGTTACTGTGGAGCCACTGTCGTCTCTGTGTTCTGGGGGGGGGGAGAAGCAAAAGGGGGGGGCAAGAGCTTCGAGTCTGAGCATTTTATTGAATCGTCCCGGCGCACGACGAGAGGCGACGGCGGGATGGGGAGGGGGGAGCTCGGAATCAAAAATCATTGGCCCTGGTTTTTTCCTGTTTTCGGTTCTTGGCACTGAAGGAGAGGCTCCTCCTTGGAATTTGGCTTCAAGGGGGGGGGGTCTTGCTGCCCCCCCAGGCTGGCATGGGGGGTGCCCCACAGCCGCCTGGGTCGGGGGGGATAACACCCCGGCTGCAACAGCGCGGTGGGGATTTGCTGCCCGTGGGGGACGGGGAGAAACCTCCAGAGAAATCTCACATGTGGGTGACAAATCCGAGGGCTTTGGGCAGGGGGGGGGGAACCCGGGGGGGTGGGGGGGGGGAGGTGAACTCCAGCAGACTCCGCAGATCGGCCGGTTTCCAATCAAAGAGAAGCTAAACGAGAGGGAAAAAATAAAACCCCACAAGGTGCGAAAGCTTCTGGGCTGCTCTTCATCGGCAGCAAAGCGCGACCCCTTTAATGAACTGGAGGCGGGTGGGGGCAAGGGGGGGGTGGGGGGGGACACGGGAACCCGACGGGGGGACAGCTCCACCTCGGCCTGGAGCCGCTTCACTGCTTCTCCTTCTTCTTCTTCTTCTGCAAGAGGAGAGGCCACCGGTGACTGCCGGGGCAGGGACCCCCGTCCCCCCTCCCTGCAGGGGGCAGGTTTGTGTGTGTCCCCCCACCCAAATCAGCTCTCCCAGGGGACCCTCGCCCACCTCGGTCATGCCCAGGATCATCAGGAGCTCCCGGAAGATGTCGACGAAGTCGAGGAAGAGATCGACGCAGTGCCTGCAAGGAGGGAGAGAGGAAGGGGTGCGCTCGGGGGGGCCCGTCCCCCCCTGCGTGTCCTCCCCCCTCCAGGTGCGCCCCTCTCCCCAGCGCGCACCAGATGTAATCCTTGTCGCCGTTCTCCGCCTTCTCGATGATGAGCTGCGTGTCGAAGAGCACGAAGCCGCACATGATCATCAGCCCCAGGTAGAGGTTGGCCTGCGGGGAGGAGAGGGGATGTTAAGGTGGGGACACACACACACACACACACAGAGGCCTGTGTTGGCGTCACCCGCAGGAGCTGACGTCTGTCTGCGCGTCTGTCCGTCCGCGCACCCCGGCAGGGACTCACCGTGAAGAGCCAAGAGGACCCCAGGAAGGCGTTAAGCACGGAGGAGAGAAGCAGCAGGGTGAGGCCGGAGAAGAGGAAACCTGCGGGCAGAGGGCAGGGAGTGAGGCCTGGCCCCGCCGGGGGGCGCCCCCCGCCCCCTGCAGGGAGCCCCCACCTCCCTCCCACCCCGAGTTCTCGACCCCCCTCTCACCTCCCAGGTAGAGGAAGCTGCGGCGCCGGGCGTACAGGGCGCTCAGCGAGAAGCAGGCGAAGATGGTGGCGGTGCCCAGGAAGGCCGTGGGGATGATGCTGGGAGAGAGAGGAGGAGGGGGGTGAAGGGGGCTCGGGGGGCAGCGGCGGGGGGGGCCAGGGGGTGTCACGCTCCTACCTGGGGTTGATGGAGATGCACATTTCCAGGAGGGGTCCCAGGTTGATGCCTGGAAGGACAAGCAGCGTGTCACTTGAGCCGGTCAGGGCCGTGTCGGGGTGCTTGTCCCCCCTCCTCCACGGGACTCTGGGGGGGGGTCCCACAGGACCTGGGGAGGGGGGAGGTTCCCCGGTGCCCACCTACCCATGAGGAAGGCGAAACCCGCCAGCATGCCCAGCCTCTTCTGCTCCGTCTCGCGGCTGTGCGGGGTGGCCGTCAGCCAGATCATCAGCCCCAGCGCGCCCAGGCCGGTCAGCAGGCTGAACTGGGGAAGGGGAGGAGGGGACAGGAGAGGCAGGTGGGGTGGCGCGGGCAGTGGGGGCGCGAGCAGGGGGGCCACCCGCGGCACCCCGAGGACCCCTCACCTGGAAGAGATGGGTCACCACGTTGATGTAGGAGCCCGCGGCCGCCACGAACATGCAGAGGGCGAAGCTGGCGTAGACCCTCTTCAGGTGCTCCTGGGTAGAGGCCGAGCTGCGGGCGAGGAGGCGGGAGGGTGGTGAGGCTGGCGCGACCCCCGTCCGAGCCCCTAAACCCGAGCCCGGCCCGCCCGACGCGTCACTTACATGTGGGAGAACTTGAAGAGGGCGTCGAAGTTGATGTTTCGGTCGAAGACGTTCATGGTGCCGAGCTGGGAGGGGGCCCACCGGCCGCTTCGCAGAGGTGCAAGCTGCGGGAGAGGGGGGGGGAGCTGCTCAGGGCGGGGATGCTCTGCAGGCCCCTCAAGCTCCCGTGGGGGGGGCTCAGAGTGAGCCAAGGACCCGCGTGCAGCTCGGGACCGGGGCGCCGGGGCCCTCCTGGCCCAGCTGGTGCAAGCGCCGGGGGCTGTTGCGAGCCCGGGGCTGTCCCCGGGGAGGCCGCGAGCCCGCGGGAGCGCCGCCGGCAGCTGGAAAGCGTCTTTGTGCCAGGCTGCTATTAGCGCCCGTAATGACGTCCCCGGAGGAGGCTCCGGCGGCACGAAGCTCCCCGCGGGGCCTCCTCCTCCTCCTCGCCCCTTCCCGGCCCGGCCGGCTCGGCTGGTGCTGCTTGTCCTGGCACCCGCGGGAGCCCGACCAGCCCGGCGAGTCGCCTGTCCCCGAGGTGCGGCAGGGACCCGACCGGCCGGGGCAGGGCAGGCTGCGGGGGCGTCAACCGGCCGCCCCGGCGGAGGGAGGTGCCTGGGGTCTCCCGCCTCGGGTGCCGGTGTCGCCCCAGCACCGGGGCAGAAGGGGCTCGGTTCTCACCGGCGCCCCCGCACCCACGGGGGCCTGGGGCCTCGAGCGGGGGGGGTGACACCCTCCTGGAGGGCGGCGGCGACACCGAATTTCATCAGGCAGGGCCGGCCCCCTCCGCGGGGACGCTCCGGGTGGCGGCGGGGCAGGACCCGGGCACTCGGCCCGCGGCTCCGTCGGTGTCGCCGGTGCCGCCCCCGGGCGGCGCCGTCCCTGGGTAACCGGAAGGGACCTTTACCCGCCAGCGCCTGCCCCGGGCACCCCGGGGGGGGCAACCCCCGATCCCCCCCTCCCCTCGCTGCGGCCGCTCCCCGGTTCCAGGTGTTGCCCCGACGGGGGGGGGCGGACCCGCGGGGCCCCCGGGGTGAGGCCCGCTGGGGGGGGGGGGCGGTGCAGGGGCCGGCTGGGCCCCCCCCCTGGGTGAGGCCTGGGCGGGGGGGGGCGAGGGGCGGTGCCCGGTACCGCGGCCGCCGCCAGGGCCCCGGGGAGCGGCGGGACCCCCCCGGCCAGGCCGGGCCCCCCCCTCCTCCGCCGCCGCGGCGCCCCCGCCCTCACCTGCGCGGCTCCGCCGTCCGTGCCAGGCCTCGACCGGACGCCACTCGGCCACACCCCCCGGCTCCCATTGGCGGGCTGGCGGCGGCGGCCCGCCCCCCGCGTCTCTCTATTGGCTCGCCGCCGCTAAGGTGGGGGCGGGGCGAGGCGAGCCGTTGCCGCCTCCTATTGGCGGCCGGCCGCGCCCGAGCGCCACCGTTGGCCGGGCGCCCCCTCCAGCTCCCCCGCACAGAAGCTCGACGTTGATTGGCTGGGGCAGACGCGGTACGACCAATCGGCATCTCCCGCTCGCTGCCCTTTACCTTTCCGGCGCCCCCTGGCGGATCCGCGGGCGGCCGCACCGGGAGGGGCGGGGCCCGGTAGGGCGGGGCCGGGGGGCGGGGCCGGGCGGGGCGGGGCCGGGCGGGGCCGGGAGGCGGCGGCGGCGGCGGCGGCCGGACGCGACGGCTGAGCCTCCCCCGCCGCCCCCCGGTGCCTGGGCCGGGGATGGGGAACGTGGAGAGCGCGGACGGGGAGGCGCTGCCCCGCGGGGGCCCGGGAACGGCGGCGGCCCCGGGGGGTCCCGGGCTGCTCGCCCCGGGGAAGATGCCGATGCCGGAGCCCTGCGAGCTGGAGGAGCGCTTCGCCTTGGTGCTGGTGAGAGAGCCGACCCCCGCTGGGTCCCGCCGGTTCCCGCTGCGCCCCCCCGGTCCGCCCCGACTCGGGACCCCTCTCGGCAGGACGCGCCCCGCCGCCGCGTTCCTCTCCCGGAGTCCGGCTGCGGGGCCCCCGGGCGGGCGGGCGCCACCGGGGACGGCACCGGCGCCCGGAGGGACCGGGGGCGGGCTGGGAAGGGCCGTGCCCGCGGGGATGGGCAGTGGCCGCGGGGCGGGGGGCAGCCCCGAGGGAAGCGCGTCCCGGGACAGCCCCCGGGGGGGGGGTGACGCCACTCCCGGTGCCCCTGGGTGGGGGGGCCCTTCGTCCCCGGGGTTTTTGGAGCGGGGAAAGTCCCGTGGAGGCGGTGAACGGGCTGGACGAGGGGTCCCCGTGGGCGTGGGTGCCCGGTGTGTCCCCGGACCGCTGTCACGGCCGGGGCGGTGGCCTTCCCGCAGCCGTCACCGGACAAAGCTCGGCGGTCACCCCCTTCTCCGGTGCCACCGGGACTGCCGGTGAGACCACGGGCCTTAGCGCGTCCCACCGGCGCCTGGCTCGTGGCCCATCCGCGGGACCGGGGGGGGAGACGCGCACACACCGGTGGGGACGCCCTGGCCGGGTGACACCCGTGGCCCCCGGCCCCCCCCGATGGTGACCGGAGCCAACGGAAGCCGCGTCCGGGCAGGAAATGCCGAGTTTTGTCCCACGGGGCTCCGGGAGCCAGAGCCGAGGGGGGCTACCGGCGAGGGGGGGGGGGCACCGGTACACCCACCGTGGCACCGGGGGCGAGGGACAACCGCCGGCGGGGCCGTTGCCCGTTCCCGCATCCCACGCGGGGCGGATGCGGCGGCCAGTCCCGGCGGGGGATGACGCATCCGGGACCGGGGGAGGGGGGATTCTGGGGGTTCTCCCGGTGCCGTCACCCCCCCGAAATCCCCCCTTTCTCCCCACGGCGTCGCCCAGTCCCGGCTACTGCTGGGGAGGAAAATATTTCATCATGTGATGGGGCTGCAGCGCCGGCGGCCCCCGCACGGCCGGGATCCGGTTGTCCCCGGGGTGGGGGGGCTCCCCTCCGGCCTCTGGGAGCGGCGGGAGGGGGCACCGAGTCCCGGGACACCCGGTGCGGGGCGGTGGCGGAGGAAGTGCCCGACCGGGAGCGGCCCCGCTCCCGCCACAAAGGCAGGAAGCCGAGCGGCGGGAACACCGGGGAGGGCGGCTGCGCTTCAAAGCCCCCCCCCCTCCCCGCCCCCGGTACCCCCCTCCCGGGGCCTCCGTGTGCCGCCGCCTCCATCCCCGGCGGCCTCGTGGTTTTGCCACAGTGCACGAACAAACGGAGCCCCGGGGGGGCGGGCGGAACCGTCCCCGGGGCGATTTCGGGGGGGACCCGGCGGTGCCGTCCCTGCTCCCGTGGGACTGTGCGTGTGTGTCCCGTCCCCCCCCGCCGGGGGTGACCGGCCTCGCCCAGGCTCTGCCCCGGTTTCCTGCAGCTCCGCGGGGCCGGGATGCCCCAGGGAGGGATAATTTTAGCTGCCGCGGGACGGGCGGAGCACCGGCACCTCCCGGTTGCGGCGCTAACGGTGCCGCCGTCACGGTGGCGTCGCCGAGCCCGTGGCCGTGCGACGTTCCCGGTTCCCCTCGTGGCATCCCACCGGTGATCCCGGCTCCCCGGGGAGGGGACCGCCGTGAAGATGCCCCGGTGACCCGGGGAGCCGCGGTCGGCGAGCGGAGGCTGCGGTTTGCCGGCGAGGAAGCAGACGCAGACAGGAAGGACGTGTCGGAGATTCGGTGGCACCAGTGCCCACCAGTGCTTCCCAGTGCCGTCCCGTGGGGCTGGGTTTACTTGGGGGGGTGACAGTGTCACCATGTCCCCAGGGGTGACCCCTCCACTTCTACCCCCAGAGCTCCATGAACCTGCCCCCAGACAAAGCCCGGCTGCTGCGCCAGTACGACAACGAGAAGAAGTGGGACCTCATCTGCGACCAGGTGGGGGGGCTGGGGGAAGGCGTGGGGGGCCCCGGGGGGGGCCGTGCTGACTTGCTGGTGTCACTGACACCCCCTCTGTGCCCCCCAGGAGCGGTTCCAGGTGAAGAGCCCTCCCCACGCCTACATCCAGAAACTGCAGAGCTTCCTGGAGCCAGGGGTCACACGGAAGGTGAGGGGCTTGGGTGGGCACCCGGAGGGGTTCCTGGGGGGGTCCGAAGGGACTTGGAGGTCCAGGGAGGTCCACAGCTCAGCCTGCCTCTGTCCCCCAGAAGTTCAGGAGGAGGGTGCAGGAGTCAACCAAGGTCTTGCGTGAGCTCGAGATCAGCCTGAGGACGAACCACATCGGGTGAGCGCGGGGTCCCGGGGCGGGGTGCAGGGTCCCAGGGCAGGGTATGGGATCCAGGGCAGGGTGTGTGGTCCTGGCCCTGGCCACGCCGCAGCTGCAGGGGAAGTCGGAGGTGCTCCAGGAACTGGTCGGTTCCTGCCCCGACCATGCCAGGGGCAGGTCCCAGGGGCGGCCGGGCCGGCGATGACGCCCCGCAGGGAGCGCCACGGCTGGATCCTGCCCGGCTCCTCCCGTCCCCGAGCCGGTTGCACCCCGACCGAGGGGAGCACACCGGAGCTGTGTGCGCTGGCCGGAGGGATGGGGACGTCACCGGCGGGTGGCCGTGCCCGTGTGCTCGGGGCGGCTCGTGCATGTGGCGGGCTGGGCCCCACCGCAGCCGCGCCGTTCGGCCCTTCCCTGCCCGAAAATAGCAGCAGCCGGAGACAGGAAACTGGCTGGGGCGAGGGGCTGGCACCGGCAGGAAAGGGGTGGCTCTGGCCCCCCCGGACCCCCCTCATCTCCTGCTGCTGGCAGGGCTGCCGGCAGACACGGAGACCCCGAAGGCACACACGCGCCCCACCGTGCTCGCAGCTGTCCCGGGTGCATCCTTTTCTGCACCCTCACACCCTGCCGAGGAACACCCCAAAGTCCCCAGGGGTGGCCAGGGTGGGGATAAACCCCCCAGCACCTGGCTCAGCTTCCCGCCTTGCACCCGGGGCCGCGCCCTCCCCACCCTGCAGCCGGCAGATAAAGCCGCGCTGGCACCGACGATAGTGGAGGAGCTGCAACTGCCACCAGAGCCCCGCAACGCCCCATTACCCCCTCCCCATCCCTGCGCCAGGCTGGGGGTCCCCACGGTTGGGGGGCACAGTGCTGGGGGAGGGCTCCCCTGCCTCCTGCGGCTCCTGACAGGTGCCTGGTGCTGCAGGTGGGTGCGAGAGTTCCTCAACGATGAGAACAAGGGGCTGGACGTGTTGGTGAACTACCTGTCCTTCGCCCAGTGTGCTGTGATGTGAGTAGGGTGCAGGGGGCAGGTCCCTGGGGTGTAGGGAGGGGGGTCTGTGGCGTGCAGGGGAGTCCCTGGGGTGCAGGGACCTGGGATGTGGAGGGTCCCAGCGCCCCGTGGCAGCTCCCAGCTGCGGGCGGCCGATACCGCTCGGCACCTTATCGGCACGGGCAAGGCCTGTCCGGCAGCGTGGGGACCTTGCCCGCCGTGGGGTCCCGAGGGACACGGGATGCTGGGGGTCCCGGGACCCCCTTCCCCTTCCGCCTCTCTCTGCCGCTACCCGCTTCAGCGCTTGCCGCGGTGGCTGCGCTGCTCTGTGCCGAAGCCGTGTTTCCCCCTCCCCTTCCCCGCGCGCGTGTCCCCCACCCCAGGTTGGATTTTGAGGGCCTGGAAGGCGGCGAGGACGGCGCGCTGGAGAAGCTGCGCGCCTGGAGCAGGTCCATCGAGGATCTGCAGCCCCCCAGCGCCCTGCCCGCCCCCTTCGCCAGCAGCCTCGCCCGCTCCGCCCGCCAGACCGCCCTACGGTACGTACCCGCCGCCGGCGGTGCCGTGCCCTGGCCTGTGCCACGAGGGTCTGTCCGTGCCCTGATGCTTGCGAGGCTCAGCACCACGCTGCCATGCTGCATGCCGTGCCATTGTCACCCGGGCTGTGCAGCACCGTGACACGGTGTGTGCCACACCGAGCACCGTCCTGCTGTTGTCTGTTCTGTGCCATGGGCTGTGCAAAATCCTGCCTGTGGTGCACGCCGTGCCGTGCACCATCCTGCTGGGTCCTGCACCATCCTGCCCGTGGTGTGGGCCAGGCCAAGCGCCATCCCGCTGTGGTGTGTGCCGCGCCATCGTGCGTGGTGACACGCGCCATCCTGCCCGTGGTGCCGGTCCCTGGGCCGTGCACCATCCCGTGCGTGCTGCCTGCCACGTCGCACACGCCTGCTGAGCTTGCGCGGCCGTGCCAGGGCATGTACCACGGCATGTGCCACATCCTGCGCTGCCTCGCGTGCCACCTCGGCGCCGCCATCCCCGTCCTGCCCGCGTCCTCGCGGCCACGCTGCCTCTGCTCGCCCCCCCCGCTCTGGCTCTGCCCCCGCGCCCCGGGGTAACGCGCCCCGTCTCTGCTTCCAGGGCCGGGGCCCCCCCTCTCTGGCTGCGCTCTCTCTCTCTCTTCTGCGTTCCTGCCTCGCCGCTCGCCCGCCGGGTAAGTACCGGCTGCCCGGGGCCGGCGCTCACGGCGGCTTCGCTCCGCGTCTCCTCTGTCCCTGTCGCCCTCCGACCGCTTCTCTCTGCCTCTCCCCTTCCGAAAGCCAACGCTGTCCCCACACTGGTCCCGGTTGCGCGCTGACAGTGCAGCACCGGCCGGTGCTCACCGGCGTCCCGTGTCCCCCTCCAGCTACGGCACGCTGCCGAGCCGCAGGGCGCTGAAGAACTCGCGCCTGGTGAGCCAGAAGGACGACGTCCACCTCTGCATCATGTGTCTCCGGGCCATCATGAACTACCAGGTACCGCGCCACCGCCGTGGGGTGCAGGGGGACCACGTGGCGATGCCACCGCGCTGTCCCCGCTGACGCAGTCCCCGCTCTGTCCCCCTAGTATGGCTTCAACCTGGTCATGTCCCATCCTCACGCAGTCAACGAGATCGCCCTGAGCCTCAATAACAAGAACCCGAGGTGAGGTGGGGGGATCTGGTAGAGGTGATGGGGGGGGTCTCGGTGCTGGTCCCGGTGCTGGGTGGGTGTGACGGTGCCGGTGCTGTTCTGCCCTAGGACGAAGGCGCTGGTGCTCGAGCTGCTGGCGGCCGTGTGCCTGGTGAGGGGGGGCCACGAGATCATCCTCGCTGCCTTCGACAACTTCAAGGAGGTACAAATGGATTGGGGAGGGGAGTGGGCAGGCTGGAATGAGAGGGGAGTAAACCAGGAGGGAGAGGGGACCAGGCTGGGATGGGGGCACTGGGGACACCAGGATCAGGGACAAGGACCCCAGGAATGGGGGACACCAGGACCAGGCCAGGATTAGGGGACTGGAGCCCGGGGATGGGGGGGAGATGCAGTGGCTGGGGGGGCAGTGACAAGCCAGGTTAACCCCGTGTCTGCCGCCCGCTCAGGTCTGCAAGGAGAAGCACCGCTTCGAGCGGCTCATGGATTACTTCCGCAATGAGGACAGCAGCATCGACTTCATGGTGGGACACCCGGTCCTGGGCGAGGAGGGGAGGGCTTTTGGGATGGGGGGAAACACTTTTGGTGACGCCAGCCCTGCCCACAGGTCGCCTGCATGCAGTTCATCAACATCGTGGTGCACTCGGTGGAGGACATGAACTTCCGCGTCCATCTCCAGTACGAGTTCACCAAACTGGGGCTGGAGGAGTTCCTGCAGGTACGGGGGGAGGTCGGGGGCCGCCACCCCAAGGAGCCCCCCCCCGCCTCGTCCCTGACGCCGCCCCAATGCCCACAGAAGTCGAGGCACACGGAGAGCGAGAAGCTGCAGGTGCAGATCCAGGCGTACCTGGACAACGTCTTTGACGTGGGGGGGCTGCTGGAGGACGCCGAGACCAAGAACGTGGCCCTGGAGAAGGTGGAGGAGCTGGAGGAGCATCTGTCCCACGTACGTGAGCCGGCGGCAGGGGGACACGGGGCTGTTGCATCCCCTCCCGGGCTCTGGCTTTGCCCCCAAGCAGGGGGTCTCTGAGCTGATATCACGGCCGTGTCCCCCCCGCAGCTAACGGAGAAGCTGCTGGACCTGGAGAATGAGAACATGATGCGGGTGGCGGAGCTGGAGAAGCAGCTGCTGCAGCGGGAGAAGGAGCTGGAGGTGGTCAAGGTGGGTTGGGGCGACTGTGGGGAAGTGGGAGCAGGGTCCCAGGGCTCCCCCCCCTCCACCCCAGCCTGACGCTCACCTGTCCCCAGGAGACCTACGAGCACACAAACCACCAAGTGCACACGCTGCGGCGGATGATCAAGGAGAAGGATGAGGCTTTCTGGCGACGCTACGGCTCCGAGCCGCCCCCCGTGCCAGGCGCCGAGCCCCCTCCCCAGCCTGAGCCTGAGCTCCCGGAGGAGGCCCTGCGGCTCCCCGTCCTGCCCCCCCGTGGAGGCTGCACCCCCTCCGCCTCCACCCCCCACCCCCGCTGCCACCCCCTGCGCCCCCGCTCCCAGGTGAGAATGGGGCACCCCCGAAACTTGGGGTGTCCCCAGGATGGTGGGGTGGGAGGGGGGCTTCTGGGGTGTCCCTGCTGCTGGGACACTCCCGAGGCTGGGGGGAGAGCCCCATAACTGGGCGATCCCCCATTGGGCCACGGTCTCACCCTCTTGTCCCTTCACAGGCAAGTGCCCCCCGGCTCCGCCACTACCGGGGGCTTCGCCCTCCATCGCCCTCACCGTGGGGCTCTCGGGTAGGTGGGGGCGGTGCAGGGACAGGGCGGGCACGGGGAGGGGGTTGCAGGCAGCCTGGTGTCAGGGGTGCAGTCTCCAGGCATGGTGGCATGGGGATGGGGAGTCCCTGGGGGTGGTGACAGCCCAGGGGCTCGGGATGAGCACGAGGACGTGTCCGCTGGCGGGGGCTGAGCCATTTCCTGCCCCGCCGGCAGCCATCCGGATCAAGAAGCCCATCAAGACCAAATTCCGCCTGCCCGTCTTCAACTGGACGGCGCTGAAGCCCAACCAGATCAGCGGGACGGTGTTCAGCGAGCTGGACGACGAGCGGGTGCTGGAGGTGAGCCCGGGACCCCCAGCCCCAGCGCCTGGGTGGGTGCCGCCACCGCTTCTGAGCTCCCCCACCCGCAATCCCGCCAGGACCTGGACCTGGAGCGCTTCGAGGAGCTCTTCAAGACCAAGGCGCAGGGTCCGGCTCTCGACCTCGTCTGCGCCAAGAACAAGGCGTCGCAGAGGGCGGCCAGCAAGGTGACGCTGCTGGAGGCCAACCGCGCCAAGAACCTGGCCATCACCCTGCGCAAGGCGGGACGCAGCACCGACGAGATCTGCAGGGCCATCCACACGTACGGGGCCCCGCGCCTGGGGTGGGGGTGGGGGGTTAGGTGGGGTGCAGGGGATGCAGGAGGGCTGGCTGGGGTACAGGGGAGCCGGGCAAGGTGTGTGTGTGTGTGTGGATTGGGGTGCAGGGGTTTCCAGGAAAGACACAAGAGGGCTCTTTGGGGTGCAGGGGAGCCAGACAAGGTGCAGGGGGGCTCCTTCGGGTGCAGGAGAGCCAGACAAGGTGTAGAGGGGGGTGGATTAGGGTACAGAGGGTCAGGCAAGATGCATGGGGGCTTGCTGGGGTGCAGGGGGGTCCAGGCAGGGTGCAAGGGGGCTGTTTGGGGTGCTGGGAGCCCAGGCAGGGTGTCGGGGGGCCAAGCAAGTGTCCAGAGGTCTGGCTGCGGGGTGCAGGGGCCGGTCGGGGTGCAGCCGGCGAAGCGGTCCCCGACGAGCATGGCGGTGGCGGGGGCAGGTTCGACCTGGTGACGCTGCCGGTGGATTTCGTGGAGTGCCTGATGCGGTTCCTGCCGACGGAGGCGGAGGTGAAGGCGCTGCGGCAGTACGAGCGGGAGCGCAAGCCGCTGGAGGAGCTGGCGGACGAGGACCGCTTCATGCTGCAGTTCAGCAAGGTGGAGCGGCTGCCCCAGCGCATGGCCATCATGGCCTTCCTCGGCAACTTCGCCGAAAACCTCCAGATGCTGACGCCGGTACGGAGCCGGGGAGAGGGGGAATCGCAGCCACTGCGGGGTGCTTGGACCCGCCACCCCGGCTGAGCCCCCCTCTCCCGTCCCCCTGCAGCAGCTCAATGCCATCATCGCGGCCTCGGCCTCCGTCAAGTCCTCCCAGAAGCTGAAGCACATGTTGGAGGTGAGCGTGGGGAGGGCTGGGGGACGTGGGGACAAGCTGGGCTGGAGTCCTGCCCTCCGTCCTCGCTGCCACTCCTCCCTGAGCCCCTGTGCTGTTCCCCTGCAGATCATCTTGGCGCTGGGCAACTACATGAACAGCAGCAAACGCGGCGCCGTCTACGGCTTCAAACTGCAGAGCCTGGACCTGGTGGGAACCGCCCCCCATCCCGACCCGGTGGGAACCCTGTGGGGGCTCCCGTTCTTCAGCCCTGACACCCCCTCCTAAATCGTCCCCGCAGCTCCTGGACACCAAATCGACAGACAGGAAGATGACGCTGCTGCATTTCATCGCGCTGACGGTGCGGGAGAAGTACCCCGAGCTGGCCACCTTCTGGCAGGAGCTGCATTTCGTGGAGAAAGCGGCCGCAGGTGCCCCCCACCTCGTCCCCGCATCCCCACCTGTGCGTCCCCCGGCCTCGGGGCGGCCGCGGGCTCCCCCCCCGACCCGTCCCCGTGGTGTCCCCGCAGTGTCTCTGGAGAACGTGCTGCTGGACGTGAAGGAGCTGGGCCGGGGGATGGAGCTGCTGCGGCGGGAGTGCGGGCAGCACGAGGCCGGCGTCCTGCGCGCCTTCCTGGCCGCCAGCGAGGGCAAGCTGGAGCGGCTGCAGAAGGACGCGCGCACGGCCGAGGTGAGGGCGGCCTTGGCGAGCATGCCGGGCTTTGCACGGCCCTCGTGCATGACCCGTGTCCACATCTTGCTTTAGACACTCCTCGTGCACACCTGCCTTGCTTTGCACGGCCCTCGTGCACGTCTGCCTCAGCACAGCCCTTGTGCACGCCGTGCCTCGCACGCCCCTCGTGCCAGGGCAGAGGGGGGCTGCGTGGAGCCCCTCAGTGACCGCCCCGTCCCCCTCGCCAGGACGCCTACAACACCGTGGTGCGGTATTTCGGCGAGAGCCCCAAGACGACCCCCCCGTCCGTCTTCTTCCCGGTCTTTGTCCGGTTTATCCGCTCCTACAAGGTGAGGAGGGGGTGGGAGAGGACACGCGGGGTGGTGGGGGAGGGATTCGGTGACACCAGTGCTGGGATTCCCAACGGTGTCCCCCGCCCCGGCAGGACGCGGAGCAGGAGAACGAGACGCGGAAGAAGCAGGAGGAGGTGATGCGGGAGAAGCTGCTGGCGCAGGAGGCTAAGAAGCAGGAGAAGGTGAGTGGGGAGGGAGGGTCAGCACGTGTCTGGGGGGACAGTCCTCCCCGCAGAGGGGACCCCCATGTCCCACCGTGCCCCTCCCTCGCAGCGCAACAAGTGGCAGCAGCAGGAGCTGATCGCGGAGCTGCGCCGGCGCCAGGCCAAGGACCATCGCCCCGTCTACGAGGGCAAGGACGGCACCATCGAGGACATCATCACCGGTACGGGCCCCCTCGCGCCCCCCCGCCAACGCGGCGCCGGGGCCAGCGGGGGCTGACGTCCCCCTGTGTCCATCCCATCCCCCCCACCCCCCTGCCCCTGCCCCCCCTGCAGCGCTGAAGAGCGTCCCCTTCACGGCGCGCACCGCCAAGCGCGGCTCGCGCTTCTTCTGCGACCCGTCCCACCACGACGAGTCCAGCTGTTAGCGCAGGTACCGCCGGCATGGACGGACCCCCGGAGCCCCTCGGCCCCGCATGCCCCCTCCTGCACGCCCCCCCCGCCCCGCATGCCGTCACCCCGGGGTGCCCAGCACCCCCTCCCACACCCCGCCTGCTGTGGAGCAGGGTCCTGGCGCGGGATCCCAGTGCAAGGCTGGATCCCAGTGAGGGTCCTGGTGCCAGACTGGGGTTCCAGCACAGGGTCTTTGCTGCACTGTGGGGTCCCAGTGCCACGCTGGATCCCAGCACAGGGTCCCAGTGCCACGCTGGATCCCAGCACAGGGTCCCAGTGCCACACTGGATCCCAGCCCAGTGCCAGGAGGTCTGGCCTGGATCTGCCTCAGTCTGGGGGGGGTCACCCAGAACAAACCCCCCCCCCAGGCTCCCCCTGACTCTGTCCCTTCCCCCCGCAGCGCGCAGGAGGATCCGCCTGTAGCCGAGTGAGGGGACGGACCCCCCAGCCCTGTGTGTGGGGGGGGTCGGGCTGCCTCAGTTTCCCCACGGGTGCGAGGGCAGCGGGGGGCTCTGTTCTACCCCCGGCACAAGGGACATCCCAAGCCACCGTCCTCGCCGCGCAGGTGGGGTCCCTGTCCCCCTCCCCAACCCATCTCGCTGCAGAGACCAAATCCTGCCTCGGGGGCTCAGCACCAGGGGGTGTCCGTTCCCCCCCCACCCCCAGTGGGGTCCCCTTGTCCCCAGGGCGGGGCCACTGCCCAAGGGCCCCCCCCCCTCCCCGCGCTCGTCACTTTGACCACTGATGTGAACACTAATTGCCAAAAGAAACCCAACAACAACAAAAAAGGGACCAAAGCCAGGCTGGGGTGGGACTGGGGGGATGGGGGGGGCAGCAGGATGGTGTCCCCCTCATCCCAGACCCCCCCACCCCACTCCCCCCCCAGTGACTTTTTGTACATGTGAAATATATGGAGTCTTTTACATGCCCACTGCCTGCTTTGGGGGGGGAGCAGAGGCGCAGGGGGGGTCCCAAGTATTTGGGGGCCCCCCAGGTGCTGAGGGTCCCAGGGTGGGAGGGGGGGCCATGAATTTCACGGGACCAGACCCTTAAGCGAGGCTTTGAGGCCGTGTTATTAAAGCCGTGGGATTAAAGGAGGGAGGGAGGGACACACTTTGGAGCGGGGGGGAAGGAAAGATCCCCCCCCACCCCATCACCACTCCAGGGTGGGGCGGCCCCAGTGCAGCCCCAGTTCACCCCAGTGCCAGCAGCTGCGGGGTAGGGGGTGGGGATTGGGAGCATTTTAGGGCTGGGGGGGGGCTGCTGGAAGGGCGGAGGTGTCAGGATGAGAGCTGAGCGTCACCGAGGCAGAGCAACGGGCTGCGGGACCCCCAGTCCTCGCCCCCGGCAGGAGGTTTGGGGCAGGATGCGGCCGTCAGGGCTGGGGGGAGCCGGACACGTCCCCTCGTGGGGGGCAGAAGGGTTTGGGGTTGCAGGATGAGGCTCCGGCCTCTCTGTTGTTGGGGATACGAGGAGCAAGATGCGGCCGCAGACCCCCCTGAGCAGCCCCCGAGCAGCCGTGGGGCAGGATGCGACACCCCCCCCCCCCAAAGGTGGGGCAGGTGCCCAGCCCCCTCCCCAAGTGGCTGCTGCCCCCCGGCCCAGGGATTAGCCCCGAACCAGGGAATAAAAGTTTCCCCTAATCCTCTCGGGGGGGGATTACCAGCGCGGCCGCGCCCACGGCTGCACCCAGCCCCGGCCCTCCCAGCAGCTCCGCTCGCCCCCGTTGCCTTTTCATCCAGCCGCACAAGCCGGGGGTCTTGCGACCCCGCCGACGCCGTCCCCAAGTGCCATCGAAGACTCTGCTGTCCGTCCATCCACCCGTCGTGGGGCCGGCTGTCCATCCGTCCATCCGTGGGGCTGGGGCGCGTCCCTAGGCCCCCTCGGTGCCCCCCTCGGCCTCGTGCGAGGGGCGCCGCTCCCCGCCCTGCGCAGGGGCGGCCGCCAGCCCCTCGGCCTGCAGCAGCAGGTGACAGCCGAGGAAGAAGATGGCGAAGGCGACGGCGAGGCAGAGCACCAGCACGACGGCGATTTGGGCGGCCTCGGCCACCCGCACGTCCCCCCTGGCGCTGGCCTGCGCCAGCGTGGCGTTCATCTCCTCCTCCTCTTCTTCCTCCTCCTCTTCTTCCTTCTCCTCCTCCTCGTCCTCTTCCTCCCGGGAGCGGAGCGCGGGCGTGCGGGGCGGCAGCGGCGACAGACGGGGAGGGTTTAAGTGATGTCAGGGACCGTCTGAGCCGCCCCCGCGGCCCCCCTTGCTCTGCCCAGCAGATGCCCCCCTCGACAGGGGGAAAGCGGCTTTACCGCCCCCTTGCTCGGTGCTGCGGAGGGGTGCAGTCCTCCAGGGAGCGGGGATCACTCCGTCTCCTCCCCTGTGAGGCTGCCCCACTCAGGGTATCGCTCCCGGCGGGGGTGGGCAGCACGGCACCTGGCTCGGGGGCGCGGGGTCAGGGCCCACCCGCTCCGCCGTGGCCCCCGTTTCCCTCCCATCCCACGGGCACCGGCGCTATCAGGCAGCCACGACGTGATCAGACTCTACGTGAAAAGAGAAATACTTTTATTTTCGCCCCGGAGGAGGTGGGGAGCTCATCTCCAGGTGCTGTGCGGGGGGAAAAGGGACGAAGCCAGCACTGGCTGTGCCGTGCAGAGCGAGCTGAGAGCGGTCACTCTCACGTTCAGACGTCACCTCCGCCCTGCACCCGGCAGCTCCCGCCCTGAGGACTCACCCCCCTCCAGGGAGCGGCCGAGCTGGTTCTCCAGGCCGGGCAGGAGGCGCAAACCAAACCAGCAGCAACCCCCAACGAACGGCCAGGCCAAGTCCAGCCCCTGGCAGAGGCTTTTTAGAGGTGCAAAGGAAGGACTCCAGTCCCAAAGTGCCCGAGAGATGCCACCATGGGAGGTGAACCCACCTCGGTGGCGCCCGGCCCTACAGAGCCAGCGTGTCCTTGATGAGGCGGCGCATGGTGGTGGTGACCGAGGTGCCCAGGGAGTCTGTGATCTGGTAGGAGATCTTGTACAGGTAGGGCTGCACGTCCTTCAGGCTGGTGTCGAAGACGTTGTCCACCTCCGACTGGGTGGGCATCTTGGGCAGGTACTCGTGCCGGTTCATCACCTCCACGATGTTGATGATCTTCTCGCAGAGCTTCTCGCCCACCTTCTCCCGGCAGATCTGTCGCTCCTGCTCGTTAGCCAGGTTCACCACGTTCACCTTGATGGTCCACAGCTCCCAGGGGATGCACTCGTCTGAGAAGGGCCAGCGCGACTTCTTCTTCTGGTAGAACTCCAGGGAGATCTGCCCCATCCCGTCGCTGCCGGAGCTGCGCAACGCGTCCTGCCGAGAGAGAGAGCGTGCGCGTGGCCCTGCTCAGCGGGGGTCGGGGACTGACCTCCCCCTCACAGGCCAGCCCACGGGGCTTTTCCGCTCCCTCTTTTTCCGTCTCCCTCACCTTGAACTCCCCGACGGCTTTGCGCAGGGCCCGGTCGAGCTCCTCGGAGGAGACGCGGACGTAGGCGAAGTCGATGAAGTCGCAGTCGACGTCCTGGGTGCCCACGGTGCCGATGGAGTACGTGCCCTCCTTCTTGTAGTGGAACTTGCCGGTGCTGCGGTGCAGCAGGACGGTGTGGAGCACGGCCAGCATGGCCTCCTCCACCTGCCGGCCCTCCACCGACACCTCCAGCACCTCGGCGCGGCAGTTCATGGCGGGGGCGGCTCCGGCGGGGGAGCGGCGGGGGGTCCTGCGGGGAACAAAGGGCGTTTGAGGCGGGGGGGGGGGGGGGGGGTTGGCCGTGCCTCTGCTGGGGGCACGACCCCTCCAACCAAAGCCACCCCCGGGGACCCCCCGCGGACACCCGGGGGGGGGGGGGCGGGATTTGCCCCCTCGCACCCCACAGGGCCCCTCCCCTCGCAAGGGCCCCGACCCGGGCCCAGCGCCCCTCGAGGGCTCCGCCCCCGTCCCGGGGCCTCTCACCTCCTCCCGGCGCTCCGGCCGCCCTCTCCCGCCCACACTCACCGACTCCCGGTGCCCCGGGCCCCCTCTCCGGCCCCCCTCACCCGCCCCGGTGCCCCCCCCCGCCGCCGCCGGGGCCGCGCTCACCGGCCGGGCCCGACCATCCGACGGCCGGCAGGAGGGCAGTGGGGCCGCCCATCGCCGCAGGGGGGGGTCGGGGCACACCATCTACCGAGGTGGCGGCGGCTCCCGCCGTAGCCGCCGCATTTTTTCGCTCTACACTTCTTGTTCTTTGTTTTGTGCCTCTAGATCCCGTTGTCCTCCGCGGTGAGTCCCAGCGGGGAGGAATCGCCGCCGCCGTTCTCCTCCTCTTCCCCCCCCCCCGTGCCGCCGCCCTCTTGGTTGGTTCCGGGTGGGAGAACCATAGAGCTGAGCTTCCCGGCGGTGCAGAGCGGCTCCTCTCCTCGGAGGGCACAGCGCCCCCACGCGCGTGGAGGCTCCGCGGCGGGACCGGGACAGGGTCCCGTGACCCCCGGTGACCCCCGCAGGGCCACCCACAGGGGACAAGGAGGGAACAGCGGGATGTCTGTGGGGACAGGGGCTGTGGGACTGGGGGGACATGGGGGACATGGGGGGGTGCGGCGGACACGGGGCCATGAGGAAAGGGGGGACGTGTGGACACGAGGGACACGAGGGTACGGGGCACCGGAGACGGGGACGTGGGGGGCGGGGGGACACGGGGATTTGGGGGCGCTGGCGTCGGGCCACCCACGCTGCTGCGGGGACACGCGTCCCGGTGGAACCAGCAGGGAGGGACAGGGCGCGGGCACACGCCGTGACACGTCTGTCTGCGCGGGGAACCGGCGGGGCCAGAGCTGGCCACGGGGCTATTTTTACCGACCCTGCTGGCACCGTCACCCCCGTCCCTCCCGCAGCAGCTCCGGCCCCAGGGATGGGCACAGGGACGGGGACAAGGTGGGGCCCGCCTCGGGGTGGCACCGCGACAGACGTTGGGACAGGCAGCTGGTGAGATGTGGCATGGCCACTCCTGCCCCACGGCACGGCCGTTCCTGCCCCACGGCACGGCCACTCCCGCCCCACGGCACGGCCACTCCTGCCCCACGGCACGGCGCGATTGCTCCTGCCCCACAGCCGGAGCAGATCCGTGCCTGTCCCCCAACCCGTGTCCCTCCTGGCCCCCAACAGACCGACCCCCACCCTGGCCCCACCGTGCGTCAGCGCCGTCCCCACGGCGGGGGCGGGCAGGGACACAGGGGCCCTTGTTGTGCGTCCCCCCAGCTCGGCGCCTCAATGTGGTCCTTGTTCGGCACCAGCTCTCGGTGTCCCCGGTGACACTGGCTCCGGGGCTTGGCTGTCCTTGGCAGGAAGGGGACAAACCGGGGCGACCACGCTGTCCCCAGCCCTGAGACCCCAAACGCCATCACCCCCCCATCCTTGCCTCCCCACAAACGCTGCCAATGGCTGCGTCCCCGGGGACGCGGAGGAGGGGGACCCGGTCACGCTTCCCGGTTATTTTGGGGAGGATAAATCAAGCCGGCGACAGGTGCCGGAGCCGCGGCGCGGGGAGGGGGGGGGTGAGTGACGGTTCAAGGGCAGCGGCGTGGGCAACGTGCGGCACCGGCCCCCCGGCTGTCCCCGGCCACCCCCACCTCCCCGCCCCGTCCCCGCCACTGCCAAATCACCCTAAATTAAATATAGATGATATCACGGGGATGGGCACGAGAGAAACGGCGCCTTCCAGGAGATCTCGATGTACGTACAAGTTTATATACAGAAAATGGCCAAAAGAGGAAAAAAAAAAAAAAAGACAAAAAATATATAAAGAGGAGGGGGATGAGGCTGGGGGGGTCGGAGCCCCCTCCCCGTCCCCGCGCTCCCCGGTCTGTACAGGATCCGGCCGCTCGCTATTTACAACGGGGGCATTTTTACAGGGGAGAAGGGGGAGCACCGCGCCCGCGATGCCCCCGCCACGGTGCGTGTGGGGGGAAAAAGGCACTGGGGGCTGCTGTGCGTCTGCGCCCAGCGCCACGAAGGCACACGGAGGGGGGACCTGGGCGTCCCCAGCTGTCCCTGGGGGTCATCCAGGCATCCCTGGGGCGGTCAGGGGCTGAGAGCAGCCCCCTCTCCCCGCTCAGAAGGGCAGCGTGTCCATGAAGATCTTGTCGACGATGGGAGGGGGGGGCACCAGGTCCTCCAGCTTGAGGTAGAAGATTCGCTGGAGGCCCTGGGTGCAGAGGCTGCGCAGCTCGGGCAGTTTGCCCAAGAGCTTGGAGAGGCATCCGGGGCGACCTGGCTCGGCCCCCGCCGCCGCCACGTGGTCCTTGAGGCAGCCCACGATGCGGTTCTGCAGCTCCTCCACCCGCTTCGGCTCCTTCAGCCCGTGGCGGTCTGAAACGGGGACGGGGGGACGCAGGCGTGAGGCCGGGGAGGGGAGCGGCCGCGGGGTGGGGAAGGGGATAGCAGCGGCGGTGGGGGTCTCACCTGTGATGATGACGAGGGCGGCGAGGCAGGAGAAGGAGGGGACGTCGACGCTCATGCGGTGCAGGCTCTGGGAGAACTCGAGGATGGCGTCGATCCACTCGCCGAAGCCCCGCACGCACTGCAGGCGGTGCAGGACCACGCCGTTGCAGAAGATGAGCTTCCCTTCCTCCGGCTTGGAGCTGCACGAGGAGGGGGCACAACCAGGCGTTAAGCACCCCCCCAGCCCCGGCACGGCCCCGGGCTCGTCGCCGTTGCGGGGCTCACCGGTACGCCAGGCGGAGGATGAAGAGCTCGAGGAAGGCCGACTCCAGCAGCAGGTCCTGGTCCTCCTTGGGCAGCTCGGCGAAGCCCTGGATCTTCTCAGCCCACTTGCGGATGACGTCCATGGAGCCGGTGAGGAGGTCGTAAAACTGCTGCACGTCCACCGAGTCCTCCTTCTCGAACTGGCACGGCGCCGACTCCTGGAACTAAGGAGGGGACGGGGTCAGGATCCGGCCCCGGCGCAGTCCCGGGGAGGGCACGGGGATGGTCCCGGCTCTACCTTGGAGTAGTCGAGCTTGGTGGCGCTGGGGACGGAGTCGATGTGCGCCCGCACCAGCGACGTGATGAGGCTCACAGGGGACGCGTCTGGCGACTGTTTGGGCTTGGAGGGCAGCCGGCCCCGCCGGCCCTTCAGGCTGTCGGTCCGGACCACTGCGGCAAAGATCGTGCAATGAGCGCGTCTGTCCTCGGCGCGAGGACCCACCCGACCCAGGACGGGACCCCGGTACCTTCTTTGACCATGCCGACGGCCAGGCACTTCTGGAAGCGGCAGAACTGGCAGCGGTTCCTCCGCCGCTTGTCCACGGGGCAGTCTTTGTTGGCCAGGCAGATGTACTTGGCGTTCTTCTGCACCGTGCGCTGCGGGGCGGGGAAGGAGCGGCCCGAGCTCAACCCGGGGCTCGCGGCCGACGAACAAAAGCCCTTCTGTCCTCCCCTGCCTCCCGCTCCCGCCCGGCATCCGGCTCCCGGGGCCACGGGGAGGGCTCCTGGGGCTGCGCTCCCCCATCCTGCCCCTCCCTGGGGCGACCCCGTGGCATCCTCCCGCCGCCGCAAAGCATTGTGGGAATATCCTGGTAGCAGGTTTACGGGGAGGCGGGAGGGGGTGGGGGTTTCCCCTTACCTTGAAGAAGCCCTTGCAGCCCTCGCAGGTGCGCACGCCGTAGTGCTGGCAGGAGGCGTTGTCCCCGCAGACGGCGCAGCGGCCCTCGCCCGCCCCGGGGCTGCGTGCCTTCGTGGGGGCCAGCGCGGGACCCTCCAGCAGCGGCGAAGACGGCGCCAGGGGCAACCCGACAAAACCCCCGGGGGAGCCGTGCGTCAGGGCGAAGGCGTCCGTGTCCAGCAGCCGCGGGTCCAGGTGTGACGAGGGGCCCGGTTGCCCCTTCAGGGTGCCGGGGGACCCGCCGGTGCTGGGTGCCGGGGGGCCGAGGGCGAAGAAGGGAGGCTGCGACCCACCGCCCTTGGCTGGCTCAGCCCAGGGCCGCCCGCTCTCATAGTTGGGAGGTGGGGAGTACGCCCCAAAGGAGCCCTCCCAGCCCGGCGCCTGGGGTGGCTGGAAGCCCGGCGTGGCGGGCGAGGGGACAGAGCAGGGGCTGCCGTAACAGTCCGAGCCGCTGGAGGAGAGGGTCTCATCCGGTTGCCCGCCAAAAGCACCGGGGTAGCAGCCATAAACCTGGAAGTCCTCCAGCTTGAAGGCGGCGGTGGTGGCGGGCTGGCCACCGGGCGGCAGCTGGTAGAGGAAGGCGTCGAACTCGCCGGCGTAGCCCTCCATGAAGGTGCTGAAGCTGGGCAGGGCGGGAGCAGCCGCCAGGTCCCCTCCGGCCACTTCCATGGGGAACCGGCCGCCCTCGGGGCTCAGCAGCTCGGTCGGGCAGCGCTCGCAGGGGCCGGCGCCCGCCGTGCCGTACTGCGCCTGGATGCAGGGCATCTCTGCGGAGAGAGCGGAGCGTCAGCACCCCACTGCCCCCCCATCCCGGGCAGAGGATGGAGACAGGGGGACGATCATGGCGGGGGGTTCCCCCTAGCACTGGAGCAGGACCCTCGGAGCCACTGGCCGCCGCCGCCACCCCCAGGAAAGGTCATGCTGTAGCCAATGGGCGCAAAGGACATTCCCCAAAACGCTGGCTTAGCAAAGCTGCCGAAAGGGAAGGAGGGAGGAATGCGGCCGGCGGATTCCCAAGCCCTGGGGCTGGCCGAGGGAAGCCAGAGCTGAAGCCGAAGCCGGACTTGAGGGTCCCACTCGCCCCGTCACCCACTTCAGAGCCAGACCCTCTGGCTACAGGAGGGAGAGGAGGTCGCCCCCCCCATCCCTGCAGCCCCCCGTCGCTGCAGCATGGATCCGGCCTCACGTAAGGCATAGCAGGGTCCAGCTGAAAGCGAAGCCAGGAGTGACCCCGATGGCAAGATGATAACGTAATTCATCTCGCAGACCTTTAAAGGTCACGGCGCTCCTGGCCCCCGGCCGCCGCAGGCACGGCACGGCACCGCTGCCAGCTCGCCTGCCAGCCCCCGGTTTCCCCCGGCCAAGTCCGTGCAGCTCGCACCGGTGCCCGGAAAGACGATACGTGCCCGAAGAGCCAGGGTTAAAAATACCCAGAGTGGGTCCAGCTCCGGCACCCGTGGGATGGCACCGGCGCCCTGGCCCACTCCTGGTGCCCCAGTGGGGTTTGTGCCCGGGGACCGGGGCTGTGCCGGACTCAGCCCGTGGGCTCAGGGGGGGCGGTGATCCCCAAACTACCTGCTGGGGACATGAGGCCGCGCTGGAGACGTGGCAGCGGGAGACACCGACGTGCAAATCCCACCGCAAATCGCCGGCTGGGCTGTGCAAAGCCTCAAGCCTTCCCCGGTGCAGCGTTCGCCCAGCGGCACCGTCGCCCCTTCCGTATCCAAATGCTTTCGCCCTCGCTGGCGGCGTTTGGGGTACCCCCCCGCCACGAACCCCCCCTCGGAGCACAGATTCTGGCGGCAGCTCCCACGCTGCCCACGGCCCGGGCACTAATTGCAGATTCCTCGTCGGGGCAGCTGCTGGTGCCCGTTCCCGGCGGTCGGTGCCCGCACAGGCTGGTGGCAGCTCTTGGCACGGGGCCTCGGGACGCGGGCGGGCGAGAGCAGCCGGTAGCACCGGGAAGGGGGGGAAACGCTGCCCACCTCCTGCCGGCACCTGCTGCCTCGACTCGCCTGCGGGGGCAGCGAGCACGGGGCTGCCGGTGCCCCCGGTGCTGCCCACACTGGCTCCGCGACCGCTTCATTCCCGGCTGCTCGGTTTGGGGGTGGCTCTTCCTGCCCCACAGCCCCCAGAGCCGGGAGTCCCCCCGGCCACAGTTGGACCCGGTGAGGGGGTCCCCCTTCCGCAGCTCGGCGCGGCGCGGGGAAGCCCCGAGAAACGGCTGCCGGTCCCGCACGGCTCGTCCCCGAGGCCGGAGTCGGGCTTTCCCCGGGAGCCGCCCCCCCGCCAGGATCGGGACCCTTCGGTCTGCCGGTCCCCACCCTGCACGCCTTCCCCCCGGCTCTCCCCGGTACCGCCGAGAGCCGGTCCCGCTCGGCGCACAGCGCCCGGTCTCTTCCACTGGCACCGCCGACTCTTCCCGGTGCCGCCGGGACACCCGAACCCGTTCTCGCCAGTGTCACCGGGATATCCGAACCCTATTCTCCCTGGTGTCATCGGGTCACCCGAACCGGTCCTCCATGGTGCCACCGGGAACACCCGACCCCGTACTCCCCGGTGTCATCGGGACATCCGAACCCTATTCTCCCCGGTGCCACCGGGACATCCGACCCTGTTCCCCACGGTGTCACCGGCAACACCCTATCCCAGCCCTCCTCCCGGTGCCACCCGGGACCTGTTCCCACCTCCCGGTGCGCGCCCTCCCTCCTGCCCATCCCCGCCACCACCGGGACATCCCTCCCCCGGTGCTCCCCCCGTACCCGGGTACCGGTCGCTCCGGTTCCCGCTCTTGCAGCCGCCGCCGCCGCGCGGGCTCCGCGGGGCTCGGGCCCCGCCACTACTTTCTCTTAAGCGCTCGGTGACGCGCGGGGCGGCGCGCGGGCCCGTGACGCACGGCGGCGGGGGGGGGCCCGGTTCCGGCGGGGGCGCGGCCGTGACGCACGCGGGGTTCCATTGACGCAACCGCGGCGCCCGCGCTAAAAATACCCGCGCGGCCCCGGCTAAAAATAGCTCGGGTGCCCCCCCCCCCCCCCCCCCCCTCTCCTGGCTCCGGGGCTCCCGGCGAGGGGGGAACGGCGGGGAGGGAGGGAGGGAGGTCCCGGGATGGGTGATCCCGGGGTCTCCCGGGCAGGTATCCCTGATGTCCCCATCCCCCCTGATGTCCCCTCGGTGCTGGCATCCCCCGGTGTCTCCATCCCCGGCGTCGCCGCGGTGCCGGTATCTCCGGAGCTCCCGTACCTCCATCCCCGGTGCTCCCTCGGTGCCGATATCACCGGTGACACCACAGTGCTGCCATCCCCGGAGCCCACATCCCCGGTAACCCCTCGGTGCCCTCTCGGTGCTGGGATTCCCTTTCAGGGCCGACATCCCCGCAACTCCCGTCCCCGGTGCTCCCCGGGGCCGCTCTCCCCGGTGCCCATCTGAGCCGGTATCTCCGGTGCTCAGCGACCGGTATCCCCGGTCTCCTCCCGCTCGATGCCCGGGTGCGGGGTAGGGGAGGTGCGACGGCGCGGGTGGCAGCCCCCCGACGGGACCCCACGGCCCGTGCCCCCCCCGCAGCCGGTTCCCGCGGGGAGCCCCTGGCCGGGGCGATGGAAAGAACGGCGGCTGCTGGCGTGAGCCCAGCGCCGGGAACACCGCCCGCGGGCTGGAAAGATGAGCTCAGCCCGTGCGGGACGGCGGGAGGGCGAGGGACGGGCGGGGAGGAACACCGGACCCTCCCCAGTACCCTCCGATACCCTCCCGGTACCCCAGTCCCTGCGTCAAACCGGGGATCTTGGGAAACCCCTGCCCGGTCGTCTCCCTCCGGATTGGCAGCCCCCGCCCCCCGTTAACGTCACCCCCGTTAGTACCCCCGTACTCCCCGTTAGTGCCCCGCCGCGGCGGCAGAGCCCCCCCGGGCTGGCCCGTGCTCGGGCCGGTGCCGCCGCACCCCGGGAGCCGCAGCACCTCGGAGAGGAGCTACCGGGACCCCCGGCTTCGCGGGACCCCCCCAAGAGGAGGGAAGCCCGGTAGCGCTGGGAACCAAGCAGTGAGGCGCCGGGAGCCCGGAGGGGCACGGGGATACCGGCGGTGCCGGTCCGGAGCCGGTCGCCGTGGCCGCCTCTTCTCGCCGCTCGTTACCCCGCCGTTACCGGCCCCGGCTCCCGCTGCTCGCCTCGGGCGGGGGCCCCGTGACGTCACACCTGCCCGCTGACGTCCTCGGGATCCCGCGGCATCACCGGGGCCGCCCCCGCAGGGATCCCCCGGGCTAGGACGGGACCTGCCGGGGTCCCCGCGCCCCGTAGCGGAGCTCGGCCCGAGACTGCAGCCGGTACGAACCGCAGGGGGGCGCAACCGGTGTCAGGCGGGAGCCGCCGGGAAAGGGTCACCCCGAGGGTCCCGGAGCCGTCGGAGGTCCCCGAGCCAGAGCGCGGCCGGCGGCACCGGTGACCGAGCCGGTGGCGGAGCGGTGACACCAGCGGCCCCCGCACCCGGATTAACTGTACCCCGGCGCCGGTGCAAACCGGGGGAGGAAACCCGAGCCCGGTTACCCCAGCAAGGCCACGGCGGGGGGGTGCGGGGCGGGGGGAGCCCCGGCTCGCACCAGTGCCGGTTCCACCCCGACGAGGACGCGGTGGTCACCGGCCCCGGGGGGCTGGCGGGTGTCGGGGGACCGCGATGACCGGGTGCCGGTGGCCAGCGTTGGCTCAGCCCCGGGGCTATATTTGTCGGTAATGACAGGCTGCCCGGGGCGTTCCTGGGCCGGACCCCGGCGGTGCCACGCGTGACCCCGGTGTCCAGCCCAACCCCGGGCACACGCGGGGGCTAAAAAAAGCTGCGCGTGGGGCGGCAGCTGCCGGAGCGGCGGGAGGGGGGGAGTCCCGTGACGGGATCAGGGCACCCCAACCCTGGCAGCGGCCGTGAGCCGGGGCTGCGGCCCCGAGAGCCAGACCATAAATGTCCAAGAGCGGAGCTGGCCTGGAACGGGGACAAAGCGGGAGAGCCGGCAGCACACGTGTGTGCACACAGAGCCCCCCCGTGTTCTCATCCCCCAAAACCTCCCGCAGGACCCCCACCACGTGGGGACACCCCAGGGCCTGGCTGTGGGGCGCAGAAGCTCAGGGTTAGGGCTCCCCAAACACGCCAGAACGGAAACTGAGGCACGAAGCCCGAGTGCTTGTGCGAGGCCGCCCTCGTGCAAAAGAATCTTTGTGCAAGGTCACTCCTCTGCACCCCTGGGCACGCGCTGCAGCAGTGAGGGGGAGCTCCGTGGCCCCCCAAGGCCTCTCCTTCCCTGGGATGGGGGGGGCAATGGGGCAGAGGGGGGGTCCCCAGTGCCCGTCCTGCGCAGCCGGAAGAGTTCAGGGTGGGACTGGCTCCGGTTTCCCGCCGGAGGAAACGGGGCAGGAAGGGCCTGGACGAGGCCTCGCGGCACCGGGACACGGCCCCCGGCACCGGAGGGGACAGTGTCAGGGGGTTCCCCGGGAGCCCACGCGGGGTCCGAGGGGACATCGGTCACCCCAAGACCTTCTTCCCTGGAGCCTGGATGGCAGCTGGGGCAGCACAGGGGGCTGGGGGAGCTACAGCCTGGTGGGCTCTGTGGGGAGACATGGACCCCCCCAGCCAGCCGGTCCCCATGTGGCTCTGTCCCCCCCCAAGTCACAGCCACACGCTGCTGCAAAAAGTCTCTGTATTGGTGAGCGCCGAGCGCGGTACAAAACTCCTCGGGGGGGTGGGAGGCAGGACCCCTGTGGCCCCCCAAACTGTGGAGGGGGACACAAGTGCCCCCCCATGCCCCCCAGTGAGGAGGGCACCGATTCCTGAGTTGAGCGGTGGCTTTGCCAGCTGCCTCGGGGAGGGTCCCCACGTCCATCCCTCGGTGTCATGACCCCTCCTTGAGGGGGGCAACCCCGAGCTCCTTCCAGCGGCCCCCGGGGCGGTGCAATAAATAAATAAATAGGCCTGGGGGGCTCCCAGCTAGAGGTGACTCTCCTCCTCCTCCAGCGCCCGGTTCAGTCCCGGGATGAACTTGAGCAGCCGGCGGCGGAAGCTGCTGTGACGCGTTTTTCGGGGGGGCGGCCGCCCCCTCCCCGGGGTCCCCGGCCCGGGCCCACAGCCGCCCCGCGACCCCCGGCGCCGCCGCCGCCCCCGCTCCGCACTTGAGGCTGGCACTGCGGGCCAAGGTTTGGCGGGGTCGCGGCGGGGGGGGTGCGGGACCCTCGCCCTCCTCCTTGTCGTCGGCGAAGAGGCAGGTTTGGTAGAGGGAGTCGTCGCTGCCGCTGGCGCGGGGCGAGCCGCCGGGCAGCCCCCCCTCGCCCTGCAGGCACCACCGGATGGACTCCAGCGTGTCGTAGATGCTGGGGTCCTTGGCCACCACGCCTGGGACACAGGGAGGGGTCAGGGGAGGAGGCAGGGGGTGCCCCATAGGCTCCCCCCTACCCCCAGCCCCCCCACTCACCCCGCACCAGCCGCTGCTCCTGCACCATCAGCGAGCGGTACTCCCCCCACTTCTCGTAGAGGGTTTGCTGCGGGGAAGTGGACAGGGGGTGAGGACACTGTGGGGGGGTTCTCAGCCCCCCTAACCCTCTCCCCCCCAAGTTCTCCCCCCTTACCTTGAGGTACTGCAGCCGCGCCTCCAGCTCAGCCCTCCGGATCGACGTCCCGTAGAGCGTGTCGAGGCTGCGGGGCAGCGGGCGTCAGCGTGAGGGGCTGGGGACCCTCCCAGGGCCCCCCCTGCCAAGCCCCCCCTGCTCACCGGAGCACGTTGCCCGAGCTCTTGATGATCTCCACGATCTCGCAGTGCCGGACGCCCTCCACGTTGAACCCGTTCACCCCCGTGATCGTGTCCCCTGGAGAGGGGGAATGGGTTCAGGGACGTCGGTCCCCGTTAACGGGGATGTGTCCCCCCCTCCCGGGGGTGCGCTCACCGGCCTTGAGTCCCGCCGCCTCGGCCGGGCTCCCGCCGTGCACGCGGCACACGAAGGTGAACATCTCCACACTGTTCCTGTCCTGGTGGTGCAGCCCGTAGGTCTGAAATAACGCAGGAAGGGGGTCAGTGAGGGGCACAGGGACCCCCCCACCCCCCAGGATCCCTCCCCAAACACAGTAATTAAAGCATTTAATTGCTGCCAGGCAATGAGGGGCAACACCTCAGCCCTGGTGGGGTGTGTGGGGGTCTCACCCCTGATGGCTGCACCCCAAGTGGGCCCCCCCCAGCCCCTGGCCAACCCCCCTGTCACGGCTTCGGTAACCAGGGAGCTCTGTCAGCGCTAAAAATAAGGCCTGGCTCAGCGACAACTTAAAAATATCGATGCAAAGCAAGGTGCAGGCTGGAAGGGTGGGGCGTGCGGCGCCCACCTGGATCTCGAAGCCGAAGGTCTCTTCCGCCTTCTTCTCCAGCGTCACCACCCTCCTGGGGGGACACAAACACATGGAGATCAGGGACAAGGCAGAGCCCCCCCCGGCACCTCCCACTCCACCTGGGGCACGAATCATCGGGGTCTGGCTTTTCTCTGTGCTGGGCAAGACCCCCTCTCTGCGATGGGACCCCCCAGGGTGGCCTCAGCCAGAGCCCTGCAGGGTCGGGAAGGGTCCCTACGGGGTCCAGGGGTGTCAGGACCCTCCTGGGGAGCCGTGACCCCATCGCTGCTCTCACCCACCCCAGGGTGCCCCATAAACCCCCCCTCATTTCCAGCCCCCCTGGAGCAGAGCAGGGAGCAGTGACAGAGACCCCAGCCCCCATCGTGTGCGTCCCCCCCCTCCCCATCAGCGCAGCCCGGACCCCCCTGTCCCTACCTGTGCTCCTCTGGGGACTGGCTTGGGGATGCCCACCTGAACCCCGCGTCCTGCAGCAGAGGTACAACCGTCACTGGGCAACACTGTCAACAGGGGACACCGTCCTGGGGCGTATCCCCCCGCCACCCCCTCTGGGGACAGCGCTGATCCCCCGGGGAGCACTGTGCCAAGCCAGCACCCGGGTGCCCCCAACACCCCATGCTCCCCCCCCCACCACCCGGGCATAACGGCGCTTTGATCGGTGCTCAAAGCCACCCTCACATCTGCTCCGCGCTCGCCCCACGCTTTGACGTCAACCCGTGCCGCGCCCCCCACCCCACGCCGCGCTCCGGGGGGGGCACCCTGGGCACAGAGGGGGCCCTGTTGTGGTCACAAAGTCGGGTTTTTTCATGTAAAATCCGCCCCACCCGGGCCAAACAATGTCCCCGTTGTGGAGGGCGCGGAGGCGTGGGCGGACGGAGGGATGGCTGAGCATGGCAGGACCCTCGCCGTGGGGCAGGAGGTGACAGGGCTGTCCCCAAATGCCCCTCTGTGGCTGCCGGGCTTCGGCGTCACCAGGAGCTGGGCCTCAAGAGCGGCACGTGGCCAGCTGTGACGGTGAGCGGGTGCCACCGGCAAGTGCCACATGGGTGTCACCAGCCCCGCAGGTGTCACCGGCACCGCAACTGCCCATCCTGAATGTGCCCACGAGCCTTCAAGTGCAAAACCACCAGAATCAGCCACTGGGAAAGTTCTTGCCCATCACGTTGGGCCCCTGCGTCACCCCGGCGGTGGGTGAGGAGGTGATGTGGGACACCCCAGCCCCCTCGGGACGTCTCCGGCGGTGGCCTCGGCTGGTGAGCGGGAGCCAAGAGGCCACATGTGACCCAGCCCGCGCCAGCGCGGCCGCGAGAGTCACTTCTGCTCCGGATGTCGGCTCCGCTCTCGCTTCCCCCGAGGCTCAGGAAGCGCCGTGGGGACGGGGGAGCATCGGGGCGGGGACGGTCCCAGCTTCGCCAAGAGAGGGGCTTTCCCAGCGGCTCAGGGGCAGATGGTGGCATCACAGCGGGCCCTGGGGTACCTCGTGCCCTGTCCCCCTGTGCTCCCCGTGGGGCAGGGCCCAGCGGTCCACGGGGACACGCCTGTCCCAGTGACATGGCCACGTACACTGGGGTGGGGAGGAACCGGGACACGGGGCTCAGGGGGCGGTCACTGGGTGTGGGACGGGGGGCACTGGGGCAGGACATGGGGAGGAACTGGGACGGGATGTGACGCTTCGGGGGACAACGCCGGAGCGGGACGGGGACGCTGAGAAGGAGTTGGGGCAGGACGGGCTGGGGATGGGGCAGGACAAGAGCCCCGAGGGGGTCACCGGGGCGGGATGGGGACACGGGGAGGACAACTGGGGCGAGAAGACACCGGGACAGACAGCGCAACACCCCGCACCCCCGGTGTCGCCCTCCCCCTTCCACCAAACCCCCGCGCAGGGTCCCCACCGGGAGGGGGGGGGGATGTCACCGGGGAGCCTCTCCCGCCCTCCCCGCGCCCGGGGCTGCCGGCAGCCCTACCTTGCGCACCCGGGGCAGGGTGCCTCCGGCGGCTGCCAGCGCCCGGTAGACGTCGGCGGGGCCGGGGCTGTCCGGGGCCGCCGCCGCATCCTCCTCCTTCGGCCGGAGCCGCCGCAGCCGCCGCAGGGTCATGGCCGGGCCGCGCCGCCCTGCGCGCCGCTATAACTGCCCGCCCGGGGCGGGGCCAGCGCAGGGACACGCCCCCCTCCGGGCAGGACACGCCCCCTCCAAGTACCACCGAGCCTTAGGCCACGCCCCCGAGGAGCTAAGCCACGCCCCTCCGTGCCCGCGCGGCGCCGGGAACCCGGGGGGTCCAGCCGGAGTGGGGGGGGGGGGTCGGGGGGGATGCTGGGGGCAGGAGGTGGGAGGGGAGAGAGGGGGGATGCTGTGGGGCAGGAGGGACCGTGCATGCGGGGGGGAGATGCTGTGGGGCAGGAGGGACCGTGCATGCGGGGGGAGATGCTGTGGGGCAGGAGGGGCTGTGGAAGCAGGGCAGGATGCTGCCGGGGATGTCGGGGGGGGCCACGTTGCCCCAAGGGTCACTTTGGGGGTGATAACGGTGGAAACCAGAGCATTTCCCCGGTGCAGAAGCGCTGGCGGCGCCGTTCCAGCTCCAGCCACGCATTCCCAGCCGTTGCGCCCCCCTCCACCCCCCCCAGGACAACCCCCCGCCACCACCAAAGCCGCATTTAGGATTTAAGGGGAGGCCGGGGCCAGCCGGAGCTCCGGGCCGTGGGTCCAGCGTGGGCGAGCGGGAGGATTTCGACCGCTCCTGCGAGAGCTTTGCCCTCGCCGGGGCCGCGGAGGGAAGAACAATTCCCGGAGGCAGCCGCGGTGTCTGGTGCGGACGAGCCCCTCGTCGCGCCGCACCGGGAGGCAGCAGGAATTTTCCAGCTGGAATCGAGGAGGTTGCCCAGATGTTTATTTAAAATTTGCCAAAGAAAAAAAACCGACCCAAACCCAGATCTTCTTCGTAACAATCCCGCCGGCGTTACACCCCAGCCACCCGCCCACGGGCTGGCCGGGGGTTACCAGCAGGGAAGCTCGCTCCCAGAGCTGAGCCGCTCCGGCTCGGAAGTGTTTGGGAAAGGGCAGGATTGAGCCCAGCACCCATCGCCAGGCACCAAACCTTCGCTCCCTTTATCAGGGAGCAAAAGAAGAACATCCCACCCTGTTCCCACAGCCTGGGAATGACTCTGCCCCTCACCTGAAGCCAGCCCAGACCCGTTCTCCCTTTCCTAAAAGAGTCAAGATCATTTTTGCTTTCAAAAGAACCCCCAGCCCCCCTGCATTCTCAACTCACCCGCTGATTTCCAGGACGCCGGAGGTCGGAGTTTCGCGGGGGCCGCAGCAGAAGCTGCAGACAAAGCTGGGAGTCGAGCCCAGATGGCAGCTCCCCCCGCCCCAGCACCCGTCTGAGCCCGCGGGGGGACCCCAGGCCCCGGCGGATTTTCCCCTTGATCCGCTCACAACATGCTCCTTCACGGGAGGCTCTAATTAGGGAGAATTAGCGGGGGCAGCTCGCGCGGCACCGGCCGCCCTCTGAGCAAACTGGGTTTTACAGGGACTCTGGGAGGTTTGGGAGAAGGTTTGATCCCTCTTTGAAACTGCGGGTCCCTGCGTGGAGGCCCAGGGGGGTGTTTTGGGGGGCTGCTGCCCCCCGGCTTCCAATTCCTGCCCCCACCCTCCCCTCCTGTCCCACCACGTCCTCTCGCCTCCGCTTCCATCGAGTTGTCCCGCGAGAGCAGCCGGGAACGGGAGCTGCATCTCCGCTAATGAGGGGAATATTCAAGGGGAAGATTTGCTGAGGATTCCTGGGGAGATTATTTCAGCTGCGGGCAAATAACAACCCCCCAGACACTTCTCTGGGGGTTGGGGGACTGGCAGCTCTGTCGTCTTTGGTTCCTGCCCCTCTACGGCACGAGAGACTCCACCACACCTCAGGTGAATAAAACAAACTTTTAATAATGTACAGCAGAAATCAACAGCCTTGTTTTATATTAAACAAAAGATTTCCTATATTACATTGTATTTACATTTGCATACTGAAGAGGTAAAGTGTCTAAGTGGCTATTTTACAGTCCATTTCTAATAAAATATACAAAACCAAACAAAGAAAAGGGGCAGAGAAGTACCAAGAGATCTGTTCTGAAGCCAGCGTACCACTGATGAACCCTGCGCCGCGGACGAGGAGCCCGAGCTCCGTACCTCTGCCTCTCCCCGACACCGTTTGCCCTCCACTTCCATCCCACCCGGTTCCGAGCCGCTGCAGCGTCGCTCTCCCATCCCCAACTTTCCGTAACGTCACATTATTTTTTTCTTTTCCCCCGCAGCTGCCGGCCCCGCGGAGAACCGGGCAGCGCTTCTCGTGTTTGCTACGGGTCAGCTAAGTAAGCCCTGCACCGCCCCGGCACGGGTTTGCATGGAAAGTGCTGGATAAATGCTACATAGTCAGCGTTCCCACCGCGGGTCCTCCTCGGCTTCGACCCCCCTCGCGGCGGCATCTCCCTCCGAGCGGGAGACGCCCCCGGCGTCCTGCCCTCGCCCCTCCGAACCGTACCCGCTGCGGTTTGGTTTAGTTTAGCGCTGAGGCAGATGCGATGTGTGGCTACACTCGGAGGCGCCGGGGGGAGCGAGTCAGTGCGAGTTACGTCGCTGATTCAGCGCCCTCGAGAAGCGGTTAACGGGGACGGGAGACTCGGCACGGAGAGCCCGCGGAGGAGCGGACGTACCTACCGGGCGTTTTAGCTCCTAAGTCGCTACGGTTTTCCTCCCCAACCCGCCGGGGCCATCGCCAGGGTCCTGTCAGAGCAGCTGAAGAGTCTTTAGGGGAGGTGTGAAGCGCCCGCCACCTCGGTTTCTAAACGCAGAAGGGTTTGGTTAAAAAGGGACGTACCGGAGACACGCGGGAACCTTGGGCTGGGATCCGGGTCGGAACCACCCGGGAAGGGACGCGGCGAAGCGGCCGCCCCGCCCCGGCTCTGACACCGGGAAAAAAAAACCACCCGACACCAAACGGCCCCACGGTCCACACAAAGCCACGGCCGGACACACGGACAGATACACAGACAGCAAGAACAGAGTGTTTAAGGAAAGGAAAAAATAAAATAACTAACCCCGGCGGCCGGAGCAGAGATGAAACCTCACCTTCCAGAGCAGGCGCAAGGTTTGAGTAGAAACAGTTCCAGTGTAAATCGAGCTGTGTGCATTTGTTTTTTTTTTTCCTCTCTTTTTTTTTTTTTTTTTGCAGTGATTTCTTTACAAACAAACAGGTCAAGAGGTAATAATCAATAGATTGTTTCTCTTCTCTTATAAAGAATTAACAACATTAAAAAAAGTTAAAATCCAGACCCTCCCAGAAAAATAATAATAACAATAATAATTAATTAAAAAAAAAAAAAGAATCATCAAAACCACTCCAGTTAAAAGTTATGGCTTCAGAGTTACACACCGCAGATACTGACCTCGCCACCAAACCACCGGCACCTCCCAGTACGACAAGCTCAGCCCTCAGCAACCTCCACTTTTGCTCGGCTCAGACCAACTCACCTTCACCCTGATTCGGTGCTTAAAGAAAAACTCATGCAGTTCCCCCCCTCCCCGACACCCCCCAGCTAGTTACACACGTCCAGGTTACGAGATATTTATATATTTATAGGCAAAAGATGGGCAGCGAGACTTCCGACCCCGCTGCCGAGAGCCCCTCCGGGGGTGTGGAGGGTGCCCGGCCTCAAAAAAATCAGCCTGAGGGTGCCCGGCCGGTGGATTTGGGAATCATGTTCCCCCCGGTTTTGGCTCCTTCCAGCCGGGCGCGGTGCCTGCTCTACCTCCGACACAGCTCCGTGGCATCTCCCTCCTCTGCCCCGGGTCTCTCTTTCCACCCTACGAAGAATTACAAACTCCAGGGGCTCAAGAGAGAAAAGAAAACACCCAAAAAACACCCAACGACCTGGATTCCAGGAGGGAAAAAAATCCAAACAAAGAAAAAAAAGGGAGGGGGTGGCAGTGAGGCAACCTGATGGGAAGTCCCTGCGGCCGGCGAGGCCGCGGCACCCACCGGAGAGAGCTAAGGATCTGGTTTTTGGAAGCAGCCTGTCCAAGCTAGACAACGCTCACTACTCGACAAGGAGAGCACCAGCACGCACAGCTCAAGAAAAAGGACACTCGAGAGCTTTTCGTTTGTTTGTTTGCACATGCACAGAAAGCACGAAGAAGAGATGAGCCGCCCCGCGGGGCGCGCGGCGACGGGAGGAGATGCACAGGCACGGGGAGGGGGCCACGCGCGCCTCGCGCATGCATACACCACTGCGCACACCGACGGCCACTCGCATCGCTGTTTTCTCGACTTAGAAGTTTTCAAGCTTAAGAAAAACAAAGAAAGGGAGGGAGAACGGGGTTTCGTGAAGCTGATAAAACTGTTCAGGCTCAGCCTCTCAGAAGGGAGCACCATTTGTTTTGCGAACACCTTTTGTTTGTTTTCTGCACGAAACGTGCCAGTCCCCGGAGAAAAATCCTCAGAGCACGGCAAGAAAAACCTTCCCCTTCCCTTCCCACTCCCGGCACCCCGGTCTCAAACAGCGCCCAGGGGCGCCCCGTGCGCACACGCTGAACTTTACGGGGATTTCCGTTAAAGAAACGACGAGTTACAATCATGGCTGAGATCCCTCAGGTTAAGTCCCTCTCTCTCAAGTCTTCACGCTGTCAGGAGGTGATCGTGAAAAGGTTTCTGATTGTTTCATACCCAAGCAGGGAAGAGAGCGATGGAGATCGGCTCCGTCGCCCCCACCTAGCAGCCTGCAGGTCACGCTGTCTGGTTGGTAGCAGTAGGTTGGGCAGAAACACGAGGTAGGCCTCCGTCACACGTCTAACTCTAGCATGGCAGCTTTTTGTGCAGTTTCCTCCTGCTGGGGTGGGCGCCCAGAGCCTAGATTTTCACATCTTCCTGGACACTGAGCTGCGAGAGGGTTTTCTTAATGCGGAGGGCGGTGAGGCGAGCCGCTCCGTTGGCGTACCAGCACTCTCGCATCATCTTACCCATCACCCGGAGCGCCTGGGTTAGGAGAAACAATGGCAGAAGTCAGCGCTCTGCTCTGCTCTCCCCGAGGCTGGACACCGCCAGAGCCTCCACACCTCCTAACATTGGAGCTCGACGCACAGTACTCACTCCTCACTCGCCTCATCAAGGGGGGAGAGAACGTAAGAACGAAAGCAAGACCTTACCTCGTAGCTTTGCCACCAGTTCGGGATGTTAGGGCGCAATTTCTGGTCGCAGACGACCTTCCGCATCTCCTCGATCGAAGGATCAGAGGGCACGAGGTCGTAGTAGGGCAGCTGATACTCTTCGTGGATACCTGAAAGGCAGCAGAAGGGGAGATGCAGTTCCCAGGAGAAGGGACTGTCGCCGCGGCGCTCCCCGAAGGCAGGCTGATCCCGCTTCGGATGCCGTGACTCACTGCCGAGATGCGTCAACGCTTTGCAGTTATTTAGAACAGAAACGAAGAATCTGGGATTTGAGTTTACAAGGCAAAAAAAAAAATGCAGGGAAATAAAATGCAGCTGCCCGAACTGGAACGGAGTCAGCGAGCTGCGATCACCACCCGCACAGAGCGAGGGTCGCCAGATCTCCGCCGAGCCGGAGGCGGCAGGACTGCCCCGGTGCCGCGGGTGCATTTGGGGGAAAAAACCCACCAAATCGACACCACCGCTTCCTCAAAATCCATCCAAAGGAACACCAGCCCTGTTCTCCAGGGTCCCTCAAACCTCACCAACGCAGACACTGAGGCTGGGAAGCCCAGGAGGGAGTCGAGCCGACGGCAGGGGCACACGAGGGGCATTACCTCCCGCGTTGCACCTCCGAGCAATCTCCCAGTAGACCAAGCCCAGGGCGTAGATATCGGCACATTTAAAGGAATCAAAATGCTTCATGTTAATGGTTTCATCCAAGACTTCGGGGGCCATGTACCTGCAGAACAGAAAAGGGACGGCGCGTTAAGTACAAAGGTGCCGATGTCCCTTCGACATCAATCCGGGCACAGCGGTGACGCTCGAAAACGACAGAGAATTTCTCCAAGTGCTCAACCACCCCCTCAGGCATTTGCCACTCCCGCGCCTTCGAGCTGCCCGGGAACACCCTCCTACCGTTTGGTTCCAACCCTCTGGTTCGGTGCGATATCGATGGTGTCCGTGACCGAGTCGTGCCGGACGGCCAGCCCGAGGTCGGCGATGGCGCACGTGCCGTTCTTCTTCACCAAGATGTTCTTGGATTTCAAGTCTCTGTGAGCAATCCCAGGCTTTCCTAACCGAACAAAAGAAAAAATAAGAAGAAGTGGCAGGGGTTAAGGTCTGGCGAAATCTGCTAGTCGAACTGGCGCAGAGGCAGCACCGGATTTCAGGGCGTTAGTTAAGCTGGAGGTGTCGCAACACATTTTCCTGTTTGGATCCCCAGCGGCGGGGCGCAAAGGCTGATGCAGTTGCATCCAGGGCCCTCAAGAGGGACATCAACTCCACGGGCCCAGGCAGCAGACCCGCTGCGATGTGGACGTGAAGGAGTCTGCAGTCGCTGCCCGCGCCAAC
This sequence comes from Trogon surrucura, assembly GCA_020746105.1. Lineage (NCBI taxonomy): Eukaryota > Metazoa > Chordata > Aves > Trogoniformes > Trogonidae > Trogon > Trogon surrucura. The sequence continues at coordinate 1,881,132 of CM036646.1, forward strand.
ATCCCACACCCCAAGCGGCACCAGTTTTAGGACGGGGACGCAGAACGCTGACGCAACGCGCAGGAGGCAGCGCAGGGCTGACCCACTTTGCAGGCAGCCAAAGCCATCGGTCCGGTGCCGGTCGACAGTGACCGGAGGACTCAGCCAGCGCTCACCGGGCCCCTCGTCAGTTCTGCTTTATTCTCCCGCCCTCGAGAGGTCTTTTCAACCCTCGCTCTTACCCTGAGTGCCCACGATCTCCATGTGCAGGTGGGCGAGCCCGCTGGCAGCAGACAGAGCGAGCTTGATCATGCCCTCGATCGTCACCGTGTACCGGTTCAGGTAGTCGAAGAGAGATCCGTGCTCGTGGTAGTCGGAGACGAGCCACAGCTGAGTCCACGTCCCATTATCTGCAGCGGGAAAGAGACCACAGGGTTGCGAAACCAGGCGGAGGAAGGCAGGCCTCACGCCGGCGGAGTCGCTGCTCCCTGCGCGTTATCTGTTACCTTTGTTATCCGCGGCGATGAACCCCAGGATGTTCTCGTGCCGCAGCATCACGGTCTGATAGATTTCTGCCTCCCGAAACCAGGAACGCTCCTCGCGCGACGAGAAGATTTTGACGGCCACGTCGCCCCCGCGCCACCTGCCGCGCCACACCTCGCCGAAGCGGCCTTTCCCGATGATCTCCTGAAGGACGATGGTCCGAGCCACGGTGCGTTGGACGAAAAGCGGCAAACCTGGGGGCGAGGAACCGGAGGGATGAACGGAAGAAACTCCCGGAACCCCAAAGCCTCAAGTCATACCGAGGAGGCTCTACGTTTGATAAGAACCACAACATTTTATATCTAGAGGATGCGGTGCTAAAGGTTTATTCCCTGGCCAAATACCAGGTTCTTATATTCCCCATCTCTGTGGATTATCCTACAGCTTCCATCTGCTGCAAAATATATATATATTTCTTTTGCTTTCATAGTTCTAAGTCATGAATAAAACGACGACTTCCCAATCTATTCTGGGGATGATTCAAGGGCTACAGAACCGAAGGGTGCCGACTTTGGAAGACCCAGGAATCCTCTGGGATGAAAGAGGCTGCACAAACGCAGTATTTGCACGCCATCAAATTTCTGGCTGCTGGGATCTTTCCCATTCTCCTGCCAGCTTTGATGCAGGTGCCATCCTGCATCCTCCTCTGAAAGCCAACAACCCACAGGTTCACAGAGACCACCCGTTTCCAACTCGAACCCAGGTCCAAGGCTAAATTTGAAACACACATGGCTGTCTGAATCAACCCTCTTGCAGAAAAGGAGGGAAGTTCCAAAAAAACTTACCGTTTTTACACACCAGCAGCTAAGGAGGGGTCAAACTACTGCCCTTACCCAGCCTAAGCACTGGACACTGACACGGGGAGGACGGAGCCGAAACCTTGCCCTCCACGTGACTCACAACAGGCCGATGAGGCAACAGCTGGGGCCAAGCTGTGGCAACCAGGAGCCCAGGAGAGACCGAACACGTACAAGTTCTCATCCGTCATTTCCAGTCTTATCCTCCTACCTGAGCCAGAGCCAGAGGTGGAGAGATCGTAGACGAGATCTTGCAAGGTCTTATCCTTCGAAAGGCACATTTCGCAAGAGGGGTCCTCCATGTCCAGCCGCTGCCGGTTGTGATAGACTCGTTGGTGGTGATGGAAAACGAAGACCACGATGATCATGACAACAAACACGAGGAAGACGGGCCCAGCGATCACCGCCACCAGCTCCACGGGACCCCAGCTTGATGGGGGTTCGTTATCTTTCAGGTGGCCTTGGGAGAAAAGGGAGAAGGAAAAGCAGACACTTTTAGGAAATGTGCTCTTCAAGGACTTTCTCCTTGCGTTTGAATTATCCTCTCACGACCTGGATGATTGTTCTCAGACAGTAGAACATACATCAAATATCAGCGTTAACGTGGGACTGATGCAAGTCACCAGGCAGGTAAAAAGAGAGCTGAAATCCCCCAAAGATGATGTGGGATGAGGGATTCTTGGCACTTGCTATTTAAAAGAGGACGGGAGCCTGTTCTGGGCTGAATTTGCCAGAACAGCTGGGATTTAACCTTCCACTTGAACTCTCCAAGTGGGAGAAAAACCAACCAGTAAAGCCTTGTCTCACCCTCTTCCCCCTGGAACAGCCTCACAGCAGAAGACACCAATTATTTGTCTTTTTGAGACCACATGAGACTTCCCCACTGCGGTCCTCACACAACCCACTACAAAGAGCCCAAACCAGAGCAAGGAGGTAGGAGGAAGCACCATGAGCCCTCTCTGGGCCTGGAATGAGAAAGAAGCAGACATTTCCCACACCCTCACTCAAAGGCAGGGCTGCTGCCTCTTTGTGTATTCAGAATCCAGGCACACACCACCCCCCCCAACTTTACTCTGAAGTTGCTGCAACGTTCCCGTACTCGTGGCTCGTCGCTGAGACAGATCGCTAAGTCCTAGGAGAAGGGAAGTCACCTCATCTGATAAATGCAGGCTACGGCACGAGCGAGAGCCAGAAAAGGGATCTGAGCTGAGTCCAGGGAGAAAAAAAAAACCAAACCCAAACTTTGGCAACTTCTCCTCCCCTGAAGTACAACTTCATCACCTGGCGACATCCAGTCGGCCTCAGTGGCGTTCAAGCAACTTCACGTTTTAATTTGAAGTGGTTTGTTATTATTTCCACTTCACAAATCAAGGAAATAAGCCTAGTGCTCGAGTTCACGCACCCACCTAAGGGAAGAAGCAAAAACAGGGCCGAGGACTCCTCATTCCCAACCCCGACCCGGCAAATCCTCTGCCCACTTCAAAGAGACCGTTTCTTCAGCTCTCTACTCACCGCTGGGAACCATCAAATCGATTTTGTTGCAGAAGTCAGAGTAGCAGCAGTGGGTGTTACGCAGATCTTCGGAGCTCAGGCAGTAGAAGGGCTTCCCAGCAGGAATGAGTTTTGCTTCAGGAATGCAGGTCCGGACGTGGTGCTTGACGCCGTCCAGGTTGAAGACCGAGACCATGCAGGCGCCGTCCGTCTCGCACGTGGAGTTCGCTTGTTTGCAGTCGGAGCACAAACATGTCAAAGCTGCAGAAACCAGAGTGAGACCAAACTCCTTCAATCAAACGCTCAACCAAGAGAAAACCTGCTTCTCGAAATCTCCCGTTTTGGGAGGGACGGGCCACTCTCGGGCTCAGGGGGAACCGGTTTTAGGAAGCCCTGCTCAGCGTTTCGGACCCAAAAGAAGCCGATTTAAACCCAAAACGTAACGTGGAAGCAGACGACCGGCTCGACAGCCCTTTCTCCTGCCCCTGTCGCAACCGCTACCAGCGACGATCCGAGTCGTCCCTGCAGACTAGGCTGGGTTTTACCGACACCCACTCCCCCCCAAGCCAGGGTCGGAACTCGCGTCGAAAACAACAACTGCTCAAACCGACGGGATCTCACCCGGCCTTGCTGCCCACGGCGGGTTAGCGAGGGGCGACCGCCCCAGCTCGCGGAGACAACGACCAGTCTGCAGCCGCCAAACCAAAAAAAAACAAACCCCAAAACGCTCAATTCAAACCGACCACACCAGCCCAGCGCGCTCCACCCAGCCGGAGCAGCCGCTTCTTTAGGAGCTGCTTTCCCGATCCCGAGACGCTACCTTGGGTCAAATAAATTCCTGGCTTTTTGCCCGCCCTCCGCGAAGATTATTTGGGTAAAGAGCGAAGCAGAAACTCCGAGGCAGATTCCCACATTCTTTATTTTTTATTTAATTTTTTCCCCCCGCCTCCCAGCTGTCACTGTGCTTTTTCTCCAGCTGCCTATAAAAAAAACAAAAACCTGTAAGCAAATCCCCAGGCATCGCCGTCCTGGGGAACAAAGAGCGAACACAACAATGTCAAGAAGAAGGGTGGGGCTTGTTTAGCAGCACGGCAGAGTATTTTCTTCGGCTTTCATCAGATCTTTCGGGCTCCCCCGGAGGGATTCAGAAAACATGTACTTACCCGCCGCCACAGAAATGGTCTTTCAGGTGGAGAGAGTCTGAAAGGAGCGTTTTGAAAAAGATCCGAGCACCGCGGTTAACTCTTCCCCAGCCCAAGAGCGGTGAAATCCTTCTCCGAGTCGCCGTCCCTGCCCTTCCCGGGGGAAACCGTGGGGAGAAGGGCTGAGAGCACCAGCGCCCCGGAGTGTTACAGTTCGGAAGGGGAGAGTTTGCCACGAAAGGACAAAAAAATAAAAACCCAAGCCCACTAACGTCCACCTCAACAAACAGCTCCGAGTTCGCAGTTTTCCAGCGGAGCGCACAAAAGACAATTCTTCCGCAAAACGGGCGCGCTTGGGGGAACAGAGGTTGGTTATAGTGGAGATTGCGTGAAAACGGGAGGTAGGAAAGAGCTGCCAGGGCACATTCCTACCTTCAAGTGTACTTAAAAGGAAATAGCGCTTTAAAGCATCTCCTTTATTGCTTTATCAAAAAACACTCCAGGCACAAATTAAAAACGTTTCAACCACACGCATTTCACCGCGTAGGCTCCTTTCAACTCAACTCGCATCGAGCAGAAGGGAATTTGGCTCCTGTCAGGCTCATTTCTAAGGTCTCGAACCCCGGGTTTAGGCTGGGGCGGTTCTGCTCGTCCGGAAGCTCACAAGTAAACAAAACCCATCGACGCGCCGATAAAACTGGTTTTGTCAACTTCTTGAAGTATCTGGTCTGAAACTAAGCACCCCTTTGAGAAGGGAAGCAGAGGAGCTGGTTGTATCTGCTTGGTAGAATAAAAAAAATTAATCAAAAATCAGTTTACCCGCAAGGTGTGACAGCAGAGCCCCAGCACACGGGGATCCTTATCTGCTCTGGGGAGAGGTTTTCTGCTAAGGAGGGGTGCGCCCCGCGGAGCAGCGCCTCGTTCCACCTCGGCCGCTCTTTTTTAACAGCAATTCTTGTGCTTGCGCCTCAAAAAAGAAAATTAAGCCTTTGGCACCCACGCGTACTCCTCTACATCTTCCATGAGAGACGCTCGAGGGGCTTTCCAGATGTTCCTGTCCATAACCTCCTGGCCCAGGGATCCTCCGGAAAAATTCGAGGGCAGCTCCCACGGGCCCAGCACTTCAAGTCCGAGTGACCAGCAGGGAGAAAGAATTCTTCTCGTACCAGTGACAGCAGCAGCCAGGGAAGAACAACCTGTTGTTTCAGGTAGGGGTCATCCCCCCGTGAGGAGCCAGGGATGCTAAAGCAGAAAGGAGCCAGTAAAAGCACTTTTCGTGCCAACGGGCCTTCTTTTTCTTCAGGAAGAAAAGCTCCCATTGTGCAAAACGTATAATCTACTTAATAGAAAAAAGAAGACACTTGACTGGGCTCAAGGAAATAGACGGGGCAAAGGGAAACAAAGGAGCAGCTGAGGGAGCCAGCTCCCCTCTCGCTGAGCGCCCGCGGACGCGCTGGAGGAGCTGGCGGCGGCGCCGCCTCGATCTGCTCGGAGACAAACCCAACCCTTTGGAGAAGCTGCTTCAACAAGCCTCACGTTGAGCTGCGGATCCTCGGGAGGAAAAGCTTTGTTCTCGCTCACGAGACGGGAGCCGGTCGGGATTTCTACCGGCCTCATCGCTCTCCCGAAAAACCCGAGCGCTCGGACACAGAGTCGCCTCCATCCTCCGCCAACGCAGCCGATGGGGCCGGGAACCCCTTTGAAGCACCAAGAGGTGCTTGTGCTCCCGGGTTACTGGAATCCTTTCACATCACCTAGAGCAAAACGAGATCCAGGCCTTCCCGTCCCAAACTCTCCCGGTAAAGGTGCTGTGGATTCATAAAACGACCCCAGACAAACAGGCGCGGGGCTGTGGATTTGAGCTCTAGGCTCAAATATTAAGCTCTGACAGTCAAAGAACATTTCCTTCCCCATTTTTCTCTTTTTTTTTTTTTCCCCCCTCAGCACCTACTCGAGCTCATTTTGCACATATTTATTCTCGCCTGTGTCAAGATGTCTACGCAGCGACACAGGGGAAAGTTTCACAGCGAAATCGAATGCAATGGTGTTAACCACCTCTTTGGAACGCGTTTTCCAGAGCCTCCTGAAGCTGTGCTACACAAGGCGACGCGTTCTCGGGGCTAAAACGCTACCCAAGACGAATAAAGAGAATTAACCTGAAGCTGATCATCGGTGAAGTTGCCAATAGCCACCCACGTATTTATCAGATAAACAGATTTTTTTTGCAGAGATTGTGAGCCGCTGTTCTTTTTCAACAGTCTGGAGCGAGGCTGAACAACGATTCCCCTGACTTCTGGGCTTTTATAAGGCTCTGGAACAGGAGCTGCAATTTATGATGTCTCTGTGCAGCACCTAACTTAATGAGACCCAATCTGGTAGTGATGGTTTAGTGCTGAGCTGCAGCATAATGTTAGCAAGAGAAATGGAAAACAATCAGGTTTGCACCTCTGCTGTTTCTTTAGATGCTCTAATGAAGAGGGACGTGTGTAAACACGCTTGCGAGAAGGAAAGAAATACCTTTCAGGCTTTCACTGTGTGCTGTGCTGGAATAAAGCAAGAAGAACCTTTATCAGAGCGTTTTGCCCAAGAGCAGGTTGGGCACAAAACCCGCGCTCCCGCGGCAAGGGAGCAGAGGGCTGCTCCCAGAGGCCCTTCCCGCTCCTCCTTCAACCGTACGACGCCAAGGTGACGACTTTAAAACCAAAGATTTACTTCCCATTACATTCACCTCAACCCTTCTGCTGCCTGGGGTCAACAACTGCCATCCCCACACCCCCATCTGGGACACACCGAGTCCAAAACGCGTGCGCAGCTCATCGCTATCCTCTCCAGGCCCCATCTCCAAAACCAGGGGCAGGGCCAGCTCTGGACGCCGGCGCCGCCCGCGCTTCCTTACAACGGGGCTGAAGCTGGAGCGGAGATCTGCCCTTCGCAGACGTTGTGTCCCCACCGTAACAGGGACATGGAGCTGCTGGGGCGAGTCCAGAGGAGGCCACAAAGCTGACCCAGGGGCTGGAGCAGCTCTGCATGAGGACAGGCTGCGGGAGCTGGGGGTGCTCAGCTGGGGAAAACCTTCAATACCTGCAGGGTCCCACAGGGAGGCTGGGGAGGGACTTTTGACAAGTGTCCAGCGACAGGACAAGGGGAGACGGATTTAAACAGAAGGAGAACAGGACTAGGTTGGACCTTAGGAAGAAATTCTTCAGGGTGGCCAGACTCTGGGACAGACTGCCCAGAGAGGCTGTGGTTGTCCCCTCCCTGGAGATGCTCAGGGCCAGGCTGGATGAGGCCCTGAGCAACCCGGGCTGGCTCAGGGCGGTTGGGTTGGGTATCTCTGAGGTCCCTCCCAACCGAAGACATTCTACGATTCGACGACCCTTCCTCCATCTCGCAGCCCCATCAACTTCTGCTCCCGCTCTCAGATCTCGACGGCTCCTCGCCGGCGCTTACGAAACCGACTGACCCGCTGCTGCTAAATGAAACGGAGTTAAAATTAGCCGCGAAGCGCTCTGAAAAAAAAGGCACTTTCGCGCAAGTCATCCAGAAACTAAAAATTACACTGGGATGTTTAAAGTCGGAAATAAGAGTCCTGACTTTTTCGAGTTGGCTGCAATCCCCTGGCACGCGTCGGACCTGACATGAACAGATCATGGCTGACTAGAAAACATACACTAAATGGAAAAAAAAAAAAAAAAAAAGGCTGGAAAAACACGCTCTCATCTTTCAAGTGAAGAGCTTTCCCTGCGTCTACTCGAGCAGCAGAAAGGGAGAGCTTCTAACCGAATTTTAAATAAGCGAATTGACAGGAGTCTCATCATTAATAGGTTAATTAGAAGAAGCCTCAGCGCTTCTGCTGCCGTTGTTCAGCTCAGCAAACTGACAAACGGCTCCAAACTCCCTCTCCAGGCTCCGGTCTGACACTGATTTTGTGTCTGAACTTGTCAGCAAACCAGTTTCGCAGCCGGGCCGCACCATGGAAGAAAGTCCCGCGCGGCACGGCGGGAGCACGCGTCGGCACCGGCGGCTTTCGAGGCCTCAAACCAGCGCCGAGCGCTCTCGGGCGAGCGGTACGTGCTTCTTGAGGGTCCAAATAACAAGTTGTTTAAGGCTCGGGCTCAACTCCGACAGCCAGCAGCCCGCAGGTGCCCACAGAGAGCAGCGACCCACCGCCAAGGGGTTTTTACGTGCAGCCTGTTCGCTGATGAAAAAAAGCAAGTGTGGGCCCGTGATCCCAGAAAAGGGAGGCTGGAAAGCTCAAATGGCTTAAGTGGCTTAAACAACGAGGCCAGGAGAGGTCTCCCGCCCCGGACAACAGCTCACACACGACGCTCCGACCGCACAAGCTCGGCCCCTCGCTGCTCTCTCCCCGAAGGCGAGCGGCTCCTCCTCGGAGCGCTCGGACAGCCGCGCGGCCAGGAGGTGTTTCCACCGGTCCACACCCCGTGAACTCTGCCCGCCGTTCGGGAGGACTGACTGACGCTTCACTCCGCTCCTTTCGCAAGAGCCATTTCCGGAGCATCCACTGCTGGCAGCGGACGGAAGAAAAAACAACAAACCCCGAGCTGTCTGGCCAAGGAGTTCAAGAATGCTGTTGGACGCTGTTTTTAATTTCCAGTTAGAGGAGTCTTTCTTGGAAAGTCGAAGGATGTAACTTAGGGACCACGCGGGGTTCGCCTGATTTAACCGGGGAAATATTTTAAGCAGGTGTTAATAATAAAATCCGCCGGCCCGAGAGTGCTCCCCACGGGATTCTTTTCCTTTATTTCAAGCGGGCAAACAGCGCTTACCTACAACCAGCCCTGCAGAGGCACCTTTTCTTAATTTTTTCTTTGCCTTTTTTTTTTTTTAAGGAAGAGAGGGGCGAATCTCACATCTCACACCTTCCACCCGCCGGCGTGGACTAAAAAAAACCCGCTGAGCGGAAACAATAACCGGCCCCCGAGAGCCCACTATCACCGGCACTGATAGCCCGCCGAGCTTCCAGGAGACGCGTGCGCTCACTTGGCCCCTTCCTGTTTATTTATTTCAGTTTTTTCACAAACACCGGGCTGGATACGAAGCGCGGGTCCTGAGAGCGAGCCTCGTTCGGTCCCGCTTTGCGACGGGGAGAGCCAGAAGCATCTTCCCGAGGTTGGGTTTTTACGCCGGGTTAGACCAGAGCGCAGCCGCACGCTTCTAGGGCCAGGCTCCCCAAACAGCCGCCCCAACCCACTGCCCGAGCGGGGCTTTAAAGCCATTTTCTGCAGGTGGCAAGTCCGGATCTGCACGCGCCCAGCGATTACCTTCCTGCCAGCCGGCCGGGAGGGCGCAGCGCGAGCGGCGAGAGGATTGGGGAGGAGAAAAATATTTCGGCGTGGCTCCTGTCGGAACAGGTCCCCGCGTTACACAAGCGCAGCGACGGGCGGCGAAGGCTCGGCCGCTGCTCCCCCCGACCCGTCCTTCCCCCCCGCCCGAGGATGCTCCCGGATGCTTCGGGCCCATCCAGCTGTGGGGGGCAAAGGGCCGGTTTCTCCCCCACAACACGGAGCCGAGAGCTTTCGCTCTCCCCCAGGGAAAGGGCAAGGGCGGCCGCAGAACAAACAACCCCAGCCAGGAGCGCTCCCTCCCTCCGAACAAATACTGGCAACGCGGGGGCTTTAGGGAGGTTTCTTTACCTGCCCCCTCCCCAGACCTGTCTGCGGAGCCCAGGCCGGGATCGCCGGGGAAGGGGGGAGCTGCCAAAGCCCCCCAACACCGCCCCCCCCCGGGAAAAACCCAGAAATTCCCTTTTCCTTCGTGATCCCCCAAAGACAAGCGGGAGGGCGCCCCCCCGCCCCTCCTGCTCTGCCCCCCCCAACCGCTGCTGCCCCCCCAGACACGCACCCGGGGGGGCAGGGCCCCCCCAACAAGCTCGAGGGTCCCCTTCACCCCTGAGAAATGTCCCCCCCGTACCCGCAGGGGGTTACACAGGGGAGGCCCCCCCACACCGAGGCCCTGATGCCCCCCCCGAGCCCTCCCTACCTCGCGGACCCCCCGAAACACCGGCCTCGCCCCCCCAACAGCCTCGGGGGGGGCCTCCAGCCCCCCCCAACCCTCTCGCGCCCCCTCCCCACCCCCCGGGGCCTCTTTAAACCCCATTTTTGCACACCCCCCCCCCCCCCCGGGCAGGCCGCACCCCCAGGCCTCAGCTCGCCCCCCCGCCCGCATCGCGCCCCCTCCTCACCGACCCCCCGCGCCAGGGGGTACCGCGACCCCCCTCAGCATCCCCCCCCCCCCCCCCCCTCCTCGCCCCGGTTCCCCCTCACGGCGCCGGGCGGGGGCGGGGCGGCCGCCATGTTGCGCCCGGTGCGGGCCCGGGCCCGGCAACCGCCACTCACCGCGGGCGCCGCCGAGAGCTCCGGCCAGGAGCAGGGCGAGCAGGACGGCGGCGGAGGAGCAGGAGCAGGAGGACGGCGGCGGGGACGCGGCGCAGCGGCGGGCGCGGGGCGGGGGGGCGGCCATGGCGAGCGCCGCGGCCTCGGTGGCGAGCGGCCGCCAGCGCCTGCGGGGCGGGAGGGGCGGGGCGAGCGGCGGCGCGCGGCGGGGGCGGGGCCAGCCTTAAAGGGGCCGCCCCGCGCCGCGGCTCCGGGAGGGAGGGGCCGCGGGTGGCGTGAGGGGGGCGGGGGGGGCGTGCAAGGGGGGGTGCGCGTGCAGCTGTGCCCCCGGCAGCGGGCTGGGGGGCGTGCGGCGAGAGGGGTTCGTGCACGGCGTGAGTGTGCACGGTGAGCGTGAACGGTGGGCGTGAACGATGAGTGTGCAAGGTGTGAGCGTGAACGGTGGGCGTGCACAACGAGCGTGCACAATGAGTGTGCAAGGTGTGAGCGTGCACACCGCTTGTGAACAGCGAGTGTGCAGTGTGAGCGTACACGGTGAGTGTGCAAGGTGTGAGTGTGCACGGTGAGCGTGAACGGTGGGCGTGCACAACGAGCGTGCACAATGAGTGTGCAAGGTGTTAGTGTGCACAGTGTGACTGTGCCTAGTGATTGTGAACAGCGAGTGTGCACAGTGTGAGTGTACACGGTGAGTGTGCACGTTGAGTGCACAGGGAGTGTGCAAGGTGTGAGTGTGCACAGTGCTTGTGAACAGTGAGCGTGCACAATGTGACTGTGCATAGTGATTGTGAACAGTGAGTGTGCAGAACGAGTGTGCACAGTGTGAGTGCATGGTGTGAGTGAGCGCAGTGAGTGTGAACGGTGAACGTGCACAGTTTGAGTGTGCATCTACCATGTGAGTGTGCACAGTGAGTGTGCATGGTGAGTGCGAGTGGTGAGCGTGCATCGTGTGAGTGCACACAGCGAGTGTGAATGGTGAGACACAGGCCTGGGGCCCCCAGTGTGTGTGGGGGATGGAGCCACGCCAGGGCCAAGCCCCCTAAACCCTGTCCGAGCACTCCAGATCCCGGGCTGAGCCCCCCAAGCCCCCATCTGAGCCCCCCCAAACCCTGGGCTGAGCCCCCCCGAGCGCTGCCCTGCTCAGCCCCACACACCCTCACCCCAGTGCCGGGGCTGCTCTTTGCCGCCCAGTTCCTCCCAGTCCCTAACTGGGGCGTGAGCACAGGACAGGACGAGCCCGGGGTGGCCACAGCGCCGTGCCGGGAACGCGCAGGGCTCAAACCCGACGCTCTCCTTCCGTCCCGGGAGGCTTCGCCCTCACCCCCGCATTGCCCAAACCCCGAAAAGGGGGCGCGCCGGCAGCTGCAGCCCCCCGGGGCAGCCCCCGCCCCTCGCTGGCGCAGGGAGAGCGTCGGCGGCACGAGGCTGGAGCGAGGTTTATTGGGGCACCCGGCGGTGCTGGAGCGATACACGGTGTTGGAGCAATAAATTAAGCCATGCAGGAGCGCCGGGTCCCCATCCTGCCCGATGGCGGAGGTTTGCCAGCTGTTAAGCGATAAAATAGCTTTACACTTTATTAAATATATTAAATCTTAATAATTAAATAATTACGGAGCGAAGCTGGTTCTGCTGAACATCCCGGTCCTGTCCCAACAGCCCCGAACGCGGGGGTGGTTTCGGGGATGGTGGCTGGAGCGGTGCGGGCTGGAGCTGGCCGCAGGGTGCACCAAAACCGCCCCAGAAAACACCAGAAATGTCAGCGCAGACCAAAAAGGAATTGGAAAAGAGGATTGCTGGCTGCTCACCGGGCCACCGCGGCTGTGGGTATGCTGGGCGGCTCCTCACCCTGGGGGGGATGCTGCCCCTGGTCCATCCCTTCCAAATCCAGCCCTCCTCGGGCAAGAGGCGCGGCGGGCACCGGCAACCCCGCCGGGGAATTCCTCCCGCCGCCGCCGAGCCCGCGGCGTCCCCGCTGCCAACGCACCGGGCGGGCAGGTTTGGGCAGCACCCGCAGCCGGTGCCAGCGACGGGGTGGGGGGCCCAGCCGGGCTCGGGGGGGCTGCGGTGGGGAGCGGGGCTGGCATCGCACCCAGGGGGCTCGGGGAGGACCACCGGCGCCCGCCGGGCTGGCGTCGGATGACGGATCCAGGGGGGTTATTTTTATAACCAAGCTGGAAGATTCCTCCCTTGCTTTTTTCTTTTTTTTTCCTCTCTCCTATTTTTTCCCCTCCTTGCAAATAAAAAACGGCTCCGAGGAAGGGTGGGAAAGACAAGAGCTGTGAGCAAAAACCCCTTTTCCAACCAGGAGCCGTCTCGGCGTTGGTTTTGCAGCCATCCCCGGTGCAGCCCGCGCGCGGCTCCGGCGCTCACTGCTCCAGTTTGGGTTTTTCCAGGGAATTGTTCAGCTTCTTCAACGTCTTTTTAATCCGCAGAGCGGTGAGGCGGGCTGAGGGGTTCTGGTACCAACACTCCTTCATGATCTTCGCCAGCGCGGAAAGCACCTGGGGGAGGCACAACAAGAGGGGAAAATCAACAGGGAGCAAAGATCTGGCTCGGGGTGGAATGGGGACGCTCCACGCCAGGACTCACCGGATCGGAGAGGAGGTGGTTGGGGACCACGGGGGTCTGCTGGTCGATGCACACCACCTTCTTCATGTCCTCGAAGCTGGGGTCGCTGGGGACGGCGTCGAAGAAGGGCGGTCGGTACTCCTCCACGACACCTGCGGGAGCGGGGGATGGCACGAGGGTGGGTGCGGGCAATGTCACCAACAGCCCCGCGCCAGCCCGGCCCCGAGCAGCATCTCCACCGCCAGCTCCAGCATCTACCACGGCTCCAACACGGGCACCGGCACCGGCACTGGCACCAGCACACCTCCACCCACAGCAAGCCCGCCAGCTGGCCCAGCTAATCTCCACTTAGTGCCTCCATATGGCCGTGTGTCCGCGGGGTTTAACCCCCCTGGGCCACCCCGAACGCCCACCAGCTCCCTGAACCCCTGAGAGGTGGCACCCTGAACATTGGTGTCCCCTGGAGCCCCCATCCCTGACGCTCTGGGACTGTGCCAGGGCTCCGCAGCCCTTCCTGGGGGGACGAGGGTGCTGGAAAGGGTTAAAACCATCGGGCTGCAGGTCAGCCCCTGCACATGGCTTTGGTAATTCGGAGTAAATGTTTAATCTGAAGGGGCGGTAAATGAGATTATCCCGGCCAGACTGTGCCTGGGGGGAACCTCCTGCCTCGCCCGCCAGCACCCACCATTTAATTAATGCTTCTAACGGACTTGGCCGGTGGCGAGCGGCGCGGGAGGCTCCTCCATGGCGTGAGGGGACACCAGTCCCCACGTCCCCATTCCCGTTTCCCCAGCCCCGCATCCGTGTCCCCGTTCCCCCCAGGCAAGCCCCGCCGGCTGGAGGTCCCGGCCATGGCCGGCTTCCAGGCTGCGCTCCACGCCGCTTGTTTTCTAATCAGCGCTGAACAAACAAAGCGCTGATTGAGTCTAATGGGCCCTTTAATCAGGGAGCCGGGTGCTGACACTAGATTACAGTGTTTATAATTTACAGCTAATCTTCTGGGCAAAGGGAAGGGGAAAAAAAAAGCAACTGAAAGGAGGGAAGGAGGGAGCGGGCGCAGAACTCCACCGCGGCAGCCGGCCGGGAGCCGCTCACCGTTCACCACCGTCCGTCGAGCGATCTCCCAGAGCACCAGCCCGTACGCCCAGACGTCCGTCTTCTTGTAGGACTCGAAGCAGTCGGTGCGGATCTGCTCGCTGAGCACCTCCGGGGCCATGTAGCGCTTGGTGCCCACCCGGGGGTTGTTGCCGATGTCCAGGTAGTCGCTGCCCTGGGAGTGCATGACGGCCAGCCCTGCGGAGGGGGCCCGGCTCCGGTCAGCGTCGGGCTGATGCTGCATCCCTGGGCACCGCATCCCTGGGTACCACATCATCCCTGGGTACCACATCATCCCTGGGTACCACATCTCTGGGTACTGCATCCCAGCCCCGTCTCACCCAGGTCCGCGATGCAGCACTGCCGATTGCTTTTCACCAAGATGTTCCTGCTCTTCAGGTCACGGTGGGCGATGGCGGGCTTGCCCTGGGTGCCAAAGATTTCCACATGGAGGTGGACGAGGCCGCAGATGATGGAGGAGGCCAAGCCCAGGCAGGTCTCCACATCCAGGGCTGTCCTCTGCAGGTAGTCGTAGAGCGAGCCGTTCTCGTGGTAGTGGGTGATGAGCCAGAGCTGGGTGCTGGAGTTCCTCGACGTCATGTCAGAGGCGATGAAGCCTGGGTGGGGAGAAGAGTCGGGACCATGGAGCCGCTGCGCAGCTGCCCCCCGGCCTCCCCCGGCCCCCCACTCACCCAGGATGTTGTCGTGCCGGAGGAGGACGGTGTTGTAGATCTCCGTCTCGCGGAACCACGACTGCTCGTCCCGGGAGGAGAAGATCTTCACGGCCACGCTCTCCCCGTGCCACACGCCTCGCCACACCTCGCCGTAACGTCCTTTGCCTGCCACGCACCGCATCAAGCGGGATGAACCTGGCTCCCAGCTGCCGCCCACCCACCCTTCCAGCCGCTCCGCAGAGACGCCTGGGTCCAAGCCCCCGTCCCGGGTCTGGCATCGTGGTGCCATCCCCGGCTGCTTGGGGCAAGGGCTCCAGCACGCGCTCTCCTTACCCACGCACTCCACGAGGGCGATCTGCCGAGCCACCGTCCGTTGGACGAGGAAGGGCAGACCCGAGCCGCTGCCCGTGGTGCAGTCGTCGTTCAGCAAGTCCTGCGCAGCCGGGGCGGCAGCGGGGTCGGTCCAGCGGCCACCCCGCACCCTCCCTCCCGTGCCTCGGGGCCTTTTGGGGGTTCCCCCCGGAGCTCACCCACCTCCAAAGAGCTGTCTCCTGCCATGGATGCCTTCAGCATGAGGTCTGTGTCTCCCAAGTCGCTTTTCTTCTGGCGGTGCTGGGCCACTTTCCAGCAGAAGAGCACCGTGAGCGCCGTGAGGACGAGGAGGGTGAGTAGCAGGACGAAGACCATCAGGAGGAGGTTGGGCAGGGAAGGTGTCTTTCCCAGGGCCTCTTCTCCTGGGAGGGGGAAAGGGTGAAGGGGAGTGTGAAGGGGACCTGGGAGACTGGAGGTCTTGGTGCTTGGGCTTGGACCTGCAGAGGGTGGCTCTGCACTGGGGTCAGCCCCACGGGGGGCAGCACAGCACAAGAAGGGACACCCTGGGACATCATGCTGGCCCTGTCCCACGTGGGGAAGTGTGACCCTCAGGGTGCTGAGTGAGGACGGGGACGATCTGGAGACCCAGCCACACCTCCAGCGTCATGGGCAGCTCGAAGGGGACCGTGCCCCCGTACCTTGCAGGAAGACCTCCAGCTCGACGTTGCACATGCTGGAGTTGCAGCACCTCATGCCGTACTGCTCCATCACGGACGTGTGGCAGTTCTCCAGGATGTTCTGGGAGAAGCAGCCCCGGTTCTTGGTGATGGTCCCCTCCTCCTTCCTCTTGCTGACGAAGCACACCTTGCCCGTGCAGGTGGGCTGGCTGCAGTGCGGCACGTCGCAGGCGCACATCAGCTCGTCTGCGGGCACAGGGAGGGGACATCTGTGCCATGGGGCCACCTCACAGGCTGGCCTGGGGCACGCTGGTGGCTTTGGGGACAGTGACATCTGCCCTGAAGACTTTTGGACCGGGGAGCACTATGGGAACACCCAGCTCCGGGGCTGCCTGTGGGAGCCAGGACGGGACCAAAACCCCCAAACCCAACCTGTGCCTCCCCAGCTCCGTTTCAGGAGCCGCGTGCCGAACCCGGGGTCTCTCCTGGAGCTTCCCCGGCAGCACGGAGGGCGCCCACGCTCCCGACCTCCCGATTTAGCTCTGCCCTTTCGCGCAGAAAATATCCCTCCTGGAATCAGCGAGTTCAGCGCGAGGGCAGCCAGAGGGACGGCGGTGAGGGGACGCGTGGCTATCGCCGCTCCTGCGCCTTTTTGTCCCGTGCCAGGGCTGTGGGGTGGCGATGGGGCCGGGTGGGGAAGCCCTGGGGGTTGGTGGCCCCGTGGGCAGGGTGGGGACAAGGTGGGGACTTGTTTCCTGGGCGAGCTTTGCTGCTCATCCCCAGCACAGCGGCGCCACTTCGGTCCTCCCAGCCCAAATCCGTGTCCGGGTCACCCCGATGCTCCCCCGGGATCACGACCAGCTCGTCGTCCCTGCTCCTCACCGTCAGCTCCCTCACCTCCGGCACAACCCACGTTCCAGAGCGCGTGCCCGCAAGCCTTTTCCCCGTCTCCCCTCCCGTGACGTCAAAGCGCTTGACGAACCGTAATTAATTAAGCCGAGCTCCTCTCTGGGAGGCAGGTCACCGTCCCAGAGGGGAGAAGCCCCCGGGGGTCTCTGGGGAGCGCTGCCTCCCTGGCTGCTCCTCCCAGCAGGTTTGTGTTGAGCAGAGCAAGCGATCCTGAGGGACGTGGATTTATTTGAATCCCCTACGCACCGTTTGGTACTCACCGGTGGCGAAGCCGAGGGAGAGTGTCATCAGCGCCAGCACCGCCCGGCCGCCGGTTCCGCACAGCACCATCCTGCGGGGAGCAGAAGGGGTGAGAGGCGGCCCTCCGAGGAGCTCATCGCCGGGCTGGGGGGACTTTGGAAGGAGCTGGGGGGCTGTGGGGAGCGATGGAGGCTGGCGGAGCAGCGTGAGGATGGTAGGATGTGCTACTTCCAAGAGGAATTTTGCTCCAGATGTCCCAGGCACAGCCCTTCCTGAGAGCGGATCTCCGGGCGCTCAGGGATCCTCCTGGCCACGGCGTGGCACCCCACGGCACTCGGGGTGCTCAGGAACGGGGAGCTCACCACGTCCACGCTGCCCCCACATCCTTCCTTCAGCCCAACGAGCCGTATTCCCACTTTTCCCACCGTCCCAGCGGCTCCCGTGCTGCAAAACTGCGCCTGGTGGCAGACCCCATGGGCTCGGTGAGCGCGACAATGCCACGGCACCACCGAAGATCCTGGATTTGGCACGACCTGCGCCACAGGACGGAGCTGACAGCCCCCCCGGCGCATCGCACCCCCCGGCGGGTGCAGCTGGCTGCGATCCGGCGCTCGGCTTTTGCAGGGAGCTTATCGACGACACAAGCAGAGGCGCTGTGGGCAGCCAAAAATTCCCCAGCTGCTATTTTTTCCCCTCTGTCTCTCTTTTTTGTTTTTTTCTTCCTTGCAAAAGAGATGTTTCTGCCAAACCAAACACGGCGGAGCGGGCGCTGCCCCCCACCCCTCGCCCCGCCGGCATCGCTGCCCCTTTCACATGGCCACGAGCTCGGCCGGGGCTCGCCAGCCCCTCCTCGGCTCATTCTTCGCGGTTCCCGACATAAACACGCCAAAGTCTCCGTTTCCTGCAATTGAAGGAGCCCTGCCCAGGGCTGCCGGGACAGGAATCAAGATTGTTTAGATTCTGGCCTTGATGGGGAAGCGAAGTCACGCAAACCCGGCCCTCGAGAGCACACACGTCCGTGGCTGACCCAGGCGAGCTCTGGCTGCGGCGTAAAATGAGTTTTTCCTCCTCAAAATAGCTGCATAGGGAGGAAACGGCAACCGGGTCCCGGGGCTGGAGGGCAGGAGTGGGGCTGGTTCCGAGTGCCCGATGCCAGGAGCGATGCCTGGGCTGGTTTTTGGCTGAAGAAGCAGCTTTATTTTGAAATACAACCCCCCAGAGATGGGCTGCTGCTCCCTGAGTCTCCAGGAGGCTCCCAGGCACAGCTCTTGAAATTCCTAGAGCTACAAAACGCGTCTTTTTAAAGGGAGGCTGAGACTCCCGGGCGGTGAATTCCCTCCTTGGTGTCGCTTCCATTAAATCCCTTAGACGGGGTGTCTGCTGTGAAACCCCAAAACTTTACCCTACACACAACATCACCACAGCGATTGTTGGTGTTAACCGAGAGCAAACCTTAACCCAGAGCCGTCCCGGCATCCCACGGGAAAACCATCCCGGGTGCTTCCGTAACGGGTCAGAGCAGTCCCCATCCCTGTCACCATCCTTCCTCCCACGGTAGTGGCTGGTGTCCCCAGGGTCATCCCCAGCCTGGCAGGGGGGTGATGGCAAATCCCATCGCTCTGTCCCATCCTTCCTTCCTTTGGGATTTGCAGCAGCAGAAGGAGAAAGGGAAAAAACCCACAATTAAACCCCTGGGATGGGGCTCAGGCACCGGCAGAAGCAGCGGGGACTCCGGAGCAAGACCCAGCCCTGGAGACGAGGGACCCCAGTGACCTCGCGGAGAGAAAAGTGAAGGGGGGACGGAGCTAAGGGCAGGGGTCGGCTGGGCACAATCCTCAGGGACATGTGGGATGCCCTTGCTGGTATGGGGTGGCTTTGCAATCCCGGTCCTTCCTCCCTCCCCTGCGGTTTCTGCTGTTCCTGGGGGGGGTTTCGCTGCAGGACGCGGCTCGTGACTCAGTTCCCCTTTTTCACGGGGAATCAGACACGATGGAGACCCTTGTGCCCGCGCTGGCAGGGTGAACCAGGCGTGCGCAGCCGCGGGTGCAAAGGGTGGACGCCACGTCGGTGTCGGCAAGAGCTTCGCCACCGGTTCCCAAAGCTTTGACCTGGTTTCGGGAGTTTTTTCCCCCCACTCCCCGGAGCTGCGCGTTGGGTGCAAATCCTATTTCCCGTGTCAGCTCCGGGCTTTCGGTAACGGCCGCGTCTGGTTTCAGCTCTTTAGCAAGGACCTGGGGACTGCGCTGGTGTCAAACCAGATTTACGCTCCCGATTCCAGCCTCCGCGAACCCTGACGTCAACGCCGGCGTCCCACCAAACGCGAAGGAAAGGGGCCAAATCCCGATTTCAGCTGTAGGGGAGGTGTAAACCCAGAGGGAAGCGCCGAGCTCGGTGCAACCACGGACCCCCACGACGCTTCCCCACTCACCTGCGGCGTCCCGCGGGCGCCTGCGGTGCTGCCCGGTCCCGGCGAGGCTCTCAGGGCGGCACACGGGGCTCGGCCAGGGCAGCTCTGCTCCGTGTGTCCCAGCTCGGAGGAACTTCATGGGTTTGCTCCCCTCCCGCCGCCCGTCCCGGCGCTGCGGGGGCTCCCCGTCCTGGTGTGGGAACGTCTCCGCCCCCCGTTCCGGGGTGGGCGCTCGGCGGTCCCGTTGTCCGAACGCAAAGCTGGATGTGGGAGAAGTCAAAAAAAAAAAAAAAAGAAAAATGTTTCTTATTACTGCCTCTTCCTGCCTGGCTTCTCTCCACCACTCCCAGCTAATAAAGCATTTCCTATTGCTGAGCACACATCCACGACCAACCTCCCTTCCTCCCGCGCACCGGGCCCCAGCTCCATCCTGCTTTGCTCTCCCTGCAGCCGCTCCTCCCGCCCTTGTCCTTCACCAGCTGCTTTCCCACCCAATTTCGCGGCTTTCGAGGCAAACCCAAGCCCTTGGCGGGGGGCACACATCCATCTCATCTTCTTCCCCGAGCCCCTTCGGCGGGGAATCCAGCCAGTTGCTTCCCTGGGGTGGGAACTGGTCCAGAGAGATGATGTGGGAGTGACCTCGATGGCTCAGGCATCCCTCCCGCTCTGGCATCCGACCCTCAGGGGGACGGGAGCACCACGGCAGAGCCGAGGGGCTCCTCTTTGGGGGGGCTGGCCACAATAATTCTGGGGTGCTGCGCTGGAGGGCAGGGCAGGTTTTCTGCCCCGGGGTGTAACGCAGGGTTGGGGTGTGCTGCTGAATTGTCACCCCGCTGGGGACGCTCTGCCCCGGCCGCGGTGCCGGGGTGCTGTGCCCGTGGCGCTGTGCCCGTGGCAGGAGCCCGGGCTGTGCCGGGGCCACGGAAGCACCGTTTCCCCTTTTGTTTTAGGGTTGTTTTTTGGGTCACCCCACCCTCAGCAGCTTCACCCTCCTCCCCTCTCCCTCCAGCCCCTTCCCAAGCCCCATCCCCACCTTCCTCCCGCCCCCGGGCTGGCATCGCAGCCCCTTTCCTACTGAAATTATGGAGCCCGATTCACCCCTGATCCCAATCAGGTCCGTCGGGAAGGCGGCTGCGAAGCTTTGAGGCTCGCCACCCGCTATCGCCGCCATCTCGGAAGTCGAGACAAACAAACCCAGGATAAAACAGGAGGGACCTTCATGGGTGACCTTGCCCGCGACGGAGCCGGGAGCTTCGCGGAGCCGGCGCGGGGGAAACGGGCAGTTTCCATCAGATCGGAGCCGCCCGGCAGGAAGCGGGTGCCTGCAGATGCCTTATCGTCACGACCATCTTTGCTTGGCGATATCGGCCCCTCCCAGGGTTATTTCTGGAGGGCTCCCACGTCCCGGCTGTTTTCCGCGCGTGCAGGCGCCCGGTGGGCATCGGCACCCCGGGCAGTTTTCCTGCTTGTCCCCCCACTTTCATCTTCCAAACAGGGCAGCTTCATTTTTTTTTTAAACCCCAGTCAGCACTGGGAGGGGGTAAATACCTGCTTAAAAACTTTATAGAAAGTCCAAATTCCTGGGGAGGGAGGGATGGGAGCCCCCAGTCAGGCTGCAGCTCCGTGGGAAAGCAAATTCATCCGGAGCCGTGACCATGGCGATGCTTGTTAAGATACCAAGCCCACCCTGGGGTGATCCTCACCCGCTTCGGTGCTGGTCCCCCCAGCTGGGGTGAAGCCACAGGGCTGGGCACCCCCTTGAAGCCAAACCAAGACTTTCCATCATTGCTTGGGCGCTCATCACCCCGCAGGAGGGTGTGGGTACCCCTGGCCACATCCAGCCCCCGCTCCCCAGAGTTTCACCCACTTGTCCCCATGGCGGGGACGCACGAGGGGTACCAGGAGCCCGTCTGTCCCTTCCTCCCGCTGGTGCATACGACGGCAGCTCCACGTGCCGGCCGCCCCCGGCTCATCTGCGGAGCCGCCACCGGGAGCTGGTGAAGGAGGGCGGCCACGTGCTGGCGAGCCAAGGGCTGGAGGGGAACAGACGGGGAGGTTGCAGCTCCTTCTTGCCGAGCATCCTTCCCCGCCCGCCTGCAGTTCAGCCCAAACCTCCCCGTGCCTGCCCTGTCGACCCAAAAAGCGGCGCTGCACCCCAAGAGTGGGGAGCACTCCCGTGGATGGAGCACCCCAGATTTGGTTTCCAGCTCCTGATAACCCTCCTGCAGCACCGAGATCCCCGCGCTGAGCCTGGGTTTGTCCCTCTGCAACGCAGCAATGCACGGGGGGTGGGGGAGTTAATGTCACCGAGGGGGTGTCGGGGGACGCTGGCAGCCGGGGGGAGCGTTCCTGCCAGCCCGACGAGCAGCCCTGAGCTTTATTCATTAAATCAATCCCGTTAACATGGCAACCGCTTCCATTTTCATCTGCGCGGCCACGTTCCACCACGCACTGCAATATCAAGATCTTGGGGGAGATCAAAGAAGCTAAAAAAAAGAAGAAAAAAAAAAAAAAGAAAAAAAAAGCAGAGCCTCTTCTGGCACGGACCTGCTCCCCAGCAGAGCCAGAGCCCGGCACGACCAGAGCCCTTGAGGCTGGAGAGGACGAGGGCCTGGGACAACAGGGCCTGGGGCATCTTCTCCGGGTACATCCCCAGCATCCTCCTCCCTTGGGCATCTCACCAGGGAAGGAAGCCACCCCCATGCCCAAAAAACCAGCAAGCAGGTCCAAGGGGGTGGCCGGGAATTGCCCCCCCCGACACCTCCTGCCTTAGCGCTTCTTCTTCTTCTTTTTCTTCTTTTTCTCCTTGCCCGCCCCCTCTGCGGCCGCTCTCTTCTCCTCCTTCAGCTCCTTGTACCTCCACTTGGGCGGCTGCAGCAGGTCCTTGTCCCCACCACGCGGCCTCCGCTCCTTCGAGCAGGCGGACGGGGAGGAGTCTTTGCTCACTTTGATTTTGGGGACGGGCTCCCCGGGGAAGATGCTGTTCATGCGCCGTAACCACAGGGGCAAGAACCTGAGGAGGCCGCCGGCCGGCCGGCGCGGTGCCGGGAGCCGGATCTCCGAGGTGGCTTGGCCGTTGCAAGAGGACGCGCTGGTGCTGAGACATGAGGAGGATTCCGATTCAGCATCCGAATCCGGCACGTGCTGCCCGAGGATCTCCGGCACGGACAACCTGTGCTTGCCCACTTCGGGGGGGCTGTCGGGGCAGACGGTTTGGCAAGCGGTGGCCACGAAAGGGCTGGCGAGGGAGGTGGTCATCCTCACCATGTGGTCCATCACACCGTCCTCCTGGGGGTCGCGGGGGAAGTTGAAGGTGAACGTGGATCGGATCTTCTCTGACAGCCTCTTGCCTCTGGATTTGGAGCTCATGGCTTTGGCCACCAGCTCGGCCAGGGCTGGCCACTCGGGCCGGTACTGGGTGCCAAACTGCTCCGCCCGTGGGCGCCGCAGGAGGCTCCGGATCCGCACGGTCGTCTCGAAGCGGCCGGTGAAGACTGCCCACTCCCTGGCTGTCTTCCCCTTGATGGGATCCATCGCTTGCAGGTCTGCTCCTGGACACACGGGGATGTAGAGACCGTCACAGCAGCGTCCCACCCTGTCCCACCCCAGAGCAAACAGACACCTCCGCAAAAAAAATCCCAGAAGGTGCCTGGGGAGGTGCTCACCGGCCAGGAGCAGGGCGGTGACACAGTCCTCCCGCCCCTGCACCGCAGCCTTCATCAGCGCCGTCAGGCCCCGCGGGTCCCGCTTGTCCACCTCGAGCGCGGGGAAGTAGTTGAGGAGGTAGTTGACGATGGTGATGTGTCCTTAACAGCCAGAGAGAAGCTGCGTTAGAGTTTCAACAGTTAACGGGGGATAACTGCTGATCCCTCTGGAGAAAGGGAATTTGGCAACTGCAGCTCCTGAGGACAAAGATGCAGAAATTTGGGGGGGTCAGTGTGGGAAGGGTTTGAGTTGGGTTTGGCCATGCAGAGAACAGCGCTGGTGCAACCGGCTTCAGCAGAGAACTCGAGACCCTCGACTTTCCCGACCGCTCATCTCAGGGATTTTGGAAGGGAAGCTCAGGGGGTCACGTCGCTTCTCGAGGGGGCTGCCCCGTGCCGAGGGTGAGCGCGGTGCCTACCTGCCTGGGCAGCCATCATGAGGGCCGTGTTCCCATCGTTGTCCTGCTGGTTGACGTTTATGTAGGGGCACTTCTGCAGCAGGGGCACGATGTCCACGAAGCCCTTGTAGCAGGAAACCATCAGGGCGTTCTGGAACGGAGCAGCGACTCAGCGCCAAGGGTCCCCCCACCCCAAACCAGACAGGGTGGGAGCACACATGAGGTTCTGCTCCAAGATCATTCCCAGGAGACCCATCCCTTGTCAAAGTCCCCTCACCCAGGATTGTCCCTCCTGCCCTGCTTGCTTTAGAGACCACCACCCTTCAGGATTCACCTGTTTCTGGGAAATCCTCTTTCCGCTCCACCCAGCCACTCACCCTCCCGTTGATGTCCAGCTCCGTGGCCTCGCTCCGGGTCACCCCGTGCTCCAGCCTCTCCTGCACCAGCCTGGCATCGTTCCTGATGCAGCACTGGTAGAGGCTGAGCTCCCCAGCACCGCCAGGCCCCGGGGAATGCTCGTAGCAAGGGTAGACGGAGTCGTCCGAGAAGATGCTGCTGGTGTCCGAGTGCTTCGACTCATTGGCCTCCTCCTCTTCCTCCTCCTCATAGTGCAGCTCCGGATCGGAGGCATCCAGGCTGACAGCAGGGGCTGCAGAGTGTTCTCCTCCATCGCAGGCATCTGTCATCCGGCCTGGCCGGCGGGAGCGAGCCCAGCTTGGCCCCGAGCCCTGCCTGGGGCCAAGAGCCTCTCCCGGGGGGGACGAGGGGACACTCGGGACCGTTCACTCCCCCCTGTGCAGACACAGAACGGGTGTGGGAACCGCGTGGGCTCCAGCATCCCTCATCCCGCCGGGAAGCCTCGGCCGGCTCCCAGCCACCGGCACAGCCCGGGGGTCCCGTTTCCATCCTCCGCCCCACGCAAACGCTTGCACCCAGCAAGCAGAACCAGAGCAGTGCACAGAGAGAAGGGTCAGATCCAGATCCTTTTCACCAAGCAGCAGGAGAGCAGAGCCCAGAGCAGCCTCCGGCTCCCCGAGGAGCCCCCCAAGCCTGGCGGCACAGGGCGACCCGCAGCTCTGGGGCAGGGACAGACCAGCCTCAGCCTGGCAGTGGGATCAAATTGTTCTGCTTCTAAGCAGAAGTCAACCCTTCACTGATTAGTGCTGCGAAAGGAAGAAATCCTTCGCAATTCCATTAAACTCTCCCGCCCCTCTTAGATCTCCCAAAGAGGGCTCCGGGGACAAGGGATCCTCTTCTCACCAGACCCTGATCTTACCTCAGACCTTCCCCGCAGGTCCCTCTTTGGCTGGGCAGCATCACGGCTCCGGGCAGGAAGGAAAACTTTGCGAGAGACAGTGGAAAATCACCCCTGCCCTTGGCAGCGAGGAAGAGATTTCTGCTTTGGGTCTGAGGTGGCCTTTAGGCACCAGAGCTGTGACAACCTGCACGTTGACGTGGGCTCAGCTAACCAAGAGATCTTAATTTAAACTGTTGCTTAAAATGGCTCCATCCACCCTGAGCAGGATCAGGGCTGCTTGGGCAGGATTTAACATCTTTAGCTGAGGCGCTGCTGGGAGTCCTGGGCTGTATTTTTATATCTGTCTCACCTCAGTGAGATGCTGCTGCCTGAGCAAACCCCCCCTCAGCTCAGCTGACTCCCTCAGAGCTCCCTTCCAGCTCCTTTTATGTGCAGGCGAATCTGCTGATCAGATAAAGCTGGGGAACTGCTGCTTCGGCCAAGGGTGGGGATGTTTGTTGCTGGGCAGGTGCCTTAAATATTCTTAAATCCCACCCTGAGGAGTGCCTCCAGCCCCCTGCTCCTCTGGGCACTGGTGAGCTCAGGGGCTGCAAAAACTCATTTCCTGAATTCCACATGAAACATTTCTGTGCTCTTATCTGCCTATTTGGAGTGTTTTTGTTTGTTTGTTTGGATGGGATTTTTTTTGGTGTGTGGTTGATTAGTTTTTACATGTTTTCTGAGGTACAGGGACCAGCTGGCCTGTGGGATCTGGGAAAGGGCGCTTCCAGTCCCCGGATCAGCTATTTTCGTGGCAAAAAGACAGGAGTTTGGTCCCAAGGCAGATTGTGGGAGGCCGCGTTCTCCATTTAGAACGTCTGTTAAGGCAGAGCCCCAAAGGTCGCTTTTCTGGCGTCCTCGAACATGAAAATATGGAGCAGACGAAGGATCCCAGCTGTTTGCTCCGTGCTGGGCACATCCCGCCAGGAAGCACGAGCTGAGGATCCCGAGGCTGAACGTCAGGCTCCTGTGCTCCCTCGGTGCCAGCGGGACGTCACCCCGGTGTGACACCTCCCGCCCCGTGGCCACCCTCCCGCTCCGCTTCGGGAGCAGATTTAGGGCTTAGGGAGTTATCCGAGTTTCTCCACGCCGTAATCTGCTGCCTGCCACGAGCAGGAGGCTCTGAGCTGCTTGTGTAAGGACGAGGGATGGGGTCCCACGGTCCTCGCCCGGTTACCGGCGCCTCCGGTGGGGCTGGGGTCTCCCCCCGCACGGTGCAGCCCCCTTGGGGCAGCCAGGCCACGGGAAGGGACCAGGCGGGATGGTACGGCCGCGGGGGGACGTTTCTTGCAGAGCTCTTTGCCGCCGGCGGGGTTTTGCAAAGCCTCCGGTTGCCACAAGGGGATGCCGGAGCCCGCGGGAGGCGGCGGAGCCGCGGCCGGTGCCGCCGGGAAGGAGCGAGGAGCTCCGGGCCCGGGTGGCCGCCTCCAGCACCCCCTTGTCCTCCCACTGGGCTGTGAAGGCTCGTAGGAGTCCTGGGCAGGCCGGGGTTAGGGCTTCTTTAGATTTTTTATTATTCTGATTTATTTTCTCAAGAAGTTTGGACACAGATGTCACAACATCCTCCGGGGATCTCACAGCATCCTTCCAGATGTGACAGCATCCTCCTGGGCATGGCAGCACCCACCCAGATCTCACAGCACCTTCCCAAGTGTGCTGGCCTCCTCCCAGATACTATGGCATCCTCCCTGGCATTGTCTTTCATACCTGAGCCCGCCTGGGAACACGTTCCTTAAGGACATGCTGGGCAGAGGGAGGGAGGGAAGCGCGGTTCAGCCATAACCAACCCAGCTGACACGTGGGAACGGTGGTGGGAAGGACAGCCCTGCCCAGAGCGCCGGAGCCGGGGACGCGCTGCCAAGAGCGGCTCCTCTGGCAGCGTCGCCCGCTCTCGCGGTGAACCCGCACGCACTAAATCACGACTGATGCTCAGGAGCATCCAGGCAGGTGGGGGGGCCGGGAAGGGGCTGGAGGACAGCCCTGATCTTTCACCCCTTGCCCAGGGTCCGGCTGGGAGAGCCGAGCCCGGTGGTCTGGCCCAGGTCACTCATCCCTCACTGCCTGGTCATCTCCATCACAAAACCAGGGTGCAATAACTCAGCATGGAAGGGAAGTGGAGGGCGTTGATTTAAACCCGGGGACGGGCTCTCCTAACCCTGGTCCTCCTTCCTGCGGTCAGAGCTGGGTCACGGCCGAGTGCAGCTCCCGCCCCGTGCGCACGAGAGGGGCTGTAGGGACACGGGGACATGCTTCGCCACGCGGCTGCATCCAGCCCCGCTGCCTCCACGTCGGGGCGATGCCCAGGGAAGCTGTGGAGTGGCCAGGGAAGGTTCGGGTGCCGCCTCAGCCGCTGACTGGAGCGTGAGGAGGTGTCTGGTGTGTCACAGCCCCGCTCCCAACCGGGACATAAATCACCGCGCGAGGTGACAAAGCCAACCCTTCGCGGAGGGGCCGGCAGCCGGTGCAAACCTGGGGTCAAGCCGTGATTTACGTCGCCGTGGCCATGCGAGGGCAGCTCTTAGCGCTGCAGTTCCCGCGCCGGCAGCAGAACCTGGAGTTTGCTGAGGCTCGGCCGGGTTTGCACCTGGGGGTTTCGGTACCACCGTGCAAAATCCCATCCCCTACCTTTCGCTTCGGTCCCTGGGACAGAGACCCAACCGTTTGTTCTTCACCCCTTTTCCTTATCTAAAACCACTGCTGAGCGGGGATCGCCTCCCGCCGCGCCAAGGAACATCATGCCCGTGCCACCGGCGAGGACAAAGCCATCCCTCACGCTCCACCGACCGCCCCGGGGAGCTGCAGGGACAAGGACCCCTTGTCTCTGTGCCAGGACATCCTCCGCTGAGCGGGGAGGCAGCATGCCTGCCCACTCCAGCACGTGCTCTAAACCGGGGGATTTCACTGGGATTTACCTCGAACGCACGTTAAGACCATAAATCGCCTTATCCACGGCCGCGGGCAGGCGCCCGGCAGAAGTGTGAGCTCCTGCCCCGGCAAGCGAGCAAGGAAACAGTACCTCTAGAAGGAAAAAAAGGACAGAAAAAAATGGAAATGTGAATTTTGTTCGCTTATTTTACCGAGTTTTTCTCAAACCCGGGGTAGGCAGCGGGGGATCCAGGCCTGGCACAGCCTGAAAACAATTTGGGAGGGTTTGTTTTGAGCGATTTCTTTCTCATTTCTGCTCCCAAACCGGCAGCATCAGGTCAAAGCGTTTTTACAAGGTTTCTGCACCATGGTTCTGAAACCGCAGCCGAGACTCCGGCCGCTTTGATTCCCACCCTGCCAGCGTTCTTTTTAATTTAGGACCTTGGGGTTAAAAAAAATAAATAAATGCCAAGAGAGAGGCTTTTCTGATTAAATTACAGCTGGCCAGTGCCGGAGCTGGAGATCAATTTCAATTTCTCCCTTTTTTTTTTTTTTTTTGGAGGGGGGATGCGCAGCAGTCGGCCCTGAAAGTGGGGGGGGGTGTAGAAAATCAGACTTGCTAATTCCCCCACTGTAATTATACCTAAAGAGAGACGGTGCCGCGTGAGGTCCCTGGTGTGCGAGGAGTAATTTAGGGTTGCTTTGCGAGGCCTCTATGAAATTTGGCAGGAGAGGGGCTCCCCCCGCTCCCCGGTAATTGTATTTCTGGTGCCGCAGATGGTGCCGGCTCCGGATCCTCGCTATAAAGAAGATGGATCGTGTCGCGCGGAGGAAGGCGAGGTGACGGCATCGCTCGCTCGCCTTCATGATGAGCATTATCCATCAGCCCCTTTACAAGGCAGCGGGACCCCGGACAATAAGGAATTGCCCAGCAGATAAAGGCCACCGCACCCACCGCGTCCCTGTCCCTGCCTCCACACGGGCTTTTTCCCAGCCCATCTTCTTGGTTGTCGCCGTATCCCTGATATTCAGAATCTCTCTTGATCTTGAAGGACCATCACGGGGGTCTGGAAGGGGCTAAGGAAGAGCCCGCCTGCCGGGGCTGCAAAGAAAAGCCTGGGAATGAGCCCCAGCGCAGCCGGGAAGGTCCCAGGGGTTGGTGGTGACCATGAACGGAGGAATTGATTTTTTTTTTAATGCTTGTAGCTGGGAAAACAGCCGTGCCCTCTGGAGGTATTTGCCCATATTGGTAAAACCCGGGTTCTTGAGCTGCTCTCTGGGCATCACGCGCAGTCGTGCTCACACACCCATCCTCTTCCTCCCCATTCTTCACCGGGGAAAAAAACAGCTCCCGAGGCTGAGAACTCCTCCTCGAACCTCTCCCACCTCCAAGGGGCTTCCCTCAGCCCTGCCGGGGTGTCCTGCTTTTGGAGCCCGGGGAGGGACAGGGGCCGGAGGAAATCCAATAACTGCCCCAGGGTGGCCGAGCGCAGGGACCTACAAGAGGAGGCGGGTGCCCAGCTCTGTAAATAAATGTCAAGTTGTCTGGTCAGGCGGGCAATGAGTAGGAACGCGCTGGGAGCCGCGTCCTGCGTGGCCGGGGAGGGTGGGCTGGTGAAGGGTTTGGCGATTTCCAAGCTGTGACAAGGCGAGTGGAGAATGATGGATGGGGGGGGGAACCGCCGCTCCCCAGCTGGGCTCCCTCGCTGTTGGGGAGGGGAGAGGACGTCCCCAGCTATTTATCATCTTTCCCCAGCCCCTGTAGGGCTGCGAACACCCCGTGTCCAGCACACACTGGGGGGCTTAACCCTTTCCGAGGATACCTGGGGGGGTAAGTCTCTGCTGCCCGCAGCCAGAAGGACTCAGTTTTGCTCTCGTTCTCCGTTTCTGTCCCAAAGTAGACGCTTCTGCTCCCAAAGGAGCAAGGCAGGAGCTTTGTGGGCTGGTTCCTCAGTGGAAAATGGAGACTTTCCCATTTTCCAGCTCTCTGGAGCTTAGGGTGATGTGAGGGGGTACCCGCAGGCGGAGGAGGCTGTGCAGCACAGGGCAGGCTGAGGCTGGCAGCTCATCACACGAGTGATGGTGGTGAGTCCCCGCACGAGGAGGTGGTGGGGAGCAGAAGAAAAGTGCGAATGGCAGCTGGAGACACAGGGAAGCCCCCCCAACCCGGACCCCAGGCGTTGCCAGTCCCTCCCGCAGCTCCCG
Source organism: Trogon surrucura (assembly GCA_020746105.1). Taxonomy (NCBI): domain Eukaryota; kingdom Metazoa; phylum Chordata; class Aves; order Trogoniformes; family Trogonidae; genus Trogon; species Trogon surrucura. Next base: position 1,910,785 of record CM036646.1, read on the forward strand.
GGCCAGCGCCGCCTTATTAGATTTGGCAAAATATCACGGGAGTGTTTGGAAGGTTAATTAACACAAGGCACCGCAGCATGGGAACGCGGCGGCACTGGTGGGTTAGTCCTCGGCCAGCCGAGTTCAGGCCGTCGAGCTGAAACAAAACCCAGCCCAGCACAACGTGCCCGGGACCACCCGGTGCCTTTTCAGGGTCTCCTCTGTGCAGGATTAGACCCGTCACCACCTCGTCCTTCTCTGCAGCATCAGAGCGTGTGGCCCTCACAGCGTCCCTGAAGTGATGCTGCCCGGTTATCCCCGCCCTGGAGGTACCAGAAATACCCGGTGCTGGAGGTACCAGAAATACCCCGTGCCTGCCCCGTCGGAGGGGAAGCCGAGGCACGACGCTGCGAGGGGAGCTGGCTGCAGTGATCTTGCTGCTACTCTCCAGCTCCTCCTCACCCTGCCCGGCTGCTGCCTCCGAGGATCAGATAAATCTCCAAGCAGCCTCTTGCGCCAGGGAAAACGCTTTTCCTCCGACACAAACTGCATTTAGAGGAAAATCCTGGCAGTGACGGCGTCTCCTTCAGCATCAGGGCACGGGAGCGGGGGCAAATAAAGCGGAGCCGGAGCCGAGGAGCCCTCTGGGGTGATTCCACCCCCGTGCGCGGGTGTCGGGGTGCAGCCCGGAGCCGGTAACCCGACGCTGCCATTCCTGTCATGTTTTACACGGCCGGGCATGTGGTTGTATTTTGTTTTGCCAACCTTTGCTTTCCCCAAAGGAGGGAATGAAAGGGCCAGTGTGCCGCCAATTTATTGTGCCTCCCGAGAGCCCCACGGCTGCCGAAAAAGCAGATGCCTTCTGCTTAATCTGGCCTGTTGCTATGTAAACCTCCTCCCCGCTTTGATGTCCCCTATAAATACTCCATGTGTTTCCAATAAACCGGCATTTTTATCACTGGAGCTGTTAAAGGCAGATCTGTGTCAGATTTGTCCCTGGGCTCGGCCGGGGGGGTTCACTGGGGATGACCCCCCCTCTTCGCCCTCGTAAAGGGGCTCATTGTACCTGGGAAAGGGGGGGGGCACTGGGCTTGGGGGTGATGGCACCGGGGGCAGGGGATGCTGCTGGGGTGCTGATCCCGCATTGGGACCAACACGGACACTCGGGGGTTTCCAGGGGGCTTTCCAGGGGGCTCCCCTCCGGTGCCCCTCACCCGCGTTTCTTTTTGGTGCCTCTCGCAGGCTGGCCGTCATCTCGGGTGTCTCTTCTTCACTTTTTTTTTTCCCCAGCCCCTAATTTTGTAGCTTAAATGAAGTGACTCCAAAGGGTGTGCAGAAAACACATCCCGGAGCAGGAGCAAGGAGCTCCCTTCTTCTTGTCAACGTTCTTTCCCTGATGTGTCAGGACGAGCCCCACCTCACCTGCTCCCAAACGCCGCCTTCACCTCCCCGTAGCTTCCCCCTGCCCTTCCACTGATCTAAATCCGATTGTCATCGTCACCGAGCACAACCTCCCCCTTCTCCATCACTTTCCTCGGACAGTCCCTGGAGGTTTTGGGGTGCTCAGGTGCCCCCTGAGCTGCATCCTCCTCCTCCTCCCTGCAGGTGAAGGGCTGGTCGTGCTCCTGCAGCTCCAGCATCTCCACCATATGTCACCCGGCTGGACCATGCCCTGGCCTCCCCAGTAAAGTCCAGTAGCAACTGGGTGACCAGCTGTGGGGTTGGGCAACCAACCTCCCCGCCCCATTGGGAAACGGGAAGGGGTTGTTGGAGGGTTTTGTTGGTTTTGGGGTTTTTTTTCAATCCCTATTTTGGTCTGAAATGCGGTGTTGGAAGCCTGGCTCATATATGCCACAAAAAAGGGGTCGGCAGCGCTGGTATTCTTTATTTTGACAGGGCAATGAAAGTGTTATGTAGTCGTGACGCCTCCCCGCTGCTCCACCCCCCTCAGCCTTTATCAACCTGAAAGAGCCCAGGAGCCTATTTATAACCTAACCTGAATCGTGCAACGCATGGGGAAGGCGCCATAAAGAGCAGTGATTTATGGACCCGGAAAAAAAAACAACCCAAAAGACCCCAAAACCCCTCACAATGCAGACCCTCCAGCCTGGAGAGGAGACCCCTTCACCCTCAGGGATGAGCCCGGAGTGGGGGGTTGTCTGAAATGCCGCCGCTTGGGTTGCATGAGGTGAAAAAACCTCGTTTTTGGGTTTGAGGTGGGAAAAAGGAGCTTCCCAGGCACCTGATCCGAACCCCGCTGGGCATTAGAGCTGCTCTAGGGACCGAGCCCTGTCCTGTTGGGGTGTCACTGGTGGGTTGTGTCGCATGTCCCGGGGGAGGTTTGCACCATGGGCCGTCTCCTGGGGCTCATGCGCGACGCTGCTCACCTCGAGGTGCCCGCGAGCATCTCCCTAAAACCATTTTGGGAGGATTTTTTAAATGAATTACCTTGATAAAAAGCGCTTTCTGCCGGCGTGTCGGGAGCGCTGACAGATTGCAAAGCCCCTCGTTACGGCGCGGGGGGGAAGGGATGACAGCCAAGCTGGGCTCTCCAAGGTCAAACCGCTTCCATCCCTCACCCTCGCCCCTCTAATAACGTTGTCAATGAGCGCCGGCGGCTTCGGGGGAAAGGGGACTCGAAGCTTGGACATCCATGGTGGTGGGTTCAGGGTGCGTAGGTGCCTCCTTAACCCTGACACCCACCGTCATCGGTGGCAAGTAAGCTTTTCGTTATCTCTTTACAGTTGCGAGCAGCTCAGAGGAGAGCATCCAGGGGTTCCCCGTGCTGTCCCCCAGTGCTCTGCTCCCATTTCCCTGCTTTTCCAGATAGAACCCGGGCCGGCGACGCATCGATGCGCCTCTCGCCCCTTTGTCCCATATGTCAGGTTATTGCTGGTGACATCTGAATCTGGTGTTTGGAACGCCTCCCTTCGAAGTCGTGACACATTGATGGTTGAAGCAACCCAGCGAGGTTTTCGACTTTCCCTGCCTAATCCCTGCCAGACTGCCCGGCCCCGCGCTCCCCGGGGCTGCACGCGTGGGGCTGCCCAGGCTCTCCTGGGATTGGGGAAACTCAACCTCACCCCGACTTTGCTGCGACCAGGCTCTGCTGAGAAAGCTGCAGCACGAGGATCAGCTGTAACAGCGACTTCCAGCCGAAAAAGCCTCTGGAAGTTGAGGTGAGCGGTGCCGAGTGGTTTGTTGAGGATATTCTGCTGCTGGTGGAGATCTCCTCCACCTCTGGACCATCGGCTGGGGGTTGATGTGCTGGATGCCACCACCCGCCGGGGTCGGTTGACGAGCCCCCAGCCCAACCCCTGGGGCTGAAGAGCTTAACGAGGGTGTTTCTTCTATCTTAACTAATTTATTCTCGTATACATTGAGGTCAGCCAGGGTGCAGGGTGCCGCAACCCGAGTGAGAAAAGCTCTTGACAGAGGAGATCTTGCTCTGTGTTCCGTCAAGCGTCAGCCCCGCTGCCATCAGCATTTCCCTCTGGCGTCAGAGCTGAGCTGCTGGTCGGGGATGCCGGTGCGAGTTCACCGGGGAAAAACATTGGGAACCAACTGCCGGCACGTGCCACGGCCACTTTATGGAGAGGCTGGGTCTTGGGATGGAGCCGTGCGAGACAACAGGACTAGGAGCATGGCTGAGAGCTGCAGAGGAGGGTTGGAAAATCGTAGAAAAGAGATTCTGAGGAGGCAGCTGCTTGCAGAGGCTTGTTGTGGCTAAAGCAGATCCAGGTGCTGGACTCGATCAAGCATGAAAAATAGCAGCAGGGAAGGGAGAGAGCTTTCGCCGGGTGGGGGGGGTCTGAGAAGCTCGTCTTGTGTTGCTGCTCGCACTCCTTCAGCCTGGAGCATCCCTCTGAGCCTGGTGGTTTGAGGAGCTGGTTCGAAGCCGTGGTGGGTGTCCGTCCTCTCAGTCCCTTCTGCTTCCACCGCTGCCTCAACTCCGAAGCAAAGCTGGAAATACACATATAGTTGGTGCTTTGTCCCAAATTCAGGCAACATTGGTGCTGGTAAATATCCACCCTCGACTCGTGGCTTTCTTCTCCCAAAACCGAAGCAGTTTTGAGGCCCGGAGCTGTGGTCTCTTTAGATTTCGAACTTTCTGTGTCAAAATCCCGTTCTTCTTTCCCAGTTGCTGGAGGTCAGTAGGCACATCCGCGATGTGTTTGAAGTCCTGCTACCTAATCAGAAGTCTTGCAGAAAGCCAAGAGGTTCCTCAAAACGTCGGTAACGACGCACGCCCAGAGTTCATGTTTCATTGCGCGTTGATTTATCATCCCGTGAGTTAATTATTGACCTTAGCTTTGCCTTGGTCAATATTTACCTCCCCAGGTCAATAAATCTTGACGTTCACCTCAACAGAAGTCAATATCTCCTTAGTGTTTATCTATTCCTTCTGTTGCTAATTTTGCTGAAAGCTTGTGTTTATTCTCATAAAGTGTGATCGCTTGGCGCAAGGCCCGCTTGGAGAGGAAAAACCTCTCTTTATCCACGATGGAGAAAGCCTTTAATTCTCTATGAAGAGCCCAGAAAGCCATGGAGGCACAAACCGTGATGCTCCTGGGCATCCTTCTCCCCTCAACACCAATACAGCTCTCCAGCTGATGCTCCTCCATGGTGGTGACACATGGCCCTTCAGTTTGGAAGCATCACCATGTCCCCATCACCTTTTGCACCAATCTTCCGTCCTCTTTTAGCCAGAGTGGGCACTGAGGAGGACCCTGGCCAGATTTCTGCTTCTTCAAGAGCGCTGAGCAGTGGTGGGGATGGGAGAGGGTCTTCCCATCCCAAGGGGTGGGGCTGGTGGGGTTTGTTGGCTGCCTCCCAACAGCAGAAAGCCAAGGACGCTTGGTTTCGTGGATTCCCCTCTCTTACCCCAATGTCATCTCCAGGGTCTGGGCCAAGCTCTGATGAACGCTGGATTCTCCATCATCGGACAGGGCCAGAGATTTTGTCTTGCGGTCATCCCATCTGGGAATAAACCTCAGCCCCTTGCCTCTTGTTGCACATCCCCTTGTCCACCAGGACCCCCCGCCCTAATCCCTAATCTCTCTCCCCCTGCGAAGAGGAGAGGGGAATAACCTCCATCTCTGTCCTCCTGCCTCGAACTTTTAATATTTTAATTGAGTGAATTGACCTGGAGTAGTCTATTGAACTCTGCCTGACCTTTTAAATAACAGGTCAAGGATTTAGCTTTGCAGCGCTGACCCCTTCCCTTATCTGCTAATACTGCTCCTCTCTCAATTAGCTGCCGTCCCCCTGACCCGCTGAGGTTGGGACCACTTTGCCGGCGTCACCGTGGCTTCCTCCACGCCCGAGTGGGTGACGCCGCGCGGTGCCTGCCTCCGTGGCTCTGCAACCGAGCTCATTGATGCTCCCCGTCGCTGTCCTCAAAGCATCCTTCCTCCGGGCGGGGATGTCCACCAGCACCCAAAGCGAGCTTCATCTTCCTCTTTTACCCGTGGGGAGGAAGGAAAAGCGACGGTGAAGCTGCTGTGAGCGACTCCAACCTTGTCGACCACGTTGAGGAGACTTCAAGGGCACTTATTGTGTTTCCGCGGATGTTGTAGGTCACCGAGAGGAACAGCTTGAGATCCCACCCGCCCTGGTGAACCGAAGGGAGGTGACCCCTTGTGCCAGCTCAAGCTGCTGCGGTGGCCCAACCGCAAGGTCTTTCCCAAGAATGACGGTGGGAAACGCTTGCTGGGAGAGTTGCGTCATGCTGAGGGTTTAAAAGGGATTTTCTGGCATCGCAGCGGACCCGGGACACCCCACAGTCATCGGCTCGAGCGAGAGGTCTTGTGTCGTGAGCTCTGCGCGCCTGGGCAGCTCCCTCCTGAGCCCAGAAGATGGGCTCACGGCCCAATGAACCACGGGACGGTCTGAACCTCTCTCGGTGGAGCCTGTCCCTCAGGCAGTGGCCGTGCCCAACCCAGCTGGCGTGTCCGTCTCCTCGGTGCGGTGGCCGGTGCCTTCCCGGGCAGTGCTGCCTCACTTTTACGGGGATCCGAAGAGGGGCTGGGGAAGAAACGGGACGATTTGTAAAGCCGTGAAACCCTGCCTGGTCCAATTTTATCTTGGCGAGAGCCCGGTTTGGAGCACGGCCCTGGGTTCCCCAACCCCGTTAAATTAGCGCTGGGCTCTGCATTCCAGAGTATAAATATCTGCCATTGTAGTGCTGAGGAATGCGAGCGCGTTGGAGTCTAAAATTAAAGAGCTGGGACGAAGGCATCTCGGGTTACCAGAAACAAGACTCCATTGTGCTCCCGTTGGGGCTTCGCTTGGTGCGGGGACATGGGCTGCGAGTGTTTAGAAACCGCCCGGGTTAAACGCAAGGGGCAAACCGGCCTTTAATTGCAAAATTTTGATACGGATCTTCAGTTAAATCCCCCCCCTCTCCCCGCCGCGGAGGGCAGGGTGTCTCAGCGGGCACGGGGACGATGCGCCGGGGCGCTGCAGAGTTTTCCAGGGGTTTTTCCATCACCTGCACGGGATGTTCTGGTGCCTCTGGTCCTCTTCTTCTGCCACATCTTTAAGCACACGCTTAAACTAAACCCCTCCGGGACTGGGGTGGGTGTTAACTCACCGCTTGGCCCCATCCGTGCCCACCCTTACAGGCGGCCGTTGCTCATGTCGCTCCGCTCTGTTTAACACGCGGAGCCAGAGATGCTCGGCTGGCGTTTACTGGCAACGAGACCACTTGCGCTGAGGAATTTCTGACCTCTGGAAAAAAAACCTACCCCAAACCAAAACTGGTGCAGGGTAAATTACTGTCTTTTCTTTTCTTTTTTTTTTTTTTTAACAGTACTCTATATCCTGCAAAGGAGTGGAAAACGGGTCAGGGTGGGAGCACAACAGGTTGCGTTTGTCGTTTGACCTCCGGCGGTTCCCGGTGCTGCGTCGATCCTCCGGGAAGCTCTGGCAGAACCAAACCCGTCAGGAGAAACCCGTTTCTCATTTTGGATGCAAATGTCCTGTTGGCTGAAAATAAGGAACAGGGTTAGAAAGAAGACGAGGAGTCAGATGGATGAAAGGAGCAGAAAAAGTAAGATTTGCTTGTTTTCTGCAGTTTTGCTCCACTGGTTTTGGTGAGGTGGGTTTGAGCCCCCTCCTGAGCCTCGCTGCATCTCGGCTTTGTGCTCCCGGCTCTTACTGGTGCCGCAGCGGCCGCGGGACACGCGTCACTGGGATGCTGGAAGCAGTCCTGGGATGCAGGGAGAGCTGCCACCGTCTCCCTTGCCTTTGAGGAGGGTTTCGTTTCACGCCTTGGCCTCAAACCCCGGCGGCTGTTGGCAGCGGGGACGGGGGCTTTGACTGCGGTTTCAGAGCCGCGCGAGCGCACGGTTCGTGACGCAGAAAAAACACAGAAACCTCAGTAAATATGGAGCTGTTTCCTGCTGCCGTCGCGGTGTCCCCTGAGCAATCAATTTATGGCCCCTAAAGCTCCTCTAAGTGGATTTAGCCTCTCAAGATAAATCTTTTCCCTTTGTGCATGCAGAGCCTGGCCCCGGTTCTGCAGCCGCTGTTGCTAAATCGGGCGTTCGGGGGGATTAAACCCTGCGGCTGGACCCCGGCCGGAGCCGGCATCGGTGGCAGCGCCGAGCCTGGTGGCAGTGGCCGCTCTGCTGGCAGCTCATCCCCAAATCGTTCTCATAGCCTTGGGACTTTTTTTTTTTTTTTTAATTAAGGGGACATGTTTGCCCTGGAGTAAGATCTTAGGGCTGAATTATGATTTTCCTTACACAAATGAGCTCCTGGAAGCCCTCATGGAAGAGATAAGCCCATGAGGACCCTCCTCGGGAGGGACTGGCATCCTCGAGCTGCTGTGTTTATCCCCGGGGAGCTGCTTTAAGTAAATAAAGCTGCTGATGGACCCTCTGCCTTCCCTGTCTTTACCCAGTTTGGTGTGGACGGGGTCCCCATGCTGGGTCTGAGGCTCTGGGGATGGGGTCCCCATGCTGGGGGTGATGCCCTGGGGCTCAGGGCTCCCCCGTCGTGCTGCAAAACAGGGAGCGCTGCTCTTCTCCATCGTGGTGGGGAGCACAGCAGCCAACCTTGTGGTTATTTCCTCCCCTTCCATGGAGAAAGGGAAGGGAACTGAGGCAGCTTCACCTCTCGCTGCAGAGGAGGAGCTGGGTTTAATTGCAAACGGGAGCGATGATGCTCGGGCCGGGGGATGCTCGGGCTGGGGGACTCTCCCCCGCCGCTGGCAGCGCAGCCCCTGGCTCCAGCCTTCTGCTTGCGCGGGGCTGGAAAAAACCCTATTAAGCTACACGAATTTTAAGCACAACCAGATGTGGGAGATGAAGCTGTTAAAACTCCTTTTGTGCTCTTAGCGGAGGCTGACGGGGGGGTCCTGGCCCCCGCATCGCCCTGTGCCCCCTCCGCTGCGGTTACTGAAACCAGAGGCTTCGCTTGGGCTGAGCAGGGGACGGAGCCGCTCGGATATTTCAGATGTGACAATTCAGGGAGCCTCTCGTTGCTAAAACCAAGACTAAGCCTTCTGCCACGAGCTCCTTCCTCGATTTCTGTTTATTTACAAGCGTCATCCCTGGCAGAAATTCATGGCAAGCGCTTTATAAGCAGGTGACCCATTTCCAAGAGGCAAACTGCAACTTCTGGAGGGTGAAGGGCTTTGCTTCCCGAAAGCACGCGAGGACTCAGCAGAGATTGTCCCTCGGTGTGTTTTCGCTCTTCTCCCCGGGAGCAGGTATCCCCGAATCCCGGGAGAGCGCCCAAGCGGCGAGGACCCAGCAGCCCCGTGACCAATAAATCAGCAGCTCCCTGTAATTTTATGTAACGTTAATAAATCAGACAAATGAAAATAGCTCGAGCCTTGTAAGGCATAAATCAACCTTCCGCTCTGGCATGGTGCTTTAAAATAATTTGTAGATTGATGGTTGTCTGGCTGAATGAGGGAGCTGGGGGCCTGGGAAGATTTTTAATGACTGCTGTGGTGCAACGTCCCAGCTCCTCCCCCCTTCCCAGTTTGCCAGAAGCGGCTCCGAGGGAACCGGGGTTTGCTGTCGGAACGAGGGAACGCTGCAAAGCAAGGACCTCGCTCTCGCCTTAGCAGGACAGCGTTGGTGTCAAAACCAGGGGCAGATTTCTTTATTTTCGGTTGGTTTCTGTTACTCATTTATCTTCTGGTTTTAGTCTCTGGGTGGTGCTGCGCTTCCCGCCCTGCCAGAATCTTGGCGTCGTAACCACAGGGTTGAAGCTCCTGGGTCTGTCCCCGTCCTTACCTTGTTTAACACTTCTTGCCCTCACTCTCCCCATCTGCTCCCCGAAAATAATCTTCCTTCCTGAGGGCGCTGCCTTCATCCATTTCTGTTTGCAATTAGCCCTGGCCTCTGCCCTCCTTCTCTAACTGGTTATACTGGCACAACTGGTACCCTTCAACCGCATTCGCAGGCTCGATGCCCAGCACCGACAGAGCTCTCAAATCTTCCTGAACCCACACCGGTACCCGACCGTGCTCAGACCCCTCTGCTCAGCCTCTCCCCTCCCCGGCCCCCCCTGTTCTCCCCGTCCAGCCGCCTCGTGGCCCGTCAGGCATCCTCCGCCGCGGGCAGAGGAGCGGCCAGCACCCAGGACGGGTGGGGAGGGGTTGTTTTTTGAGTATTTCGCTGCTTTGGGAGGTGTGAAGAGTTGAGCGCTCGGCCGGAGGGGTAACCGCTCCCTGACGCGTGTCCCGGCAGGATGATCAGCGCTGCCTGCGGCTTTATTCTTGTCCGTGGGGGCTTCCAGCACGATCCCGGGTATCTGAGACCCCCTGAAAGCTGCGGCACGTTCCCCGACCATCCCAGCGAGGGCTTCCTGTCTCCAAAGAAGGTCTTGGGCACCTCCCTTCCAGCCGAAGAGGATCTAAACCTCATCCCACCACCGTGGGATGAGCCACGAGCGCTTTGGCTCGCCCGCTCGTGGGCAGGTTTTAAACCCTTGGCAGTGGGAATTTACAGCTCTCTTCAACCCTCAGGCAATGAGGACATTAAATAATTAGAGGCCTCTCCAATCAATGCCCCTTGCTCGGCGTTGGGCACTTGTGAGCGCCTCAACCCCGCGCTCGGTGCAGCTGCTGGCAGCGAGGGAAGCGCGAGCCGAGGCGGGGAGGCGTCACCCCTCCGTGAACCGGCAGAAAATACCAGGCATCACATGTCCCAAAACCCGCAGCCCTCGGATTATCATATTTTGTCGTTAAACCCTCATGCGAGCTGTGGAATGCCCGTTTCCCTGTGGGAGAAGAGAAACCCCAGTGTTTTTTAAGAAGAAGGTGTCAGCACGGATTTTTGCTGATGGTTTCTATTGCTGATCAAAAGGAGGAATAATTAACGAATTCGGACTTTTGATGAGGAGTTGATTTTTTAAAGGAATCATGGGGAGTGATTAGTGAAAATAAATTGCGTGACCTCGCAGTTCCCATCCAGCGTTTCCTTGGCTAATGAGGTGAGTTTGAACTCTGCGAGCAGGGCTCGAAATCCGGCTTCCCCGTTTAATAAAAGGCACCTTAGACCTGGGGAAACCGGAACCACAGTAAATGTCAGGCTCGTTTTACAGCTCGCTGGGATCAGCACCGTTAGATACTGTTTTCAGGGCAGATTCACGTGGCCAAAGCCACCGTCCTGTGATGCTGGAGGACCCGCTGGTGGGTGACGTGGCCAAATAAGTGACGTGGCGGAGGAGGTGGCATCACCTCGACAAGCTGCGTCTCAGTGGCACCTTCGTGGGGTCCCGAGCCCTGCAAGGTAGCACCAGGCCCAGCCAAGCTTGACGTGGTCATGAAACACCCTGTTTTGCGTCTCCCTACCTCCACAGGGCGGGAGGATCAGGCATCGCTCGTTCTTTTTCCTGTTCATGTATAAAAGCCCTGGATGTCCCTCCCGGAGCACTGGGAAAAACCAGCAGTGGGTGCGAGGGTGGGCAGGGGTCCCGGGGAGGACAATTTTGCAGCATTTTCCCCTGATAACAGGTGTGGTGGTGGAGATCGAACGGGAGCCTCCAGTTTTCTACCAACATGGGAAGAGTTGAGGTGGCAGAGAGCTGGGACACATAAGCTCTCCCCTAAAGATAAACTGGAGAACTGAGCCTGCGGCCACGCGCTCTCCCAGCGCTGAGCGGGGCTCCACGCGTGTTAAATAACAGCTTCTTTGGTGTCACGCCCAAATTAAGGAGCACAATGGCTCATTGTTGCAGCTGAGGGGATTAAAAATAGGATTTTTTTTTTTTTTTTTGTCAATAAGCTGCATGAGGAGAATTCAAGGTGGGAGCAAAACGCTCTCGCAGATGGGGCAACACTTGGAAGGACGGACAAGCTGCTCGAGATCATCTCCGCAGGAGAACCCCAATTAGTGAAATTGCATCAAATCGCTCAGGCCAAGACAAGGCACTTTCTGGAGCCGGCCCTGCCAACGTCCTTCTTTGTGCCCTGGGAGCACTCCCGTGATGGTGCCGGGGTGCGGACGGCTCCCGTGGGGAGATGGAGCGTGGCCCCCCGCCCACACCATCCCCTTGCCATGCTCTGTCTCAACAGGGCTGCCCAACTTTCCGTTTAAAATCTGATTTATTTGTCCTTTCCAGGCTTTTCTCAGAAGCAGCGGTATTGCCGTGCCTGGATTGCAGCCGCGCCGACGTTTGGGTTTTGGCGACAAGCTGTGTCACCCGCGGCTCCAGGCGGGTGCAGGGTCTCGTATCCACCGAGGAACAGGCAACGCTCCCCTGCTCCTGAAAAGAAAAATGTGTCATAATCCCTGAGGGATATGACACCACATTCACGCGAGGGAAATAGCTCTCTAATGTGATTACATCAGGGAAGAGCCTGAGCTGGTTAAATAAAATGCAGAGGGGGCTCGGAGAGAAAAGGCGAGGCGGCTGTGGGGCATCCTTGATGCAAAACCACCCGAAGAAGGTGAATTTTTCGGGCCCCGAGAAGGGAGCTTGTCGCTCGGGGCCTGAGCCCAGCTCAGCTCGGGCTGAGGAAAGACCACGCGGGTCTGGAGAGTTTTCGGTGGGGTGGATAATGCCTTAATAAATGGGTTGTCCTGTGGACACCTCCCATTGACACAGTATCCTTGGGGCAACTGTTTTATTTTTGCACGGTAAACTAATAGTAGGAAAGTATTCCAGGTATTTGGGATTCCTCTGAGCGCAGCCCGGCAGCTGAGGATCCAGCCCACAGCTCCCCGTGGCCGGCTCCCCGGGGGTATGGGCAGGGCCGGAGCCAGGGTGTGGGGGTCAGGGTGCTGAGGGACAAGGTGTGGGGATATTGGAGGCAGAGGGGATGAGGATGCTGCGGGACCAGGGCTGCTGGGATGTGGGGGAGCAGGGGGTGCATGAGCATTGGGATGCTGGGGTCCAAGGGGTTGGGGTGCAGGGGGGCTGGGATGGAGGGGAGCTGGAGGCCAAAATGTGTGGAGGGTCAGGGGTCGTTGGTGCTGCTAGGTAGGGGTGCAGGGGTTTGGAGTGAATGGGTGCTGGGATGTAGGGGTGCGGGAGGTTGAAATGCATGGGTGCTGAGGAGCAGGGCCTCGGGGTGCAGGGGCACTGGGGTGCAGGGGCTCAGGGTGCTGAGATGCTGAGGGGCAGGGGCTCAGGGTGCTGAGCTGCTGAGGGGCAGGGGCTCGGGGTGCATGGGCACGGGGGTGCAGGGGCTCAGGGTGCGTGGGGGCTGTGCTGCGGGGTCCGGGGGGGTGCCGCTCCGCCGGGCTCTGGGCTGCCGGCTCCCCCGCTCCCCCTTTGCGCCGCCCCGATCCCCTCGGGCCCAGTGGCACCGGAGCGGACCCTCCGTCTCCCTCAAACCCTCTTGCCCCGCGGGGGCCGCCCCCTCCTCCCGCTGCTCACCCTCCCCGCTCCGCTCCGCTCCGCTCCGCCGCTCTCCGCTCCGCCCCGGGGCGGGTCCGTGGGCGGTGGGAGCGGGGGCGGAGGGCTGGGGCGGAGGGGGGGCGGTGGGGGGAGCCGGCCCTGGCCCCGGCCCCAAGCCCCAGCCCCAGCGCCGGCCCCAGCCCCCGCCGCCCGCGGGCCGCCGCGCCGCCCCGCATTGTCCGGGCGGCAGCGGGAGGATGCGGGGACCCGCGGGGCCGCCCGCCGCCGGGCTGCGCTAGGGCCCGCCGGCATGAGGACGTGAGTGAGGGGGGCTCGGGGGGGTCCCGGGAGGAAGGGGGGGGCCGGCAAGCAGGGAAAAGGAGGGAGGGAGGGATGGGGCCGCTCCCCGCGCTACCGGCGGAGCATCCCCCGCGCTGCCGGGGCGGCTCCCGGGCGGCCGGTAACCGGCGGGCGGGGGGTTTTTGGGGAGCAAAGAGGCGGCTTGCGGGCTGCTGGGGCTGGAGGGGGGTTATTGGTGGTGGTGGCGGTCAGCCAACGCCTCCCCGGGGACGGGGCAGCCCCCGCCGCCTCGGGTTTTGCCTTTCTTCTCGCTTCTTGACCCCTCGCCGCCCCGGGAGAGGGTGCGGGAAGCTGCGGGAAAACGTGTTCGTGTGGCGTGAGGCGGCTCCGCCGGGTGGGGGAGCGCGGAGGGGGCCACCGGAGGGCACCGGGCACAGCGGGCACAGCGCTCCGAGGCTCCCGCGCCCGCAGGGCTGCGCACGGGGGGGGAGGGACCGACCACCCACCCGTCCATCCCTCCCACTCACTCGTCCATCCACGCATCCATCCCTCCATCGGTCCCTCTGTCCCTCCATCCCTCCCTCTGTCCCTCCATCCCTCCCTCCCTCCATCCCGCCACCGCCCAGGAACAATGCGGAGGCTCCCCTCGGCCGCTGTCGCACGTCAAGCGCACGCTGGAGCGCTCGCCTTCAAAACAGTCGTGGCGTTGAGGAGCTGATGGTGATTTTTAATTAGGAGCTTTGCCTGAAAGGTCCTTTTCTTTCCTTTTCTTATTTTTTTCTTCTTAAAGTGTGCTTTTTCCACTTGGGGGACAAAAGGCACTTGGGAACCCTCCCCCAACCCAGAAAGGTTAAAAAATAGCTTTATACTGTGTCTTCCAGCATGCTTTCTCCTGCTTTTGGAGACACCGTGTGCTGGTTTACATCTTTCCTAGTTTCACTCTGGGGTCGCAAAGATCAACATTCCCGTTAATTGGGTCCCGTTTTTTGCAACAAACAGATTTCAGGGGACGTGAATGCGCCGAACCGAATTCGTCTCAGAACTTGGGCACGCGCGGCGTTTGGTTCGAGAACGCCTGCTCTCCGCGGAGGGTGCGCGAGTGCAATAATAACGGCTCCGGATCGATTTTTCTGACGCCGTGCATGGGAATTGCCGAGGCTTTTCCACCGGGTTCCTTCCATCGCGCTCCTGGGAGCTGCTCGGGGATGACAGGCTTCGCCCTCCCTGGCTGCTGGCGCCTGTTTGTTCTTAGAGGCAGTTCTGAATTAAACATTTCTGCGGGGTCTGAAGGCCCGGGGAGTTGTTTATCACATTAAACATTTGTTTTAGCTCTCTTTAGCAGAAGTGTGTTGACATTTTCTCTTGGGGACTACCGGGGATAATGAATGGCATGTAGTGTATTGTGTTCCTCGGAAAGCCGCGGGATCCTGCAATAACATAAACACCCAGGGCTGAATCCAGCCCGGCTCAGAGCAGAATGATCCCGGTGTTTGCATCCCTGCTGGTCCTGAGCCGCATCTTGCCTTTAAAGTTTAGTATCGATTATGAAAACATCCCCGTTAGCACTTGTCAGGGTCGGGTATTTTGTTTTATCTTCTTGTTGCAGTCTCGCTCCGTGCTTTCGCGGCAGGGTGAGGCATGGGATTTTGGGGGGTGGCCGCGGGCTCTCCCCGCTCACGATTCGTTTTCTCTGGAGCTGGGAAGGGTTTCGCAGCTGCCTTTGTTCTCCCGCCGAGCCCCGGCCGCATTCTTCCTTTTTGCCATTATCATTTGGGTTAAACAGCGAGGCAAGTTGTGTACCATATGGATCATGTTAACAATTGCTTATCTGGAGCCGGTGTTTTCTCCTCCCCTCCCTTTCGCCCGGCCTTTTTCTCCCTTTCGGAGAGGTCCCACTTGGGCCTTTAACAGCACCTCGGGGTTGGTGCCGCTCTGACGCGGTCCTGTCACCCAAACCTCTCCTCTCGCATCCCGCCCTGGTTGACTCCCCGCAAATTAAAACGCAGAATAAGCGCTGAGAACTCTCCAAAGTGGCTTTTTATGGATGCACTGAAATACAGAGAACGGTTGTTGAAGGAACCAGTGTGTTGGTGTTCATGGGTTCTCGCCTCCAGCCAGCAACGGGCTTCTCCCCGGGGCCCCGTTTGCCTTTATCTGGGGGGAGGTGGATGCTGAGCAGATGATCCCGGGGCTGCTTTGTACAGCCCGGTGTGAGCAGGGGCTGTGGTCTCTCCAAATCCCTCCTCTGAGCTGCTCCCAGATTCGTATCAGAGCTCCTGAGCGAGAGTTTTGAGCCCTCACCCAGCTCTGAAGCTTTCCAGTAGGGAAAAACCAACAAAAAAAAGGCAATTATTTTGGGTGTCCCCACACAGAAGCCTAACCTTAGGCCAAGGGAGTGGCCGTCGGGTCACGTCATTCACCTCCTCTCTTCCTCCGCGGAAAAAGTAAACACAAAAAGCCACCGGGAACGTTCGCCTCCGAAGCTGGTGCCACATCCCAGAGCAGGCGAGGATGGGACGATTCGGCACCTCGGTAACGACAACGTCTCAAATTGGTCATTAAAAAAAATTAAATAGAATTCCTGGAAGGAGTCCAGCAGCACGTGCTGCGTCTCGCTGGCGTTTGCAGATGGGTTGGACTTTATTCGAATTGATGATTTTTTTGCATCCTCTGAGGAGATATTCGTTAGGGTTGAAGTGCCACTTGGAGATTTTTTCTGCAAATGGCCAAATATTCTCCCTTTCTTCTCTCCTGCCTCCGCTTTCCACACACTTCGGGGTTTCTGCTCCTCCCTGCTCTCGTCCCTGCGGCTTGAAGGAGAAATCCCTTGATCCGCACTTGGTGGCAGGAGCGCCGGCTCAGAGCGAGGATTCCGGAGGGGAATTTCCCTGCGGGTGACATTAATGCATCTAGAGAAGCGATAGTGACCCTTGCGCGACGCTGACCCTTGTGTTTATGCCATTGTAAACACTTTTCAGTTATGTTTTTTGAGCTCCAGTGGTTACGTGGCTGGAAGCGGAGCTTTGCCGTGTTTGACGGGGGACGGGGGGGCTCCTTTGGTCGTCCTGGGCAAATCCTCTTGGTCCTGCCCAAATGTCAGCTGGAATTTTGCAGCGTGCAGGAAAGCTGGAGGTTCGCGGCCCCGAGCATCCCGTCCCCTCATCACGCTCCCTTCCTCCGCCCCAGCTCAGGGGCTGGGGAGGGGCAACTCCTTCTCTTGCAGCTTTTTAGCAAAATAAAGACATTTTTCTTCCTTTTGGGGCACGAAAGGGCTGGTTAGTGCATGGGTTTAGGTGTTCTGGCTCCTGTAAGCTTGTCACCGGTGTTGGTGGTGCTGGCGCTTGATCACTCACGTGTGCCGTCAACCTCTCCTCACTTCATCCGGTGGGACACGTGTGCCGGTGGTGACACCCAGCTCCCGGTGGAAGGGAGCCATTGGGACTAAATCACACTTTCTTAGCATTAAGCAGGAAAATTCCCATTGCTGGCTCAGCAGGGAGTAAACCAGTTCTTCCCAGCACCAGCCCTGGCGCTTCCCAGTTCCGAGAAAGTTTACCCCCTTGCAAGGTGCTGCCGCGTTCGTTGCCGTGATGACTCCTGACGTGCCTTCCTCCTGCTCCTTCCTTTGGGCTCAGCTTGTTGGGGGCGAGATGGGCTCTCCCCGCTTTCCGCGCTCATCCCGCAGAGCCCTGAGCAGAACTGTGGGGCTTTTTCTGCTCCGTGACCCCCCTCACAGAGTCTGCTCTGGGCTCTCGTCACCTCTACTGGGAGCAAGAGTTGGGAGTCGGCCCCGGCTCTCCGCAGCAAAGTTTGTTTTGCCCTGTGACGAGGGTGTTGTAAAATCTCTCGCCCGGCCTTGTGCCCTGTCATCAGCTGCAGTTAATGGTGGTTAAATTGTACAGATCGCTAGCACAATTTTTCCTCCCCTGGTGCATGCCTGGGGTCGCTTATCAGCAACCCCTGATCTTTATGGGGGCCCTAATAAACCCGGCCGAGGCCGCGCAGGTGCTGCCGAGTGCAGGGGGGGTGCGAGGTGGAGGTTGCCTTCCTTCCTCCCGAGGACGGACAACCCAGTCGTGGAAAAATCAGGCTGCTTTATTTAATTACGGTGAGGCCATTGTAGCCTGTGTGCCCGGGGCCACTTGCCCTGAAACGGGATGCTGCGGTGTGCTCCCAGTTGGGATGCCGGGATGTGCTCCCAGTTGGGATACTGGAGTGCATTCCCAACTGGGATGCTGGAGTGTGCTCCCAGTTGGGATGTTGTGGTGCGCTCCCAGTTGGGATGCCGGGATGTGCTCCCAGTTGGGATGCCGGGATGTGCTCCCAGTTGGGATGCTGAGGTGCACTCTCAGGTGGGATGCTCAGGGGTGTGGTACCCAGGCGAGTGTTTTCCCTCACAAGAGAAAAGAGCTACTTGTTTTTTTTCTTTTTTCCCCCGAGAAAGTGAAAACTAATGTCAAGACAAATTGCACTTTAACCCACACTTGTCTTGCCTACAAAAAAAGCGCTGAATAATAGCTGAATAATGCCCCTTTCCCTGCGCTCGGGAGAGGAGCGCTCTCCTCACAAAGACATCGCTGTGTCAATAGATGAGAGGGGCAGCGGCGGCACCGGCCTGGAGGGGACTCGTGGCATCAGGGGACACAGGAGCCGGGGTCTTCTCCTTGTGATTAATCTTTCTGGGTGTTGCTTTTGGCCTCTGAAGAGCAGCGGGACCGGCTGCCGGGCTGCTTTGTCCGCGCTGCCGAAGGGACCTTCCTGTCGGGGGCTGGTTCTTCCCTCTGGAAAGCGCCGGCGAAGCACTTGACTCCGCTCCCCGCGTCCCGCCGCCTCCCCGAGCGGGATAATGTGGGTGTAATTGATGGCAAGAGGGCTAATGGCTGCAGAAATGTGTAATTAAAGGCCAGGGGTGAGGTGCCGCGAGGCCGCGCCGCGCGCGGGAGGTTAGAGAGGTTGAGTGTGTTTTGAAGGGCTCGTCCTGCGCGTTCCTCCTCGGTGGGGCAGGTCGCCCCGCTCAGGGTGTCCCATGTGCCCGGCACCTTGTGGCATTGCAGGAGGGACACCAGGCTCCCCGGCCGAGGGAGCAGAGAGCTGGGGGCGTGGCAGTGTCCCCATCGCGGGGAAGAGTTTAGGTGTTGAGGGGCTCTTGCTCCTGGTGGCGTCGCCGTAGCTGGATCTGGACTTGCCAAATCCCAGGACCGTCCCCTGGGCTACGGCCTCATCGCAGCCCTGTGCTCCCAGAGCATCGCACCCTCCTCCTCCTCCTCCCTCCAAATGCTCGGGATGCTGGAGGAGAAGGAGGAGGAGAAGGACATGCCTGTGGCTCACCCAAGCCCTGGTGCTTGCTCAGGTGCCATCCCGGCATTGTGGTGTTTCCTCGCGGACAGTCCGGCCTCTGCTTGTGCCACCAGCGGGGACACAGTGACGCTTCTTCATGTTATGCTTTGCAGCTTCACCCTCTTGGAAAAAAAGCAGGTTTTCGCAGCTGCAGCATAGTCCCAGCAGCGCAAAAATAAATCAGGAGTTGGAGATTTATCACAAATGCCGGCAAATAATGAGATTTAAGAGCTACCTTCGGAAGCGTCGCTCCTATTTCCCAGCTTAGGTGCTTGGAGTCGACGAAAGCACCAGCGGGCGCTCGGCCGCTGGCGGGCAGCGCTCACAGAATATCTGCTCAGATGAAGATATTTCCATTTGCATCTTCATCGCCCCCAGCCTGCGCAGCGGGGCAGGACCCAGCCGCGGGGCTGAAGCTCTGCCGCTGCGGCGTCGGCGCGAGCCAGGTACGCGCTCCAGAAACAACGTCGTTACGGGTCTGACCTTGGGCTGTTCACGTCCTCCTCCTACAAGGTGATTACTTTTTAATGAGCGGCTGCTGAAAAGGGAGGAAAATGAATTATTTCTGCCGTAGGATTAGCTCTAGGAGACGGGAGCGGCGCTGCCCCGATCGATACGCTCTCACGCGGAGCCAGCCCGGCACCGAACTTCTCCCCCATTTCCCGGTGATATTATTATTCTTTAACCTTTAGTGGGGGTTTGTGTTTTTGGAGCAGCAGCTCTGTTGAGGTGTTGATGCGCTGTGCTAGATAATGGTAGGGAGTTAAGTGGCTGTTATAAACCCCATTATATCTGTGCAGACTCGCAGGGCGCAGAAGGTGTCAGAGTCCATCCGTCTGTCTGTCCGTGCAGGCGGAGGGGAGCCACAGCCTCGGGTGTGAATGGGGGGGGCCCCAGCAGTGTCAGCAAAGAAAGAAGCCCCCCTCCTAAAAAAAAAAAAAAAAAAGAACTTCTGGAAAATCCATTAGTGAATGGCGTGCAGGAGGGAGCTCGGCTTTTCAGGCTGTTTAAAAAAAAAAAGAGAAGAGAATCCTCGAGTCAAAAGGCTTGTGAAAACAAAAGCCACCGAGGAGAGAGGAGAGGCCACTCCCGGGTGCCGTGGGCGGGGAAGGGGGTCCCCAGGGATGGGGACAACCTCCCGCGGGGGCGGGTGACGGGCGCCTGCAGGGTCCGCGAGGAAGGAGGCGCAGAAATGATGGATAAGAGGAGGTTTTTCGCTCGGTTCCTGGCAGAACGCGCGGCTCGGCGGGGCACCGAGGCGGAAAATACAAACCGCGTCGTCGCGCGGTGCCGGCCGGGGCTGGGAGGCTCCTCAGAATTAGAGTTAATTAAGATTGATTCGTTCCATGGAGGAGACGAGCTGGAGCGTTGCTGGGGGCAAATGAGCATCTCCCGCTCCTGCAGCCATGGCCCAAGGCGAGATATCGGAGGAGGTAGATCAGGGGCTGGTGGCTCCTGCCGTGGCTTTTGCTCCCACCTTGGCGAGTTGGTTGTTGGAGCTTCAGGAGGAAAACCCCCCTGGGAGGAGAGGGCTTGGGGAGCCCTGACCCTGAGCATCTCCTGCTCATGGCTCCCCAGATCCTCATTCTGTGGGTTCGAGCTCAGCAGGAATGTGGCGAGTCCTGGTGAGCTTCAACAAGTGGTTTTGAGCAGAGCAAGGTTGGGACAGGCAGTTGTTCAGAGCAGGTTCCGTCCGTTTGCTGACAGCTCATCCTTTGCCAAGTGGCTTCTGTAGGAGCAGAGATGGAGATGATGTAAAGATGCCCTCAAACCGTTCCTTCACATCCCTCTCTAGACCACAGCCAAAACCCCTGCGGGTGGTTTCACGTGGCGTGGTTCTAGACGGCCTTGAGGAGGAGATGGCCACGGTCACATCCGTACCGAGCGCTTCCTTACAGCCCCCCAGGAGCAGCGACATCCTCACCTTGCCGTGTCCTCCAGCAGAAGCAGGAGGCCAAGTCCTGGGGGGGACAGGGTGGTGGGACCAGGAGCTTTGGGGTGCGCTCACCACCCTCATTGGCTTGGCTGTTGTGATTGCACGGAAATTGGGTCTGTTTGACCTCGTGACCTTTTTATGGGGCCATGTCTGTTTGGGGGAATGGTTCTGCTGATTAGAAATGGGGTTTCCTCCCTAATGTGATCCTTTGAAAATGGGCTGTGTCCAAGCCCAGGCACCAGGGAGCTCGACCGGCATCAAGGCATGAAATTTTGGTGAAGGGCTGCAGCCCCAACAGGGATGTGAGCAGCATCCATGGGCCGTGCCATCCTTCTGTGAGGTTTCTCCTGCATCTGCCCTGAGCTCACCCTGAGGCGCGGTGGACCTCGATGACCTGAATGCTCAATGATGCTCTTTCTCAAACCTCCTTCTTACCCGAGAACCGTCGTTCAAGCAATGATCTGGTGGAGATCATGGCTGGAGCGTTGCCCCGAGGAACGTCCTCCAGCAGATGAGACGGGGCGGGGCAGGAGAACGTCCGCTGGAGGAGAAGCAACGGAGTGCAGGGAGCTGTTGGAGGGATCCACGTTTTATACAGGCTGAAGCACACCCGTGGCAGGGAGTGGGCAAGCTGGTGATGGATTGATGCGTTAATTAACCCTTCGGGATTAATGTTGCTCTTCAGAGCACTGGTGGAGCAGCAGGAGCGGGGAGGGTTGGGGCAGCCCAACCTTGCAGTGGTTTCTGGAGCCAAACAAAGCCTTCAGCAGTTCTGTCCCGTGTTCTGGGGTGTGGGTGCAAGGCTGAAGCCAAGATCTCAGCAGGCGTGAGGGGTCCACGAGACCTGGGCACAAGTGATGTTAAGTGAAATAGAAATAGCAAGAAAGAGGATGGGTTTTTTACTTCTTTTTCTTAGGTCTCTTTTATTGCTTCTTTTTTTCCTGAGCAAAATTCCTCGAACCAGCTAATTGCATCAGCTCGCTCTTGGTAATACCTGGATTTCCTTGCCACATGCCCTGGATCCGGGGATTCCCAGGGCCAGGCACCCTGTGTCCAGTTTCCTCCTGGTGACGTTCAGCCGCGAGTTTCTCCTCTGGCCCTGACAGATGGAGGCTGCTCAGCTGCAGCCGTATGAATTTTTCATTTGCCGGCCGGGTGCTGGAGCAGCACAGATGGGTGATGGCCCGTTGGTCACTCCCGGTCTGTGCTGGGCTCCAGCTGTTCTGCACTTGATCTACGAGTGGCCAGAGTGGCCACTGGAGCCTTCGGCTTGTGAGGTGGAGGTTGCATCTCTGGAGGGGGTTGGGAGAGGGCACGGTGGGAGTTAGCCTAAATCCTTTTAACATATGTACATTGACCCCTCTCTGATTGCGATACCATCCGGCGCTTTGTCGGCGCCGGTTTAGGAGGGGACGGGGAATGCGGCGGACAAAGAGATGCGGCTCCCCGATGGATTTGCCAAACAACCCCGATTTGCTTTGGACGGCTCGAGCGTGCCGAGAAGTCATCTGCCCAGCCTGCGTCTGGGCCGGGGCACTTAAACGTCTCAGCCTTTGTAAACGCCATCAGGTATCGCGCTTGGGTTGTGTCACCTCTGAGCGAGGCTTTGTGCTCTCCTCTCCTCCTGCATTTTCTTTCCCACCTTGCCTTTAGCCTTGAAGACGCCGATGAGGCTGCTGCAGGACCTGCACCATCTCTCCACGCGTGCACAAACCTCTGGGCACTGTGACTCCAGCCACAGCAGCAAAGCTGTGGGTGCAGGAGTTGTCTCCATGTGAGGCTGCCTTTGGGTGCCTGGTCCAGGTCCTCATGTGGACCCACCATGAGGTGCTGGCAGAAAAGTCCAGCACAGAAGGTCCATCACACAACATCCCTGGCATGAGAAGCTTGAAACGGGTTTCTCAGCATCCAGGTTTGCTCTTTCTTGGCCCAAAATTTGCATGCCAGAGAATTAAAGAGCAGGGCACTTGGGCAAGATGGGCTCTCCCAGCCCATGAGCCGATGGCATCAGGATAATGAAACTACTTGATGTCTTGGGAAAAAACCCCACAAATCCTCCAAGCTGGTGGCTCTGCAGAAAAAGGAGCCTCTGGTGTTGAAACGGGGCAGCGGTGCAAGCAAAGTGTCATGGACAGCAGCTCGGTCCTGGCTCCAAGGGTTGTCCAAGGCTCCAAGGGTTGTCCAAGGACATCGAGACATGTCCCCGCGGGGTTGCAGATCGCTCCCTCCCTAGTGACCTCCTGCGGGGCTGGTCCCTCTGCCCGGGCCGCGGGTGCCGGGGGGAGTTGGGCTGGATTTAATCCCCAGCCTTAGCGCATCCTCAGCTCGAACGTGTTTGCTCTTGTGCGCTCTCCCTCGCCTTTGCCCTCCGAATCCATCCCGACCCTCTCCCGATCCCCCCTGGGGATGCTGGATCACCGCAGCCATCAGCAGATGCTGCCTGTGGGTCACCTCTGCCTTTGCCTGCCTGGGGTTTGCCGTGAGTTTTTGGGGGGTTTTTTATGCGTTAGCGATGGGTGCCGGGCTGCGAGTGCATCAAACCCTGGCGCATACACGGCATGCGAGGGCTGGGGATGAGGCGGCTGTGCTCCAACAAAGGCAACCTGCGCTGCGGTGCCGCTCGGGGGCAGCCCCACGTTCCCGAATCCCCCGGCTGGAGCTTTTCTTGGGGATGGGGGGCAGCGAGAAGGAGGGAGGGAGCGCACCCCATCCCCAACGCCGAGCCGTTGGACACCCTCGGCGGTGCGCCCCGCTAAAAAGCCCTCGAACAAAAGCCCAGTTCAGAGTCGCTGCTGAATAGATTAACAAGATTTCCATAATTAGGGCGGGCGGGAACAATAGGATTCTCCCCTGCCCAGCCCCCCCTGGCCGCCTTTGTCTTGCGCTGGGGATAATGGGCAGCAGCGAGGGTGGGAACCGGCCCGGCCATTTGGTCACTGGACAGTAATTTTCTCACACTGCCAAGGGGAGCATTGAAACATCTGTCCCGCTCCGCCGCTTCATTCATGGCCCATTTCAACCCCCTGACAACCCCTCCCTGCCCTCCCCCTCCTCTCCGCCTGGTTTGCCGGGGTGCAGCCGGGCTTTCCTGGGGCTTTGGGCTTTTCTTTCTTCGCCCCTCTTTGAAGTTTGGCTTCTCCGTCCTGCCCCGCACTGGTTCGCTTTGGGGTACGTTTGTACCTGTACCCTGCCCATCCACCTCCACCCCACACCCTTCACCCCCCGCCTTCTCGTGCTGGGGAGCTTCCAACCGGCCATTGGCCACCTCTCGCGGGCTCTCGGAAAAGCGACGCCCGTCACTGGGCTCGTGTCGGCACCGGGGTTTCAGGGGGTTGTCAGCCTGGGGTTCCTGCCTGTCCTCGGGGTGGGTTATTCCCGGCAGCGAAGCTGGGTGGTGCAGGATGTAGATTTTCTGGATGGTGGATGTCGGTTTTCTGGATGGTGGGTGATGAATGTAGGGTTTCTGGATGGTGGGTGATGGATGCAGGGTTTCTGGATGGTCGGTGATGGGTGTAGAGTTTCTGGGTCCTCCCTTCTCCAGGAGGGATGGCTGAGGGTGGGGGTCTTGGTGCCGCTTCAGAAGAGCCAGCCTGGAAATGCCACTGGAATTTGCTCATTGTGGTGGTGGCACCTCGTTCCTCTCGCACCGTGGAGGATGCTGGACCAATCAGCCACCTCCCAGCCCCCTTTTCTGCCTCACCTGAGCCCCCGGAATTTTACCGTCTGTATTTCTTAGGGGAGGGACAGAAGCTGCTGCAGCACACCCTGCACAGAGGGCTGAGCAGGGATGGAAATTCTTGGGGCTTTAGTTCCTTCAAAAAAAAAAAAAATTAAAAAGAAATGTCTTATTCCTCCTGGAGGCACCCAACCCTGTTTTTTTCCCCTCTAATAGCTCCTCGCTTCTTTAATTTTCCCGCGGCGCGGGGCGAATGGGGTTGTCGGGCATCGCTCTCCTTTGTGCTCCTCAAAAAGGGCCTTTTTCCCGCAGGCGGCCCGGGCTGCCTCCGTCCGAGCGTTTATCTGTCGGGAGCACTTTAATAATGGCCGGTAAATGCAGGGAGGATGCCGGATAAAGCCCCGCAAAGCCGCCATTTAAATCCTCTTGTGTAAGTTTGATATCCAAAGGGGAAGTACAAATGCCGTATAAGTCAATTAAAGCATTAAGTAATCTAATTGTGCGGTGGTCACAAAGTGGCTTAAAGGCTGAGCCAGGCGAGGGGCTGGAGCACGAGGTCCCCTCCTGGCTCCTGCTTTAGTGTCCCCCGAGGCGTGGGGCATAAGGGGGGGGGGGATGGGAGATGCTAGGTGCAGGCACGGCCGTGGTGTTTGTGTCATTGTCAACGTTTGTGTCGTCCCCTTTGCCGGGGAAATCATCCCGGCGGCGCCATGCGCAGCCCCTCGGTGCCAACACAAAGGCTCACGTGTGCCTGGCCATTATTGATATTACGTGCATCGTAATTATAATATCGTAATTGTACTCTGCTCCAGGTGGAGCAGCTCCAGGCAGGGTCGTCCTCCGGCTCCATGTGCCGATGCTGCCGGCAGGCTTGGGCTCGTGGTTTGGTGACAGGAGTGGTTTATTCTGTTGGACGATGTGACCGTCCAAGCGTGGGCTCGCTGAAGTGCTGGACGTTGCCGCTCCCAGGATGGTCAAGGGGAATTTTGTGGGGAAAGTTCGGAGCGTGAGCGTCATCAAGGGTGCGGGTTCATGCCGTGAGGTGCTGGGGGACTGGGCGTCGGTGGGTTTTGGTGCAGGGAGGTGCTCATCCCTCTCACCCTGCTCTCACCCTGTCGCCCACAGGTCTGTCGAAGATGCACTGGTCACCCGAGCATGCCCAGTCCCTGAGCCAGTGGCCGGAGCAGCACCTCGACGTCTCCTCCACCACCTCCTCGCCCGCCCACAAGTCCGAGCTCTACCCCAGCACCCGCCAGCGCTTCAACTACGCCTGGGCCAACGACGACATCTCGGCCCTCACCGCCTCCAACCTCCTCAAGAGGTACGCCGAGAAGTACTCGGGGGTGCTGGACGCGCCCTACGAGCGCCCGGCGCTGAGCAGCTATGGGGATGGAGTCTTTGGGCCCGTTAATGGGCAGAAGAGCGACGGGGAGCCCTGGCCAGGGGCGCACGGCTCCGACGGCACCTACCCCCTGACCCCCATCCATGATGGCCTCCCCGGCGCCAAGGGGGTGGTCCCCCCGGCCGTGCCACCTGGCGGCGGGGCCATTGGGCTGGGCGGCTCGCCCGTGGTGTCGGCCAACCTCGCCGACCCCATCTACCCTGGCAACTCCTGCGGAGGAGCTGCTGCCACCGGCTCCGGTGGGCTCGGGTCATCTCAGGAGTATCCCTCGGGCTATGGCGGCGCCTACTTGTCCTCCGGCTACTGCACCCAGCCGGCGGCCGCACTCCCGCCTCCACACCCGCCAGCCCTCCACGGCTCAGGGCTCCTGCAGCCCCCGCACCCCTCGCCCGCGCTGGTGCCGGGCTACGGCTCCTCCGGCGCCATGTACAACTACGCCGCCGGCAGCTACCCGCCGCAGCCAGGCTACGGCACCATCCACCCGCCCCACCCCTCCGCCTCCTACCTGCCCTCCGGCATCGCGGCCCCGACTCCCATCCCAGCCCCGCCACCCGCCGCCCGGCCCCCCGGCTACGGCTACCAAGGCGCCGGCTTGGCCCCGCTGGCCGTGCCACCCCTCGGCACGGAGGCGTCGGGCACCCTGAAGAGGAAGGCTTTCGACATCTCTGGCGGGGAGGACGAGGGCGAGGGCAGGTATAGGAAATACAGCTACGAGCAGCCAAAGTCCCCCTACCCCCTGTCGGACAACGGTGAGTGCCGGGGCAACGGCTTCGGCAGCAGCGCTGAGACCCCCCAGGTGACGTTCAAGCCCGGGAAGCGGCCGGCGGGAGCCGGGAATGCCGAGGAGCATGCTGGCAAGTATGGCGGGCAGCCGATGAAGAGCGTGGTGTCGCCGCCCTACGGCACTGGGGACGCGGCACTGCGGCCGGCGGAGCCCTTCGAGAAGTTCAGCCCCCCACTGGCCAACGGGGAGCGGCCGGCCGAGCCGGGACCCCCCTTCCCGCTGCGGTTGCCCCCCAAAGCGCCCGTCTTCGGCAGCCCGCCGGTGGAGGAGCAACCCAAGAATGTCGACCCCCTGGTCTTGGAGCTGGTGAACACCAAGATCGTGGAGCGGGGGCCGCCCGTGCAGTGGACGGACATCGCCGGGCAGGTCTCCGTGAAGGCCACCATCGAGGAGGAGCTGGTGTGGCCCATCCTGCGTCCCGGCGCCTACAGCGGGGCCAGCCGGCTGCCCCGAACCATCCTGCTGTTCGGGCCCCGTGGCACCGGGAAGACCCTGCTGAGCCGCTGCATCTCCACCCAGCTGGGCTCCACCTTGCTGAAGCTCAGTGGGACCACCCTGCTCTCCACCTGGAAAGCCGAAGCCGAGAAGATCCTGCAGACCGTCTTCTTCGTGGCCAGTTGCCGGCAGCCCGCCGTGGTGCTCATCACCGAGGCCGAGTCCTTGCTGGTGGCGCGGGCCGGCGAGGATGGCAGCCAAGCAAGCAACCTCAAGTCGCAGCTCCTCTCCTACTTGGACAACGTGGCTACCTCATCCGAGCAGAACGTGGTCATTATCGGCACCACCTCCCGGCCCGGCAGCATGGACGAAGCTTCCCACCGGCGCTTCGCCAAGAGGTTCTACATCTCCCCGCCCGACAGCATCGCCCGGCGCCAGATCCTCCACCACGCCTTGGCCCAGCAGAGCACGTGCCTGAGCGAGCGGGAGATGGCCTCCTTGGTGCAGCACACGGAGAGCTTCTCCGGCAGCGAGCTGGTGCAGCTCTGCCAGCACGCCGGGGCCACCACGCTGCACGGTTTGCCGGCCCAGCTCCAGCCCACCTCCTACCAGGACTTCGAGAAGGCCTTCTGCAAGGTGCGCCCCGCCGCCTCCCAGAAGGAGCTGGACTTGTTCCTGGAGTGGGACAAGCTCTACGGCACCAGGCACTGACGGCACCGGCGGGACGCGGCGGGGACAGACCCTTCGCGGCCGATGGACGGAGGGCTGGTGTCTGCGGGGTCCGTCCCCCGCTCCAGGCAGCGCCTCTGCCCCCCAAAACCTCCGTTTGACTCTTACGGCCTCGGCCGGGCTTTTTCTCTCCTCGCTTTTCCGGCAGCCGTCGCTCACCCAACTCAGGATTAAACCTATTTATTATTATTTTCCCGTTCGTCCGTCCCCGGAGCAGCGATGGAGCGAGCGGGGCTGGAGGCCGGTGTTCGAGCTCCCCCCCCGTCCACCCAGAAGCTCAGTTTTTATTATTTTTTCCCTACTTTTTTTTTTAAAAATAGTTGCTTCTATTGTTCTTAACAGAAATACCTCAGGCATCTTTCAAGCCAAGCAGCCCCCCTGCACGAGCAGCCGGCGGTGACGTCCTTGAGTGGGGAGTTGGGGGGACACACACAAAACCAGCGGGTTTTGGAGTAAAAATGCTGTAGATTGTTTAATATACTAGACATGGTTTTTTTATTTTATTTTTGTAAGGTATGTAGTATTTTTGGTTTGTTTTTTTTTTTCTTTTAAACTACTCAGGAAAAGAATTACCTCAGACAAACAAGAAAGAATGTGTTTTTAAAAGAAAAAAACAAAAACCAACCTCTTTTTGTCTTCTCAGCAAAGGAAAAAGAGGTTTTGACAGGTTTTCAGACCTGCCTCGTGTTCCAAAAGGGGTGGAGGAAGAAAGGAAGGAAGGAAAAAAGAACAAAAAAAAAAAGCAAAAAAAAATAAGCCTTGAAGCTGTTACAAAGATGAAAGTTGAATGTATTTTGGGTGCTTTTCACGCATATTATGCCATAATTTTATTTGAATTTTTTTCTTTTGCGTTTCTTTTTTTTTTCTAAACACGGTTATTGTAGCGTTTGGCGGAGTTACCTGTCTTCAGCGGGAAGAGTAGTTGTGCCGTAGTCGGGAGCTGTCGCTGGCACCACTTTTTGAGTCTGGGTCCGCCCTGTCGCCCCCCCCCCAGCATCTCCCACCACGCTCGGGGCTGGGGACTGGGAGGGGGGGCACAGGCTGGTGGGGGCCACAAGATTTGGGGAAAACCTCCTTTCCCTCCCCCAAAAAATCCCCTGATTAAAAAAAAAAGTTGTTTTTTTTTCCTTTAGAGCTCTCTGTTGTACTGGGGGGGGCAGCGGCTCGGGGGTCGCCCCCCATAACCTCAGGGTCTGTGCCCCTCGGTGAGGCGGCTTCACGCTGTTTTCCCGGGGGTTTTTTTCTGCAGTTTTTTCCACCTCAAGCGTGCAAAGGGACACTCTCCTCCCCCACCCATTCCTCCAAAAAGTGGTACCAAGTTCCTGAAGACTGTTTTTTTTTTTGGTTATTATTATTATCATATTTGACTTTGTACACTCTCTGTAACCATTTCTACCTCATTTTGCAACATATTGTACATGAAAGTATTTAATTCATGTCTTATTAATGTCTGAAAAAAGAAGAAATGCTTTTTGAGCTGCAATGGTCTACCTCAAGAAATGCTGTATTTTAAAAAGAAAAAAAAGTATTTCACAGTATTAAAGAGATTACATGAACGCCCGGCTGAGCCCGCCCCGGCTTTTCTTAGCCCCTTGGTGGGGAGTTGGCACATGGGGGGGGGTTTTGGGGGGGCTCTGGCTTGGGGGGGTCGTAGGGGACTTGGTGGGGGGACACAGTGCAGGGTGGCATCTCTGCCCGGAGCCTTTGTGCCGGCTCATCCGGAACAAAGCAGCAGCTCCGGCCTTTTATCGGGACCCCCGAGGTTGCTGCGCTATGAATAAATTACATGGATGGGCTGCGGGGAAAATGGGAGGAAGGCTCCCTCCTCCTCCTCCTCCTTCTCCTCGGGCAGCTCAGCTCCTGGAGCATCCCCGTGGGATGTGCCGAGGCGGACGCTTCCTGGCAGCTCCGAGTATTTAAAAATGAATTTGCAGCTGAGCTCCTGAGCTTTCGGAGTCTTGATGCCGCGAAACCGCCGCGACCCACGCGCTCGCCCCCAGATCCCCGCAGAGTCCCCCGCTAATGGCACTGGCGTTCCCGGCACTCCTCCCCCAGGCCACTGGCCTCATCCTGGGGTGGTGGGACATCTTTAGAGAAAAAAACCAACCAAACCTCCTCGTCATCGGTGCATAACTGCAGAATCGTGCAGTTTTCATGCAGAATCAGCTCATTTTTTGGGTGCTGGGCTCGTAGCCAGGGGGTTTATGTGGGAAACTGGGTGGCTCTGAGCCCGTCAGGTGCCCTGGTTTGGCTCTCAGTGAGGCAGAAACCTCTGGGAAACCCTCCTGCGAGTTGGGGTGGGAGAGATGTGGGGAAATCTCAGCCTAACGGGTGCCAGCATGAAAGAACCGGTGCGTGGCAGCGCGGCCGGGGCTGTGTTGCCACCTCGTGGTTACAGGGTCCTCGCCCTGAGCAAAATCGCTTCCAGACCCCTCCTTGGGGAGGGAAAGGAGGAAATGGAAGCGGCTGGTGGTGGAGATGTCTCCATGTCACTGCCAGGGGCGAAGGTGCCCTGAAGCTCTTGGCAGCACCGTTAAAATTCTGTCTGTTCAGCTTCGCTCTGCTGGGAAATGAGGGAGCGCATCGTCCATCCCGACATCTCCGTGTCCCAACGTGCTGCTCGGTTGGGCTGAGCTGGGGGGGGTGCCCGGGGGGGGATGCGGGGCTGGGGACGAGGGGTTGAGCTCAGAGCGATGCTCAGCCCTGGGCAGGGGGAACACGCCGGGGACAGCGGACGCACTCCTGGAACGCGCCGAGGACAGGGGACGCGCCCCTGGAACACGCCGGCTTGTGAGGTCAGACGGGTGAGGAGGGGGTTCCACGTTCCTGCTGCCAGGGGACACCCAAGCAATGCTGGCACCCGTGGGCCTCATCCTGCTCTTGCTGCCGGCAAGCGGGCACTGCGAGGACGCGGTGGCCGCCAACGTGGGCCGTCACACCATGAACCGCATCGCCGAGCTGCTGTCCCCCGCCGAGTGCCGCCAGCTCCAGGGCTGGCTGGCGGGGCCTGACCGCAACCTGGGGGAGCAGGAGCTGGAGCAGCTCTCTGAGGAGAACAACCCCATCCCGTCCCGCCGCCGCCGGGACCTGCGCCACCCCCTGGGATGCTGGGAGGCTCTGCGGGACTGGCTGGAGACGGCTGGAGAGGTGACGACCTGGGACCAGCTGGTCCGTGGCCTCCGTCGAATCGGACGCTCCGACGCCGCGCAGGAGCTGGGGAAAAACCTGAACCAGGACAGGAGCCTGGAGCTGCAGAAGAACGTGGTGGAGTACGGCCGCAGCGTGCAGCACCTCACCTCCGCCCTGCTGCTGCAGGCGGGGCAGCACGGTGGCACGCGGGGCAGGAGGGCCCTGGACGGGGACCCGGGGGAGCTGCTCTTTGAGAGGCGGCCGCCCCCGCCATACACCCGCAGCCCCCTGGGCTGGGTCAGCCCCGTGGTCTCGGGCATCGTGGGGGGGTTTCTCGCCTCCGTCATCTTTGCCGTGGTGGTCGTGTTGTCCTGCCGCTGGACGCTGGGCTCGGACGCCAGCTGAAACGGGGACGTCACCTGAACCGGAGAAAAAGGTGACCCAATAAAGCTTCGTGGAGGGACCAAGACCCCAACGTGTGCCCTGTGTGGTGTTGTGGGCAGGGAGGGTCCCACCTTTGGCTTGGGTCCTGCTAGGTGCCACCACCCGTCCCCGTCATCCCTGGAGACATCCCCGGTTGTCACTGGAGGCCAGAGGCCGCGGGATGGAGTCCCGGTGGCAGCTCCCCAAGCAACCGAGGGCTTGTGGGTGGCTCCAAGCTGCTTCGGCTCGGCTGTTTGAAGCAGCTTTCGGTCCGAAGCGAGAAGGGCTGCAGGGCTCAGCGCCGCGGGCTCAGCTCCTCCCGCGTTGGAGCCAGAACCGGAGCTGGTGCCGGACGGGCGGCCGCAGCGGAGCCGCTCCCACGCGGGGATTGAGGGATGCGCCCCAGCACTGGTTCAGGGTGGAGGAACCTTAAAAATCCCCTCGTTCCAACCCCCCACCACAGGCAGGGAATCCTTCAACAAAACCAGGTTGCTCCAAGTCTCATCCAACCCAGCCACAGCCACGTCCCGGGAGCCCACGTCCCTGTCCCAAAACCCCCTCATGTCCCCGAGACGGGCACCGACCCCCTGGGAGGACGAGACCCGGCCCTGAGCGACACCACAGACTGCTGCCACCGAGCTCTTTTCCGCTCGCTCCAGCTACAACCAGGCTCAAAAAGCCTCAGAGGAAGCGTGGAGGAGAGAGGGGGGGAAGGAGAATGCAACGGGCAAATAACTGGGACACCAAGACAACCTGACCTCGTACAGTGAAAAGGGTAACATTTATTTTATTTTTCTTTTGGCTTATAGTAACGCAATTGTTAATCATGTTGGGTAAGATCATTATGAGCCACCATGCAATTTCTAATACACTAATCTTCACTATTGATCTTTTACAGCTTTAACATTTTTTTTGTTTTGTTATTTTATTTTTTTTTGCTGCAGAAAATTAAATAATTCAAACTCGGGTGTGGCTTCTATGCAACATCATGGTTTTTATTTTCGTTTGTTTCGGTCGACATCGGCTTCTACATTTTAAAAAAAGGTGAACGGGGGGGAAGTGAATCAAGCAGCTGGAATCGGTGTTTCTTTGAAGGACACAAACTAACCCCGAAAGGGAGGATTTTAGAAGTGGGGAAGAGAGCTACTGGATTTCTGGCTACGGCTTTTTTTCCAATTGACAACGCCTCCCACGACCCCGAACCCGGACCCCGAATCCCGCGTCCCCGAAGATGCGCAGAAACGCAGCCCCGCCGCCTTCCGCACCCGACGGAAAGATCTGCCCCAGGGAGGAACCGAAGAGAAGAAAAACGAACCCAAAAAAACCCAAAAAACCCCAACCCAACCCAACAACCCACCCCGCGAGCAGAAGGACGTGACTCCGGCCGGTGGAAAAATCCCCTCGGTGCCGACCGACAGCGCCGCCGGGCTCCAGGGCTAATGGTAAAAAAATAACTATCTGTACATAGTTCGGAGGGACTTTTTATTTTAAAGTAATCGAGGAGCTGAATGGAATTGCCGGCGCGGAGGCTGACCGCCCCACGCTCCGCCTATGAGTCGCGAGCCCAGCTGCAGAACAGGAGTTTCGCCAAATCTTGCATAGAAGTGGTCAACTTATTGCACGTCGGAACCCAAAAAATAGAGACTTTTGCTGTCGCAATAAAGCTTTTTTTTTTTTTTAAATCTATTTTGGGAGGGACAGGGTAGGGTTTCGTTCGTCTTTTTTTTTGTCTTTGGGGGAACGTTTACTGGCTATCAGAAGTCTAAGGAAAACAGAAGAATATTAAAAAAATAAAAATAAACATGGACAATGGCGTAAGCCAGAAGCCATTCTATTATTTTTTTTGTAATTCTTTGTATTTACAAAAAGGCATGCCGATAAAATAAAATGATATATTACAGTATTTATAATATTCTCTTAAAAAGTTCAACCACACTTCTCAGCTATTTTTTTCTGTTTTTTTTTTTGTTTTACTTTTTTTGTGCTGTTTACAATGTAGCCTGTACATATGTATGTAGGTTTGTTAGTTTTATTTTTTTGTTGTTGGTGGCTTTTTTTCTCTGTTATGCATCCCAGGAGCAACTGGGGTCAGGCAGGGTCCTGGGCGCAGGTCCTGGACCTGCTCCCCCGCCGCACAGACGGCTGCTCCACGGCTCCCTGCTCCGCTCCGGCGGGGGGGGGGGGAAATTTCATTTTCTGGGTTGTGAGATGACACGAACCGCGATTCTTGCTGTCTTGGGTTTGTTGGCTTTTGTAATTTTATTTTTTTTCCCCTGGGTATCCCAACCCCGCGCTGCCGTCCCACCCCGCCGAAGTGAAACCGTCTCGAGCGGCGCGGTGGCCGAGAGCCGGCTCGGTTGTGAGGCCACCACGGAACATCTGGAGATGCCCGCGAGGAAAAGGAAACGTTTGGGCTCGGCTCGCGACGTTTCGGCGAGAAGACGAGGCAAGAGGTAGCTCTGGTTCCTGCCCGAGGCGCGGCGGGGGGTCGGAGGCGAAGGCACCCGCCGGCCGGTTCCCCACCCCGGCGCCCCAAATCCCTCCCGGCTCGGAGCCGCTCCCGGGGCGGGGGGGTTCGGGAGGAGCCCCCCGGAGCAGGACGCCCCGCGCTGGGTGGGCTCCCACCTCTACCCGTAGAGACAAGGTGCTACGGTGAGTTTAGCATCCATCCCTAACCCCCCCTAAAAAAAAAAATCAAGTGTCTGCGCTGCAGGATGGAGGCTGAAGAGTAACTGGTATTAATGATAAATATTGCAGGATACAACGGAACTTGCTGACTGGTCGTTAAGCCCTAGAGTTTGGTTTTTGTTTGGTTTTTTTTTTACAGTGACGTAAGTACAACAAAGCCGTTCTCGGTTTCCATCGATCTCGCCTCGGCTGAGGTCCGGAGCAGCGTTTAGTTTTGCCCTATTTCCGTGTGCAAAAAGGCGGCTGCGTGGAGAAACGACCACAACAAAAACCGTAATAATTAAAAAAAT
The DNA here is from genome assembly GCA_020746105.1 of Trogon surrucura. NCBI lineage: Eukaryota > Metazoa > Chordata > Aves > Trogoniformes > Trogonidae > Trogon > Trogon surrucura. The sequence goes on from CM036646.1 coordinate 1,944,700, forward strand.
AAAAGACACGCGGTTAAACGTACGCACGCAACTGTTCCACCTGCTTCTTTTTGCTGTTTGGTGGTTTGCTTGGGGTTTTTTTCTCCTACCGGCGGGGTCTACGAGCGATCGCTACGGACTGGGACGTACTGGGGAAGGGCACGACGCCCGCGACACGGGGCTCTCCCGCGGCGGCGGCGGCGGGAGCCAGCGAGCGCTCGGCTCTATGGCTTTATGGGGCAGCTCCCGGGGGCCGGTGGGGGATGTTCCTCATGCATGGTTCCTGGCATGCCAGCATGCAAATCGCTTCGAGGCGCTGAACGAGCACTGGTTTCGTGGGTCTTTTTGTCTTTTTTTTTTTTATGGGGGGGGGGGAAATTCAGCCCGAGGCGTCTCCAGGTTGAAGGTACCCGACGGCCCCTTCTCCCAAACCGAGTAAAGCCCATGTAGAAAGAGAACAGACCTCAAATAAACTCTGACAACTCAATGGCATGGGCTAAATGGGTGCTTGCTTGCTTTTCTCCTTTTTTTTTTTTTTTTTTTGGTGCTTGTTTTACTCGTTTTAACTTTTTTCTCTTTTTTTTCTTTTCTTTTTTTTAAATTTTGCTGCTTAACTAAATGCAAATCTCGTCCTGTGTGAACAAACCCTTTAACAATGTGACTTCTGGGTTTCCTTTCAACAATAATCAACAAAATGGGGAAACAAACAAAAAAACAAATCCGTTCTGGGGCTGCTTTGGAAAACACACGAATCCCAGCAGCGGGTTTGGTTTGTGTGTGCGTGTGCGTGTGCGTGTGGTTTATTTTGCTTGTTTGTCCTAAGTTGCATTGACTGATGTGGAACATGCAGTATCCACCTGCCCAAACAATAGAAAATCCATTTTTTTTTCCTTTTTTTTGTGTGTGTTTCAATGTTTGTTCACAAGGGTCCTTGAAAGAGGTGGGAGGTCACTGCTTTAGATGCAACGCCACGGGAAGCAGACTATGTTTGGTATAAGATCTTCAGGTAAGTGTCTCCACAGCTGTTCTGTATTGATATAATTTTTGTGGGTTTTTTTTTTCCGCGAAGTTTGTAAACAATCTTTTCACTTGCAAAGGTTTTAATTTGTACAACCCTATACCACATTTTTTTTTGTCTCAACACTTGGATTCCCTGACGTCTTTTGGTCTTTTGGCTCTTTCTCGTCTCCCTTCCTCCGCCCGCTGCTGCTTCTCCTTCTCGGGTTTGGTGACGCTGTCGTAGGACGGGAGGGAGGCGGTGGACGGCGTCCCTTCCTTTTTCTCCCGGTTCGCGCCTCCGTTCTCCAGTTTGGAGACAGCCTTTCGGCCGATAAAGCCCCGGCGTGCCAGCCGAGCCCTGTAGGCTCTCTGGATGACCACCGCCGAGACCTCCTCCTGCTTGCGCCGCAGCGTCGTCGTGATGGGCTCGTAAGACACTTTGGAAGGGTTGGACGCCACGAATCGTTCCTCCATCTGCTGCCTCAGGATATCCAGCTCCCCGCTGTCCCCCAGGACGCGTTTGGTGAAGGCGAAGAGGATGTCCAAGCAGTGGATCCTGTCGCCGCTCACCATGGGCAGGTCCATGGCGATGAGTTCGATGGTGTTGGGCTTGGGGACGCGGAGCGGGTGTTCCAAAGCGTCGGCGAAGTCGGCGAGCTTGCTGTACTCGATGAACTGTGTGGCGTCGGGGTCGAACTTCTCCCAGATCTCGTAGAAGGTCTCAAAGTCGTCCTCGCTCAGGGGGTCGGCGCTCTCCTCCGTCGCCACGCTGAAGTTCTCCAGGATGATGGCGATGTACATGTTGACCACGATGAGGAAGGAGATGATGATGTAACTCACGAAGAAAAAAATCCCCACCGAAGGGTTCCCGCAATCGCCCTTAAAGCCGCTGCCGGGGTGCTCCTTGTCCAGGTCGCAGTCCGGGGGCCGGTTGAGGATGGGCAGCAGCAGCCCGTCCCAGCCCGCCGACGTGGTGATCTGGAACAAGCAGATCATGCTGTTGCCGAAGGTCTCGAAGTTGAACATGTCGTCTATGCCGGCCTCATGCTTGACATAGGCGAAGTTCGACATGCCAAAGATGGAGAAGATGAACATGACCAAGAAGAGCAAGAGGCCGATGTTGAACAAGGCAGGCAAGGACATCATTAAGGCAAAAAGCAAAGTGCGGATCCCTTTGGCTCCTTTGATCAGACGCAGGATCCGTCCGATGCGAGCCAGCCGGATGACTCGGAAGAGAGTGGGTGACACAAAGTACTTCTCAATGATTTCAGCCAGGAACATTCCTACAGAGGAAGAGAAGGGACAAGCATGACCATGGAGCCGCACGGCCGGACACTCCTTCCGAACCTAGACCACGAAGGCAGAACACCGCGGGCAGATTTTTTAAGGGGCCCCATCTTCAGGCAGCCGCGTCCTTTCTAAGCACCCCCGTCACGTTCGGGAGGCTTTACAGGTTGGCCGCTAATGAACAAAAGCCTGTCAGAGGAAATGGGTTGATTCAAGAGGCAAGCGAACCGAAAACAAGGGCGCAAATCACATGCTGGTGCAGGAAGCACCGCGATGCTATTTTCAGTGGTTAGCAAGCATTAAAGCACTCGGATGAGGCGAGGAAAATTTGTGTTTTTAAAGAGCAATCGTCAAGGGTTTACTCCACATAGCTGGAAAGGAACGCCAGGACAGAGGGAGGAGGGTGAATTAGTCAGGACTTGAAGCTGCCAAGTTCTGCCACAAGTCTCTTCGCAAGGCGAAGAAGAGAGCCTCCAAGTCCTTGCACCCTTCCAAGACAAGGAAGCGCTCCGCCCTGCAACCACCACGGCAGCCCAGCACTCACAGAGCTCGCTCTAACCGCTGTCGCACTTACCCACGATGGACAGAATCACAACCACGAAGTCAAAAATGTTCCACCCGATGGTGAAATAATAGTGCCGCAAGGCGAACATCTTCAGCACACACTCACAGGTGAAGAAGATGACAAACACCAGGTTGATCCAGTACAGGATGTCCTCCATCTGCTCGCTTTGCGTGTCGGTTTCCACCATCATGGTGACCATGTTGAGGCAAATGAGCATCATGATGACTATGTCGAACGCTTGCTGAGTGACGAAGTCAAAGACGGCTCCTTGGATGCGGTTCTGCGCGACGGGAGAGAGGCAATGAACCAAACGAGTCGGAACAAAAATCAGCCAACAAATTGTTTCACGTGTGGTGCAAACGGGGGGGGGAGGACGTCACTTTTTCGGTATCTTATGAAGCTTTCAAGGCAAGCCCTCGCCACCATTCAATCCGTGCACAGCAAAGGTAGGGAAATGCTACTATTTCTGCCCCAAACGTGCTACCACAACTCTACTACTACTAGCACTATCTTCCTCCTTGCCAAGACCCAGGGCAGGGCGATGCGGGCAAAGCCTCTCAGATAGTGGGGAAACACGCTTGGGTCTCGCCCGGCGCAACTCACGAGGCCAATATCGGCCCAAGATCCTGCTCTCCACCTACATCCTCTCAGCCCAACGGGGCTTTCAGCTGGTGATTCAAGCGAGCCAACCCCAGCTGCAGCACTTGGACTTTTCTCAGCCAACACCCGAATTATAATGCCAAGAGCGCGGCGACGGGGAGTCCGGCGTGAGTCAGACCGAAGGATGCTTTCGGAGCTGAAGCCCCTTCGGAAGTCTAACTCCGCGGGTTTTTTCCCTTCAGCTTCATACTCACCAGAGGCCGGGGAATAGGTTTTTGAGGCTTCTTGGAGCCCAGTTTTTTCATGGCATTATAGTACTTCTTCTGTTCTTCCGTCATGAAAATATCTTGACCTCCAAAGTAAAGGGGCAAAAGGAAAACTGGTTACAATCGGCCAGAAGGGAAAAGGAACGACATCCCAGCTAAGTCACGAGGATACCTGCAGCTATTTGAGACAGAAATAACTAAGTCCCAAGCTGTACTGGTTCTCCTTTAAAGAAAAGGGAGTATTTTTCCTCGGAATAACAGCCTTCCCCATTCCCGCTACCTCGCTTGCGAGGTGTCGCAGCCACCCGTGCAAACCGTCAGCTGGACTTGGAGAGGAAAAGCAGTATCTGATGGATCTTTTAATCAAAACAAAACAGAGATCCAGAAATGCATGCAAATGTAGTCTAGGGAAAATGCCTCATCTGGCTGGAGTTTTGCATTAAGCTTTGGGCTCCCTGAGCCTGTTCAGCTGGTCCCAAGGGAGCGACGCGCCCAGAGTCCCTGCGGCTCCACAGCCTGGGGCTCTAAGGACGGAGGTTTGTGCCTGTCCTCGGCCTTTATTCTGCACAAAAAACCCCATCGGCCCGAAAACTCCACAGGTCTGAGCTCCCCTCGCGATCGGCGAGCGTGGATCACTTATCTTTTTCTTCTGTTGGTTGAAGTTGTCGATGATGACACCAATGAACAAGTTCAGGGTGAAGAAGGAGCCGAAGATAATGAAGATGACGAAATATATGTACATGTAAATGTTGTCCTCGTACTTGGGTTGCTCTTCTTGCTGAATGGGAGATGAGAAGAGAAAAAACATGACATCTCAAAGGCATCATACAATCACATTGGATCCCCGTGGCAGGCAGTCAGGCTTTATAAAGCTGCGGTTTTAGATGGAAAATCGTGCCCTCGCTCCGCTCCAGTAAGTACACGCATGCATGTTGTACGTATACACCAGGAGGATGGCGATCTAATTTTCAGAAATGTGCTGGCTCTTGACTTGACCAAAGCGAAACAGCACAGTGAAATATCAGGAAGGGAGTTTGTGGCCATGCACTTTACCTTTCTGGAATCCACTGCTGCGTACATGATGTCCATCCAGCCCTTGAAAGTAGCCTGGCAGAGAAAACAGACAGAATTCACCCCAAATAAACGAACGAGTCTGATCTGTGCCGGCTGTGGCGAGGATTCCCTGGTGCCCCGATCGCCCTCTGTGCCCAACTTCAATATGACTCAAATATTTCTCTTTTCATTTAATTCAACTGAAATTAATCGCGTTCGAGGAACGGGCCCCGTGTGAACCTCTCGAGGTTCGACAGGGCCAAGCACAAGGTCCTGCGCGTGGGTCAGGTCCCTTCCAACCCAAACCACTCCCTGATTCTACGACAAACGAACGTAACTGCGCTTCCCGCGGTCTCACGGAAGGTTTGGCAGATTTTCTGGAGTGTGGGGGCCACCCGCTGCGCTGGGAGACCCAGCCCGGGCAAAGGCATGGAAAATAATGACCCCAAAATGACCCAACTCCAGTGGGATGAACAGGATTTCCCAGAGAGGCGATGAGCCCAAACACATTAGACAACAGCTACGAATTAGCTCGGATTTAGCTACGAGGGAGACGGTGAGAGCCAAACTTACGACTTGCAGAAGAGCCAGATATCCCGCCCCGACGTTGTCAAAGTTAATTTTCACGTTCTTCCATCGAATCTCGGTGGAGTTGGGCGGCATCAGGGCTTCGCAGTCTGTCTTGTTGTTAACAATATCTATCTCAAAGCGCTCCTCAGCTGTTTCATTAAAGCAGTAATGATATTTCCCGGCAAACAGGTTAACCCCCATAATGCTGAAAATCAGCCAGAAGATAAGGCAGACCAACAAGACATTCATAATGGAAGGGATAGCGCCAACCAAGGCGTTGACAACCACCTGTGTTGGAAGGGGTGGGAAAAAGTTTCAGTATAAAACACGAGGCAGGAGACAGCGAGCATCAGTACAGCTGTTTTTGGGGGGGGAATAGGGGGTAAGGCCACTGACACATCTGTGGCGTTTACTCCACGCAGAAGTTGGCAGTGAACTTATTCCAAGCGGCAGAAAAGCTTCTGCTTCAAAGGCACCTGCCGAAGCGCTGCTTTCACAAACAGGCCAGGTTGTTTGATTCCCCAGGGGCGGTTTTGGGTCGTTGCTTCTTTCGTTAAAATGACAATTCTTTTCGCGAATTGGAGTTGCCGAAGGGGGGGGGGGGGGGGGGGGGGGGCGTCACCGAGTGAGGCTCAGGCTCTCTTCTTAGGACCCAACAGGCTCCTCGCTGAGAATTTTCTCAGAGCCAAGTTGGAGGGCGCTTTTGCCCGTGGAGTTGATGGGTCTTTTCAGCCAGTGGCCCTTACGGCCATTCCCCACTTTCAAACAAGGCTGTTTTCACTCCGGAGCCCGTCTCCTGCTCCCACCGAGGCCACCAGCGAACGGTGCGGCCCCGACCTCGGTGGGGACAGGACCGAGCCCGGCGTTTGCTCTGTTAAGACTAGACATCGAAGATCGTAGTTGTGACTAAGCAAGGCCAATCATGTTGTCTCAGGCAGACAGCTGAGCATGCAGCGAGGCAGGCTCAAGGAGACAGAAAAGCCATGTTCCTTCCTCCGAACCGCAGCAGACACAGCGGGAAGCCACACGGGGCTTTTGTCAGAGCTCGTAGCTTCCACCACCTCCTCATTTTAGCCTTTCGCCGTTTGGGAGCATCACGTCCCTGAAGCCTCCCTGGCCAATACGTGACGAAACGCAAGCTTTTCACAGAGGCGGGCCAGTAGAATATTAAACCTTTGTTGCGCTCCCCTATTTTAGATTCTTTTAACACACGAGCAGAACCTGAGCTGGTTTTGCCTCAGTTTTGGGAGCCTGCTCCACCCCGCGGTGACTGGGGAGCCCTCAGGCAGCAGCACCTGAGCTGCCACAACTGGTCGTGGCCACCACCAGGAGTCTCCTCGGCTCCTGCAAGGTCCGTGCGTTGGATGCAACCACCACGGACACAACAGGCTCTGCAGAGAGCACCTCCAGCAGCGTGGGCACGAAGGGAAGCTGGAGACACGGGTGATCTAGGCAGCAAGGAGCGCCACAACTGCTAAGTGACATCACGATCTCGTCACCCAGCAGGGTACACAGCCCTGGGTTAGGTCCAGCCCTCCGGAGAGGCTCCGCACGGAACGCCTTCGCGTTCCTTCCGCCTTCGCGTTCCTTCCGCCTTCCTCCGGCCCAACCTCAGCTCGCCTTTTTGGTGTGAGATCCCTCAGAGACTGATGCTCTGGTTTACTCCAGCTCCACATGGGAGGTGAAAAAAAGGGTTCAGACCTTCCTGCAGCGTGGTGGCTTGTGGCACGTTCAATTTACACGGCGTTCCGAGAGATCTGAGCGAAGGAACATGGCTTTTGTGTGCAGACTGACAAGAACGCATGCACGTTTCATAGCACTACTGTCAAACCTCCTGAATCATTTAAGAGCAGAGCAAGCTCTTGAAAATGCGGATTACTATGGAGTAGAGAAAAGCAAAGAACTACATTTTCGGTTTCCTTTGCAAAGGCATTTCAGATCTCTATTCTCTGGCTCGGAGGAATTGTTCTGGTTTATGTGGGGCAGCAACACTTGTCTTCGAATCACAACAAAGGAAAAATAATTGGCTTTCGGTAACTAACAGGGCTGCACTCATCGCTCTCTATCAATTGGGTGAAAATCCCCCACTTTAAGCACAACAATTTCCTGATTGTGTGTTAGAAATCGCAGCTTCTCTCCAGCATGGCTTAAAAATAGCTTTTAATACCTCCAGGTTTAGCGCTAGGTCTCCTCCTTTGCGATCCCTTAGGCGGGACCTGAGCCCAGCCCAGCAAAAGCTCCTGCTTTGCGCCGATGGCGAAGTTTCCATCCTTTGTGCCCGTGTTAGGAGGTTTAGAATTAAGCCAACCGACACAAAGAAATAATAGCAGGAGAACATTTTAGGGAACAAACAACCCTCCGTGGATTGTTGTCATCTATTTCTACCCCTCCCTACGGAGCTGGAGGATTCCCCATCAGCTCAGTGCCCCTCGCGCTGTATTTTGTTCCGTTACGCTACAGCAAATCCAAAGGAGATCAGAAGGATCCAGGTGGAGTTGCTCCAGTCAGACCCTGCAACTGCCACTCCCTTTCTTTTGAAAAAAAAATACATCACTTTCTCTCTTGTAATTGTGAGCCAGCTGGGATTTAGCACGAAAGCCCTGCGTTAGTGTTCTAAGAGCAGCTGGGAAGCCCAGTAAGACGACAAACCCTTTGCTTAACAATTCTTTTGCATGTTCTTGTAGGACTACTTCAGTCCCAAACAGAGGAAAAAGGACCAAAAATGCAGAATATCAGTGGCAAAGCAGCGAGACGCTGCGCTGATTTCAAACCCCCAAGACAGTGGTGCTGTCTGCCCATTTGAGGAAAGCTTGTTAAGTTCAATGCTTTGCTTGTGCTTCGTTGCTGGTTCCACAGTGACAGGACAGGGGACCATAAAGCATGGTAAAAGGGAGGGAGTGGAAAGGAAAAGCTTCACTATCAGACAAGGCTTCCAGTCGCCACCAGACTGGACCGAGAACAACAAGGTGCAACGAGAGGAATTAAACCAAAGCCTGTTTTCCAAACAGCCGAGCTCCCCGCCAGTCCCTTCCTGCAGGCCTGAGAGATCCGAGAGGGGAAGGAGCCTTTCACCCGCTCGCTGCGTTTTTAAAAACCCCTCAGGCAGCGTCTTTCAGTCCAATCCCACCAGCGGCCAACGCCTTGAGGGGCTGGAGACACTGAGCCGGTTCAAATTCTGCTTCTTTGCACCTGGTGATTCTCCCTAGGTAAAAAAAGTCACAGCTGAGAAGCCCCCTCGGATGCTAGAGGCCAAAGCCAGGCTAGATGAGAACAGCCAAGTGTTAACATCGGCTACGGATGGCACGTGGGGCCAGTCGTTAATGTAATGAGGCAGCTGAATGCATCTCCCCGTGTTACGAGGGGAGGGCGCGGCGGCGGGCAGGGTGACGGGACATCCACGACCGACTCAGCCGCTGCGTCACGGTTCTGTTTGGAATTTTCTTTTCCGCCAGTTTTGATCAGTTCTAGCATGCTTAAAAAAAACCGCTCCACGGGCATGCAGAAGGATCAGCTGCTAATGGCATCTTACCCTCATGCCCTCAAATCGGGACAACGCTCTTAAAGGTCTCAAAGCTCTTAGTGTCCTAAGGGACTTTATGGCACCTAGTTCCGAGTAGCCCAGGGCATTAGCTATAAGGCTGACTAAAGAGACCTACACAGAAAATAGAAAACAAAAAAAAAAAAAAAAGAAAAGAAAAAGAAAGAAAAAAAAGAAAAAAAAGAAAAAAAAAGAAAAAAAAGGTTCCAGACTGTTAGAACGAATCCCCTAGCACTGCTTGCCCAGCCCAGGCTGCCAGCACGGGCGGCCCCCATCATAAATACCGAAGACATGCCACCAGCTGCCTACTTCACTTGACTGAAACGACCTGGAAGGAAATAATGCGGTTGAGAGAGGCATAAGAAAAGAACATAGGGGCAAGATCAGTGAGAGAGAGGCAGAGACACACAGACGGAGAAGGGGTCTGTCGGGAGGAAGAGCCCAAGCGATGACAAGAGCCTTACCCGCGCCCTGCACTGCCCGCAGCGTCCCGGCGGCTCCCATTAAACTGAAGCCAGACAAATGTTAAAGGTACCTGTGAGAAAGAATACAGATAAATACACACACGGCACAGCCTGCGCTCCGCTCCGCGGACAGCACCGCGCTCAGCCCCGGGGCCGCTCCGCCCGAGAGAGCTCTGCAAACCCCGCGCCCAGCGATCCCAGCTTCTCCCGGACACCCAAGGGCGGGCGTCTGCTCTGCTCGTGACACCGAGCGGCTGCCGGGAGACTTTTTCTTTCTGCCTGCTCGAAGCCGGGGCGATGTTTTTGAGTGTCTCCGAGGGAGGATGAGGATGGGTGAGCCCGTCACAGCCAGCAGCAGCTTTCGCAGATCTGGTCTACAAGCCCATAAGGGTAAAGAAAACCTCATTTTCTTTAGCAGCCCGGGGTCCCCCTCGGGCTCATGGATGACCGAAGTGGTGCTGAGGGCACCTCGGCTCCCACAGGATTAAGCCCAAGCATGAAAACCTGGGACCATCTACTTTTTTTTCCTTTTTACGTTCGCTTCGGGCAGCAGATCCTCCGCCCCGCGAGCCGAGGGAAAACTTCAGATTAGACTTGGGAGTATCTATGGCAGCAGCCCACTGCCTTCTGGTTTTGGCCACATCACAGACACAGATAAGAAACAAGACATGTCAACCTTTTTTTAGGGGGGGGGGTGGGGAAAAGACACCACTATACAATAACACATAATGGAAAAAATATGAGACCTCCTCCTCCAGCAGGTGGGGGTTTTAGCTGAATTCTCAGAACAGGACACTTCTTAGTTATTCTTTTTTTTTTTTAAGAAGGGATATTAAGATGGAAATTAATTATAAGGATGGTTCTTATGCCACATACATTGCAGGGAAATTTGAGGACCAGATTTCAAATGTACGAACACGCGGGAAAACTTAGAGATTTCATCTCATTTGCCCGTTTGTGCAAGTGCTTCGCGCTTTTTCCGTCTTTGTGCCTGCCCCAAGGCAAGCAGCCACAACAGAGCACGGTGCTCTGGTTTTGCCACGTGGTTTTCCCAATTTTTCAATTATACGGATCAAAACCACGTCCCAAAGGTTTACGACGAAGCCTTCGCCATCAAGCGACTCGGGACAGGACCGAGCCCACGGCAACGGCCGGTACGGCAGAGTCCTGGTCCCGAATTTCAAAACAGGGAGACGTGGGCTGGAAGGGCGAGACACGGGGAAACACAGCCTTTTCCCCCAACAACAGAACCCGGGGTAGGGGCTGCACTGAATCCTCCCTTTAGAGCTTCTCGCCCTGGGGACAACGCCGCGGTCCCGAGCAGGGCGGCTGCAGGAGCGACTCGGGACTGGTTTGGCTTTCAGGGCTCTGTTCTCTCGGGACACTCGGACGCGACACAGCAGGCACCGGTGGCGGACAAAAGGGATTCCAGACTGGCTGCAAAGCAGAAGCCTTCGTCGTTAGCCAGAAAAAGACTCTGTCTTCACAAACACACCCAGCAAGCTTTGGGCAGCAGGAGGAGGGTTATGTGACAACGCTACCAAACCTGGAAAATAACATTCGAGAGCGCTGTTACGATGCAAAGGCTTATTCTCTACTAGTTATGGCTGCCGTCCTGACTTCACCCCATCTACGTCCCGTTAGAGAACTTCTTGAAAGGAAAAAAGTGATTTAACAGATACAGGACATGAGGCACAGCTCAGATTTTGTCGAGTAATACCCAAATCCGCATTTCAGATTATTTTGGTAGACAAAAACGTGCAACTCTCCTGGCTACGACACCAAGCGAGAAAGAGAAATCTCTCCTCAAGCCCAGAGAATTCAGGATCCTTGTACAGGTGCACACGGCTGCTCCCTGCAAACGTGTCACCTGCCCGGGAGGTTCCTTATCTTTGCTCCACCAGCTGCCAGATACTTGGGAAGAAAACGAAACTTGTAGCACACCTGGCAATTAACCCGCTCTTCCTTCCCAACAGCTGGAGTTCAACTCCCAGCGTGAAGCATAAAAGGACTGCAAACGCTATTTTTGCGCTCAGCTGCTGGTCGTCTTTTTGTATCCAGTGCCCCAAAGAATTTCACTCAATGCCCCAAAGAACTTCACTCCGAGCAGCGCAGAAGGGGAGATGGGAGCTCCCCTCAGCCTCCCTGTAGGCGCCTGGATTTCACCTGGAGGCAGCAGAAGAGACACCGGGGTTGTTTTTGGAAAAGAAGCGTTACTAGTCCACGAGGTGTGTTAAATGGAAAGGTGTTAAGGGGACCAGAGAGGACTTTTTTAATTTAAAAAAAGTAAAATAAAAATTAAAAATTCCGTTTTCCACAGGAAACGCAGACATCTTGAGTCATTTCTGCCCCTGAATTCCAAGCATAGCTCCTCCACCTACTCAGAAATATTTCCAGAGTGATAATGTCACCGAACAGCAACTTGGCACAACTGAATCATATTCAAAATGTTCAAAATGAGAAGCTTGGGGAAAAAAACCCGTATTTTTTTTAATACTTGCTCTTGGGGCATTCACTAAGGACACCGATTCACAATTGGATGCGATGAAATGTTTTATAAGAATCCGAGCACTTGGGGACTCCAAAGCTCCCCCCCCCCTTTTTTTTTTTTAACAATTCTTTGGACTTCAAGTCCTATGGAATTCCATCATTTGACAGCATAAATTCCGTTTATTTTAAGTGCCCTTCCTGTGCTTCAGAGCCAAATTTATTGCTAACACCTCTCTCTACCATCTTTCAATTCTCCGATTTTTCTCCCTACCAAGATGTTCCTCAGGGGAATTCCAGGGCGATCACGTGCTGATCTCCCCAGACCTTTGTTTCCCTCTTTCCAGATCTCTTTGGCATTTGATAAGCTCCTGCCTTTTCTCTCCTGGCCGTTAGATTTGTTTTTAACACAAGGATGGCGTTGAACTTCATTTTGCCCAACGAGCTGTCAAAGCACAATTCCACAAATCGCGCCCAGTGCTGAGAGCGACGGAGCTTGTGAGTTGGTGGGATGGGAAGGTTTTGCCGCCTCCTCCTCCTCCTCCTGTGGTCAATAACGCAAGCAAGTGGTTACAGGAGGAGGGTGTCGCAACGAATCCCACCTCTGCCCAAGCTCTCCCACCTCTCAGGAGCTCAAGCTGCGGGCAGGCCTCCTAGAAAGGGTGTTTTCAGCGGAGCAAAAGAGCCAAGGGCTGGAAAAAAGCCTCCTTCGCCTCTGCAGGGCAGAACCTGCACAGTTGCAGAGGAAACACGGGCGATAAAGGGCTCCAGGGTCTCACCCCGACAGATACCTGGGATGGGTTCCTCACTAAGCACGTGATTCGGTTAGGACACCTCTCAGGAGAGAGCACTACCCCGGCGTTCTTCTAACTACCATTTTTATCCTCGACCAGAAAGAAGGAGGGGAGGATACATACAGCCACGATGAGGAAATCCAGCCAGCACCAGGCGTTGGTGAAGAACTTGACGAATCCGTAAGCGCACCACTTGAGCAGCATCTCCAGGATGAAAATGTAAGTGAAGACCTTGTCCGCGTACTCCAGGATGGTCCGGATGGTTTTCCTCTGTTCTATGTAAATATCCTCAAAAGCCTGGGAAACAAGCGGGTGCTCGCGTCAGTGGATGGGACTTATCGCGCAGTTCAACGTTGCGATGCAGAAGCTCATTCAAACAACACTTTTTCACCAAATCTCCTATATCCGCCCTTCCCAATCAAGACGTCCCCTCGCTTAACGCCACCGGGCTACTGAGGTGTCTGCGTTCCACTCACCAGAGCCCCGCTGCTCAGGAGGATCATAAAGATGATGAAAGTCTCAAACCAGTTATGCTCCACGATCAGAAAGCAAGTCTTCCTCAAGGTCCACCAGGACTTGCCCAGCCCTTCCTCAATATTGACCTGGCAACACTTGCAGCGCTGCACGCAACCTGCAACGGGGAGAGCGCGCGGAGGAGGAGCGTGAGCCCGAATTTTGACAGGGAACAGAAGATTTAATGCAACAACATTAAACTGCCATTGGCTAGAAGCAGCTTTGGTTACAATATTCACACAAAACGCGGAGTTTCAGTTAAAACTCTCACATCTTCTAGGGTTTTATGACTATTTTCGCCACTTCTGTACCAGGGCACCTGAATTCACATCAGTTTGAGAACAGACTAAGTTCGTTCTGTTCAGTGAGCTATCCAGGCACGTGACAGAGGAGGAATGGAAAACTTGCTGACAAAATAACCTTGAACCATTTAAAATATCTTTGCCATGGGAATACCCGTAATGGATCAGTTGCTGAAAGACATCGAGGCCAGCAACAGAATGGGAAAAAACCTGAGAGCAGCCAGATTCTTCTGCTTCTAAGTCCTCAAGGCATCAGCTGCACAACACATGGACTCGCCCTACCGACAGCTCATCCACACCCCTGCCATGGCCACTGCGTCCGTGAGGCCTCCGCTTTGCGACGCGGAGTCCAAGAAGGGTCTCAAAGAAGCCGAACCTCAGCCCCGATCCGGGCTGAGACCGAACCTCGAGGTAAGTGCACAGCTCCTCCAGCCAGCTCACCTTCTGTGAAGCACGCGTCCGGGTCCAGATACTCCTCTGGTGCCTCCACAGGGACTTCTTCCACTTCAGGCTTTATATCGATGGTGCTGCCTTCAGAGGAGCTGGTATCATCCAGTTTCTTGAACACAAAATAAAACCCGATCCAATTGATAACCAACCAATACCAACCGTCACGACAACTCAGCAGTTTGTTCACCAGATTTACTGGGCTGCGAGTTGTTTCCTCACTTCACCTCAGGAAGATTGTGACCCACCTAGCACCTCACGTTAACGGGACAGACAGTATTCAGTATTTATATGGTATGTATTTACGGCTCTCCACAGAGCAGCCAGCACAAGAAACTTCTGTCCGGAGTGCAAAGACAACACCATAATATAAGCCGCAGTTTTGTGCTGGAACTACCCAGCTCTCCCTCCCAAGATGCTTCCAGGTCACGAGGGTCAAACGACCAGAATGGATTTTCAGCATTTCATCTTACCTCTTTGCTGCCATCAGGATCCGTGTCGCTGCTGAAATCTTCCGTGTTGAGATTTTCAAAATCTGATTCACCGACAGCAATAGGCACTCGGACAGTGAGGTTGGGGTTGTTGATGAAGGACATGTGATCCTCGTCTATGATGTACTTCTCCACGCTGCTCCCAATCCCACTCGTCGTGCCGTTGCCGTTCTTCTGGTAATCGATGTCCCTGTTGATATCAGCCCCCGTATGGTTGGCGATGCAGTTCACCTTCTTGTCATACAATTCATCCAAGGGTTTGACCTCGTCTCCCCCTCTCTGCTTGAAATGAGCCTGCATGAACTCGCGCACTTTCGCCTTGGTCCAGGCGATGCCCTTCTTGATGCGAATGACGGAAATCTGCAGGTTGTTCATCTCCCCGTCATCATCTGTTGCCGCCAAGTTGTCGGCGCTGAAGGAGCTCAGGAGCAAGGCTAAGAACAGGTTTAGCACCTGAAAGAGAAGAGGCCACGCTTGGCAGAGCTGACACGCAAGGGTTGCGCTTCCCAAGCTGAATACGAGTACTTAAGCCTCCCAAGTCCTGCTGATGTTGGAGCAAAGTCTCCAAACCCCACTGAGAACCAGCTCTGGTGTCCCACAGACCTCCTAAAGCACCCAGGGCTCGAGGAACAAGACGCTGCTCCTGCCAGGAGTGGGGGAGCCCTGCGCAGCACCCAACTCCACCAGGGCCCCAGGGGTTCGGCGCGGGGTCACCGACACTGAGCTCCTTGCAGGATCCAGACCACAGGGCTCAAAGAGGGACCGAAGCAGCCTCCAAGGGATTCAGTTTAGCCCCATCTCCCGGTGGGGTCGCTCCCCGCTCTATTTCCCCACCCACATCTAGTGACAGTCCCCGAGACTTCTTTTGTCAAAACCCTCTGGAGAGACAAGTCCTCTCGGGGAGAGCTCACGACACGACTTGGAAGACATGCAACGGTTCACACCGCTTCATGCTTGCTTACGTTCTCCTCCAGAGACTTTTCTTCATAAAATTTAAGACCAGAAGGAAACATCATGATCTCGTCTAACCTCCCACACAACAGGCCGTGCAAATTCACCAGCTGATCGCTGCACACAACTCTACCTCATGACTGAGCTAGTGGGCAGATTTTCGAAGAAACTCCCAACCTGATTTTAACACTTCAGGACCTCCCCCTGCGCACCAAATTATTTCCTCTCCCAGCATCTGAAAATCGAGGTTTTGCTTCTTTCAAGCTTCTTTTGCCTGCTCAGGCAAGGCGTGGGTCTGTCCCCTTTGACCGAGGGTTTTGTACCTCCTGCGTTTACTTGTATTCGTGGGCAACTGTTTAAGGCCTTAACCAAGCAAAGCACTTCCTTAATATCGTCCTACCAAAGTCAGCAGGACTTCAAAGGCCATGAAGGACCCCAACAGAGCTGGAAGAGGCTCACAAACCATCACGCCCTAGTGCTCGGGTCTCCCCGTGTCCTACCCCACCCAGAGGCAACCAACAAAGCCCATCAGTAACCATGTACTGACCACTAAATTTCCGATGACCATGACCATCATGAAGACAATCAAGCACATGGCCTGTCCCGCTACTTCCATACAATCCCACATGGTCTCAATCCATTCCCCACACAACACACGGAAGACAATAAGGAAGGAGTGGAAGAAATCGTGCATGTGCCAGCGGGGTAGCTCACACTCCGGATTGATCTTGCAGACACACTCTTTGTAGTTTTTGCCGAAGAGCTGCATGCCCACCACAGCGAAGATGAACACGATGATGGCTAGCACCAAGGTCAAGTTCCCCAAAGCACCCACTGAGTTACCGATGATTTTTATCAGCATGTTCAGAGTGGGCCAGGACTTGGCCAGTTTGAAGACTCTCAGCTACAAAAAACCAAAACAGACAAATGCCACTTAATCACATTTCATCTTAAACGAAGAGGAAAATCAGACAGAACTTTCTAGACAACAACTACCTCGTATTTGACATAAACATCAGCCCACGCTTCCGCCACTGAAGTCAGTGGGAGCAGGGAATGCTCGACTTCTCTTTGATTTTGACCTCCTGTATCTTGTGCTTAGTTACCCCCCACGCGGCGATCTCCCTTTCCTGCGGAAAAGCGTGGAGCTTCCCCCTCACTCTGTGAACTTTGCAAGGTGTAAAAGGCTAGCAACACTGAGAAAGAACTGGAATGTGGAATACCAATCGGAAAGATCGCAGCACAGAAAGTCCCTCCACATCTGCCAGACTCAGCTCCATCAAACTGAGGGAGACAATAAATCCATCAAAGATGTTCCAGCCTTCTTGGAAATAATAGTAGGGATCCATGGCAATGAGCTTCAGGAACATTTCCGCTGTGAAAATCCCAGTGAAAACCTGAAGCGGGGAGGAGAGAGACAAAGAACAGGCAAAGATTCGCTTTTGTTCGTTTTCTGATCTTCAGGCAAAGTATCAGACAAGGCAGTTTTTGTCACGCCACCTCCAGCACAGCCCATGCAACGCCGCGTACAAACATCATCGCCCCACTGGGGCACACCAGGAATGAAGCAATGGAGTGTTAAGCAGTCACAAATTCTGACCAGGGAAGAGCAGCCTGAGCTGTTCAGACCACAGGGAGGGCGAGCTCACGCCGCTCCGTGTCCCCCGCAGTCTGGAACAGACTTTCAGTCAAAGTCTGCATTTACAAACTGGGCGGAATTACAAACTGTGAGGAACAGTTACCAACTCTGCCTTACCAGATTTCCTACGGAGAGCACGTGCTCAAACTCCGGGGTCATGGGATGGTGCTCCATGGCCATGAACAGCGTGTTCAGCACGATGCAGATGGTGATGGCCAAGTCGACAAAAGGATCCATCACAATTAAGTTCACTATCTCCTTCAGCTTGATCCAGTACGGGTGGCATTCCCAGATCAAGAACGTGTTGGCAAATTTGTACCAGCACGGGGGACACTTCCTCTGGGACTCTTCCAGCTCTGCAGTTACAAAACAAACCAGCAGCAGGGTCACTCTTCACCTCTAAGGCTGTCGGGTCTGTCTGAGGCTCAGCACGGCTCAAACCCTGTCCCAAACCCCTCCCTGCCCACACAACAACTGATACTCTCGGGCCAAAGACACGCTGGACACGAAACACTCCAAAGAACTCCGGGCTGCTTGGCCACGGGTTAAGACAAGGAGCTCCCGAGCCACGAGCCTTACGACAGAGGAGTTGGGTCGAGTCATCGTAATGAGCTTCGCCGACTTTCCCTCCGTCCCCGTGCAAGAGCTCCGCCACGTCTGCACGAGCAGGCGCAGCTTCGTGCCCGGGCAACGGCCCCGCGGGGCCGGGATTCAACCCAAATTGTTCAAAATGAAGGGGTGTGTTTAACTCAGAGCTGATCACGGCAAAATGGCTGAAACCAAAGTTACGGATTCTAAACTGTTGTTGGTGCCGGTTTTTAAACAACCGGAATGGGTTCTGCGCTGAAGGCAGACACGGTCTAAAAGAGGAAACACGTGACATAACGCTGCAAAGGACTTTAAACAGGAATAACCTGATTAAGGGTAACCACATCCATTTACAGAAATGAAACATGATGTTCGGTCCATTTTTTTACACTGGCTTATTTAGAGTGCATAGAGGGAATAAAAAAAAAACCAAACCAGGAGTTTCCCCCTCGATTCCCTGCCTTGTGGTGGTTCCATTCAGGCTGTACAGCTGTTCGTGCTGAAGTTTTATTTTTTTTGTCTGGGTAGAGAAAGGACCACTGTGCTCTCCTTCTCATTGGCTCTCTGGTTGCTTAGTATTTAGTTGCCTTGGAATTTCTAAAGTTAAAAAAGAGGACCGTAGCACTGTAGCCTGTAGGCGTTTGCGCAGGAGGGAAGCAGCAGCAGAACCTTGCTCTGTTTCTAAGTATATTTAGTTTTCATACAATTTTATTGCAGGAGACAGCAGGAATTTGAGATCATCAACCTCATATGGCTGCTGTTCCTAAATTCTTGCTGGCTCCTGCATAACAGATTTGGAGATCTCATCTTCGCGCGCTGTCTATTTCAGAATTTCCGTCATCCAGAAGTCCCTTTCCCTTTTGACAGCTGTCACAGTCCAGCTCTTACTGTAGCTCAAATCTTTTTCTCGCACGGACTGGAAGCAAAGGAGGGTCTCTCCAGCCCTTGGGAGACGGCAGAACTCCCGTGTCAGACGTTGTCTTGTCCTATGATCTCCACGCTGCCTATTGATTACTTTAAACCCACAAATCTTGGTTGTCTTTACCTCTGCATCTCTATAATCCAGATGCAAACCCAAGTAAAATCAAGTCTAATGAATACTTCTGCATCAATAATGACTCAAAAGAACCAGGTTTAGGCAAAACCGAAGTACGAATATGTGCTACCGGAGAGCAGGGAGGGATAAATTCTGTGTGACCCAGCTCCCTCACCCGCAGCTATCGCTTCAACCCCCACTACGAAGCCACCTCAGGAAGCTCAACCTCAATCGGCGCCGTCCTGGACACATCGAGCGGACATGCGTGTCCGACCCGTGTTCTGTGACCGGCCACGCCTCTGGCCACGCGGAGGGACGGACAGCCAGTTCCCAGCACGGGAAGCCAGGGCAGACGTGGTGTGAGGAACCGTCCCACCACGCCCGGTGGACGGGTTCCCTCTCCTCCGACAGTCCAGGAGAGGGCAACCGATCGGTACACGCGGCAAAACCCACCGTGCCCCAGAGTCACACCTACCCTCGACAAGGGTGTTTGTCAGCCCGGTCATGACGCTGTTGGTTCGATCCTTTCTGCCATAGGACGCGTTCACCTGATCCATGGAGACCAGGAGTGACCCGCCGGGTTTCTTTCTGATTTCGATTTCCGTAGTACCCTGCAAAATCCACACCACGATTAATACAAACTCTTTATTTCGCACACCCTCAGCCTAGAAATATGGCACGCGTGCCCAAGAGAGAAAACTGTCCTTGTTCCTGCTGTCCTGCTCGCTCTCCTACGTTATGTGAGTGGCCAAACCAGAACTCAAGCCCTCAGTTCTGCCAGTACCAGTCCTTTGCAGCCTCAGACAAATTAAGGACTGCATTATAACGAACGTTTCTAACGTAGTACGAAGTAATTTACACTCTGCAGTGCTTCCAAAAGCACAGATGGGCAGAGACTCTTTCCAACCCCGCTGGTCAGTGTGAACTCCACTCCAGCCTCAGCTGGGCCACCCCAATTACTAAGGTTTGGGCACTCAGCGTTTGGCAGCACCTGTTTCAAAATCTGCACCTGAAAATTAGGATAAAAGAAGCTCAGCCACATCGCTGTCCGAGATGTTGAACTCTCTCTACATACAGAGTTGGCAAAATAACTCTTAAGTAACATTTTCTCTTTGGCACATGCACCACGCAGGTTATTGTTCCTACCATGCTCATGCTCTGTTAGAAAGAGAAATAAATACCAAAGCAAACCGCTGTATTAACGTGTTAACTAGGGAAGAAAAGAACCAGGAAGCAACTGATGCTTAACATAACTAAGGTCAAACAGGTTGCAAGAATTGAAATAACAACAGAAAAAATAGCTTGGAATTTGCAGGCACGGTAACCAGACTTCTCTCAGAAACAACTGATTTAGGTCTCTCTCAAACGATGCTGTTTCAATCGTACCCAGATTCTTCTGCGCCCCACTAACTAATATTCTGTTTTTTGAGCTTTGTGTCTCTCCTGTACACCGAAAGGTCGATCCACTAAGAAGGTTACTCAACACCAATTCAGTCAACTAATCATGCAAATCCTTATCTCACTGACAGTTTCCTCTGCGAAATCCAGCGAGAGCCAAGAGATCATCCACGTTTCCCTTTAAATCCCCAAATATTTCATCTGGTTGTGGAGAACATTTGCCACAGACTCTGCCTGGTTTCTCCACTCCCACGCTTTAAAGAGCTCCTTACGAATTGCCCCGCCACACTCCCAGGGCTCCTACTAGCTGAGAACTGCCTTCCAAGCCTTTTTTCCCAGGAAGCCAGAGAGAGGAGGAGGAGGAGGATCACCGAGCCCAAGGAGGAAAGCCGGGGCAGTCCCAGCACGGGGTTAACCCAAGGCAGATGGCGGCTCTCGTCAGGAGAAGGGGCAAACGGGCGAGGAAGAGAGGAGAGCCCGCCGTGCCTACGCTGCCTACTCTCTGCCTTCCTCCCACTGTCATGGGGAGCTGCCTGAGCTCTCTTCACCTCGGGCAGAAGGCGTCCCCCGGGCATGCTGGAGGGCGGCCCGCCGATGAGGGACACCACGCCGTTGCAGTCCACCGTGCTGTTCCTCTTCACGTTCCGGCGGAGGTTGGGGAAGATGCGCGAGGAGCGGCTGCCTTGGCTGTAGCCGCTGTAGCCGCTGTAGCTGCTGCGTCGGTCGCGGCCGCGGATGGGGATGAAGAGGGAGTCTCTCCTGCCTTCGCTCTCCTCCACCGTGCTGTGCTCGTCGTCGGCAAACTCGTTCTCCGAACCCGGGTCGCGAAACCGCCCTTTGTAGCTGAAGATGCTGCTCTTGCTGTTGTGTCGGGAGAGGAAAGGGGAGCCCGGGATGCTGAGGAGAGACTGGGAGGGAGAAAAGAAAGAATAACGGCATGAATAGTAGGGAAACAAAGCACCGCCGTGCTGTTGAGTGCTGCTGAAGTGGTTTCGCTCCATCTCCAGGTCTGCGGAACCCACCGGCACTCGGTCATCAGCTCCGCGTTAAGAGCTGTTGGCTCTGGGCTGGGCTCTGCTGGTGACGAAGGGATCTGGGCAGGTTCACCGCTCTCAGAACAACGGGTAAGTGTGCGCAAGGGCTCTGAACTCAGGCCTAAGCGCTCCCCTGATCTGCCGCAAGTTTAAGACAGCGAGCAGATTCCTCTGACGTGCTCTTCAAGATCTAAACTAGAACATTACCCTGCATGCGAGCACGCAGAAACACCGGCGAAGGAAATGAAACCCACCTGGTTCATGATGGAAAACTTCCTTCCCAGCCTGTTATCCGGCAGCCTGAAAGCCTTCCTCCTCATGCCATCCTCAGACTCCGACTTGAACACCTTCTCATTGTCGCACTTCTCCTCTCCTTCCGACAGCTCCTTGTCCTTCCGTTTCTTCCTCCTGTTCCGACGCTCCTTGGCGCTCTTGGAACTGAGTTTGGAAATCTCTGAAGAGCTCCGAGACATCCTCCCCCCACCATCATCCTCCACAGCATCTTCAGAGACGGTCCCTGCCGAAGTGACCATAGCAGCAGCCTGAGGGTGCAGGCAAGAGAAGGGAGAAAGAAATCAGACCTCACCATGATTAACACTCCGCTTTCTGCTTGAAGAAAGAGTGTGGCTTAATGCACGTAAGCACAGGTCTTTGGGGCAGGACTCAGACACTTTTTCTTTCTCTTGGAAGAAACTTGCAGCCAGCTCTTGTAACGGTTTTTATATTCTACTTTTGCAGGTAGTAAAACCCCTCTCAGTCCCTCAGCTTTGTCTAGAAGCATTTGATAAAGGACCAGCAAATACACACTTGTCTGTCTCGCAAAGATATTGCCACACTTAACTAGGAACTCTAGGAAAATTTTAAATTTCCTTAATAGAACGGAGTTTTCCAGTAAAAGATAAACACAAGCAGTTTGCAAGAAAACACAGCAACAAGGAAGAGATGATGCACAACGTCAACCCCAGTCAACAGAGGACATGGTGCCAGGGCGTTGCTGCATTTTTTGATTATACATCACTGCTCTGCAATGACAGGGAAATACCTCTTAAAACACGTAAAGGCACCAAAAAATGCACAGTCAAACCCCTCACCTGCGCTTCTTCCTGCTGCTTTTTCAGTTGTTCTAACATGGCCTTAAATTCTGCCTCCTTCTGCTCCGCCTCCTCCAGCGTGGCCTGGTTCTGCTCCTCGTAAGCCATAGCTACCACGGCCAAAATTAAATTAACCAGGTAGAACGAGCCCACAAAGATCACCAACACAAAGAAGATCATGTAGGTTTTTCCTGCTGCTCGTAAGGTCTGCAAGAAGAAAAGAACGGTGGAGGGAAGAGAAAAGGAAGGGGGAAAGCAGCTTCAGAGCAACACCCGACGCCAAGCTTCTTGACCCGAACGCTTCTATGGAAACCCAGCGGCGCTGAATATTTGACACTTCAGCACTTCCACTGCCAAGCGCCGAGGCGCGGCACACACAGAAGGTGATATCCCTCTTCTTTGCTTAAGGGAGCATCCAGCGGAGGCAAACCCAACACGATTCCGAAGCGTGGTGTAAAGCTCTCTGCTTAAGACTCTGGGCTGAGGACCTGCCCTCGCTGCCGGACTTCAAGTAGCAGAGCCGCTGGCAGGCAATGTCCCCTTCCGCCTCAGCCCTGCGCAGCGCGGCTTGTCGCTGCTCCTTCCGACACGAGGAATAAAACAAAGCTTGTCACGTTTTCCTTTCCTGCACTGCCCCCAAATCCTCACCTCGTGTGACACGGAAGGGAAGCGTTTACTTACTAACTGATACAAGTTTTCCCAAAAGTCCTGAGTCATAAGGCGAAACAAAGCCAGGAAAGCCCAGCTGAAAGTGTCAAAGCTTGTGTAACCGTAGTTGGGGTTCCGTCCTGCTTTCATGCACGTGTAGCCCTCCGGACATTGGCTGCGAAGGAGACGAGACGCGTTTCAGGGCAGTAAAAGGGACAGAGCAAGCTGACAACAGGCACGTTATCCGTGCCGACGGAGATTTTCACAGCTCTCACAAACGGCCCGCGTGCGGCTTTCCGCCTCACGGGAGGGCAGCGCACGAGGAGACTGACTCCTACGGAAATGAGACGCGGGGCGTTTCCCCCAGCGTGAGCCAAAAGGACTGGCTTTTGCCCCAGGTGTCTTTGGAGCTGAAGGACTGGGTGGAAAACCAGTTGGAGGCAACAGCACATGAGAAGTTTCCATTTCTGAGCCTCCATCCCCTACTCCTCTGCTAACCCCTCACCATTAGAGGTACCCACCTCCTGGGATGACATGGGAAACGTCAGCTTCCATTATACTAGCTAAACAGAGAGTAACAATGGATTAAAAGTCAGAACCTGCAACCTGTCACACGCAAAGTAACACCAGAACCAACACGGGAAACGACAGGAAATATCCCAAAGGTTCTGCTATTGTTAGCCAGCACCGACGGTAATTAGAGTCTCTGTTTATAAAAGAGCTCAACACTCACCCTGCATCAGAGCTGTTACCACAGAGCAAAGGATCAGGGGCGCCAGGAATGATGTAAAAATTTGCTGGAGAAGATGAAAAAGAACAGATTACATGCACACACATATGGAGTTAGAGGATTTAACAACCTACAGCACTATGAAAACCTGCCCTGAAGAGCCCTACTGATAAATTTATCAGCCATCTAACTCAGTTTTAAACAGTTTTTGACAAAATATTTAACTACAAGAGCATAGCGAGCACTTTCTAAAGGATGAACCCAACTAGAAACACCTTAACAGGGCTGGGTTTCTAAAAAGTGAAAAACATCTGAGCGTGGGGTTTTCACACACCCCAGCAAAAGCCACGTCCGAAATCCTGGTGAGCAGCCGGACGCCAGATAAGCAGCTTTTCGGGAGCACTCTGCAGGAATACCTACACATATTGTTGGTGTACTCCTCCCAGTCAAAGCCCCTGGAGCCGTTATCCAGGAAAGTCTCGTTCATGTTAATTGGCCAGATCACACACTTGTTCCTCAAGTTGCCCATGAAGAGCTGCAGCCCGATGAGAGCGAAGACGCTGAGACAAAACACTGTCAGGATCATGACATCCGACAGCTTCTTCACAGACTGAATGAGGGCCCCCACGATGGTCTTCAAGCCTGCGGAGAAGGAAACGAGACTAGAAATCACTCCTGTAGAACGAGGTGCTGAAAACTCACACCCCTACAGCACCTCACAACCACCACGCGCTGGCAAAGGAGCTCCTGAACGGCCGCATTCCCGGGAACCGCCCCTCGCACGCGGGTTTGTCCACGAGGAAGGTGGCGAAGGAACAAGCTCACCGGTTCCGGCGGTGAACTAGCGACAGTCAGAGCAAAACAAAGACCCAGCGTTCATCCCCGGGCGTATCCGAGCCTCGTGGCAGAGGAGCCATCGCCGTAAAAGCAGGGATTGTCCAAGAAAAGCAAAACACCGCGCCGCAAACCTCGCCGCGGGTGTGTTTGGTTGTGCTTAAACCTGGTGTGTTGGCACAAACGACGACAACTTACAAAGATCAAATGCCTTTCCAGCTACATCTTAAGTTTCTGCCGCCCAACTAAACTGTTTCCGCGCTTGCCCTTTCCTTGCGGGAGCTGAGGCTTTTGCTCGCATCAGGGGTTTTGCTACGGGGAGGGCAGGATTTCAGCCCAAGCGTTGGCTCTTCGGGTTTCACTGAGGATCATGAATAGGCAAGGCTCAACAATTAAACGAAGCTCAGGCAGAAGCCAAGGATCCCGATGGTTTTCCAAACCAGCCGTGAGCTGGGGGAAGGACACAACACTAACGCTTGGAGGAGACAGATCTAACCCCGCGAGAGCTTGGGCTGCACAAACAGCACTGGGGCCCTCTCTGATGTTAAGCAGGATGATCTTGCATTTGTAAACGAGCAGTGAAGGAGGCTGAAGGGAGGAAGAAAAAATAAAAATCGCAGATCCAGACGAGTTCTGGTTCAGTCCGATGCAAGCCTCTGGCTGAAGGGACGGGAGCACTCTGCAATAAACCTTCCTATACCACCCCGGCGGTTTGATCCGTATGAGGAACATGAAAATTCAAAAATACACAAACGAGAAGAAAATCTGACGGAGGAATCATTTTGCAAAATGCCTTTTACTTCCCCCTTCGAAACTTTTAACAACGGCAAAGCCCTGCTCCGACACAAAGCAGCTTTTTGCTGTTAGTTCTGCAGACAAATAGCCATTGCGACAGGCGCTGGCATGCTCAGCTCCGCCGCCCCAAGACGCACGGCTCCGCACATGCAGCCATCGACAGCAGTGGCTGTGCCTCTGCCCTGGACGCTGCCCCCTCGCAGGCAGAAAACGAGAGCGGGGGCTGGAGCCAGCCAATAAACCGATAAACCGGGAGCAGGAGCGTTCCCAGCCCGGACTCAGGGCAAACCCAACTTCCACAATTTCAGGTGCTGCAGACGCAGGTTCCCCCCGGGGCGTGTTTAACACAGGGTGGCAATGCACAGAGACTGGTGGCATCAATCAGTTAAAACACCAACCAAGTGCCAATAGAAACAGTATCTTCAGACCACCACGGAGCTCAGGAGGGTTTACCAAGCCGTGCGGTGAAAGCAACAGTTTGATGGTTTAGCTCAGAGGTGCCACGGTCTTGTCCTGCCACACAATTCCATACGAAGCCCAACCTGCAGGGAATTAAGTCCTGTGGCATGCCATATTCTGGTTATAATTATCATTTTTGTCTAAAAAAACACACCGAGGACAATTCCAATTACTGGTGGAAGATGTAGCTGGGGCTCGTCATAACACCAAGATGAGTTTCTCCCTAGCTCAGCACAACATTAAAATTCCCGTTCCATTCCACGTGCTGAAGCAGAAAGGGAACTTCTTTGCATTTTTGTATTAAGCGTATTCTGAAAATCGCTTCTTCCCTGAGACACGGTAGCACAAAATCCCACAAAGAGCACTCTATGCCTCAGTTTTGTCACGTGGAGTAAGAGGAAAACTCCCTCAGCTTTTAGGAGGATGGAGAGAATGATACAAATCTGACCGGTTCTGCTCCTTTCCCCAGGCAGACACCGCATGCTGCCACACATTGAGTAACCAGCTCGTTAAAAGTTGCATCATCCTCACGTTGCTCTGATTATGAAAGCAAAACACATACGGAACTGACTTCCACGGGGATGCTTCCCTTCGAGCAAGCCAATCAATACCTGTCGCGGGCCGACAGAGTCGCGACGGCACTTCGGGTCCCGCGATCGCCAAATCCCTTTGGCTCTTTGAAGGGTTAAGGCTGAGGAAGAACGTTATTCTGGCACAGTCTCATTTGGTGCAAGGAAAGCAGGAGCCACTTCAGAACATCATGCACAACAGCCACGGGCATCTGATGGGGTTAGCAGTCTGGCGCGGGGACAAAAGTGAGGGGCCCCTACGACTCCCCAGCCTCTTTTCTGGCAAACCCATAGGCAAGTGCAGGCTGAGAGGGCGATTAACGCATTACAGAGCAGATCACAAAGAAATAGAGGACAGAAACTTATTTAGGCGGCCCCCCTAAGACAGGTCAAGCTCTTGCAAACTGGGAAACTACAGACGCTTCAGCGCCTGCAAGAATTGAGTCTTGAGCCTGACCTTAAAATCAGGGATGCTTTTGAGAAACCATCTGCACCAGCCTTTTCTATACAAGATCTCGGCATCAGAATTGCCTTCCCAGTCCGTAACGCCTCTTACAATGAAGGAAGGGCCACTGCTTGCCCCTACAAGGCACAAATGCAAAAGCTGGTGATGTCAACACTTTAGTCCCTCTCGAAACGGCAGCCCCAACCCTTTCTGAAGACTGGGTGGCAAGCTGGTCGCCAGCACCTGGAGGACAACCTGCCCCAGGTGCCGCCGACTCCGAGTAACTGCAGCAGCCTCACACAGGAAGGTTTGACTCTGGGTTGGGTTTTGACTCCTGGGTTGGGTTTTGACTCTGGGTTGGGTTTTGACTCTTGGGTTGGGTTTTGCTCGCTTGCTTTACAAACGCATTCCTAAAACAGCTCTGGAAGCCCTAATGGGAGGATTCCCTGAGCCAGAACACGTGCAGAGGAAGCACCTGCCTCATCCTTTATTCGCCTGGAACTAACCTGTAGGTCTGGCTTTCGTTTCAGAGATTGAAGAGCCACGTGCCACATACACAGAACCCAGAATTTGGTGGCCTGGAAGCCTTAATTTCAAACCCCTCTGCTTACACAGACTGCAAAGCCCATCGAGAAGACCCCAGCGCCATTTCTGAGACAGAAGCGATGCAGGACGGGAAGGGGGACACGGAAGAGAGAGACACACAAGAGCAGCTTTTAATGCTGAACGGTTCTCACCTGGAATCACAGAGATAGTTTTCAAAGCTCGGAGAACTCTGAAAGTTCTCAATGCTGAGACATTCCCAAGGTCCACAAACTCTGTGACATATCTGCAAGGAGGGAGGTCACACACAAAAAACACAATGACAATACACACACCGAAATCAAACACCAACTACAGACAAAGCAATACGTCACTCACAGGGGCCTGTCCCCAACAGCTAACACCAACCGGGGCCGCCTTACCTGGAATTACAGAAATAGTTTTCAAAGCTCTCAGAACCCTGAAAGTGCGCAGAGCTGAAACATTGCCTAGGTTTACAAACTCTGTTATATACCTGCAGAATTAAACCAGAGTTAATGGCACCGTTGGGGTCGCCTGCCTTTCCACACAGCTGCCTGCTCGCAGGAAACAGCTCGTCACTTAAAACGCTTCGGAGCCGGCTTTTCAGAGAGAGAGAGGCAGAGAATCTCTGAGCCAAACCACAGATTAAGTCTCTCCACACCAAAACCAGCTCGTCCGGGCGCCCCGTTAGATACTCGCCTATCGAGGGCTTTAAAATTCAACGCCACCTCTACAGAGAAAGGTGACTGTGAAAGTGTCAGACGCGTGAGGAGGCTCGGTGACATCGCCTCACTCAGCGGTTTCAGGTATATTCACGTCATGTTTTTAATAATGCACAATTAATTATGGCTTTGACCAGCATCCTTTTTAATCCTTCACGCTTCACTACCTGGTCGTGAGCCACCGATAGGTACCATCGTCCCCCTTTTACAGAGGGATAAACCTCAGAGGATGAGAGGCTCAGTGCAAAGTTAACGGAGTTAAATTCTATCGCAACTTAGAATAAAATATTTCCTCTGTGCTGCCTGGGGAGGTGTTGACGAGCTACTGGTTATTTGCCTTTTGTGTGCAGTGTCCAACTCTTTGCATGTAATTTCAATGCACAACTAAAAGGCAAGGAGGAAAAGAGCTGAAATTCAGGAAAATCAACCAACTTGGGTGCAGAATCCAGCTGAAAAAAGGCATTTTATATGCTTAAAGCATTTTGCTATGATTAAAGTGCTCTGAACCCTTGAAAATTAGGCTCCTTCCTACTTGACTCCTCAATTTTCACTGGCCGTTGTTGACTACAGGAGCCCCAACACGCACACGTGCAATATTCCAAAAACAAATGCAAAAGGGGGAGGGAAAAAACAAAAAATCTTTTCCACCGGCGACTCAGCGTGCCAGCAACACCCACCCGCGTTCATCGGCGGGACTGAGCTCATAAGGAAAACCCCAAACTCGAGCGTGCCTCCCCTGGCTCAGTCGTGAGCTCAGACCCCCCAGGAATCCCCACTCTCAGCCCAGCACAAGAGAAAAAGACCGAGGAAGGGAAATAAAGCCTCTCCTTTTCTGACACTGCCCCTTCATCGGCAACGGGTCAGTGGCCCTTCGACCTTAAGGCGCGTCCCAGGAAATTCTGGCGTGCGCGCCCAAGCAGGGAGGGAGTGGCACAGACTGGAATTTGAGGCTGTTTGGCTTCTAGTCTTATCCACGGCAGAAAAAGCCGCTGCTCTGGCACGTGAGCAATCTAAAGTGCCGGGCGCTATCGCAAAGTCTCACGTTAATAAAGGTAGTTTTCAGAAAATCTTTTTTTTTTTTTTTTTTGCAGCAACTCCGTTCTAGGTCTGTAGCTCCGTGTCAGGCCGAAGGTTTCTTTTGAAAAATCAAGGAAGAAATCTTGTGGGGATTCACTTTTTTCCTTGATTTATTTTTTTCCTTAAGCGCCCACCCTCTCCCTGAGGTCTCGTCCCCTCCCGCGTGTCACGAAGCCCTGAAATAATCTGAAAACGGGACTTACGCCATCATGATGACACTGAAATCCAGCCAGTTCCACGGGTCACGGAGGAAAGTGAAGCCATCTATACAGAAACCTCTCGCAATAATTTTCACAAGTGATTCAAATGTATAAATGCCGGTGAATGTATACCTGCAACGAGGGAGAGAGCGAGCTGTGTCTGCAGAGATGTCATTTCAGTCACCAAAGCAGATGAATGACAAACACTTTTGTCTAACCGAAGCGGATATAACCCACAACTTGCACTCATGCGAGTAGGAAGGGATTTCTCAATGGAAGAAAAACAACGTGCTGTGTTTAAAAACCACAAGAAGATTTACTTACTCCACATTCTTTGACCATTCCGGCGGGTTACTAAAAGTCATGAATACACAGTTGGTCAAAATAGTGCACATAATGATCATGCTAAATACTGTAGAGCAGAGTCAAGGAGCAAAGGGACGAGCGTGGCTCTTTACATCACCTCACGGCTCCCTAAACATCACTGCCTGCACGAAAATCCAGCAACAACTCCCAGTCTGTTCTCTGTGGGCTCCGCAGAAGAGCCAAGATGCTTCCAGCAGCCATGGGAAAGACGACTGGGGTGACTATCTATAAATAGTAATTTTATTTTTAGTACTTTTATTTTGTATTTCCTGGACTAAGCGATTCGAGGAGCGCTGAAGGGACAGCACAATTTCAGAGCTGGAAGCCTGAGTGGATTTTAACCACCGAATTATCAGCAGAATGGTGAAATCCAGGGTCGGACCTGGAGATATCTGACTTTCTGAGCTGTTCAAGCAGACTCCGACGGAGCCCAGCCGAAGGTCCGAGGGCAGCATCTCGGCCTCGCCCTGACAGAGCCGCAGCTCTCGCCCGGAGGGAAGGAAAGTCTACGAGAAATAACACAGGAGCCAAAGAAAACGTTCCCAGCCTCAGATCCCGAGGGGACTCTGGAAAGATGGAAAAGCTTTTTCTTCCTAAGAGATGCAGGAAGTTGCTCTAAAGCAACAAAGGAATGCGCTTCCATTTACAAGGCACTTTCCAAAAATAAATAAATAAGCAGCTCATCCAACACACCACTTTCTTCTTCCTTTCTCTCCTAACAACACAGGCAGACGATGCTTCCAAAGCTCCCGGAGCTGCCCGAGGAACATTTTGGAAGAGCCTTGCCATTAGACGCAAGTTTGAGAGATGCCATAAGAGCAAGAAATTAGTCAGTGATTAATTAATTACATATAAAGTATCTTTGGCTCCTTCTCCAGGCACTAATTCTGTTTAGCAGTTACGTAAAGCTCAAGCCCTCTTCACAGGAAGCAGCCCCTTAAATCTTAGCTGTTCCAAAACTCAGCAACGTCTCTGCACTGATGGAAGAAGGGACATGGGCAGGTACAATTTAACAGGGAAAATAAATGAAATTTACTTTACTTGATGGGACGTGTCTAAAGGATTGTGCCTTCTCATTCACAAAAAAGCACATTTTTGTGTTTGCTCCGAGGTCAATCCAACCTCCCCAGGTGCAGAACTGTAATTCATACAGTGAACCGGGCTATAAAACAACGAGCAGATTTTTTTCAAGGAATACACAAAGGCAGAAAGAACTCAGTAATAAAAAGGATATGAATGTATCAAAATTTTAATAGCTATTCTTCTAAACAGATTAAAAGGACTTAAAATGTACAAGGCAGGTGTGGCACTAAATCGGAAGAGTGTTTTCCCTCTGTTTAGTACTACAAAGGTCTGCAGAGAAACAAAGAAAGAGAAAGAGAGAAAGAGAGAGTTAATGCATGAAAATCAAAGCCTGAATTACACAAAAAAAAAGACGAGCAACTTCCATGGTAAAAAAATAGCATTTTCGGCTTTTTTAAAGAGTTACCTCCTTTATGAATTCCCCATTAGGCTAAAACATACCTACCAGTACGTCATGAATAACTCTACTCCAAAGCAGCCACGTTACCAGGCGCCTCGCACAGAGCAGAAGCAAAATCTCGCCGCCGAGCGCGCGCGCGTTGCCATCGCGTGGGGGCAGAGGCATAACCGTCCCGGCACAACCGTCCCTGCCCAACAGCCCAGGCCCGAAGCAGCCGAGGCCACCAACAAGGGAGCACAATCGGCCCCGGGCTTGGTGCCATCGCCCCAAAACCACCTTTGGGGCACGGCGTCGGCGGAGCCCGCGCCTCCTTCCCAAGCCTCGCCGCCCAATGAGTCGTGTTTTTACAAGACGCCTGCAAAGAAAGACCGAGAGGTCAGCGGGAAGCAAACGTCGCGGTGCAGCGCCAGGCTGGGCACCCGCAGGTGACTCCGAGCACCTTCCGCGCCGACTCCAGGCGGAGCCGCGTGCTCTCGTCGCCTTTCATCAGTGACGATTCGCGACTTTACGTGGAACCTGTGGAACGAATCGTGGAAACGTGAGGCTGCATCGATCCCGTCCCTCCGTCCCCAGCCTGAAAATTCAGACTGGCTCTTCCATCTCCCCACGAGCCAGCACGCGTCGCAAAAAGCGCCGGGAGGATCACACGCAGCCATCTGGCGAGGCAAAATTAGAACCGTGGTTGCTTAATACCGGCACGCTCAACGCACCTACTGCTCGGCTCAAAGATGGGGAAAAATAAAAGAAAAACCACAATGAAAAAAGCAATTTGTGTGCACTGAAAAGCCCAAAAGCCTTTCCCTGGCACCATATTCCCATTCCCTCCGTTTTGCCGCAGCGTCAGCAAGGCATGAGGGGACGGAGTGGAGCCGGAGGGGCTGCGGGCTCGCTCCCCGGCCTCGCCGAGCCCAAGCCGAGGGAATCCACGAGGGCTTTCTGCCAACGCAGCAGTCGCTGAGCTTCCCCAGGAGACCCGCTCCGAGGAAATTTGTCATTTCCCTCCGAGTTGGTGGAACGACACGTTTTAGCTCGTTTGGCTAAATTAGGCCGTTGAGCAGCAAATTATTTGTAAAAAAGGAAATCAAAAATCAGGTTGCGCTCCGGCGCTGAGCGAGAAAGATTCCTTAGCGCGGCCACTAATGCATCTCCCAACAAAAGCACTTTAAAGACAACCCTGGGCGGCTCCTAAATTGCAGCATCAAGAATTAATGACCAGGTTACCTTGGCGCAGTTGTAAAGGCCGCTGTTTTTTCAAAATTGCGGATTACGGAGCAGGCAAGGGTTTTAAGCACCGACTGTCTCTCCCTGCCTGACACCACCAACTTTCCAGAGCTCACAGACCACTCGTTTTCAGCCCTCCTTCCCCCGCAGAGCTTCGGAGCAGCCGGCACGCGGGGATGCTCCTGGGCACGGCCCCACCGCAGCTTTGAGCGACGGAATCTCCGCCGCCAAACATCGTGCGGGCACCGGCTGAGCTGGACCCCGACAGAAATTCCCCCGAGCACCCCCAGGGCTTCTGCACCTCTATTGCTACGTGGGAAAAATCACGGCGTGGGCGATTCCACGGGAACACACGCTCTCAACAGCTGTTTCGCAGGGATCGAACCCGAAATGTGGCATTCCCTGTTGTAGCAGAAGCTGGCTCACGCACTGAAACAAACGCCCGCCAGGCATGAACCTGCTTGCCAGCTCAGTCCTGCAGCCGCGACATGAGGCAGCTCCTTGCTTTCTCTACTGCGCACTGCCCAGCCTTCTCTTCTGAGACCCTAAAGCCTGTGGAAATCGCTCCTGTCAGCAAAGCCTGTCGTGACGGGGCCTCTCGGGACAACGGCAGCGCCACTCGGGTGCCACACGTCCCAGTCCGCTCTTCGGTTCCGACGGTGCAAGAGCTGCTGCTTCTGCTTCTGCTCCCCCGGGCTCCCGCAAAATCCCGGGTAAACCCCTGCTCAGCCTGCTCAATAGACAGAAGAGCAGAAACGCCAGAAAGCAGTTGGCAATTTCAAACCTTCTCTTCGTTCTTCTTTCACATTAAAACTCCATTTCAAGATGGCTGCGCGCTCTAAAATGTTTGCTGGTTCGGGTCCAAGAACATCCTTTAAGCCCTTTTAAGATGTGCTGAGGCAAAGCTCAAAACTCCGAGAAAAACTCGGAGAAAGGCGTTTTGCAGCCACCTTTCGAGAGACGCGAGTCTGGCTGAACTTTCAAAAGTCTCTGATTGCTGCTGGAGAGATGTGAGAAGGGCTCTGGTTGCTTCAGTTTCCGTAAACCTGGCTGGGAGGCTACGCTTTACCAGAACCTTAGGATCAGTTCTCGTATAAGAAGAAGTAAGATCACAACGGGTAACTCCAGATCGATTCGCACAGAGCGCATTAAAGCGGGAGAGCACGACGGGATCGATGAAGCGATGGCAAACCCCGGTTCTGCGAAGATCTAAAATACTCTTTGCTTCCTGCAGGTTTTACATCAAGCGCTTCTGTAATGGCTGAGAAGTGAGGAGGAGTGGGCAGAAGACTGAAGAAGAAGAAAACAGCTTTACGAACAGCCCCAGAACATATGGAGCCATATTCCTGCAGCGGCGACGTGAGGACTGCCTGGCTCCGAGAGGGAGCGATGACTTTTCGATGACACCCTGGGCAAGTTCCTTCAGCACAGCTCCTTTCAAAACTCATGTACGTGGAACTCTGGCAGCCTGCAGGCTGGAGAAGGATGTACAGAACGAAACGTCAACGCAAAATATTGCTCAAGTACTTTGGTTCCTAGAGGTGTACTTCCTAATATGGAAACCACATTTAATGTTTATTTTTGTGTTCTCCCCCCCAAAAAAAGTGGACAAATTTATTTTTAGTAACTTATACTTCAGCACTGAAAAGCTTAGGGGGAAAAAGTATCTGCCACATTTTGCTCTTGGTTTCACCCCGTTTCAAGCCCAATGTAAGAAAAATTCTTTTTTTTTTTGAAAATTATCAAACAAAACATTCCTGGAAGATATACTTAAAAAAAAAATTAAAAAAAAATAATAGTGCTCAATGTGCAACGCTGAGAAACTGGATTTCAGCTGTTCTGACATCACGATGTGCCTCAGAAGCGGAAACGATTCTCCTCCCTTCCACTCATCACCAGTGGGCTGCAGCTATTTCGGGGACCGCAGCAGCGATCCTCCCGCTCGGCAGAGCCCAGGCACGGCACGACCCGCTCAGCACCCGACGACTCCGTCAGACTTCGCCTTCCACCTGGAGAGGGCTGGAGAAGCCGCCCGCCAGGGATCACACCTAGGACAGACGCGCTCCCTTCTCCTTTCAAACCTCCTGGGCAGGTTGAGCGGAAGAAAAAAATCACACGGACCTGGAAAAAGGAATCACCTTTCGGAAGAAGGCTGATTTTTGAGACGGTCCCAATGCCAAACCCATCAGCGTTATTGCGACCCCGTAGGGCCGCCGCCTTCCCCGTAGAAGTCCTGAGCGAAGGCTCCTCAACGCACACGCGGGAGCCAGACGCGCCTCCCGCAAGCCAGCCGCTCACATCCCTGTCATCTTCCCAGGTCCACACAGCCAAGGTGACATTCCGGACCGGAGGGCCCACTTCCAAACCGCGCATGTGACAGAGTTGCAAGTCACTCCGTTGGCACGCAGGCGCTCTGAAGCTCCTCAGGTGCTCATCTGGGAGCTATAGGTGACCTCCGACGGTCCCACGGCTGCCTCAGACGCTCACGGACATCCAGAGAGTCTTCTCTGCCAGCCGGGTTGATCTCTCCATGGAAACCCATCCACCTGAGCTCAATTCCCAAAACATTCAGGGACCTTCTACGTGAATGGAGCCATTAGAGAGCCCAGAGTCACAGAATTGTTGAGGCTGGCAAAGCCCTCTGAGGTCATCAAGTCCAGCCTGTGACCCAACGCCCCCACGTGGGCCAGAGCACGGCACCAAGTGCCACATCCAGCCTCTCCTTAAACCCCCCCAGGGATGGTGCATGAGCACCTTCACCTCATTCTGCAGCAAGGATGAGATCCACACGGAGTGGAAGAGAAGTTAGTCGAGGAAAACGACCATAACCTGCCAAAAGGCACGTCCAGTGGGAAACCACAGGGCAAGCAGTTTTTTAGCAGGAGTGATAGTTTATGCCGTAAATGGGAGAGAAGGAAAGAGAGGTCTAGGAGGTGGAAAACGTCAAAAAAGAGAAATACTGACACGGTAGTGGAAATAAAAGAGGGTGATGGTCCTTACCTCTTGCTAACACTGAAGGGAGACTAGACTACAAGGCAAGCACCTGCTTTGCTTTCATTGTGAGGGACGCGCACACAGGAGACTTTCCTGAATTTTGTTTGCACGTGAAACAATGAAGTTCATGTACCTGCTTCGGCGTTTTTTGATTGAAATGTTTCAGGTTTCCACAACAAATATTGTGGACAAGTCTGGCTTCCACCATCTGCTCCAGGCCAGGAACTGGAAGGCGATCACTACTTGCAAAACAAAGAATCATGAAAAAATTCTCTCTGGTACTTGCATAAAAAAAAAAAAGGAGATAAATCAGCTCCCAAATCTGCCACCTGTGAGCAAAGGGACTTGCCCGATTCTCCTAAGAGTCACCGCTCCCATTTTGCAAAACGAAAGCAGAGAAAAGAGAAGCAGCTTGGACAAAACCGTCGCTTGCAGGGCTGGGCCCTGAAGCCAGGAGTTTTGACTCCCTGTACCACGGTTCTGTTTCTAGGTCACATCGTTTCTCCTTTAAATATCAGTTAACAGGCCACTGGAAAGTTCAGTTAAAATGCAGTTTCAGTTTCCTTAGATAAACCAAGATCACTGTGTCCTACCGCAAGGAAAAGCAACCAGCTGATTTGTCCCTATGCGTGCTGTACGTTTAGCTTTAAAAGAAAAGACCGATGATGCAAAACCTTCTGGCAAATGCTGGAGAGGAAAGAAAAAAAAAAATCTTGGAAAACTTCCCATGATTCAAGCAGATTCGCAATTCCTGATGATTCAGAGAAGGGCCTTTTTAAATGGCCTGAAAAAAAATTCTTTGTGGGAAGCCACTGGCTATTTGAAGCAGCGAAGCAGCAGCACGCACCTAAGCCGTCGCCATCCTGAAGTGGATGCAAGAAGAAACCGAGCCAGTAAAAACGTTCACCCCGGGTTGCTGGGAAGAGCAAGGCTCCTTTTTTTCCAGAATAGCGACTACGAGGTTGGCGGGGCTGCGCGAGTTTGTCTCCCGTCTCCAGAATCTTCCCCTCCATCTGCGGCCGCTCCAGCTCCGCAGAGGACAGGGAGCAGCAACCCCGCGAGCGGCGGCGCGCAGGAACGGATGGCTCTCCTGGAGACAGATGCCTTCCAAGCTGGGAACGCACCTCATTTCTCTTGAAGCAGGAAAGATTTATTAATAGTATCGTGTCGGGAGGCAAACACAGAGACGGAGAGAGCGTGAGGGCTAATGGGGTTCCCCTCTGCCTCCTTCTGGAGGAGCACTGAGACGCCCAAGCAGCCTTGCTAGGGCACTAGCTAGGAAGAACACAGCCAATTCTCCCAGCTACACAACTGCACAACCACAAAGAGGGTTTACTGAAGACAAAATATTGGGTTGATGGAGAGAAAATAGTTCCGAGCTCCCTTCTCACCAGCCAGGGTTGGTGGCGATACACCTTCCCAAGCACAACTCCCCGCCGAGCAGCAGCCTGCCCGCCACCAACGCGCGCGTAAATCCCCGGATTTGGAAGCCCTGTTCTCAGCTGGGACCTGCGCTCCTCGCACCATGGACACGACAAACCAGCACTAAATTCGCCAGCGTAAATGCAGAGAAGGATCGGTTACACCCAACGTCAGCAGCAAATTCAGCTGGTTTCGTACGAACAACGCCCTGCGGGTCACAGAACCGCGTCGGCAAGAGAAGCCGCCCCCACCGCGAAGCCACAATCCAGTTGTGAGCCACCGCGACTCGCTGGCTTTCCGTGGCAGCCACCCTCCCCGAGGTCTGAGCGGTCACAGCACAACTGCTGCCACACGCACAGTCAAACCTCTCCAGTGGCTCAGCCACGCCCGAGCTAGAGACGGGAATTACCGCAGCTTATTCCAATTCTATCAAAGGAAGTGATGAAATTCGACAGCGGGAAGGAAGCTCGGTTTTACGTCATCTAGCCTTCTAAGAAAATCAGTGATTTTCCTTATTTCAACAGGAGAAGACCCCTTCCCTCCACTTCCAGCACCACTTCCCTCCCAACACCGCTTCATTCCTTAATACAGCTCAGCGCCCACAAACACCTCCTGCCATATCGCCTTAATTCCACAGACAATTATTCTGAAAATAAAAATTATGAAGATGGAAGCAAGTTAATTAGTTCATCTCACTTCTTTTTCTGCCATGGTTCTGTATCCCACTGCTTCGTAACGATCAAATTCAGACCAAATTCAACGCAAG
This sequence comes from Trogon surrucura, assembly GCA_020746105.1. Classification (NCBI taxonomy): domain Eukaryota; kingdom Metazoa; phylum Chordata; class Aves; order Trogoniformes; family Trogonidae; genus Trogon; species Trogon surrucura. The sequence goes on from CM036646.1 coordinate 1,982,087, forward strand.
GAGTGAAATACAGACTTAAAACCGTTACCGTCACCCCGCAATTAAATTCTTCTTATTGCCTCCGTGGTTAAAATTGGCACATTAGCACAACTTCCTCTATTTTTAGTTTCCAGACCTTGTTCTCATAACTCCACCCGAGCAGGTGCTTAAAGATCGATCATATCATCTCTATTAAACCTCAAAGTAAAATACAGACCAAACCACACGAACGAGCCGCAGCCAAAGACTCCGCTCTTTGTCTTCTACTTAAACCACACCCAAACCTGCCATTTCCCAGGAAAAAGGCGCTTTAGCCACTTCTCTCTTGCAGACTCACTTTCTGGGTCATGTAATAAGGGTCAAAGTCCTCCAGGGGTACAGCAACCAGGCCTTTGGGGATGTCCCCGTAGATGAAAGGCAAATTCTTCCCCGCCTCGAGGTCACTGTTTGGTTTTGGTTTGCTGTCTTCATCGTCGTCCCGGTGGCTGCTGTCTTGCTTTGGGCGCTGCTTCTTTTTCAGTTCTGCGATGTGTTTCTCGATGTTAGCCAGAGACTCCGGAGTGAAGGGTTTAAAACTATCAGGGCCTGGTGGTGCGAGCAGCCGCGCTGCCATCTTTTCATCCTGCAGCAGCTTCTTTAGTGATGTTGCACCCCAGACAGGTCAGCTCTGCAGGGGAGCAAACAGGACAGGCAGAACAAAGTCAGGCACCGCAAAGCCACGCGGACACGCACGGAGCGCTGCAGAGCCGAAGGGCAACCCCGGTCTGCAAGTCCTCACGGAGTGAGGCCAGCAGACCTGCTGCTTTTCGGTCCCAACGCGAGCTACAGGCGGGCACTGGGCACTGGGGGGACCTGTCCGTCCCCACCCTCATCCTCATCCTCATCCCCATCCCCATCCTCATTCCTGTCCCCATCCTCATCCCCATCCCATCTCCCCGTCCCCATCCCCTAGGTGTCAGAGCATGGGCAGAACCGACACCCAGACCCAGGTCTCCAAGAGCCACCCTGATGGGCACCCCGCTTTGGGTGTCTGCTGAACGCAAGCTCTGTTCCAGACTACAGAAGACATTCTGAAAAGCAACTTTATGGAAAAAAAAATAAAATTATTCCAGCAGTTGTTGCTCTCTAGCAAATAGACGATTGGACAAAAATGTCAAGTCAGCTCTACTCAGGGTCAGGACAAGGTCTTCAGGCCTCTCCAGAAAGGGTGTCAGCAACCCCCCCCACCCTGCCCAGCGCCGCCCTCCACGTGCCACGGAGGAGGAATAACCTGGGGCGGGGTTGATGAAAGCGCACCGCAGCCAACGCGCACTCAATATACGGAGAGATTTGGGAAAAAAAAAACCCAAACCTTGCTCCTTCGTGTCCCATCAGACATTAGTGCAGTTAACTAGAGTTTTCTTTAATGACCTCAGCACGTGTTGCAGTAGGAGCCCTTCAGACCTCAGAGGGCTCACCTCGTCCGGCCACATCTCCGCTACGGGAAGTCAAATCTCGCCCTTTTACACACACACAATTATCAGGGTCGTTATTCAGCTCAGGCCCTAAGAACGAAATTGTTGTAGAAGACTTTCATCAAGCACAACAGTCATTTCTGAAAGTTAAATTTCCATAAGCGCAGGTTGCGGCAGCTGCAACGCAACCGAGCGCTTCTCCACGATAAAAAGGGAAGAAAAGGGAAGCGGTCGAGGTACAGAAGCCCGGCCGAGGGAGACCCTCCAGCCCGCACAGGAGCGCAGACCCCTGGCAGGATTTCACAAAGTGCCCCCCGCTCCCGCGAAAGAGAAGAGCGGCGAGGAAGTTCGTTTGTCTGAATCCAGCCGCCTACAAACCCTCTGCAGCTTTTGCACCTTTTGCCAAGCTCTCACTCGAGAACCAGCAGCGAGAATACATTGCATTTCTGAGCTACCGGTACCTCTCTGAGCTTTTCACACTCCAGGAGGAGGCCAAGAGGAGTTACAGAAACCCTGCACTGATGCAACAGCACTGCAGTGCTGCAGGCTGGAATACAACCCAGCCCCGCCACGGCTTGGCACTTCAGGGAGGAATCCGAACACCAATGTGGCGACGAACGCAAGAAGAAAAGCAAAATAGCCACGAGTACGCGGCACGGAGAGAACCCCAAAGCTCTGCGGGATGAGGTCCCTTAAGTAAGGAGAAAAGATCAGCAGCAAGGTCAGATCTTTTAAGCTAACACGCACACAGCATTAAATATATATATAAGATTGGGAATCTCCGACAGAATTACTTTGAAATTCCTTGAAAATATGATACAGGACACCCAATCCTTACGATTCAGCTATTTTAGCACGACATTAGCCACCGCGGGTCGTTACAGCCCTTGGCTTTGAAGGCTGTTCCGTATTCACGTGGGAAGAGCTCAGAGAAGCCACATCACCGAAACGGCAGCACGCTCCCCTCTGGGCGGCGAGCCGGGACACGTTTGCTCAGCAACAGCCACGCTCTGAAACACGCCTTTCCCCAAATAAACACAGAGTCCTTGTTTGGAACACCTGGAGACCCCAGCTTTGACACAGTACCTGGGGTGTTCCCAACGCCAGAGTGTCCAGCGCAGAGCATCCTCCCGGGCTTATTCCTCACAACCGCCTCGCTCCAGCTCTGCCGCTGCCACTCACACCCGTGCTGGAGGCTCTGATCCACCCGAAGCTGCACCACGCGCGTAGAACTCGCACAGCTTTTATTTGGAGATCCACAAACCTGAAGCAGAGATCTCCCCCGTCACGTAACTACACAGTGTGGCCCGGGTTGCCGTTCTTTTCACATCAGCTCAACCAGGTATCGCTAGAGTAACTCAAAAGAGACGGCAAGAGAGGGGAAAAGCCAATATCTTGGTCATGTTATCTCCAGAAACATCATTGAATAGCCTGCTGATGTTAAGGAAAAATTAATTTATTCTATTCTTGCAGCATTTGCATGCATTTAATTACCAAATTTCCCACATACTGTGAAACTATATAGCAGCATTGGGGATGTGGTCTAATTGAATGGCACAGATAAATATGTGAGGCCTGAATTTAGAAACCAAAGTAGCTCAGGGACACAGCATAAAAAAGGGAAAAAAAAAAATGAAGGCACAAGTGAATGCCTGATTTGTATGCACAATTACACAACCGGCAACTGGAAGCAACTAACTAATCTGCTGAGCAGCCATTAAAAAAAACCCACTCAAAACAAACCAAAACCAGTCAGAAAAAAAAGAAGCACACACCCACAACTCTGGTCCACAACTGCACATCACGGTGGTTCTGCAGAGACCCTGCCTGTTAATAAACGCGGAGACACCTCAGTGGCAAACCAGCTACAACGTGCTCGCGCTCCTCGCTCTCCCCGTGTGCCGCTGCCGCAGTTTCGCGAAGCAACAGCTCCCGGAGCAGCCGTCGGCGCCTCCTCGCGGGACTGTGGCTGCTCTGGCATCAACAACAGCGACTCGGGGCTCCCACTGCTTGGGAAGCTCTTCCCTGTCCTGCCTTCATTCGTTTTCCCAGTAAGTTATCCCGCGTTAAGGTAACGGACCACATTAGGACGGGAACGGAAAGGATGGGAACGGAATGTTTATTCAATTCCTTCCATGGCAGTTTTTAAATCTCGGCAGCACAGCATCACCTGCGCTCAGGACCAGAGCCACGCAGCCCCTCCTGCCAGCAAAGGGCCCTGGTTCAAACTGGATGTGTGGAGCATTCCAGTTGTTATCGAAACAGAAAAAATAAAAATAAAAATGGCGAGGGTGTCAAGGATTTCCACTTTGAAGGTTTACTGTTGTTCTCGGGAGGGAGACAAGAACAAAAATCATAGAAGAAGAGACCTAGAAGACCATTGAGTCCAGCCTTTTGTATTCACACCAAGCAGGGGCCTTTCACTATTCCCTGGGAGAACAGAATGAGTCGAGAGTGCATGAACATCTGCTAAAAAAACCTCAAACATCCCCCGCACACCAGCGCCACAGGACGAGGCTGTGGGACATCTGTTCCTTGGGTGAATTCGGGCTCCAGCCCGCCCGCCTGGGCACAACTTTCTGCTGCAGAGGCTGCTGGTGTTCATCCCTCTCCCTTTCTGCGTGTTTTCATTAGCTGCCAGAGGGTACTCAAAACACATCAGGCACCATCTCATTAATTTATTGTTTTAAACAGAACTACTACTTAGAGACTAGAATTAGCCCTCATCCACATGTTGGCTGAACGAGCAAATATTAAACCACCCTCATCTGGAAGGTCTCGGGGTTCAAGCAGGAAAGTTTCTCTGCAGAGAGAAAGAAGACCCCGGGGTCTGCAGAGGCACAGCCCGGGCTGTCCCGCAGGGCAAGCGGCCTCCGACTCAAAAGTTATTTTACAACGGAGTATGGTCTCACGGGATGCACAGAATTTGGTAAGGATAATCTATTTTGCCACTTTCCACATGTGATCTCTGAACCTCGAACAACAGAAAGGTTTGGAAAATCGTGGTGGAGCCTCCCCACCCAGGTAGGGACGGAGAAGAGGGTTCATGCTTTCCCAAGTGACGGGTAACCGTGTCGGGATCGGCAGTCCCGCGCCTGGAGTTTGGCGCATGGAACTCCCCGGGGCCAGACCGCAAGTAGACACACACGTTTTTCAGAGATCAAAGATTTTACACCAGAAGAAGTGCTGTACGGAGGTGCCCAGTTGCTAAGACTTAATTATTTCTTCTAAATGTTCCCAGCAGTCCATTTACTGCTACATTATGAAATATTCTAATAAATTATTCAAGCTGATTGTCAAAATAAATTAAAAAAGCCACTTTTGAGGCAATATCCCTCCTTTAATACATTTCTTCATTTATTAATTTGCAAGATTCGGTCACTCACAGTACGTCTTTCATTCCCTTTGGGAGCGAGCCCTTCTACATGAATTTTTATATAACCCACACAGACACACGTGGCTTTTGGTTTGAAGACACAGGGTCAGGGCAGAAAGGAAAACACAGTGTAGACAGAGAGTTCTCTGAAATTCTACTGCATGAGAGCCTAAAGGACTCCAAGCCAAACCAAAATACACATGCGTGAGCAAATCCGTGGCTGGCAACAGCCTTCGGAACTCGCCCATCTTCTCCATCTGCAGGAAATTTGGTGCGTGTCTGGAACCAGGCAATTTTCTCAATGAAAAGGTGCAGCGGAACAGCCGGCTGAGGTGCAGGAGGAAGCTCTCCCCTGGAAAAGCTCTCCTGTCACGTTCGATGCCATGAAGCGGAAGGAAGAGGAAATATTTTCACTTTCTAGCAACATTCATTTTCCCCACGCTACACAAAACGTTGCAGAAGTTTCCCGGACTCTGAGCAGAGCTCAAGGGCAGGTTTTGCTCTTGGAACAGCAGCGGCGGAACTGAACATGAACACACACCCTCGAAAGGTCAAAAACCGAACAGAAACACAGGGAGGAGAGAGAAGCGCGAAAGTGACTGAAAAATGTCAGGAAACATGGATCAATATCCGAAGATGCTGCAGGAAAGCCCTAAAACTAAAACTAAAGATGCTGTGCCGCAACTTCAGTCCCTGCTGGGAGCGGAGTGACTCCTGCGACGGCACTCGGGGAGTTACAACAACTCCAGAGAGCAAAGCCTGTTGCCCAGCTCCCCGTTAGCCCAGTCCTCCTCGCCGACTTGCATCTGTCCCCAGCCTCACACGGGAACGCCAAGATTCCGAGCGAGCCGCGGGCCAGCGTTTCCGCAAAGCCCATTTTCCCAACGATGAGCTGCTCGGGATAGCTACGGCGCGAGGGCTAAGACACTAACCCAAATTTAATTCATTCAGCCCAGCAGTGACCCAGAAAACAGGAGCGAGGTAGCTGTTATTCTACACAATAATTTTGGTGGAATTAATTTAATGCACTCAAACGGCAGGATTACAAACAGGACGAATACGAAAGGGAGGAGAATAAATAACCCATATCCTACTTCTCTGCTCCTACACAACACAGAGCTCAGAATTTCTGACTGGGCAACAATCCCCCTCCCCTAATGCCGGCTATTCGTTGCCTCAGCATTACGATCCCGCTCCTGATTTCACCGGAGTCAACAAAAACTTCATCTCCTGCTGGAAAAGCCACTGCAGCAGCAAGATTTGCTGTTCAGCCTCACATTTCCAGGGCATTTTCCCACCCAGGTGAAATCTCTCTCACACCAGAGGGCCCGGGCATCACTTCAGTCACATGAAATCACTGAGGTGCACTAAACTCACAAACCCTAAGGACGAGGTATCCAGCTCCACGCCCTTGTAACGACACCGCCAGGCTCCCCTAACTCAGAGTTCGGCTCCTTTGAACCAGGTCGATTCTTCATATCACGCGCTGACACCTCTTAGACTTCCACAGCGCGCACATATCAAGAGGAAAAAAAGGAAGGATATGGCTTTTACTCCTTTTCAATATTTTGTGCTCCCTACTCCTCTAGCAACAACGATTTTATTTACATAACTTTAAGACCACTAGCTGTAAAGTTCACAACATGTTATTGCTACGCAACAATTAAAAGCATTAGTGCTGCGTTTTGTTTTTTAAAAAAATCCTCCTGGAATTAACTGCTCCAAACATTTTATTTATAAACTCCTCACACCTTTCTGCTGCCACAGGAGCAGTACGAGTAGTGTGGGATGGGACTTGCAGGTCTCATGTACCAAGATTTTTGCATTTTCAAGTGGCTGTTTTCAGAAAGGAGCAAATCTTTTGCGACAGTCCAGCTCCTGCTGAAAACACGGGGTGTGCTGATGCTGGGCAGGAATCGTACCTTGTTCCAGGACAAAACTGAGGGAAGAGAAGGCTGAAGTCACTCTGACTCTGGAGCTGTATTTAGAGACGATCCTTCACAAACCAGAAGTTGTGAAGTGTTAAAATCTCAAATCTGAGCTAAAGTCAAGGAGGGGTTTTATCACTCTTGGGCAGCTCAAGCCACCTCTTCCTCACCAGCCCTCTCCAGCTCAGTGCTATTAACAGGGGGAAATTCTGAACATGTAATTATTTCTGAACCCCACTCGATTGAAGCCAAGGTCTCTACCCTATCCCTAACCCAAACCTTCCCACGCAATCTCCCCTCTGCTTCCCTAAATCATCTTCCCCGTGCTCGCTCTCGCCTCCAGCGCCTTCGCTTTGCCGTTTCACCGCACCTTCTTCAACCCAAACGGTCTCCCTGAACGCAACCATAAACGATTGATCCCGGCGTATTTGTTGATGTCCACGGGCGCTGCAGCCGCTCGGGGAGGAAGGGGATCGATAGTGAATGGGAACCACGTGACCGCGCGAACACAGCAGCCCCAGAGTCACATACAGCCTCCGGGCCAAGCGCCTCCCCGGTCATTGAAAAACCGTGAGTATCAATTGATGTGGAAAGCCGTATCGGCTCGTTTTAATGAAAAAGCAGGGCAGACGAGCCAAGTGCACCCATGAACGGACGCAGACGAAACAAAGGAGAGGAGGAAGGCGATACCACGATTTAGATTTTCAAGCTACTTCGTTTTCTCTCGATGCCGACTTTGTTTTCTGTTTTACTTGGCCTACTTCAACGGAGAATGAAAGTACACCTGTGCTCCATTTCTTGCACATGCAATCACTCTCCTGCTTATCAGAAAACCAGCTTTCCACCTCTGTTCACCGATATTCATGTAACTACACTTGTTCCACTGAGCAGTACGATATCTACACCATGATCTAGATGCAAGCCATGCACACGAGCTTATATAACTGGTTAAATTATTTGTAATGGGTCCAGCTCCTCTTGCCCCGGCTGAACGACACCGTAGAACTGTCAAGACACGCAAAAAAAAGCCCCAGCAGCCCCTCGTCAGGCGTTTAATTTAAACACCCCCGCAGCGGATGGACACCACAACTCCGCGAGGCCTCGTGATTAACTCCTAACGGGAAACTGCGTTACGGGAGGGCTGCCGCCAGCCCCGTTAGTGCTCCAAGACGCATCGACTGCTCTCCCGTGTCTCTACGGCCCCCGGGGGCTATTTATAGATTTCAAACAGCTTCCTCAACTTTTACATAACGGCCCCCAGCCCCCAAAACCAGCAGCATGTGGGAGGGGGGGTTACCCGGGGCCCCCACCAGCCTCTCCCGCAGCCCCCTCGCTGGGAAACCCGGGTGACGGCAGGGGCAGAGGAGGGATGCTCGCCCCTGCTGCCCCCGGCTCCAAGGCAGCCACTACGGGGGGTTCTCCCACGCCACCGCCCTGGGGAGGGCATCCATGGTGAACGCGGCAAAACGAGGGTATTTCCAGTACCCCTTGCCTCCAGAGCAGGCCCGTCAGCCATCGCCCCTGAGAAGAGGAGGCTTTCTCCCCTTTTTGCCTCCAAAGGTACTGGTGGGAGGGGGCAACTGGGCAATTCCATCTCCCCCTGGTGTGAAACGAGGACATACGGGTCATGGGTTCCCGTTGGGGGTGGAATGCTGCAGTGTGACAAGGACCGGGGCACACATCTACGCCCGGCAGGGACGCGACCAGCGCCTCGGGAGCCGACCTCGCCTGCCCGACTCCTTGAGGATCTCGCGCGGAGCCCCCGCGACGTGGAGAACCGGCGGATGACAAGCCCACCACACCTGGGATCCCGCTCCAAAATCCAGCTCGGGGGCCCTAAAGAAGGCAAGCGCCGGCCACGCTGGCCCTCACGCACCAGCTTTCTGCTCACACACACTCCCCTTCCCGTCAGACTTTTAGACTTTACCTCGGATCATCTGCAGCTCCTGCCGGGGAGCGGCTCTTCCAGCATCCCCACCCCCACATCAGCTGGGCAGAATTTGCACCAGAAAGGAGGAGGGGGGGAGGAGAAGAAGACACACAGATTTTTAATAGAAAAAGCTCGTGAACGTGCAAATTCCCTCTTGCCAGGAAGGCAAAGAAGAAGATAAAATATATCCGCTCTCACCGCTCCCCCAAAATCCATGCGGTGGAAGGAAGCAAGAGCGCAAACCGTGCTGCCAACATCTGGGTCAGGCTGGAAGCTCAAAGCCGCCCCACGCATCTCCCCCACCAAACTCTGTCCTCCAACTTCTCCCCCTCCCCTGGCAGCAGCAGGAGCCTCGGGGTGCTGAACAGTGGAGCCAAGGGGGGGTGGCGGGATGTACCAGCTCTGCAGCGAGGGCTGAGGGGGGAAGGGATGCCGAGAACAACTCCAATCATCCTCCCCGCTCCCTCCCCACAATGCAGACAAAGAGCAGAGCCCCGAATTTAGGGGCCTGGGAGATGGGATCCCCGGCTTTGGGAGGGATGAAGGGAGGGAAGAATGGATAGAAGGATGGACGGATGGGAGGATGGATGGAGGGAAGGGTGGATGGATGGACGGATGGAGGGAATGATGGATGGATGGATGGTGGGATGGATGGATGGATGGATGGATGGAGGGGTAGCAGAGGGTGGGTGTAGCAGGGCACTTCCCCCTCCCAGCCGGGGCAAAGCTGATCCCGAGGCCGCAGAGCCCGAGATTGCCGATCCTGCCTTCCCCGGGGGGCTGCTGAGAGCGCGGGTCCCCCCTGGGGCAGGGGCTGCCCCGGGAGCCCCAAGGATGCCGCGGCCGCTGGGGCGTGGAGGGCGGCGTGGGTGGGGAGAGCAGCGGGGGCGCCCGGTGCCCCCTCCCGCAGCGCCGAGCCAACTCTCGGGGCGGGGGGAGGCTCCCGGGCCCCCCCTCCCCGCCGCTGCGGGATGAGGCGGATTTGGGGCTGGGGGCTCGCCCTGTGCCCGCACCCCGGGGCTGCGGGAAAACCGCTCTGCGGCAAATCCCCCGCCCGGGGCGGGGGGGGGGGGGGGGGGTGCAGGGGGCAGAGTATGTGCTGCTGGAGAAGCCGGGGGGGGGGGGGGGAATGATTTCTTTTTTTTTTTTCAATTAAAAAAAAATCCGGGGGGAGCAAAAAGCTGGGAGACCCCTGCCCGGGGGTCGCGGCGCTGGGGGCTGCAACTTACTGTGGCCGCTGCGCTAGCGCGTCTCCCGCAAGGCGTTGCTGGACTGCGGAGGTGCGGGAGCTGCAGGAGGAACTGCGGTTGTCGCCATCTTGGTGCGCTGCCTGCGCTCCCCCCCTCCCCCCCCCCCCCCCCCCCCCCCCGGGGTTTGGGGAGCGTGGCCAAACTCCCGGCGCCGCCGCTGGGGGTGCGGGGGAACCCCCTTCCCCTGCCCGGGACGGCCCCGAAGGGAGAAGGAGCCGCCCCCCCTCCCCGCGCTGCTGAGCCCTACCTGGCGGTGGCGGGGCCGGCGCCCCCCGCCCGCAGCGGGGCCGGCTCGGGCGGAGCTGCCGGGACGCGCCGAGCGCGGAGCGGCCCCGGGGAGCGGCTCCCGGCACCGGCGCCCCCCCGGCCATGAGCGCACGGAGCGGCCCCGGCGGCGGTTCCGGTGGAAAAACCCCGGGCGGGGCCGAGGGGGTCGGTAACGCGGGGATCCCGCCGCGGGGGGCGAGAGGAAAAGTTTTCTGTTGGCCTCGCTGCGGAGTTTCATTGAGGGGGAAGCGAAACTCGGGGCGGCCCCGCACATCTCGGAGCGGGACCTCAGCCCGGCAAGGAGAAGATTTTACGGGGGAAAAAAGCGACAACCCAAGCCGAAATGACTGTGGTGGCAGCGGCAGGTGCAGGCGCTGCGCTGGTTTCCTCCTTCCAATCGCGACCGGGGCTGTGAGTTGCTTCTCGGGTCCTCGGGGAGCTGCGGAGCCCCCCAAAACCCAGCAGCTCGCTCAGGTACCCCCCGAACAGCGCCCTCAGCCACAACCCCGTCCCTTGGGCAGATTCCTGTGATTTTCCTGGGAATACAGTGAATGAGAGAGCGCCAATAATTGACCCAAGTTCCCCCTCTTCATTTGAGACAACTTCTCCTCTTTTATAAACACCATTTATGCCAAGAATGTCACTCCTGGAGTTTACGACAGCAATTTTAGCATCATTTTGTATTCTTACATCGCTCTTGTTCTCTGTAAGACGGTGCCTGCGTTGCTGGAAGAGCCACACTATCAGGTTGCTGGTTCAGAAAAAAAAAAATCCACCTTGCAGAAATGTCCTCCTCACAGAATTTTAGATCTCTGTCCTCTGAGCTGAGCTTTAGGAGCGGTGTGCTGAGCAGACAAGCTCGCAGGGCACAGCGCTGTGCTGGAGAACTCATTTGTCTTGCTTTAGAAGCGACCCAGGGACTAAACCTGCCCTCCCTTTACATCACTGGCTTTTATGGGACTACCCTGCTGTAACGCAAGGGCAGACACAACCTAAAACTGTAGATATCTCAATCAAAAAGCGTTACACACAAATTATATAAGCTGCCACGGAAAACTACATATTCTGAGAAATCTGCAGTCCAAGCTAGACCTTAGTTCCCGCTAATAGTTAAATTTCCATCAAGTGTGAAATAAGTGGGAACAAACCCACTGAAACGTAGGGGAAAAAAATCCACTGATAACAAACCACTGAGAAACAGGATAGCATCTCCCAAATATTGAGAGTTTACGTGTCCAAACATCGCAGTCAGGTCACACAACAGAAGAAAAAAACCTTCTCTGCACTGCTGATGGCACAGGGAGCCAGGAGCGCCCGGCACGGGCACTGGCCGAGGGAGCAGGGGGCCCAGCCCAGCCCCGGATCCCAAGTAGGGCACCCCCGGAGCTGCCGGGAGCCGTGGGCACGCGGGGCCCCTCGGGAAGGGCCACGCACCAGAAATACTTCAAGGACATTCTGGAGCCCCAAGGGTGTTATTACAGCTCATATAAGCCATCTTTAAAGGAATTAAATAGGTTGATGCCCTCAGAGGTTGAACGGCGATAACAAACCAAACCCCAAAGTTCCTGGTGGGTCAAAGCGACCCTGGCAGAGCCAGGGGAGGCTCCGTCCCAGGTGAGAGCTCACTGCCTGCCTGCCCTCCCCAGCCGCCACCGGAGCCATGTGGTTCCTTGTCCCGATTCAGGCCAAAAGGGAATCCTCAGATAAAGAACTTGCTCCAGGTTTGAAAGTGTTTCCAGATTAACACTGCCTTGTAAAGTAGATAAATATTACAACTCCAGGCACCGGTTGTGCTTGTCTGTAAGTAAAGCGAATAAAACCATGAACCCCCTCCCTTGGGTTAAAGAGAACGAACCAACCCAGCACACAAGCGACAGAACTAAGGCAGTTCTCTAATTCTCAACCAGAGCAGTAACTACCTGGCACTGTGCTCTGTCTTTAAGGAGCACACAGCTGCTCAACGCAAAAAAAAAAACAACCCTAAAAGAACTGCTTGATAAGGACACTGCCTTTTCCTTTTTTCATCATTACAGCCTTGCAGTGTAGCGACCTCTGAATCGCCTCCTCGGATCCCCTGTGCCCAGGGGGAGGTGACACCCACCCCTCTGCAAAGCACGCAGACCACAGCCAGGCAAGCCCGTCACACGGACACGGCACAAGCCGACCACAAAGTTCCAGAGCTGGAATGAGTGTGTAATATAAGCAGGTCGTTACGTGCGGGTAGCCAGAGGGATTGCCACAGCCTGGAAGCCTTCTCCTCTGCCACGGGCGCAATCCTTTCACTACACAAGTGTTCTTAAGCAGAGGGACAACGAGACAGCGGTCACCGAACCGACCAGCAAAATCCCGGCGGGGTTTGGAAGGGCTGTCTCCCCCTGAGAACAGGCTCAGTGCGCGCTGGATCCGCGCTCTCGGACTGAATCCGGTTAAACCTTGACGTGCGGGCGACACGGCCAGAGGAACCCACACGCTGACAAGAGGCGCAGCCGTGCCTGCGGGCTGTGGGAGGCCGGATCGCTCAGCCCCGGCCCTCCCCGCCCCATCGCAGCGCTGAGGGTGCTTGGCGTCCGCCCGGACAGACGGGATGGACAGACGGACAGACAGACGGACGCATCCCGCTCAAGGGGGGGCCCTAGCAGAAGGCGGAGCAGGGGGTGCGTGTGACCGGCCGCTGGCGGGGACGGTGCTCATCCCCTTCCTCCAGCGATGCATCCAGCTCCTCCTCCTCCCCCTCCACATTCTCGCCCGCCTGGGCTTGTGGGACCCCTTCTACAAGAAACTCTTCCCGCACGTCATGGCGAGGGTGGCGCCCACCTATAACCGGAAGGTCTTCAGGCAGAAGCAAGAGCTGTTCAGCAACTTAAGAAAATTTGCAGCCCCTTCAGGCCAGCTCACGTTACTGGAGATTGGCACAGGCACCGGCACCAATTTCCAGTTCTACCCACCAGGCTGCCGGATGACGTGCACCGACCCTAACCCCAACTTCAGCAAGTTCCTCCTCAAGAGCCTCTCGGAGAACCAGCACCTCAAGCTGGAACGTTCACTGGTTGCTTCTGGTGAGGATCTGCGTCAAATACCGGATGGCGCCGTGGACGTGGTGGTGGGCACCTTGGTGCTGTGCTCTGTGACCGACGCCGAGAAAGTCCTGAGGGAGGTTTTGCGAGTGCTCAGGCGGGTAAGCTGGGGGCATCGGGGAGGCCGAGCTGTGTCGTGATAACCCAAGTCATGTGCGCTGACCCACATTTAGGACAAAGGCAGCCACTTGCCCCAGGCCAAGGCCAAGTTTGAAAACAACCATCATTACGCAGGCGGTGCCAGGAGGAGGTGCAGGATTGCTGCAGCACAGTGCTGGAATCCGGGGAGGGCAGCAGGACGGGGTGTGTGTTTTAACACAGGTAAATCATTAACAACAATTTCAGTTCATAGTCGCTGTGTGTGTTCTCTAGTGACCCTCTCTCTTTAAATCTGGTTCACCTAAGCACGTATTTCCATTATAAACTGAGGTGGCTCTCATAAAATGCCACACTTACAGACCGCTCTTCCAATGCTTTTTTTTTCCAGTTAGCTCAGAATAACTGGGGAAGAGTTTAAATTAAACTCAACACAACTCCCACCCACACAGGTGAGCTAAATCTGTGTAACTGGCCAGGGTCTCCAGCTGCACGTAGCTGAAAACCTAATTCCTTGAGGCAATCTCGTACACTCTGATAAAGCAAAAACAGGGAAGAGGGAATGAGCTTCTTGCGCAATCCTAGGTTGTGCCCATCAGTAAACGTGTGGGCAGCCAGTAATAACCATTATCTGCAGCGAAAACGGAATGGGAGGCACCTGGGGAGACTTCACCGTTCAAAACAAACCTGACTCTGGCACGTGTAACCTCCAGAAGAGGTTTTCAGAGAAGTGATGAAAGGCAGCAAATTTACCAATATGCAAAAGATAAAATTCTGCATACCGAGGTGACCAGCCCCGAGTCCTTTTAATTTTACTTTTTTTATGGCACTCTTTGCCAGGGTGGAGCTTTCTACTTCTTGGAGCACGTGGCTGCAGCTCATTCCAGCTGGACCTACTTCTGGCAGAAGGTCTGCGACCCAGTCTGGAAGTATTTTGGAGATGGGTGCTCCTTGAGCAGAGACACACAGCAGGAGCTGGAGAAAACGAATTTCTCGGAGCTGAATTTGAGGCGCATCCACATCACACCATACTGGGTTCCTACCAGTCCTCATATCATTGGGTATGCCGTCAAATAAACGACCCCGAGTGCTGTGGGCCACAGGACGCCCCTTCACTACCGCTTTCACGTTTTACAGAAGATTTTTCACCCCCACAGTTACCTCAAATCCAGCAGCTGCCTACCTGGAATAAAAGAATGAGAAACTTCCTGAGCATCCACAGCTCATTCAAACTGGGAATCACATTCTTCTGTCTGTTGGACAGGTTTTCTGGACAGCTCTGCAACAGAGCTGCTGCACAGGGACCTGGCAAACGGAGAAGGAGCCTGCACGTTTCAGTCCAAAACAAGAAAGAGGAGGAGTCAGCATGTTCGGGGGAAGAAAGGGAAGAGAAGGTCCATGCAAGCAAGTACAGAGGGCTAAAGTTTTTCTAAGGGCAGAGAGCAATGCCCAACCTCGCAGATTTCCGATACAGGACACATGCATAATAGATATGGCATCAGCACGAGCATTTTCATTTCAGTCTTCCCATCACGAGATATATTTACGAGCAGGCAGCGGCTCACCCGTGCCAGCGCAGGTCGTGTGTTTGTTCAGGGAAGTGCTCGCGAGGCACAGCTCTCCCCGGCCATCAACTGCTAACGCTGCCAGCGTGGATTCAACTGGAACCAGCCACCGAACAAAGCGAAAACCAGAATTCCTCTTTCCACCGCGAGAAAATTGGCATTTCTTAGATCCGAAGGCAGAAATTTCATCTCCACTGTCAGATCCTTAGCACCTTTTTCTTTTTTTTTCGTGTTTTACTGACATGTTTTACCTGTGCTTAAACTCCTTGTTTTCTACCCTCCCACAGATCACATCACAAAGAAGTCTCTTTTAATACCCAGAGTTTCATTAGAAATGTTTTCCAGTTAAACTCCCACAGGACACCAAGAGAAGGTGCTTCTCTCCTGGCCACTGTTTAACCTTTTCTGATTTCCCACAGTACAGCACCAAGGAATTAAAACCTGGCAGAGGTTATAAGAAATGTCTCTGTTTTGTGCTCCATACACATCCGACTGGTCTACACAGAGAGTAGTTCCCACTGTTCAAATTCCTTCCTCTAATGCAGTTGCCACAAGGTGGAGGTACGAAGTGATGACAACAGTTCGTTAATAAAGCAGTCTAATAAACGATGCTGCTGTCTGCTGGATTTTCTATTTGCTTTATTACCACTAGAGGGAGAAAGTAACTCATAGGACAACAGGAGTACTTGTCACTCCATACAAAAATCAAAATTCTCCAATGCAATTCACAATAAACTGCCTTTATGAGGGACCTTAAACCCTCCTTTCCCTATAATAGGCTCACCTGGAGCAAAGCAACTAAATGCTAATGCCGCTAATGAGTCCTTTGAAAAAACACCGGTGACTACACACTTTTTTACAGAATGCATTTAACATAAGTCAATAAACCCAAGCCACCTACTGTATGCAGTGGTCACTGAATTAATAAATTGTCTTATCTCTGTGCCACAACTCTCATCAAAGCTCTGAAAGATAACTACGAAAAGCCAGCTGGTTCACTGCGACAGAGCCCGCTGTACGATTCGATACACTACTACTCACCTACACCTTGCTTTGCGTAACCTGCTTAGCACTGGTAGCTAAATTTGCTGAAGCCTCAGGCCACAAACTGTGAACTGCCACCTGGGTATGGTGAGCCTTTACCCAGCCAAGGGAAAAAGTGCCCCAGAGCTGGTTCGAGTCAGAAGATATGGAAGGTTTGTTCATTGGCAGAAGCTGCAGCTTCAGAGGTAAGAAACAAAATGACTCGCCAAGAGACAGTGCAGAGACACAATGAAGAACAAAGACCTCAGCCCCGAATGCTACTACTGGTCCGAACTATCGTGAGGGATGAGGAATTTAGATCATCAGGGTATAACTGTCCAAGTGTTTCGTTGTTCGAGGTCCCTCTTAGGAGGCACCCAGAGCCATTAATAAAAATGATGTTACAGAGGAATCTCCTTTTGGCTCGTTGATTCAGTGGAAACCTAGAGTTGAACGCCGTTATAAGTGGCTGGCATGTGGAATTTCCATAGCATGTACACCAGAGTATTTTAGGTGCCCACGAAGTGGAAGGACTGAAAACTGCTGCTGCGAAGAGAGCACAGAGCAGGCGGCTGACTCGCTCATCCAGCTCCTTACCACGGGCTGCTGAATTAACTCTTACACAAACGCATTTTAACTGAAATGCTAATCAAACTCCTAATGAAACCAGCAAACCCTCCAGCAAATCCAGAATTCAGCTGAATCTCTTCCAGATAAAAACAACACGCGCTTGCTTTAAGAGATATGAACTGTAACCTTAAACTGCCGAACACCAAATTAGGCCATCTTATGACATTTTGCCAGCAGTTACACACCAAGTTGTACTGCCCAATTCGTCCCGCTTTTGTAACACATTGGCAGCTCCTCTTTTGCCAGAGTTGGGACGCTACGGTAACTGTTTGATATGCAGTCCTGCTTTCCCCTTCCTTGCTCGTGACCGGACTTTAAAATCAACTTTAGGGAGAAGTCTTCCAGATCGAGGAGCTGAATATACCTCAGGAGGACACGGCAAGCACACGGATGCAGCTCTGCCTGAACTGCAAGGGCTCTGACGCGCAGAACTAGTTTTGCTCCGCACAGATCCTCTGCCCCACGCTGGAAATGGCAGAGGCTGCCATCCTCGTCCTCCGCGCCTGCCTCACGCTGCTTGCCTTGCCCATCTACATATTGTCGTTCCTGGGCATATGGGAGCCTTTCTGCAAGAAGATATTTTTTCCTTTCTTCTTGGACAAGCTTTCCGTAATTCATGAGAAGAAAGCAAAGAAGCACAAGCTGGAGCTATTTCAGAATCTACCCAACTTCAAGAGCCCCTCAGGAGAGCTGAAGCTGCTGGAGATCGGCACTGGCTTAGGCGCAAACTTCCAGTTCTACCCACCAGGCTGCAAAGTCACATGCACCGACATAAACCCCAACTTCCAGAAAGGCCTTTTGAGAAACATGAGCAAGAACCAGCACGTGCACTATGAGCGTTTTCTCGTAGCCGCAGGAGAAGACCTGCACCAGGTGCCCAGCGGCTCCATGGACGCCGTCATCTGCACCTTGGTCCTCTGCTCCGTGGACAACGTGAGCGGCACCCTGAAGGAGGTACTGCGAGTGCTCAAACCCGTGAGTACCCAACCAAAAAAGTCTGCTACTACCCTTAGCTCCTACCCTAGAGGCACCACACCAAAAGACGCGGGGTGAGGGGGTGAGAAAAAAAAGAAGTTGTTTTTGAGCTTATGAACCAGGCTTGGTTCATTTCCCCACAGCCCCTCTGCTGATGCAAAGCGGTAGCGACACACTGGTCAGTCTGTTCTATTCTTAGAAGTAAAACTCTAAAAGTAACCATCTGCTAACTAGAGCTGCCACTAATTTTGTTGGTAATTACAGCATATCCTTGAAAGCAGAACTGGTTCCTGTGTTGCTGTCCCTCCCCATACACACCAGATTTTCTTTGCGTGGGAAGCTCTCAGATCAAGGCTGAAAGCCTGCGTTTAAATAAACTGCTTGAGCCTCTTAGAAGCGGGGCTGATCCACCTGTATGACTAGAACAGTCTAATTAAATGCCTTTGTGCCCTGTAGTATACTAATCAAGCTCAAGATTTTAAAAAAGCTGTTTTGTTGGGGTATTTTTGCAATACATTTCTAGCCTTTAAAATGGCATTTTCAAGAGAATCCTCTGGGTTGTCAAAAACTGATGAGTTTGAGTAGGATTTATACGTTTTGCTTCCTTTGGAAAAAAATGATATGCTAGCAACTGTAATGGAAACAGAAAAGATAACAAACTATTGCCGTAATAAGAGAGGGATCAAATAAGTACATCCTTCACGCTTGCATTTTGAATCTCTGCAAGTTTCCTCCTTGCATTAATTCCGGCTGACGCCACAAAAGCAAAGAAAAGCAGCGGGCAGAGAAGGGGTGGGAGAATGCCGATGAGCGAGCGAACCGTGCGCGCGCTGCTCTGTGTCCGAGAGGCGGTGGGACGGAGGGAGAAGGCCGGCGGAACCCGCTGCGGCTCTGTGAGACGACTTTGTTTTCCCCAGGGAGGTGCTTTCTACTTCTTGGAGCACGTGGCCGCCGATCCTTCCAGCTGGCGGCACTTCTGGCAGCAGGTCTACCACCCGACTTGGAAACTCGTCTTCGCTGGATGCTGCCTAACGAGGGAGATATGGAAGAATCTCGAACAGGCTAACTTCTCGGAGCTGAACTTAAAACATATAAACATTTCGTTGCCCTGGACGCCCATTCAGCCTCACATCATCGGCTACGCCGTGAAGTAACGCTCGCCGCCCTGCCAGGCCGTCTCCCCCGCCCCCCGCCCCGTGACACTAATCAAGGCGCACAGCGCAGCCCAGGCTGACACGGACTCTGGAATCTCGGTAACGCGGTGAAGGGCTTGGTTTAAGTTTCCCATTCCAGGCTCGGATGAGAAGAGAGGGTCGGTTTTCTAAACACCCCTGAGGCCCTTGCGCTTGCCAGAGCCACGGAGGATCCCAGACAGCTGCAGGAGGCAAAACAGCCCAGCAGCAGCAGAAGAAAAAAAAGGCAAAAATAACTCCCGGGAACTTGTGCCTGCGCCTGGTTCAGTCTGGGAGAGGATTCCTTGGGGCGCTCTGGGCCCGCTGAGCCTCCGCACCCGGCCCCGACCCCTCCAGCCCCACACACCGGGCACAAACCCTCACCCCTAACGCTCGCCCTTCGCTCCGCCTCGAGTGTTTATTTCGAACAACCACGGGGGCGGGCAGGCACACCCCGACCCCCGCCGCCCCACTCACCAGCTCCTCACCTGCTCCCCTCGCTGATCGAGCCCCCTCCCCTGCCTCCCTCTGCGCGGTCACCCGGCCTAGTTCTCCGCCAGACCATTAAAAACCGATTCGTGTGTACCGGCTGGCGCCGCGGGGAGTTTCTTTGCCGTTTGGCGCCGCCGCCGCGCGGGGCCGGGCCCGGCGCCATCTTGCCCCTGGGCGGGGGGATGCGGGAGGATGCGGCCCGACACCGCCGCCGCCCTCCTGCTGCTCCTGGCGGCCGCCCTGCCCGCGGTGGCGGCCCCGCAGGCTTCCACCGGAGGTACCGGGGCTCCACCGGAGCAGCGAGTGCGGGAAGGGCCACGGCGGGGAGTTGGAGGGTCTGGGAGAGGGCGGGGGGCGGGAGGAGGGAGGTGGCCCAGGGCTCCCCACAGAGAGGGGAGAAAACTTAAATCTGTGCCTAAATCGTAAAGAAGCAGCGAGTGGAACCCGCTCACGGTGAACGGGCAGAACGAATCCACACACAAGTGCACGCGCAAATACATTTCATACAACCTAAGATAAACAAGCCAGGGATCTCTGGAGACCAGGCTCCTGCCAACACTCCAAGTGCGAACACTCAGAGTCCTGCAGCGAGTTCACAGAGTCACAGAGTGCTGGGGCTGGAAGGCACCTCAAAAGATCACCTGGTCCAAGGCCCCTGCCAGAGCAGGATCACCTACAGTAGGTCCTGCAGGAACACGTCCAGGCGGGGTTTGAACGTCTCCAGAGGAGACTCCACACCCTCCCTGGGCAGCCGGTGCGAGGGCTCTGTTAACACTGTGGGTCACCAAACCCCACGAAAGAACAAAAAACCAACACCCCTGCCTCCCCCAAAGCGCGCCCAAAGCTCTGTTGTTCAGTTCGAACACCGTAACGGACTGTCGTGTTTTGCAGAGTGCGGGCAGCGGCCGTTCTTTTCCAGCCTCTCGGTGTCCCGCGTCGTGGGTGGGCACGACGCCCCGGTTGGGACGTGGCCGTGGATCGTCAGCCTCCAGACCCGCCTGGCGCGCGCCCGCTATGCGCACATCTGCGGCGGCGTGCTGGTCAAGGAGAACTCGGTGCTGACTGCCGCCCACTGCGTGACGGGAAGGGAGTATGTACCCGGGGTAACGCCTCGCGGTCTGACTGCGAGGAGGGCAGGGTGGAGCAGCGAAGCATCACCTGTGGTATCTCAGAACAAAAGGCAAATAAATAATAAACAGGACTTATACGGACCAAGCTCTCGTAGCGCGGGATCCACGTGCAGACCCAAACGATGCAACTCCCGTTTTCCCAGGGACCGGTAGCAGCTCAAAGGACCAACCGGGTGTCCCCTCTTGTCCCCTCACGGGATGTGAAGTTACCTCTTTATAAGTCAGTGTCAAGAAGTCTTGGATTCATGCTCCTGGCCCAGAAACACCTTTCTTATTTTTAATAAAGGGTTTGTTTGGGTTTGAGCGAGGTGGCATTTTTGTTAGGTCAGGGCTTTTACTACTCTGTGGAGCTGTAACCTGTCTGATTAATAGATTTTTCTCACCTGGTGAAGCTCACTGAAAAGAAAAAAGGTTGCACTATTTAGATTAGAAACATTACAATTCATTACTTTTCAGACTATTTCCATTTCCCCCTGTTTAGCAGAACTAACAATTTAGGACTTTTTTTGATGAGCTGGTAATAACACTCCTAAGAACGGGCCTTTTAAGTGTGCTTGCAGCAATCCTGCTGCACTCTGGCTTCCTCATTGCTGTTTTATTTTCTGTGATCTTTAACACAGCTGCAAACAACTAGTTCATGCAAGTTTGTCCTGACGGTGTTGACATAACCATGACCCAAGGGAAACTGAACTGTAAAATCTCTGGACTTTGGAGTTTCGTCATCTATCAGCACTTTGTTAGACCAGCTCCTTGTTTCTCTAAATGCGGTTTTACAAACACTAGTTTAGAGAGGCATTATATCATGAATAATCAATTTAATTTTTATCTTACACTCTGGAGACTTTGGGAGGTTGATCTGAATTTTATAGCCTGTCCCTTGCTCATCACAGGCCAAGTTCAACTCCCACTTAATATCAGCAAAGATTTTTTTTCAACATACTCAAATAGAAATTAGGTCTGAAAGACTCTGGCCCTATTTCTAAATTTACTATTAAGCTGATATTTGTAATTTCTAGCTTCTAGTTAATGGATTTCCCAAATCTAGCTATAAGCATGGCATCTGTAAGCATTGTGGGTATAAGCCTACCTCCTTTATGCAAAATTAATCCACGTTTTTATATTTTTCTCTGGGGTGGCCTCTGCTGAGACGAGGTGGGAAGCAAAATCTGAGTATCAGCTTAAATCGTTAATCTGAATTCGCCTTAACAGCCATAACCGGCATCAGGCAAACCGAGCGTTCAGCACAGACAGGAGGGTAATTAGCCAGATTTGTTCCAGAATACGTTTACTACAGAATTTTCAATGTACATTCCTCGAGGTGCATCAGACAACGCGGTAAAACAATCAGTTAAAACAAAGCCACGGAGAAGCGTGTTTCCTTTAATATAATCGTACAAAACTCCGTCAATTCTCTCGTAGGGACCCACGCACCTGGAGAGTCCTTTTGGGCACGAACAACCTTCGGAAACCTGGCAAACACGCTGCAATAAGAAGGATCAGAAACATCACCGTGCACGCAGAGTTTAAGAGAGAAACGTTTGAAAACGACATCGCGTTCTTCGAGCTGGGTTCGGCAGTGCGCTACAGCAACTACATCCAGCCCATCTGCTTACCTCCCGCACACCTTCGCCCGCACCTCGAAAACGAAACCGAGTGCTTTATCAGCGGCTGGGGACGAACGGCAGAAAAAGGTAAGTATTTCCTGGCGGCCTTCTAAGTTCTAAGCTACATGAACTAACACGAGTTTCCAGTTCCTCAAACTCACCGAGAGAACTGAATTTCTTCAGGTTACAGTCGCAGCACACACCTTCAAATCCTCCTGCAACAAAACACCCGCTTTCAGTGGTTTTTCCATTGCAAAAGCTACATCAAATCCAAGTCTGCAAATTCTTAACTCACTTAAGTCTTTTAGAAGTAGGCACGATCTATATTGCGTGCGTGCCTCAACACACGCAGAAATGTGCTTGAGGCCACTGAACAGTGAAGAGCACAGTGAGAATTGTTACACACAACAGCCTAAATATTACCTTTTTGCACGCTGTCTTCCATTGAAGGTAAATACTCATCTGTGTTAAAAGAGGCTCAAGTGGAAATCATTCCTCTTAACGTCTGTAACAGATCTGATGCGTACGGAAGCCTGGTTAACAGCAACATGATTTGTGCTGGCTCTCGGTCAGGAGGCACCGATTCCTGTCAGGTAAGAACCAACATCGCAAAAAAAGCATCATAAAATAGAGGTGAGATGGTGATTCCAAAGGAAAAGCACATCTTCAAACATACAGGGATACTTGGAAGAAAGCAAGAATAAATTAACAGTGAAAGGATAAAGAATGCAAATGTGTTTACGGAACACTTGCTGCAGAGGTGTCAATAAATTATATGTCACACCACCACACGTAGGGGTACACCCGTGTTGCCGTGCACAGGGCGTGCATGCGAAGCAACGAGCATTTTGCCTGTTTTTTCTGCTTCTGCAAGAGAGCAGCAGCCCCGGGAAGCGACATGGTTCAGTGATGTGGCAAGATTCTCATTTAAATGCTGAGTAATCAAGCATGCCTTTCTTAGAAGACAATTCTCAGGTCAAAAGCATTAGCGAGCAAACGCTGGGGCACTAGTTGTGATATGGCAACATTTATAATTAAAACCCCTAATGAATTCCTAAGTACTCTGTCTGAATCACTTCCTGCTTTCCTCAGCGGTTTTCCTTTAAGAAGGTGATACAGCAAAGATTCAGACTTGAGTCTTCATTACCGTGTTCCTCGGTGCTTTACAGTGTGTGGACAATATATTCTCACATCAAGTGATGAGTGAGGAAGTTTAGGAGACAAGCCCTTGAAGGAAAAGGTGCAGAAAGTAAAATAACAGAATTTTAGGTAAAGACACTGACACTAATGCAGGCATGGGATTCTAGTCAAGGTAGCATCACCCCGTGTCACCAAATTTTATCTTCATTTGTACTACCATCCATGTATGACTGTCCAGTTAACTTAGCTGATTTTTTTTTTTAAAAAAAAAAGGGATGAATTGCTGATTGAATTCTACTTTGTTTCCTGTGCGTTACTAGTTTTTCACATTGTTTCTCTGTAGGGCGACAGCGGAGGACCTTTAGCGTGCTATCACCGCCGCACTGACAAATACTATCTTGTAGGGATTAGCAGCTTTGGAATTGGCTGCGGCCGACCGAAATTCCCCGGGATCTATACGCGTGTGTCTTGTTACAGAGACTGGGTAAAATCTAGACAGCTGATGGGTAACATGGCTGTGAATCCCCCAAGCGTTGCCCTGATCGTCTTCCTGATTGCGATCCAAATAGCGCTCCTGTAGACTCTCTGACGTGACAAACCCTTGTGCCGGCATCGCAGAGGTTCGGGCTGCCTGCGAGAACTCTGAAAAGGGAGCCAACTCCTGATCCAGAATACATCTAAGAGCCAAAGGACACACACTTGTTTTTTAGAAGTCACATTTGCAATTGTCTTCTTGTTTGGTTTCTGCCTTTGATATCCACACAAACGGCAGAGGAAATGGTAACGAGCTCGACCCTCATAATGCAGCTGAATACAGCAATGTCACCAACCAAAAGTACTTTTTTCCTACGCGATTTCTATGCTTTCCCAGCCAGCAGCAGCTCAGGTTCTCCTCAGCAGACACCCCCTCTGCTGGGGAAGGCTGGCAAAGCACAGAACGGAGAACTGAAAAGGAAAAAAGAGCTTGCAGAAAGATAAAAGGGATTCTCCACTAACTCCTTTTAGGGATAACTACAATTTATGTGCAAATAACTTCATACACCGACAGCTGAAAGGATACATCAGATAAAAAAAAATCTCTGGGTGCTCTTTTGTAGACTTAGGTATTTAATTTTGGCCTCTGATGCCACACAAGGTATGCACGTTTGGTCAGAACCGCTGCAGTGCTACGGTAAGTAAAAATAAATAAGGAACATCAGAATTATATTTTGGCGACTTTATTTACCAAGGTCAAAATTTGCAACCATCTAATCATTTCAACAAATATTTACAGTTCATATAAAGCATGTACTTTTGTTTGGAAATAACCAGCAGAACAGCATTAGGTACTACAGCTCTTACTCTCAGGATATAGATTTTACTCTCTTACTATCTAGATTTTGAAGTAAATCCAAAATAAGTACTTCATGATAAGTGATTACTTAAAGAGCAAACTCAGGTTACCGTTTAATATTTCCATGAAGAGAAATAAGCTGCTCTTTCCAAAAGACTATTTTAAGAGGATAAAAATCTACCACCGTTATGCCTGGCAGCACGACATTGGTTTCAGTTGCTGAGTACAGAAAGAATTGGCCACTGTTTTTGCTCTTTTTTTTTTCTTTTTTACAGTCTTAACACTCGATAGCTTGTTGTATTATTATTCCATATTACAAAAGAAGGTAAAGGAACAACAGCACACAGTGAGGATCAAAATACCATACAGAGGAATTACCTAATTAGTCTCAAACCCTCCTAAAACGGTCGCCAGGTAGCACACACCCCGCGACGGGAGACGAAGCGAAAAGGTTCGGTTCTCCGAGGTGCTCAGCACGGTCCAAGGTGTTCGGTTTTCCTGAAATTCTGCTACCAGGAGGCACCAAACCCCGTTTTGGAGCAGTTCCCTAACAGAACAGCTTTCTCGCCCTCGCTCGTTATTTTTGCTGTGCGGCTCTTTTTGGACACGACCGCCAACAGAAACGTACACTCTGGTTTGGCCTAAAGGAAATGCATCGTGGATCATGTCCATAATGATCACGTATTTAGAAACTTCAGAAAAAAAGAACTTTACAGCCCGCTAACGAGGTGATTGTGGAATGCAGTCTTTCTCATACCGTTTGCAAAGAGCTCCTCTGCTTGCTAAGAAGTCCATTAATTCCAAAAAAAAAAAAAAAAAAAAAAAGTAAAATAAAAAATACCGGCTGACCATATGCTAAAAGCATGACACACCGAGGGAGTGAGTACAGCTTTGATTCTCGTTTGGATCCGAGCTAGCACAACACACACACGTAGCTCTAACACCTTTTGAGTAGCGCAGTCCATAGTGCAATTCCCGCTGACAAAACTGGAAGCAGGATTCAATCCTAACTATGGAAAATAGTGTATTGATTATTCATGCAAGAAGCACTGCATACACATTTTTCTATTTCACAGAATCACAGGAGGGTGGGGGTCACCTTGTCCAACCCCCCCGCTCGAGCAGGGTCACCCCGAGCCGGATGCCCAGGACCGCATCCCGATGGCTTTTGAGGACCTCCAAGAAAGGAGATTCCACACCCAAAAGAGTCCTGATCATGTCAAACATTTAATTTTCACCTGAAACAAATTTAAATTGTACAAACTAGAATCTCTGATAGCCATCAGATCTAACGTGCAGATATTATCAACTGTGGAGAATAAAAAGCCCTGATCTGTCTCTCTTTTATTTTTTTTTCCCCCCAATACTCTTTAGGATCCTTTTTTTTTTTTTTTTGCAAGTTGCCTACAGACATACAAAATTAATTCAAATATCTCCTACACCAAAGAGGATCTCATTTGACTTTTACTATCCATAAAAATATATGCTTGAAAATCTGGTTCACAAAATATTTCATTTGTTTACTAAAATGAAATATATAAACTGTCAAAATAGGTATATAAACTCAATTTCAGAATTTGTAAAGATCACAATTTAGCTACAAAATATACCAACCATCTACCTGTTTTCAATAGAATAATTTCTTATAAAGATACCGTTACTTTGCAAAATATCGCCTACCTTACAAAATTAGTCCGGAAATTTTGCGCCACTTTCAGCACATAAACCATATATTAGAACCTCATTAACCCTTTGGTATACATCTTCCATTTTTTATTTTATCGCTCTTCTTCTATTTGGTTTCAACGTTCCGAAGCACGGGAGAATCTCCAGATGGAACAAGCAACGCGGGTTTAATTGCGGATACGATCGGCACATCCTTTATTTTTTCAATTCTAGATGTTTCTCATGCCCAGCAACTACGAACAAACTATCGTGAAATCAGTCTTCAGAAACTTTTGTTCACTCCTTCTACCGCACCGCACTTGAAAATAACTGGATGTGTTGAACTCTCGTGAGAAAAGCCAACACTTTCTTCCACGTGCCTCCGACATTTTCAGGACTAGGCCTCTTGCTGCTTTCTGCAGATCCTTTCCAAATGCGATAAACACAGCAAACATTGAAAAAACCCCAACAAACCCAAACCCAAACCCACCCAACTTTTTAAACTGTCAGCTGAGAAAGAGTAAACATAATTTATACCTCTAGCAAAGTATTAGAATCATAGAATTGCCAGGGTTGGAAGGGACCTTAAAGATCATCCAGTTCCAACCCCCTGCCATGGGCAGGGACATCCCCCACTGGATCAGGCTGCCCAGAGCCCCATCCAGCCTGGCCTGAAAAACTCCCAGGGACGGGGCTTCCCCCCTTCTGTGGGAAACCTGTGTCAGGGTCTCCTCACCCTCATGGGGAAGAACTTCCTCACGTTCGATCTGAACTGACCCATCTCTGGCTTTAATCCACTCCCGCTAGTCCTGTCCCTACCCGACATCCTAAAAAGCCCCTCACCAGCTTTCTTGTAGCCCCCTTTTGTTTTTTAATCATCTGCACCTGTAAGTAACGACTTGCAGGTTGAAATAAAAATATTTACATACAAGTAACTGAAAGAAAAAGTAAGGATTGCAAAAGAGTAAGAAAGCAAAACGTATACTGGTTATAAATGTAATAATAATGTCAACTACGGCAAGGATTCCATTTCCTCCATGGTGTAACTGTAACCAAACACCGCCTCCCTTACAAGAGGTATTTGTAGAAATTTTCCGAGAAATTCTAATCACCTGCCTCGTCAAACGTGACTGTCCTTTTATTGTAGATGCGATCTTGACTTTATCAAATTTCCAGTTGTGCCAGCAGGAATTTGGGTGAGGTTTTCTTGTTTCCTTTTTGTACTTTGTCACCAACGTGTTGTAAATAAAATCTATATAGTCTTTTAAGTTGTGAAATCTAGGTAGAAAAGTTTCATTTTTGACCTTTCATCTAGTTTAAAAAATTCAGTATAAAAAAAAAACTCCTCTGAAATTTCAACAGTCCACAAAAGTGTTACCTTCTTTTCTTACACGCTTTTATGACAGTAAAGATCTTTCAAAGTTTTTAGCTCTTCAATTAGAGTTTTGTTCTGATTTTCCAGGACTGCAACTCGATTTTCCAGACATTTAACATACTCTTTCTTCTTTCTACGGCATTCTCGAGCAGCTTCTCTGGAACAGACAAGCAGAAGCCAGTGTTCATTTTAGATGTGAGACGTGGCTGGTTTATGAGCATTAGGATTCTGACCAGGAGGAGAGGAGAGCGCTGGCCCCGCATTCACAAACAAAGCAAACTGAAAAGCACACGAGGGGAGGTGGCGACAGCACGGACTTTAACAGCGTCTGGTCGATCTGCAGGGAAAAACCCATTTGTTTTGTCCGAACCACGTAAGACAGAACATGGAGCACGTTTCGGCCAGAGTTCCAACAGTTTTAGTTGCTGGACGCGGTGTACCGTACCAACGACCAAGTTAGCTCGCAAAGCTCCGAATCTGTCCTTCGAAGATGCATTTTAGCACATTAAACTAACAAATCAAAGCGACCCACGTGCACTCACGTACCTGTTCTTCATCAGCCTGATTTCTCGTTTCAACTGCGGATCGTCCGTCTTGCTTGTCTGTGACGTCAGGGTGACGGGAGATGTCATCACCACGGTCTGAGGGAGGGACGTGGTGGTTGGCGTGGTGCGGATCTGGTAGGTCTGCATGTCTCCTGACGCGGCTGTTGTGACAAGAGCGTGAGACACCGAACGGTGGCAGCGTTAGAAAGCTACGCTCGCGTTTGCGACGGGCGTTTCTAACCGTTTCCTGGAGGCGTACTCACTCTGCACCACCACCTGGTTGCTGGGTACGAGGATCTGTTGCCCGTCAGACGTCTGCGCATACTGCAGGATCGTCGTCCCAGGCTGCGTCCCACCGGTGTTCGTCATCGTTAGCGTCTGCAGCCCTTGCACGCCGTCCGTGCTGGGGTTGGCCAGCTGCAAGCCATTGGCAGCGATGGCAACTTCAAGAGAAAGGAACAGGCACAGCAATATTTGCAGCTGCCCGGTGGGACAGCCACACGAAGGTCAACCCGAACACCTGTTCCCCCCCCGGGGACCTGCACCAGCCACAGCCGGCGGCTCCCCTCTGGAAAGGCCAAAAATCCAGACGGGCTCAGGAGCGAGGGGGAAAACAAATGACAGGAGTTTGGGCAGCCAGCTCAGAGAAGACAGCCGGGGAGAAGGTGCTCCAGGGGCCAGAGCAGCCTGCTTTTTGGTTCACAAGCACAAGGAACACGGGGTGATACAACCGAAGGAAGAAATCCTTTCTTTGGCCACCTCCCTGATAGCACAGGAACACCTCTGCTGTGATCTACAAAGGTATCTTCACTGATCTCCTGTTTTAACTAAACCGAACACCAGAAGACTGCTCTGTCAGAATATCGTCCTTCAAACGGCTCATCTTAACATGCAAAAATTAAGATAATGAAGCACTGAGTTTATCTGTAGCCTTTAGACAGCAGTCAGTTTCCACATAACAACAGTACTAACTCTAGTGACCATTAAATAAATGGAACGAAAAAAGTGTCCAGTTGGGCACATATTTTGTGCAACGTACTGTACTGGCCAGTGCTCGTCTGGTAGATCGGCGTGGGAACGGACATAGAAGCAACAGTAGAGACACCAGGACTCTCCTCATCTCCTTTTCTGTCACGTGTGTCTTCAGAAGAAAGATCTTTCAAAATTTTTCTATTAAAAAAAAGTTTCCTTATCAGCTCTAATAGCAGCTGAAAGCTACAATTTACTGAAAGAACAGTTACAAACTAGGACCCCTATCCTGTACCACAGAAATAAACACTAAAATTGACAGTAGATTCCAGCTGACAAACAACTTTCCCTGTACCACATCATGTGGAAGCTCATCTCATTAGTCAAGTCCAAGTTTCCTTGTAGGAAACGATAGCTAGCATGGCATCCTCAAAATGTTTACTGCATGAACAGATCCAATGCATGCTTCAAGAGTAAGAAAACAATTTAGAGGTTGACAGAAGACATGAAGCTATTGAAACAAGTGGCTGTTTTGGTTTCAAACAAACACGAGCCACACTACACAGAGCACTTACCGGTAAGACGGACGACGAGCTAAGATGCCTCGAGCTTTCTGTGAAGACCCTATGCTATCGGATGAATCCTGAGAATCTTCACTCTCCGACAAAGACACCTAAAAAACACAGTCTGTGTGGTTATCCGGTGCACTTCGGAAGAAATACCCAGAAGAAGTTTCACATTTTAATTGTCTATGAGCTAAGGCTGGAGGAAAGCTTCAAACACGCAAAAAAGAAAAGCTGAAGAGATTCTTCCAAACTATTTATCACACTAAAGCTGAAAAACGTTCACCACCTACAGCTAGCTGTTCTAGTGGATTAAGCTGCAGGACTAATCGATACAGAATCTTTAAACCAGTAGTGTACAGAAATACAAATGGTTTATTATTTCCATAAAAACCCTGCAAGCCTAATTTTAACAGCTGCTGTGGTCTGAAAAGGTGAGCCGCTCCCACACGGGAATGTCTAAGGAGCTGGTGGGACAGGAAACAGGAATGCTGCTCGTGTCCAGAGACAAACATATAAAATACTTGAAATTTTTTATGTAGACAGAAGAGCAGTGTATTTTGTTGGTCAGCAGACAAGAGTCAAACGAAAACAATATTTATGGCAGCAGCACATCAGGGAGTAAATAAGCAAAGTATTATCTGTAATTTTCTCTTTATTCCGCTGTGTTCTCATCCTGTCGGCAAGTGTTATTTTTTTCTCTGATGTTCCTTATTGAAAACAAGTTAACAAAACATTAATTTGTACTTATCTGTGTGCCAGCAACACAAAGTCAAGAAGAACGCACACAGCTCTGGGAAAAGCATTTCTCACTTTGCTGCTACAGACACAAAAAGAGCAACCTACTATCAGCATTTCAAAAAAGCTGCTGGGGTATTACTTTTTTTTCCTCCTTTGAGCAGCAAGGCCACAATGTTCATAAATCACAGAAGAAAAAAAAACAAACCAGAAAGAACACAGTCAGTGGTGACCCTGGAACTAGAACACGATGACAGGAAAGGGATTAGCGGAGACTCGAGTAACGACAACCGACTAAAACAGACGCTTAACTGTTTTCTGCAAAGCATCTTCTTTTCCATGATCTGATGGTTCAGGAACGACAGCTGCAGATGCATCCCAGGTTTACTTTTTGTGGTTTTATCAATGTAATGTATGAACAGATAAGCGCAGCACAAAGGATCAGTGACGAATTAAGGTGTTTTAGCACAGTGCCTCCAGTCCCTCGGCTGGCCACTGCAGGTATTTCGCAGCATTGCTCCGGCTGCTAGAGGGCTTGCTGCAGCCCAGAGCTGAACCGAGCAGTAACAGAACACACCGTGGACTCCCCAAGGCATCTCCTGCAAGCAGCTTGTACAAAACCCACGTGGCGAATGAGTAAAGAGACTCAAGCAGAATGCCTGCGTGCCACAGGAAGGGCGTTTCAGCGCACACCAGGGGAGCCGTCCATCCAACAGCATCCAGCTCTGCCTCCTCCAAACGCATTTTTCCGCATCAGGTTATTTTATACTCACCTTATTTGGGTGTTAAAACACACGGGCTGCACGCCTGTGAAGAGCACCAAGTGAAGACCTGCGGTTTTGTTTTGGTTCTCTATAAAGGGAGGCAACGTCCGATTGCTTAATTTCAACACCAAAGGCAACTGGAGTTGAACTTACAACTACAAATACTTACTAACTGCAAATAATTTCATGCCTAAGAACGATGTATGCCCCAAACTGTCGCTGGATCACTCGCTGCCTCTTACAGCGGGGCCAGCCAGGCAGAGCGGGACAAGCCTTTGCAAGTCTTTTCGCGTACATAAACCAGGATTCTTGGTTATTTAACAGACCCCGCGTAGTTACCTGCACAGTGTGCACCTGAGGGGAGTGGATGACTGAAGAGGACTGAGCTGTCTGAATGACGCCCTGGACCTGGACTTGTTCTCCAGGAAGCTGAACAACTGTCAGGGGAGCGGGACCTCTCAGAGACATCTACAACAAACCAGAGACCCGTTAGCAAACGCGCTTGTTCCGCACAACTCGGCAAGCGAACATACGCGTAGAACTCGTGGAGAACATGCATTAGCGGAAGCTTCTTTGAAGTCTAATTAAGTCACGGAAAGTATCCTTTAAAGATGCACATTTTTGAGGTACGTATCTGCATACAAAAAAGGCTGAAACAGTTATTTTTTTGCCTGAGGTTAGGGGGAAAATCAAATATGTAGCATTATGTGCAAAAAAGATTAAAATACACTCAGTTTCAGACGAGCCACAGTGAAGCAGATTTCTTCAGAATCACACTGAGACCAAGAGGGCACGACCGATGCCTGTAACTCCAGCCACGTGCACGGATAAAGCCCCACAGTTGTGGCTATTTCTTTTTTCAAAAAGTTTTTACTCCATTTTAAGAGTGTATTGGACTTAGAGAGGCAGAAACAAAAGTGCCTAATAAGCAGCTTTAATTCTCACTGAAGTTAATAAGAGTTTAGGGCACTGAAATGTAAATCGAGGTGGAACGATCAACAAGACTGAGGGCTTAGGGCAGATCAGACTGACAGCGCTCCAGTAATGCAGAAGGTAGCATGAATAATGTACATATTTGGTGTTCTCAGATTATTTTTTTAAGCAACCGGTATGAGGTTACGGTTCAAAGATTTCACAGAGAAGAAATCACAAGAGTTAAGTATAGCAAAAGCTGACCGATCTACTCAGAAAGTTCAAGGCACAAGGGCTGCGTGAGACACCAGAGCAGAAAGGAAACGGCAGGAGACAAGGTATGCAAGCTCCGGACCAGGAAGAAGAACAAAGAGCAGGTTTTTCCAAATCAAAGTTACGGCATCTGTTCTTTAGTGCTTTCAAATGATCAATTGCTATAAATGTCGTAGTTGGAATCTAGGTGCAATTGGTACAAAGACAATTACTACTGGTACTCCTATACAAAATAATTTTTACATTCTAACAGATTTGTGGTTTTGCTGTTGAACTTGCACGAGCCTTTGCACTTAAAAATCGAAGTTATACACATAGACGCATAAGTAAATAACCGGTTTCCTCACCAAATTTCTTCACTACTTTTATTAATCTGGAATACATGAAAAGATGAAGGGATCATTAAAACTCACACAGCTAACTTGCCATTTAACACTACTTTCTTATCACACATTGTAATATTAAGCTACACTTGCAACTTCTTAGAAAAACAGACCAGAAAAACAGTCTGTGAACAAACCACAGGGTGCTTGCTGATGCTCAGCCCTGTCTTTGCCTCATGTGGTTATCGAAATTTTGTTTCAAAATCTAAACTGCCTCCACTGGGCAAAGAGAGGAGCTACCAAGTTCCCGAGTTTCTGGGCCGGCTGAGGGGGCAGGCGGCACCGAGGAAGAGACGCTCTTTCAGATGCAGAAAGCTGAATCACAAGGAATTCAGGTTAGAGCTTTCAAAGTGATGCCACCTTGCAGTAAGTATGTTGAATTTCCAACTCCATACGATGTTTTACAACAAAAACGTTCAGGTTGGGTGAAAACCCAGGGGTTTCCGTGGTGCTGAGCAGCCAGGATTGCCATTACTACAAAACGGGCTGTAAATGCTTTTTCTGAAAAAAATGAAAGCCAGGCCCTCAGTTCATTACTAAGCAGCTCCTGTACGTCAGGTTGATGATGACTTCAACGGATGTGCAACCTCACCAAAATGCTGGGCTGCATTTCTGCATTGTACGAGCACGAAAATTAACTTTGGTCTTTGGCATACAAGCCATTTTAATGAACTTTGTGTCGCCCATCGACAAACAAAAAAACTTTTCTCAACCTTCTTTTGTTTTTTTCTTCTCTGTGTGTTTCTAAAGCTCCAGAATTAATATAGTTTGTCCTACATAAAAAATGTCTCTTAACTACCTCAAACGTTTGCTGAGATTTGGCCCAGGCTTTACCTGTTGAGCAATATGAGAGAGCTGAGCTGCCTGTAGTGTTGTACCTTGTACGGCTGGTGTTTGAGAAGGCGTCACGGAACTGGTACTGCTGCTCTTGTGCACCTCTTCCATAATCAACTACAAGAAAAGCAACGAGTTAAATTCAGGTAATGAGAAATTTGACCAGCAGACAGGTGCTCGGCCTCCCCTGATACTTTATAGAACCTCAGCGCATCATGCTTTTAGTCATATCTGGACATTTTTAATTAGATCTTTGTCCTCCGATGTCACTTTCTACTACGGAACAGCACAGCACTTTTGGTCCCTTGCAACAGTCAAGTCATGAGATCTAGGAAGAAATCCAAGGCAAAGCATTTAGACCAAAGAATATCTTGCTCTAAGTCAAATAATTTTCAAAAATATTTTACCCAAGCTACCAGTCAAACCTATCTGAAAACATATCAACATATTTAAAAACCAACCACGGATTCAAAACCAAAGTAGAGAGAATACATGTTTGAATTTTAAACCCTGAGAACGTCACTCCCTCTCCATATAATGCGGTCGGCAGCACTTCTCTCATTTCTAAGATTTCAGATGTAACTGTTCAGTGTGTCTGGACAGCATCTCCCCTCCAATATTGGGGGATTTGGTGATGTAAAAATGCACGCTTTTAGGTGGGGTGAGTGGGTGGACCAGCCTAGAGCATTAGAAGATGATCGGTGAGTGTTAAACATTTTGTCACAGAAGGTTTGAAACTGTTGAAAGGACAGTTGCTATGAGACTGGAAATTACATTTCTTTCTGTGGAAATGTGAGTCATTGATTTTTCCCTACTGAGATAAACCGCAGCTCTCGCAGCCTGACGTGTACTTAGAGGGTAAAAAGTCAGCGTACACCAAGACCAGCATCTCGTTCTTGCCAGCCTTACTCATCTGAGGAGTCCCACCGACCCGAACGGGACCGCGCTGAGGTTAGCACCGCGCCGCTGCCGCCAACGCAGCGGGGCTTTCCCCTCGGCACTGTCGGGACGAGGATCCCGAATGTCCCCGCGCGACCGCAGCTGCTCGCGCCTGCGAGAGCCAGCCTCGGGCAGGAGCGGAGCACCACGATCCCCACATTTGCTGCTTCCAGCTCCTACTGCTGCAGAGCTCGCCGGGAAGCCAGGAAAACTCTTTAGGCAGTTTTTAATTTATTTTTTTTTTAAGGAAAGAAAACCAAGAACCGGAGCAATTTAAGTAACTTGAAGCTATTAAAAAAAAAAAAAAGAAAAAGAAGAGCAGAATTAATGACAAGTATGTCTAAGGGACACAACTTTCTATACCCTCTAATGTAGTTTTAGGCTTCTTATAAAGGAAAATCTATATTCTGTACCCCTGCTAAGGGAGACATACTAAGTGTCACAAGCAAACAGGGCACTGTCAAACTGAAATCCAGTCAACAGCAAAAAGTAATTTCCAGTGCTGCAGAAATACCCAATTCGTTCCTGTAGTGCTAAAACACGGTCTGTCCCCCACTCTCTCTTTTAGGGTTCTTCTCTGCCTTACTGTCCCGTCAAAGACTCACAACAGCAGTAAAACAGGCTGCAAGAAACAGCGAAACCGACAGATACAAACCCACCCAAAATAAACAAACCAGGGAGAACGCACAAAGGGTTTTGCTTGTCTTTCTCTCATAGGTGTGAAGTCCGACTTACAGGAACCAAAGATAAAGTATTTCTCATCAGAAACACAGTTTCCAAGTTCACTTCATCTCTGCTACTCTGCCATTAAACATTCACCCAACATCTATGAATCTTAGTAAAATACTATCAATAAAAACAGATTTAGCAAGTGATTTCAACAAGGTTAAAGTTATTCCTGCGTGTTATTCTCTGCACTGG
This sequence comes from Trogon surrucura, assembly GCA_020746105.1. Lineage (NCBI taxonomy): Eukaryota > Metazoa > Chordata > Aves > Trogoniformes > Trogonidae > Trogon > Trogon surrucura. The sequence goes on from CM036646.1 coordinate 2,017,386, forward strand.
ATAAAGGACGGGTAATACGCTCTTTGGCCTTGCACGACTGTCAAGAAGACTCCCATGCCTCTATCTGGGTAAAACAACTCAGCTGGAAAACAAGGAATTTTCGTCGTGAACACTTGAAACAGTGATTACCATCCGTTGCCTTTTAGAAAGCCCGTTCCAATGAAAAACCTCAACCTGCAGGTTCTCAAGCTGAGAAAAGAAGTACCAAAGATGCAAAATTTAGATACCACAGGCAAAATCACTTCCAAACAACAGAATGCAGGTTCAGCTGGAAGCAGCTGTGGAGTTTGGGGTGAAGGGAGAGTTTTCCAAGTCCCAGAAAGGAGCTCCTAAAAGCAACACCCAATGATTTATTAGCCAGAAAATAATTAGCTCCGATCTGTACAAAGGACGTGCTTTTATAATCAGACAGGTAAGGGTGATGCTTTTCAGAATAAAAACAATGTCTCCACATGGCTACATCTCAAAAGGAATTTGATTTGATTGAAAGGATTCTGCAACAACAGCGTTAGGAAGTTTGGTCTGGAGGACTTTTAAACTTGTGAGGATCGTCTCTCTCCAGCCAAAGAAACTCATCTCACTTTCAACGTGAGTTTGAGTCTCAGATTTCTCTTCCTTTTAAACAGAAATAGGAACATTACATCTCATCATGGGCAAACTTAATTTACCAGCCTGAATTCACAAATACCCTCTAAACACAGTGTTCCTTGGCTTGACAGCACCGCGGACTCACTAAAAACCTCTTCACTTCTGCGCTCCACAAACAGCGCGCTGCTCTTGTCCTTACTATGGTTTTGGCTGCTTACAACGTAGATTGTACGAGACAGCGATCGTCTCTAGTTAAATGCTCACAAAATAACAGAAATAATGGATTCCCAGCCTCAGAGGAAGCTTCAAAGCGTAATCGGGAGGCAAAGAACAGGACAAGTGAATATCAAAGCTGTACATTAAGGCAAAGAGAAAGGAGCTGCAGTGCGAGCGCAAAGGAAGAAACCAAGTTCTGTTTTGCCCTTTTCAGTCTAGCAGAAGAAAGGCCTGAACGATACATCAGTGCCGAAATATTGTGAGAGGCAACTGGTTTTGGTTGGGTTTTTTTGTGAAAGACTTTATAAAGTTAGAAATCAAAGAATACTGGACACAATTTTATTCCCAACTACTACACAACAAGAGTCAAATACTGTCATATACAAATTACAGACAGTGTTTTAAAACATTTAGTCAAATTACATTCATGTAACTTGATGAAATTTGGATTCTTTAACGTCTCAAAGTGCCTTCACCAACTACAGTAGTTAAAATATTATTTACTTTTTTCAAGTTTTTTTTCATCCAGAAGACCGACAGCAGTTTTTTCCAGGAATCAATGAAAGACAGAGGCAAAGGACAGCACATCCTACCAGTTCATGCCAGAAAGCAAGTAAGGAGACTTGAGTCAATGTACCCAGTTACAGTTTTGGATCCCACTCTACAAATACAGAGGAATACTCCTAAAACTTCAGCAGTACTTTCCATACGTGTTTTCTTCCACTCACTCCCCACTCCAGCCTTCTACAGCGAAGTGAGGCTCAGTGGGCATTCCCATGACAAGCTGCTTCAGCACTAAAAAGTCTAAAACCGCACATATTATATTGACATAAGGGATTTTGATACTTGTCAGAGGAAAACATCAGCGAGATCAATTTGCGCCCAGCTGCCTAGAATTGACCTGATACTCGTTACTTTGAGCACTGGAAGCCACAGCTCACAGAAACAGTACTTAGTCAAAATTAGCAAAAATAAAAACCACCACCACCACCAAGGGGTCATCATGGGTCACTCGCAAGGGTCTCTGGAAAGGGGAGCACCGCTCCCTCCTGCCAAAGACCCATCTAAAGGGGCTCGAGTCGTTCCCGGAGCCCAGGGGGGCCTGTCCCCAGCCCCCCGCCCTCCTCCACGGCCCCCACCCTGCCCCGGGACTCGGGTCGGGGGGAGCACAGAACCAGCCCCCGGGGCGAGGGGGCCGCGGGCCCGGCCACCGCCTCTGCCGGCGCGGAGCGGAGCGAGCCGTCCAGGCCGCGCAGGGAGCGCGGGGCCCGGCGCCGGGACAGCGGGGCGCGGACTCCCCGGGGGTCCGCAGCGACCGCCCGCCGGCCCGGGGCGAGGCGGGCCCCGGCCGAGGGGGAGCGGCCGCGCCGCCGCCCGGTGCCGGGCCTGTGGCGGGACTCGGCCGTTCCCTCGCGGCCCGGAGGAGAGCAAGCTGCGGGTACGGCGGGAGAGGCGCGGCCTGGCCGGGCCTGGCCTAGGCCCGGGGGCGGCGGGAGCGGCCGCTGCGGGCCCGGCGGGGGCGGGGGGGGGGGGGGAAGGGGCGGGCGGGCCGAGGGGGAGGGGGCGGCCTCCCTCGCCCGCCCGCGCCGCGGCGGCGCCCGCTCTTACCTCAGAGGCCCGCCGGGCCCCGCCGGTGGCCGCGCGTGGGGATAGCCGCCGCCGCCGCCGCGCCCGTCTCCGCCTCAGGAAGCCGGCGCCGGCGGCATCGTAAACACGGCGGGCCCGCACGGGACGCTCGGGGTGGGCGGGCTGCGACCATAGAGTCCCCGCGGAGGCCTCGCCTAGAAATCCCCACCACAGAGTTCGCGCGGCAGTAGAGCCCCGCGGGGGGAGGCTAGAGCGGCCGCCCTGGCGCCGCCTCCGCGCGGCAGCTACCATAGAGAGGCGGCGGTAGAGCGCCGCTGCCGCCGCCAGGGCGGGAAGGGGCCTCCTGCGGCCCGCGCAGGCCGCGGCCTCCGCCCGCCCATCTGCCCGGCAGGCCGGCAGAGCGCTGCCCCTCCGCGAAAAACGCGGCGATTCCCGTCAGCAGCAGCCGGGACGCGGGTGGGCGCAGCCACGCGTGAAATAAAGCCCCAGACAGTAGCGAAAGCGCGTCAGGGGAGGCCTTAGCCCCGCGAAAGGCCCCTTGTGGCCTTGGGCAGCGGAGGTTGGTTCCGTCACCTCGAGCTGCTGTGGCGGCACAGGCGGGCGGGGGGGGGCGGAGGATTTGTCCCCAGATGAAAAGTTACCGATCGGCGGCAGCAGCACGGCGACGCTGCTCCAGGGATTGTTCTCCCAGCACCGGGCAGGAGCACGTACGCACCTAGACACAAGCGATGGGACAAGATTTGCAAGAACACAAGTTCTCCCTTTCATTGGGAAAAGCACCCGCGTTTACCTTGAAAAACCACCGATTCCTTTGGAGAAACAGCGGATGAAGAACAAAGCAAGCCATCAGGCATCAATATTTATTAACACAAGACAAAGGAAACACAATCAATGCGTTAATGGAACACTGTCCAGCCAGATGTTAAATTTAAAAACGTAGAGCTAATCTAATTTTAAATAAATAAAAACTTTATACATAATTACATAACGCTGTAGTCTGAATTTGACAATGGCAAATGAGGGAAAGTAACGAAACATTGCAGCTAGGGCTAAAATTTATCTCGTTTTTACAGCCTCATTTAGGACAGTTAGTATGACACAATTACGTTGATTTAAATCAGAAATGCAGTGCAAATTTTAACAAAACAGGACTCGAAATCACCTGTACCCACACATTTTGCTTAGGGAATACTCAAACAGTAAGACATACAAAATACTTTAGTTCAAAGCAGTAAGAGTTCCTAGTTTTTTTAATTTCGCTGCAGCTGTTAGTTTGGAATTGGATGGACAACAGTAGGAAATAATTTGGCTCCTGCAACTGGCTACGCTGCGAAGTCAAACCGGCCCGGAGAGCCTGCGCCTCAGCACTCACTGCTCGATTCGGCAGGTGCAGAAGAGCGTCCAACTCTGAACCCGAACACGCGACATCGGCGGCCCCGCCAATTTTCCTGAAGCGAAGCGTCTCAGCTCGCTCTTGTACGGAAGGACGCCGAGCGACCCGAACCGGTCGCGCGTTCTGGCAGCCTTCCCACGACAACCCAGCAACCACTCATCAGTTTGGAAGAACAAACCGACCCCAACCTCAAAGAGGCTAGCAATGAAAAATACGTAGCACTTAGTGCTGTACAGTTAGTTACCTCACAGGGATGTTGTAAGGATTAGATAATGTCCTCATCTACAGAGGAAGAAACAGAAGGAGCGAGATGACCCGTGGAAGGCCTCGTGGCAAGTCGTGAGCGGAGCCAGAGGTCGGAATCAGGGTTTCCAGGCTCCCGGCTCCGCGCTTCCTCCTCTCCAGCCCGTTGCTTTTCACTGTGCCGAACGCGGACAGAAGCGCTCGATCGAGTCACAGCTGGCCAGCTGCTCTCTCACACTGGCCATCGCCAATGGAATGTTCTCTCCTTCTGTGGGCAGGACTGTGAACTTACAGTTCGCCGACACAGAGAAATGTAACATGCCAGAAGGACGATGAAGAGCACACAGTAAACTCACAAGGGAAAGCCCCAAACCGTAAGAAACTATCAATGCCTAGCCAAACAAAAAACAAGGAGAAGAAAAAAAAAATCAAAGTAATTCAGTATGTCATTCAAAAATGCCATTTCAGAAAGTCCATCTGTCACACCCCGGGAACCTTGGATCAAATTAATAAATGCATTTTTTTAATTTCTGAAAAATCAGGAGTAAGAGTAAAAGATGATCCTATAATTGAACTTTGATGGACAACTAAAATATTTATCCAAAGCTTTGAGTAAGAAAAAGGTCAAGACCATCAGAATTTTTTCTGAAATGGGCAAGAATGAAGCTGTACTGCAAGTCACTTTGCCATGCAAGAAAACGTTAAAAAAACCCAACAACCCCAAAGCGATGCATAACATGTAACAACAAGACTTTGCTGGCTGAAAAGGGAGAACAACCTTTGTGCACTTTACACCCTAATGCAGTCGCAGCACCAACTGTAGGAGTCACAGCACGCCTGTCACCTTCCTTGTCACCACAAAATTGGCTTTTGTGGCCAATTTGTTCAAACTAAATCTGTTAAAGACTTCAGGCCCAGGTGTTTCAGGGCACCCGGCAGCGTGAACCTCACCTGCAAACTGAAGCGTTTGCAAAGAACTAGACTTGCCATAACACCTTCCAGTCTCTAAGTCTGTTTCCCTCCCCGCTCTCAAATATTTTTTGAAAATACCATTCGGAACTTTTTATCTAAAGGTTGACACTCCTGCCTTCAGCAAAGAGCCAACAACGCATCAGGAGCTCCTCAAGGACGAAAGGGGTTTGTTTCCCGACACGCTGGGTTCTGCTCTGATCACTGCCACGGACTCGGCAGGGTTGAGACTTCTTTTAAAAGCTGCCTAAGAACTCTGAATGAGGTAATCTGGAACATCTGAACAACAATTTACACTGCACCACCACATCTGACTCAAAAAATCCTGTGGCAGTATCTGGTATCAGCTCTCATGGCGCTTCCAAAAATTGTATTTTCTTAACACCCACAGGAGTTCTTCTTAAAAGATCATTAAGTATTAGACGACAGGAAGGGAATTCTGAGTCAAAGCTAAAACACCACCTCTCCCTCAGCCCGGTGTGCAATTGCTTCCTAACAGCAAGAGCTTCTACCCGCTACTCTACGGCTTCTGCTTCTTTACATTTACTAACGTGAAAAGTGACACAGTATTGGTCATTAATTTATACCCACAGCACGGGCTATTAATTTTCACAAATTTAACGACGTGTTTACCCAATCGCTCTGTTTTTGTGCCTTCTCGTGCAACAGAACAATTGCATTGAACTTAAACCCCCAAACTCCCCAATTCTTTCTCGTGAATGCTTTGAGGAAAGCTGGGCTGTTGCCTCCCAGTTTACGTTAAAGCCTATTTACAATATTTCTTGCTCTACCAAGAGGGAAGTGAACGGAGTAACGACTGAATTGCACAAACAGTGAATTTAACTGTGTGTCAGTTTTTTCCTTTAAACACAAGGTGTCGTGGAAGGCGGAGGCAGAGGCTGTCGCTTGGGTGCGTCGCTTCAGTTGAGCATTTTGGACTTTCACTGCGATTTCTACCAAGTTCCACGTCATGGTTTGAATTCAGCCTCCTTTAGGAAGATGTGCCTTAAAAATCACAGGTTTCTACATGCTATGACACGCCTCTGGCCAGCAATACAAGACTACATACTGAGAAAAGAAAGCTCGTGGAAGATGTGTGCATCTCACATTAGTTGTCTAACCAAATGGAATTATGCTAAGGACCACAAAAGTTACTTGTCCTTAAAGTTTCTACCTTCAGCTGTCATCATTATCCAAGTTAATTTCCTATCTAAGTGAATTATGTATAATAATATTTACATATTTAAAATATAGGCAAAATTCTTTTTAAATTCAAGAAATATCTATAGGAGTAAGTAACTTAGATTCTGTAAGTTATTGATTTGGTCATGGCACAATTTTAAATAAGTTGTGTGATCCCACGGAACGAATAGCTACAGTACAGATGCAAAGTACATTATAGAGCAGGGAACTGCAGAACTCTGACGACCCTTTTCTTAATAGTTTATTATCTTAACTAAATAAACCCTCCCCTTATAGAATCCTAAACCAGCATTAGATAAAAATACAAATATGTACAACGGATGAAAAAAGTAACGCTACTGTAAAGGCCTTAGGAATTTTGTAGCTCACACACTTGTCAACTTTGCATTTTCTATAAAGCTAATATTTCAGTAAACTGTTACAAGCGTTCTCCATTGCCTGCCACATCCCCTTTTGCCCGCCAGTAGCTACGCGGTCTTAATCCCCAGGGATGAGATGAAGGGAATGTGGCAGCAATCTCAAACTTTGTATCAAGTATTAGTAATTTTCACCAGCTTCATTTCTCTAGCCACCCTTTGCTGTTGAGTGGTCCCGCAAATGTTCTGGACGTCGCCTCCCCGCCCCGGACGTTACATGTTATAGGCTACGTAGATGGGGTCTAACTGATCGGCGAGAAAACTGTCGCGGAGATGCATGCGCTGCTTCTCCCCTCTGGAGTTGATAGGGATAACTCCGGGGTCCACCACCACCACCACTCCCACGATCAGGTAATGTTCTTCCAGCACCACGTTCGTGACGAGCGGAACTAAATCCAGGGCTTCCTGCTCGCAGCCGCACAGCTCCACAACCACCACCAGCAGGTTGGTCCACGTGAAGACGGCACTGGAAGTTAAAAAGGAAGAAACAAACAGGAAACCCAGTTATTTTCATGTGTGCCAAGATCCAAAATTTCTAATTCTCGATCCTCAGATGGAGTTTTCCACCTGCTTCAGGCACATTTCCAAGCGACCCAACTCCCAAGAAGACCTAGTCCCGAAGTGCCAAAGATCAGTTCAAACCTATCTCGCTGCTCCCTGGCGAGACACACGAACTAAGTGCTGCTTTCACTCACTCAAATACAAATGGTTCTTTACACCGCAAGGCAGGAAATCATCATTTCTATTTTGAATTAAGGCTTGTGAGAAAACACTGAGTCAGTCAAGCTCAGCATTATTCTGATCTACAGACGGAGAACAAGGTGCACGACTCACTGAAGGTAACGCACAAAGAAGTATCTGAATTTGCCTATTTTTTTTCTGCTAAGGCCTGATGAATTCATTTCTCATGGCTGTTTTACCATTCGGCGATGCTTCTGTGTGTTCGAGATACAGACGTCTCGATATCGATGGGATGGTAACGCAGCCCCCTCAGTTCCAAAGTTTCGTCCAGCGCTCCCACCACGTACAGCGCGTCGTGGCGCTCTGGAGAGGAGAGATTAGAGATTGGGACTTATTCGCTGCCTAGTATGAAAGAAAACTCTCCATCTTCGTTTCAAAAAGACTAATTTGTGCTGTACCTCCACTGGCAGCCGTGAGCTCCGTCCGACGAACAAACCCGAGGTATCCAGTCCGAGCCCAAAGGGTCTGAGCAGCGTCGCCAAAGCTCAGACGGGTGTTGAAATGATCGGCTTGAAGGGTTTCGTTGTCGTAGATGGTGTAGTAGCCGCTGGCCGTGTGTGGGCTATTGACCCAAATCTGCATGGAAACGGAAAAACCAGTCAGATCCACGCACTGCAAAACCAGGGCGGCTGTTGCGTATTAAAATGAAGCAGGTAATAAAAACAGAACCTTCCTGTTCCAGTTTATCTAAGATTTTCCAGAGCAAAAAACGTTTTGCATTTAGCTCAAACCTCCTGCAGGATCTTAAAAATGCATCTTGCAGATTCACTCTCCTACTAACTGTAACTGGGGATTAACCGAGTAAATAAATTGCGAGTTTTTTGGCCATTGTGAAGTCCAAAAACTGATAATAATCTACCAACACAGATCAAATATGCTGGTGTGTAATCGAGATAAGGAAAGCAAAATGGAAATTAGATTATCTGGAAGCCAGTTACGCAGTTAGAGTGGAAAAAGCCTTCTTTTCCAGTAGGCTTTCTTTTTCTTTAATCTTGACAGTAAAAGAACTCACCCAAAATTCTGAACACTCCAGCAAGGATTCAGCTTAAAAAGACCTGCAAGTGTTACTGCTCAGAAACCGTCACCCGGCAACTTATGTCATGGAACAGAGCTCGAGAAGCAGACAGGAGGAGAAGTGAAATAGTGAAATCCACGCTTACCTCCCCGAGATGAGAATCTCCAAGAGGCCCTTTTGTCTCGGGATTAACAATGACTACTTTGACTCCAGGTAAAATCTAAAGATCGCAGGAAGGAGAAGGTAATCCGTACGTGAGTTATGGTACAGCTGCTCGCTCCCCTCCTCGCCTTTCACCCACAGACATTACAAACGGGCTTAAAACACGCCGGGACACATACACCGAAACACACGAGCGGTCTGAAGGGATTCTGTGACTCGAGAGCCACACCGGGAAGGGATTCTCGGCCTGTGAATGTTGCTAGACCCTGAGTTTGAAGAAATATCTTTTTGTTAATCCATTTAAAGAAGGGAGTAAGAGCTACAGTAAATCTCAGGTGTCAAGGATACGACGGCAGACACTTGGGATACGGGTCGTTTGCCGGGAATGGAACCGATCCTCCCAACGGCTTCAGCAGAGCCTGCTTCTACATCGGCAGATGCTTCATTATAAGTCAGACTAACTCGCAGGAGGAACGGCGTGGGCAGCTACCACCTCCCCTTGGGCCATGCCACCAGACCACCCTTCTGAGCTACACACACACACACACACATCTCCATCCCAAGGGGCAGCCGGAAATTACAAAAGGAAATTACCTTCCCCGACTCCGAAAGCAGCAGGCTTTGGGGAGCTCCCCTTTCCACCAGACGCACTCTGAAGGTGAAGAAAACATTGTCAGGGGAATTTAAAAAAAAAGAGCTGAAACCTACTGAGAGATGTGACAGCCCAGTACCATCACATTTCTGTAGAGTTATTAAATAAGTTTAAACTTACTGTACCTGTCATGTCTCAAGGATTTCAGATCTACATACACCGTGGTGGGGTCAGGCCCAGATGTTCCCTGAAGAGTTAACATTTTTAAGAAACATTAATGGATCTACAGAAGTCAGGGTAACTTCCGCCTGAGCTCATAAACGTTTCCAGGGGTTCGCTTTTCGCCACCTTTGCAGCTGCACTAAGGGAAGCACTTCAGCAAACGGGCTCTTTGCTTTCTCTAGCCCCAGAGAGGGACCCAGCGTTGGGGCAGGGGGAGCTGCAGCCCCAGCGCTCTCAGCCACCAGCCCCGGTGCAGCTCGAGTCATCGTTTACAGGGAAATAAACAATTCTCTAAGGTCGTGTTTCGGTTGTTTTGAGCATCTGCGATATAATCTGGCAGCTGAAAACAAGAGAAGCTGCTTAAATCTTGCACCAGCTGTTCCCTACAAAGCAGATGTTGGGTTACACCAAGAACACACGAGCGTGTGGAGATGAGGAAGTTTGTGGATTGGGGATACAATGAAATCTGGAAACGCGAGGCCAGAAGTGCTGGAGTTACCTGTAGGCAGATAGCGACGTTGACTCGGGATCCGAAGGTGGTGCTCACAGCACGAGACGACAGGCCGATGTCTTTGAAGAGTTTGGAAAAGGAATGAGTGAGAGAAACTCGCGGCCGTTCCTCTGCAACTACCACGCAAGTCCGGACACAGGAGAGATTGATTCCTCGTGCCTGGAAAAAACCACGGGTGAGCGCAAAGGACCGCAGGCGTTCATCGCCTCCGCTACGCCGCGCCCAGGTCTGACCCCTCGCAAGAAGTGACATTTGCTTCTCATCCCTGGAAATTACTTGGGAAATGCAGAGCAAACTCTGTTCTTGTGTTCAAGTTATTCTCTCTTTTGAGATTCTACCCAGAATTATAAAACGTGTCTGACCAGAGCCTAGAAATACTGCAAGAACAAAATATGCATGAGCAGTGCTTCTGCCTCTGCTACAGCACGGAGCATCACATGCTTCTGCAGTGCTTTTCAGCTAAGATTGCATCTGTTATTCACTATTTATATAATGGAAACCAAACCAAGTGAGAGTAAAGTCATTTACTGGGATTGCACCGAGTCTTCAACAGAAGCAGGACCGCAATCCATGAGTATTTCTAGACGCGATGCTGAATGCCCTGGTGGGCACTAGCCAGTTGCTCCAGCCTGTTCCTGGCGTGGTTTAACTGGTGACACACCCCAACACAGACACCAGAGCTCGAGCCAACCACGGAACACGGCTGATCCTTAACCTCGTAGACGGAGCAGACTATTTCAGTAAGCCCCACCTCGAGTGCTCTGTGAAGCTAATTTTGATCCCTCCTCCAATCTCCAAGGAGAAAACACCTCTATTTAGCAAACTGCTGAACATGTGTGCTCCCAGCCCTGTGCTGGTCTGAGCCTCCACTGCAGACTGTTACATAAGCAATTCTTCTGCAGAGCGTTGTGCTGCTGGCATCCCCTCCTCGGGGTTCGCGCAGCAGCCTCTGACACTCGCTGGCAGTGCGGTGCCTGCCCTGCGCTACGCACACCCCGCCACCTCGAGCCTCTTCATTTCCCGGGGCTGCAAACCTTTCATGTTCCTTTTGCGTTTTGAGCAAGCTGTGGACTTCTGCAACAGGAAAGCTGTTGTATTTAATAATCGTATCGCTTTGCTTTACTATCAGTTTCCTCAACTCACGTAACGTAACAGCTGGGAAACACTTCTTACCTTTAACATTTCAACTTGGTTTCCAAGTCCCTTTGTGCACAGTTCCATGACTGAATAGGAACAGAAAGTGTCCCTTATCTTATACTGGCTGACAGTAGATAACCAGAGAAAAAGATTGCATTCCAGCTCCATAGGAGGAATTAAAATTGACTGGTGGCCAGAATACACACTGTGAAGAACATTAAGGAAGAGATACATTTTTATGTAGCATGTATAATCTTTAAATTAACAGTTACTGTATTTTCATGTCATGTTCCTGCTGGGCCAAAAGCAGGTCGTGGGACCCTGATAATAGCTCCAATGCCACCTTCTGTAGCAACATTGTTTTTAAAAATACAGCTTAGTGTACAAGAACAACAATCCATACACACACAAACATGCACGCACACTGTCAGAGTGAAGGAAGAGAACTGGCTCAACCACACAGTTTACAGAACGAAAGCTCCCTTACTGCAACATATAATCAAGGAAGGAAGGCAAGAGAAACATTTTGCAGTCAGTAATATTTGGCAGCACAAATACACATCATCAAGATAGGATAACATCTTGCTAATCTCCAGGAAAAGGGAACTTATTATTGTCGCTTCAAAGACAAATCCTGCCCTTACTGTACATTAGTCGTTTTGGTAACGTCACCATAACCTGTCTGTAATTACACCAGGTAAGGTCATGGACCGGCATTTCCCATTTAGAAAGGGCCAAGAGTTAATTTTTTCCTTTTTGCCCCTCAAAAGCCATACCTGCAAAGGCACCAGAGCACAAACCCTAATCCACAATAGGGGTCGAGACAAATTGCAATCTGCCGAGAGGAGTAGAGCTCGCACTGAAGCTTGATGGCCCTGCACAGGCTGCTCACCGCCGCGTGGGACATCTGCAACACAGGAGAAACCGCACTGAAATTCAAGGACATCAGAACAGGGCTGCATCCCGAGAGGTCGGTAAGAGTAACACCAGGTATGTCTTGGCAATGCTTCGCCACAAACTATGTTTCTCCTTCCTTCATCTTCCACAGCAGAGGCAGAGCACTGCAGAACCCTCTGAGCCACAGCAACAGTGACACTAAGAGCTGCTGCGTGGAAGCTTCAGGCGTCATCTCAGACTCCAAACCCAGCTGATCATCAGTGACAGTCTAAGCTTTCATCTTTTAGTTTCTTATCCTCTGTCAACTGCCTTCCTATTCTGCTCTTGGAGCGGGGAGAGCAGAAGCTCACCGAGATGCTTCTCCAGCGCTCCCTGCTCTCCTCGCCGGCAGCTCTCCAGCGGGAGGCAGCAGCAGAATTCCTGGTGCCCACTGCAGAGACCTGCTCAGATGATCAGCCAAAACGACCCTTCTAAACCCATTTTACTGTACCTTTACTCCTGTAAGCATGCCTGTTGTGGAAACACTAAAATCCAGATATGCTAACATCTCAGGCGTAGGCGGTTTATAGATCTGAGACAGTCGCTTCCTGGGCAAGTCATCTGTACAAGAAAGGAACAAACGGGTTCGTTTTAGATTGCCGAGCTGGCGTTTGAAAGGAAAACACAACTTCCCAAAAGCCCAAGACAGACGACAAAGTTTTCAATTAATTCTCCTGCCAGAAAAGACAGGCTAGGATACAACAAGATTCTTGCCAAAATTCCCATGTAGAAAATTCTCTGTTCTTGGTGAAAAAGGGAGAAGAGCCCAACTCTTTGGAAGTCGATGAGCTTCAGAACCTCTTCTCGCCCACGGACCGCACCTGTGTCAATGATGGTTGGCCAGGTTTTCACATCCACGGCAGCAGCTGCCTCTCTGGATTTCAGTAGTCTCATTAAGGTCTGGGTTGTGAGAATACAGGCAGCTTTGCTGACCTAGAAAGATAAATACGTACTGAAAAGACCAAAGCATGTCCCAGCAGCATCGTCACTTCAAGATTTGATGTTCAGAGAGTGGATTTTACTCCCCGTAGCCAGCTTCCCCCAGCAACCTTGCATTAATTCTTTGGCTTTCACAGCACGCCAGCTCTCCTTTCCTCCTCCACTAAAACCCCAAACACAGACTAAGATGCAAATAACCACGTCAGGACCTTTAGAGCAGGTGAGAACGTGAGACGGCCCACATCCAGCTTTCTCCCCCACGGTCCGTTCCTGGTTACTGGGCTTGGAGAATAATCAATGGCAGGATTTGCACTTGCCCAGCAGCAAGGAGGGGCTGAGAGGCCGAAGCGAGAGCGCTCTGGGCCCGTTACTCACTTCCACAATCATTCGCACAGTGGGCAGCGTAGCAGTGAGGCTCTGAGCATGAGGTGGTCTCACGGTCACGGGGATGCAGCCAGCGTACAGACAGCCATAGAACGCGGTGATGAGCTCAATGCCTGCAAGGACACGACAGGCTGTAGTGGGGGACACTCGGACACCCTGGTGACACCAGCCTCTCCTCTCAAGTACTTTTTCTCCAAGCGTTGGTTACAATTCCCGTTAGAGGAGGGAACACACACCAGTCACTTCCACAGCACGGATGTGCAACACGAGCAGCCCAAACACCGCGGGCAGCACGACAAGGAAGCTAAGAAAGCTTGGGATAGGAGACTGGGAAAGTAGAGAAGGCTGACCACACAGAAAATCCTATCTATCTCACAGGAAAAGAACATCTCCAGCAGCAAAAGACTCAAAAAATCAGTCAGGACAAAAAGAATCGCCTCGTAGGGCAAGAAGTACGCGCCCCGGAGAGCGCCTCTCGCTAGTGGTGAGCGTCTCGCACGCGCCAAGCGATGCAGCTGCGTGGCACCGGCGCCAGCAGGGGCCATCCCTCAGAGCAAATGACACGCTCTCCCTGGACGAAAAGCGGCCAACCAGCCAGGTGACTCCAGACAAACAAGTTCTGAGTAGGCCAGGAGCCGAGGAGCCTCTGGCCGGGTGACGAGCACAATTCTCCAGCACATGCAGTGTGGTCACGAGTTTCCAATACTCCTGCAGCAAACGCATCGTACCGGCGGATCTTTGATAACCAAAGAAGTCTTGATGACACAGCAAGATCTAGCCAGGAGTGAGAAGGTACAAACGGGCTTTTCCAAACTCTAGAGAAACAAAGTTTGAGTCCTGACGCTGCGACTGCAGGACACCAGGACAGCCCTCTCCAGAGTCAAAACTAGATCAGCGAGTTGTGCAGTCCCTAAGGTATCACCCTTTCCATGTTCTCTCCTACATTTTTCCAGATCTCAATGAGATTTCAAAGAAAGACAGGCCGTGATGCATTTCCACAGCGGGATGCAGTCACTGGTAAAATTTGCTTACCAGGAGGATAAAGAAGCACCACATTGTCTCCTGCATTGAGATGTCCTTTGTCACACAGAACTGATGCAATTCTCTCCGCTTTTTTGTGCAACTGAAGGCAGGTGGCTGTGCACACAGTGGTTCCCTTGAAAGGAGACAAAAATGCTCTAAACAGGGCCTGGCACAAGACATGTGTCAGTAAAACGGTCGCTGCAAAAAAACAAACAAAAAAAACAAACCAAAAAAACCCCAAACTCGCTTGCTAGCGTCAGTCTATAGCTACTGGTTATCTAGACCTAGAGGCTGCTGGCATTCAGTGAGCCATTTATCCACTACGGTATCAAAAAGACAGAGATGGAGTTAGATCTGCTCTAGAAAATTCTACCTTCCAGGGAGTCAGTTCAGGTCTTCTTGCACCAGAACCTTGCCAGAATATACTCAACACCATTAAATGATACGGGAACAGGTGGGACCTACAAACACGCTCAGTTTTAAAATGAAGCATTGAACCACGACAGTCATTTAGATGAAGTGACCTACAGGTTCAAAGGTTCAAATTTTAAGTAACAACTCCATGGGCAAAATCCAATACGGAGACTAAATAGAGGACACTGGAACGGGCAAAAGATTTTCAAACTTGCGCTGAATAACATGCTGTGGGCCTTAAAAAAACCCCAACAACACAGCACTGACTGTACCTTGGCGTTTAATAAAAGGAAGAGCGGGTGGTCAGGAGTCGCTTGGGCCCTCCACTGTAACACCTCTGTCAGGAACTGGTGCTGAAACAAAGAGGCAGCAATTAAAACCAGCGCTTCTGCTTCAGAGGCAGTACTTAAACGCTTTGCATCGCTGCTCTGCTTCAGCTGCAGGGTAAATTCTTTCCCATTCCCTGGCTGTAACAAATACCGATTTACCTTTTTAACCAAATCGTTGTCTTCTATTTGACCAAGATCTCTTCCAGAGGCTTGAGCGATACGCTTCCCAGCAACCAGGTTCCCCACCATCACAGAGGCAGGGCCGACGCCTGTTGATAGAGAACAGCCACGTGAAACGGGGGCTTTGAACGCAAATGGGAAGGAGCTGGCTGAGAGCCACAACCTGCAGGAGCACAAAGGTACAAAGCTCCTCTGTAGGATCCCAGCCCTCCTGGGCACGGATGCAAGAAGAGAGGAAATGAAACCTCACTGCCAGAGTTCAGAAGGCGCTGCTAGCCTCCTGTTCATCAGCAGAGAGAATCCCAAGGAGTTCAAAGGTAGGAATCAAAATTCCTGAATGACACAGGCAAAGAGAGGCCTCAAACACGCCCCAGCCACGAGCCAAGCCCTGGCCCCCAGCGAGCAGGAGGACACTCGGTGTTGGAGCCATCACACAGCTTCCTAGATCTGAGATCGTGAGCTTCAGTCGACCAACGTCCAGCTAAAGGGGTTCTCGTTACCTGGTTGTTTCTGCCTGGGTTTTGGCAAGTTCGTCACACACGTGTGCGGGCACATGAGGATGTTGCAGGGGTGCAGAGAACCCTCCAGAAAGTGCTGTTTGGTTTGAGAGATATGGATGCCTCCCAGCGGAGTTTTTGGCAACGTATTGGCTGGCACAAGCGCAAGGCAATACACACCCACTTGGTGAATGCTGTCAATTGCCTAGAGAAAGGAAAGACGGTCACTTGAATTCTTGGCACTACTGGAGACAGGCTCCTGTCAGCGGCTGCACTGACATGCTGCCAGACAAACCCCTGCATTTACAAAGTACTGGGGGAGCGAGGCAGTCGCTCTCATTCCGTTTCACCTCTGTAACATCACTGAGCCTCTCAGCATCCCTGCCTTCAGTCACACACAAGAAATCCATTTTTGAATCCTTCATGACCAAAATCCCAAAATACACATGGTTGCTTGATGACTCACACCATTCTGATCTAAGGATCGTACCCATCTGTCTGCTCTGAACCATCACGCTCTGTTCCTTCTCGTCTGCCCAAGCATTCAGACGTCTAATACATTATTCAGACCACCAGGTAATTCCCTGATTTTTCTCCCTAGCCTGCCCACTTCACAACCCGAAACATCGCTTCCAAGAATGTCACATGTGCAATGCAGGCAGCTCTCAAAGCAAGCACTGCAATTTCCTCTACTTTCTTCGAAGTACCCCCATTCAGCTGTTTTAACCTTCCTTGCTTCCTGCCTCCCTGCTGAAAACGCGTCTCCAGAGATAAGGGTGGCTTTAGAGCGTAACTTCGAAGCTGAACTCCCAAGCTTGAGCCCTGGCTCTGCTTTGCAGCGCTGAGAGGCAACTGTGCTTCTCTACACAGTCATTTTGAGGCACAGAGCTGGCCCCTCTGCCAGAACCTGGGCTGCTCTGTGTCGTGGCCGCTTTCCCGGGACCTCCAGGACACGACAGAACAGCTTGCACACAGCAGATGTACCCAGCTTGCGACCTTGTGAAAATACCCCAGGCCAAGAGGGACCGTGAGCCTGTGCTCTCTCCGTCTGGGGCGCGCTGACGGTCTCCGATCAGCCCCCACCTGAAAAACCGCACTGACTCACTTCGTCCACCCCTGCGAGCGGCCTTACCTGCAGCACTCGACTCATCCACTGAAAGCTGTCCTCTTCGGACGCGTCCGGCCTCTGCTCGGCCACCACCACAATCCTCTCGTCGTAGAAGACGGATACCGAGAACACAGCAATCCTGCGGGAAAGGGGAGAGCCGGATCGGCACAAATTGCAGTTTTAGTCCTTGGGAACACGAAGCCAAGGAAGCAGATTAAAGACAGAACTTGCAAAGAAAACCCAAGGGAAAAAGAGGAAAAAAAATAGGCAATTAAGTCAAGAAGGAAAGACTCTGTGAAGTATGTAGGGGATTAATTTCACCTCCTGATGAAATTTCTACATTGTGCAGTCCCCTGCCCTCTTGATCTGCTATCACGTCTCTATTCCAACTTGTGGCAAATCACAACCTAAAGCTTTAAAAGTATCCACACGATGTAGGGGGTTTAAAATCTCCTGCCTGGTCTTTGGCTGATTTACCTCGTTACCCGATTCCTTCCCCTAAAGTACCCAAACCTGATGAAAAGCCAGCCAGGACAGCCGGGGAAACAACCGTGTGGGGCAGGATCAGACCAATTACATACTTACCACCCAAACAAACCAGTTACCGAAGAGAAATCGAAGACTGTACCAAAGATTTCAGGGTACCACACGCAGAAGCTTATGGGGAGGGGCAAGGCTTAATTTGCTAACCTTCCTCTGTAAACTGTTTTTATCGACTCCACTGCCAACCCAGTTGCTACGATGTCGTCGGCGTTATGTCTCCGGCCGCTGACGGTCAGCAATCCATCCATCTTCCCAACCACAAACACCAAACTGCCCTGAGACATCAAAACGTATCTGTGAGGAACTTACATAAAGCAGATATTCAAGTGTCTTTGACGACTTGTGCATTTCCTAACTACTGCTGGATCAACAGAATTTGTATCGAACACGTCTTCTTTCTCTTAGTATTCTATCATTTACAACTAAACCAGCCACTCAGCGAGACAAGAAGCTCCAGCACCATCACACAAAAAGCTTCTTACACTCGGTTTCAGAAGAATTAGCAATCTAAAAATGTAACAAGCAACATAGGAAGACACTGTAACAACATGCTGGAGAAAGAAGGATTCCTCCTGGCTCGTGCAAACCCATTAACTCTCAACCACCTCATGGACAGCAAGCTCTCCTCACACACGCTTCTGTACTCAAGCACTTTTCTTTTACGCACTGAAGCACGAACAAAAGATGCGAGCTCAAAAGCTGTGTTACGTACAGGTCCAACAAATCCCAGCAAGCCGGAACGGACAAACGGCACCTCACCCACTGGCGAGCCCGTGGAGTTCACAGGGATAACCTGCAACAGGAGGGAGGGCACTGGAGGCAAAGTGGATTTGCCCGAGGATGGAAAAACATTCCCCACGTCAAGAACTGCACTATAGCAGGTGATCCTGCTCTGGCAGGGGGGCTGGACTAGATGATCTTTTGAGGCCCCAACCCCGAACGTTCTGTGATTCCGGAGTAAAGTGATGACAAGGGGAGGAAATCCTCGGTACAGTCACTGTTTCAGCTATGTGGGAGACCATTATGAAAGGGGAAGGCTGAATATATCTAACTGTAAGGAGTTTTTCAGGGTATCTCTCTAAGAAAGAGCATTAACACTCAAGTTACAAAACCAAGCGATTACGCAAGGTTGTCAGTTCTACAGAGGAAATGGGTAAAGAAAGACGCATCCTACTACACATACCTCAAACGTATTTTTTGTCACCCCCGCCAGCCCATAATACATCATTCCTCCTGCTCTGGAGCTAACGCAGATTTCACCAATCTCATCTGTTTTACAGAGCTGAGGTGGTCCATCAGGTTTCACAATACACATCATTCCTAGGACAAAGGATGCGTTATTAAACCAGTCCCCAAGATCCACCTCGTGTAAGAACCGGCACATCCAAACCCCCTGGTCAAGGATTGCCCAGCCTGCCCCAACGCAGGGACAACATCCATCGGTGCTTTTTCTAAAATGTGCCAGGACCATTTGTAAGAAGTTTTTTTTTTAGGAGGCTCCTGTGCGTTTTTACCTCCTGGCATCACGTGGCCAACGTCCTGGACAGTGAGAGCAGAGTTTTTATCTTCAGTGTTGACACGGATCACACCGAAACTCAGCCCGTTCATGGACAGGATGGCTCTTCCAGGCAAAGGTGCCCCGGGGACCCCAGGCCTTTGAAGGACACAAAATCAATACATCAGGCACACAGGCTATTATTGGGCTAGGAAGAAGATACCACAGCAACAGAAATATGCATATTTCAGTGTGTCTTCTTTGCATAACAGATTTAAAACTGTGAGATGGCAGCAGAGATTGTCTCCCAAAAGAGCCACGTCGATCAATAAGTAAGAAACTGCATCCCTGGGCAAGTGCCACTCTTGTTCCAGCTCTTCAGCTCAGCCCACGTTAAGCACCAGATGATTACTGGGCTATTTATTCCAGAAGGCAGCAAGGGATAGAAAAGAGACTATGAAAACGACTGTCCGAAGCGCTATCAGATTTCAGCTCAGATTCAAGCATACCACACGAGCTGTGAAAATCTGGAGTGGGAAAAAGCAGCACTGTTGAGCTGTCACACACCTTGAGAGGAAAAGAAAGCACTACTGTCTTATGAGAAACAGGTAATAACGTTGCTACTTGAATACCTGAGCACGTGCGGTAAATGTCAGTGGAGCTTATTACACGCTTAAGTCAGCTACGACCAAGATGTGTGAACAAACCTCGGCCTGGATCACTTAACCTGGCAAATAGAGCTCAACGCTCTGCGCCCGTTACCTCCGTATTGCAATTGTCATTGCTTCTGGAGATGTGGCACATGGACAAATTGCCTCTGGTTTAAGCCCGTGGCTCTGAAACAAGCTCAGGAAGGCATCGCAGGAGGAAACAGACCCTGGGAAAAAAAGAAAAAAAGTCACTACGACTTTACATAACTTCTGTTTTAAAATTGTCTGTAAACCACCCCTGTGTTTTACTCCGCAGTAGCTGTCACAACTCAAAGGATGAAAAAGCACAGAAACCCCCTCGCCCTGGTGCTCAACCACCATAATCCACAGCTCTGCATTACCGGACAGCTGCCCTAACTGAAATCTTCTCGGAAGTATTTACAAAAGGAGCTAAGCCTGAGCCTTAGAGACAACTGGCTGAGAAACCTCTCCCCTGCAGACTGCAGGCGTGTGTACTCACAGGGATTTGCACCGTCGGTTACAATCAGCATGCGCAGGGAACTCAAGCTGACGTCTCTTTGGTCTCGATGGGCCATCATGGCCCAGTGCAAGTCTCGACACTTGACTAAAGCAACTTTTGCTGCAAACCAACACATACACACACAAAAATTAGGACAAATAAGAGCTGTCCATGAGTCATTTTCATATGAACACACACCCCAACACTCCCAAATGAGAAAATTCTCCCTAAAGCTAGCAAGCCTCAATTAACTGAGCCTGCGGCAACAGCAAAGCCCAACACAGGCTGTGGCACACAGACCACTCGCCCACCACCTGAGCCAGGGTCTGTCGCCACTGCAGCTCCTCCTCCAGAACGTAGAAATCCTTATCACCATCTGAACGCCCTCGCAGAGGACCAGGGATCAAAGGATCCTGCTGTGCTCAGCTATTTCCTTGGTCTCACAAAGGGCTCTGGCTTTAAGCCCACGGGTCAGGAGGTCCCCATCACGTTCGCCACCATTCACATAGTGTTAAGACTTCGGGCATATTCAGAAATAAACTTTCTGTCCTTTGGGATTTGTCATGGAAGAGGAAGGAGACAGGATCTAAAGCATTTGAGACTTTAACGCTCCTCACTCATTTCTCCCAAGAACTTTGCGCTCAAGTCGTGGGATGCACAAGGGTTACCTTTGTGGGTGTGAACTCTCTGCACCCACGAGAGCGGACACGTTTTCATCACGGAATAGGGCACACTGATGGTGTGCAGCTTGTTCATTACATTCTGAAAAGCAGAAAAAGGATCTTTAGAGAAGGGGTCACAAAATGTACTAAGAAGCAGAAATAAGAGCCCCCCTCCCTCCCCACCCACTCACTATGAATTCACATAAGTTTACTGAGGATGCTTCGACACTCCCTCCCGAGAACTGCAGGGAGAGAAACAATTGAATTAAGGGTCCTCAGCCACGTCCTCAAATGCTGCAGTTACAAAGAGTTATGAAACGCTTCGGAAAGTCTTCGCAGGCTCAACTCACCGTTAGAATGCCGTGCCACAGCCCCGCGTCCTTCTTAAAATCCAAAACATTCACTATAGTTTCACCTGGTGGGGAAAAAAAAAAAAAAAAAAAAAAAAAAAAGTTGTAGTTTTGAAGTGAAACGTGCCAGGACAGCCGCGAGTTTTTATTTATGCCAGAACCTGCAGACATTTGAATCTGTCAGACCCGCTCCAGGAGGAACACACGCAGCAAGTGGGGAGCCTTGTTTGTCCGACTGCACGTTTTACTCCTTGTTATGCCAAGTAATGCAACCCAACATCAACTGAAGACAAGGAGCACAGCCCGGAAAGTTGCAAGAAAATTACATTCCAGCCCGTAACGTCCGTCAGTGGGAGAGAGAGAGTCGGAACCTCGTTACGCGTGAGCAGCAGCGGGGAAGCGAGTGGAGAACATCACTCAAGCGCGGGTCCCAGAAGCAAGGCAAATTAAAAGCGATGGCTTCCAAAGGACAAACCCTGCATTTCAAAGTACTGTGACATACAGCTGTAAAAATAAAGCTTCCCTCACGGATCTGTGAATTAGCCCCACTTACCAGTCAGACCAGACCAAAGGCACATCCCGCAGCAGCGCCCTCTGTGCTCCCACCAGCAACTCCCAATCCCCATTTCCACGTTCTGTGACGAGCACAGAACCAGGTTGTGGAAGAGCTGCTTTGATATTTGCTGGAAGACGCTCCACTTGTGTTTCATCAGAACATCTAGGCAGGCTAATCCTCTTTTTATTTCTCCTTACTACGGCCATGAAAATGATGTCATTTTGGATGGAAAAGGGTTACAGATAGTCTTTCTTTGTGGGGAGAATGAATCTGAATTTCTCTTTCCTCTTTTCCCTTTTTTTTTTTTTAGCAGATACTATCATGTGTTGGTTACTCATAGACAGCTGGTAAAAATATGAGAGGCAATGACTGAAACGATGTCGCTGAACCTTTTATGTTTCTGAGACACCCCCTACCTTCAGAATAGTTGCAGGCCTGAGACAAGGCTTGACAGTGAGACAGCATGGCGATCCGAGACACCGTCACCCCCATGACGCTGCCCTCTTTGCTCGTCTTGTACTATAGAAGACAAAAAAAAAAAAGCCAGAGTGTGACTCTGGGTTCCACATATGAAGGAAATCAAATCACAGAATCCATAATAAATGAAGCTTTGTCCCTCATACTTGGAGATGTACCTGCCCAAAGAAAGGTCTCGACAAGGCAGCAACTCGGGTGGGGGGAAACGTGTTCAGGTCACTCCAGAGAGAATTGAGCCTGTTCGCATCTACTTCACTATCACTACTCGCCACATCTCTTCCCACTCCCAGAAATACACTGAAAAGCCAAGCTGTAATTTTAGAACAGCCAAATTGCTACTTAAACCACTGCAATTCCTGGAAGTTGCCTTACTGTGGGGCACAAAGGGAAATCGGCTTCACTGCGAAGAACAGAAAATCCAAAACACTGCTTGGCTTCGGTATTTTCAGAAGCCTGTGTTATCAAGTACACAGTGTCAGAGAGCTCGGTTGACTCAGTTCCTGGCTCTCTGGAACAAGAACAGCACTCTCCAATCCATTTTGAGCAGGGCTCAAGGCCACCAAGGTATTCAACACTAAAACAAGTCCCACAGCAGTTTGGACACAGCAGAAGACTTGGTTCCGTGGCTACGAACCGGGGAGTTTAAGGTAGCGAGGTGGAAGTATTATCCCTCTGGTGATTAGGACATTAAATTCAGCTCACGGAAACCACTTTCTATTCCCCGTTTGCTCCTTACCTCAATATATGCTGGCTCAGTTCCCGCTGCTGAGATGTTGGGCTGCCAGTCCTTCGGAGATTTGGAGAGATATTTTGAATCTGTCACAACCCATTTGAGTCTGGGCCAACCTAGAGCCAAAATTAAGCGGTACATTAACATCAGCTTATTTATTGGGGGATTTGTATTCTGCAAGAATACGCTAAAACCCCGTCATTTGTCCAAGTTCAGTTACACAAGCAAAGTATCGAGCCAAGCCGAGCTACCAGCCAGAAGGTTCATCTCGTTTCTCATCAGGGAGTTCAGTGGGCAACAAGGTACTTCCTCCGCTCCCTGCAGGATTTCTAAATATAGCTGGTTGTATCATTAATAAAACTGCTCTGCAACCTGCCAAATGCCGCTGAAGGGATCTGAGGACAACCCTGGCTTGTCAAGCGGATTCATCGCGACTTCCAGAACGACAAAGCGATTCTCTCGGAGCCAGGGACCAGCCCACGCCACGGGCGCTGAAGCGATGCCGTCAGAAGAGCTGCTCCCCCTGCCCCCCCCGCCAAAGGCATGCAGGCTTCTGGTAACTTTCAGAACAATTAAGTATCAAAGCGATCGAACCTTTAAACTGCACGATTTCTCCATTCTGGGTTTTCGGAAGCCCTTTCAGACAGACTTCGGTGGTGAGGGCCAAAGCGATGCCGCAGCTTCCCAGCAGAAAACCGATCTGTTGCCCGCCGGCATCCTGAGGGGAGAGGGGGAAAAAGTCACTCCCGTCCGAAGGTGACACAAGGCAACTTGTCCCTCACCAAAACCCCAGGTTTGGCAACGCTCTGGGAGCCGGACGGTAACATTGTGGAGCACGTGGGAGGAAAAGGAAGAAACAACCCACGAATGCTCTTCTTTAGTTTGCCTTTCTCCTCCCACATTCAACGCCTGGTAACAGTTTAAAACTCAAATTTTGACCCCTTTCTGGCAAGGATGAACACAAGCGCTTCCATGCTTACGTTTTGGGAGGTGATAGGTGACCAGCACAAAGGCTGGAAAACGGAGGCAGACCTACAGGCCAGTAAAGGTGCATGGGAAAATGATACGGCAGCAGAAAAACGCAGAAGGCAGAAGGGCCACTTCATCTTCTGCCTACCAGGTCTGCCCTTTTTAATTCGTTTTCTTCAAAAATGAAATGATTATGGATCCAGGGACAGTTTGCAGCGAAATCCAGTGATCACAGAATCATAGAATCAATTGGGTTGGAAAAGACCTCAGAGATCATCAAGTCCAACCCTTGGTCCAACTCCAACTTGATTCTCAAAGGCAAGTCTTTATACATAAAAACAAGTAATACGCTGGCTAAATAATAAGACTAGAACGCATTGGACGTGAAACCCGCAGGAAATAAGTGCTCGTGCCCAGCCTCTCAGCACCCAGCGCACCCCATTTCTTTTCATTAAAATCCCAGATGCCTCGAAGAGCAATCAGGAGGCGAAAAAAGCAAACCGTGTAATTACACTGAAATAACACGGCCTCCCTTTCCCGAGGAACTCATTTCTATTGCACAATGATAAAAACACTGAAATGAGGTGGCTCGCTACGAAACCTGATTGGGCAAACACTGGGAGAAGTTTTAATTTGGCGTTCGGTTGCTGCAGTGGTCGTCACGTGCCAGACAAATGAAAGCAAAGCTCTGACTCCCGTAGCATCACCAGACTAGCTCACCGCCTCATCACCACCTCTCCTGCCATACATTTGCCATTCTCCTGTTTTGCTTCCTCTTACGAAATCCTATAGTTTCAGACAGCTCTCGACACGGCAATAATATGGCAATATTGCAAAAATTCTGGTAAGGGTAGAGAAAAAAGCTTGGCGAGCAAAGATTTAGGAGAAGTGCCTCCAAGTATTCAGAAATACTTCGCACCCTCAGCCTCCAGCAAAGCACGGCTGGAAACGAGACCCCCTCGACACCAACAGGAGGGAAGATTCGCAGCATTATCTGCACCACATAAATTATTTGCGATAACAGAATGAAGACCACAGCATTTAGGTGAATCGACCGTGTCCAGCCCTTCAGCCCAGCTCTCTGGTCAATAGGTTTTTCCATTTTTAAAGAGCTGTTCCAGGTTCACAAAGGTCTCGCGCATTGCGTCGATACGGAGCTGCTGGATGCTGTGAAACACTTTCAGAGGCTGGCGGTCTGACTCGGTTGCCATCCCACATCAGCCTATCGCTCCTCTAAGTTCCATCAACGTTACCTTTCTGGTAAGAGGTACCTCTATCGGCACGGGGATGACTTCTGCCAGCAGACAGCCGTAAAACGCCACCATGAACATGACCGGGTCGTTGTTGGGATAAACGAGGGCAACCTACAATCCACAAAAACCATCCGTTAGTTGCAACATGGGAAAAAAATCGCAGAGTTCACATCTATAGTGACTAAAAGCCAGAAAATACTTGGTGGCATTTCACATTCTGCCGCAGCAGTTTTCACAGGGAAATTTTTAAGGCCTTTTTCTTCCGCTCAAGATCTGGTCCATGCATGAGTTCCTCGTGCGGCCACGTGGGCACTCCCCACGCATGTGCAGATGCACAAAACACGGGAGATCTAAACCTCTGCATTTCTCTCAGAGGGGCAATGCTCTTCCTTAGACGTGTTTCGAAGTCCAGAGCCAAGAACCTGCTTACAGAGGAGCCAGCAGGACTCCAAAAGTCCCCAGAGTCTTCCCCAAATAACCTGTCCCTGGGCTAAGAGTCTGGCTTTTAAAAGAACACGCTAATAGCGCCTGTGGCAAGTCGCAGCCCCCCAGGCTCCTCTTTTTACTTCAGCAAGAGAACCAGCCAGTCCCCAGCTCATTACCCTGTCTCCGGGTTTTAACACGGGTTCATTTTTGGTCCCCAGTTTATTAAGCAGCGTGTAGGCCAGCTTGAGACTTCTGCTCCACAACTTGCCTAGAACACAAAGAAGAGAGACTTGCACAACTCCAAATCAAGCCAGCACCCAAGCGAGTATTTCAGTTCGTGACCGCTTTTAGCCTCGTGCAGTCACGTCCCTCCATGGGAGCGACACCGTTTCGGCTACAAAAACCGGGGAGGTATTTACAGCCGCACTAGGTTCTACCCACGGCTGCTCTGTCGGAGCAGTTGAGCAAGGGAAGAGCGGGCTCCACTCACCGTACGTGAGGGTGTAGACAGGTTTCCCCGTGACATCCAGCGCCGTGAGGCAGGGGCACTTGGCTTGCGTGGTTCCCCAGCGCTGCAGAGCCGCCTCCAGCGCGGGAGGCCAGTTACAAACAACTCCCAGGGGCTCGCCCTTCACTGGCGTCATCTGGCGTCCCTCGGGCTTGGGCTGGTTTGGGTCAGGCTGTGGAACTGAAGAAAATTCAATCATGTCTCCAGTCCATCTTTGCCTGTTTGTCAGTGGACAGCTAAGCTGGAAAGGTACATCGAAAAAAGCTTGTTCCTCGTGGCCTTTGCTTCGAAAGACCCCCACTACACTTCATTTCCTGCACAAAAGGAATCACCGTGAATGCAGTCTTCTACGGTGCTACAAAAGGTGCTCAAGGCAACAGTGAGGAAAGTAACACAGACCTGGAGAAAAGAAAAACACTCTGACAAAATAAGGTCGTAATGAATTTACCAGCAAAGGCAATCCCTCCTGGGAAATTAATTCCAGCTGCTTAAGCAAATGAAGAGGTCTTAAAAATCTTTCAAATATTTTTGTTAATAAGTTTTAGTTATTGCAAGATGTTTAGTGTTGAGGAGGCCACCCAAATCTCAGCAGGAAATCCCTTCAAGTGCTGGTTTCATATCAGAGTGTTCATGAAGGCCACTGCTGGCTGCACAGCAGGGTCAACTCCGCAAACGACGGCGTCAATAAATTCAGCTCTGTGTCCTGAGACTAACAAACTCCATTACTTGGTGCCATTACCTTCCACAATTTCTTCAAAATCATCCACAAAAAATTCTTTCAGGGGTGGTCTTTTAGGTCTTTTCAAGGTGTTAAGCAACTGCTGAATTTTCGTGGAGACTCTACTGCTCACGGGAACACCTGGAGGGAAAGATCTGATCTCATAAAGGCGCTCATGGTGTCTGCTAACATTTACACCCTGCCTCCTTCCACCGGGACCACTTCTCTCGCTGAGCCCACTGAAGGTTGTGCCAGCGCAGGACGACGTGAGTACACGCTATATCAGTAAAAATTACCTTCCTCCTTTCATTTTACCGCTCTTTTTGTGGATTCTGGGACAAAAGCTTTTGAAAACCATTAGCCCACCTATGCGCTCGCAATTTTATTTTCTTAAAAAGCAGGAGAGAAGACCCAAGCCTGTTAGCTCTCCCGCGGACTTTCTCCAGCTCGTGGCAGATACGCGCGGGAGCACGGCCACGCAGAACTGCGGCACGGGAACATGTTAACGCCCATGCCGTAACCGTGTCAGATTTGGGAGGCGCTTAAACGGGATCAACCTAAAATCACACGAGTTGTTCTCCCAGCTCAGGTCGTTTAACACTGTCTTAGTTTCTGGGCACCCGGAAAACCTCCGTACCGTCAGCAGTATCCATGAGGCTGGAGCGGTTGGATCCCTTGTGCATGCCTTTGACGATCCCCGACGGAGGAAGGTCGATGGCTGCCGGGCGCGCCGAGGAAGAGGAGGTAGTTGCTGTGACATCTGGGGGAACTGAGAAATTTTCTAAAAAAAGGGAGAAAATTGAGACGGCGATTAACACCGACCTTTTATTACGAGACGGAACAAGCAAAGCGTTAGTTACCTGGCACCAACAACACCCTTAAGAATTTAATGGGCTGAGTTTGTGGGAGCTCTTATTAATGCTAAACACACGGCTTCCTAAATATTAAGGAGATGCACATTATCTGTTCTGGAAAACAGAAAACAAAGGCACAAGATGAGTGGCTTTGTCCACATTCAGCAAAACAGCATTCCTACTCTTGCTTTCGAGCCTTCAAATAAGCCAAATCTCTTGACACTTGGTACTATTAAAATAAAAAGAAGAAAACATTTTGAGATTCACAGGAGCTCTGCAATATTCAAAGCCAACAAACTAAACCCTGCATCCCCTATGCAGTAATCTCTCTTTCTAGAACTACACTATTTAACTTTTCTGTCCATAAGGGCTTTCTAAAACAAAACACGTGGGGGCAAGCTATAGACTGAAGCAGATCAGCAAAAAAAACGTGTTGGGTTTAAATTTCTTCCAGTTCGGTGGCTAAACAGTATGAGCCTGCCCAGCACTTCAATAACAACCTTAAAATTGAATGAATAAAGCGAGCTGGGTCTTACTTTCTCTTTAAGTTGGGCGACGCTGCTTTTCAGGTGAGTTTGCAAGCTTCAGAACTGCGAGCGCCTCTGCATCCTGCACTAATTCTCTCATTAACTTTCTCTTAAATAAGGGGTTTTTTGCTTACATGGCATTTCCTTATGCAGCACAGTAGGGCCAGTCATCTGACAGGGCAAGAATATTCTATCCCAGCTTAACAGAACCAGCACCAGTTGCTTTCGAAGGGGAAAAAAAAAAAAATCGCCATTTTGAAACTACGTCGGCTTGCACAGAGGGAGTCTGGAGGAAGACAGATGCTGAGTAATTCCCACAGAAAGGGGTTTGTGGTTGATTCTCTGTGCCCCTGTTTCCAAGCAAAAAAAAAAAAAAAAATCCATTTCTGCATACCTTTGGAGATACAGTGGCAATGAATATTTAAGATTTCTCACGTATTGAGCTTCTAAGATCACTAGGAAGGACCTAGATTTGTAGAGCTCCAAGCATCTGCAGGACTTTTTA
Source organism: Trogon surrucura (assembly GCA_020746105.1). Lineage (NCBI taxonomy): Eukaryota > Metazoa > Chordata > Aves > Trogoniformes > Trogonidae > Trogon > Trogon surrucura. The sequence continues at coordinate 2,045,934 of CM036646.1, forward strand.
CTGCCCTCTCCAAAGAAACGTGTAAATGTGCCTCCGTGAGAGTTCCCATTCGCTTAAACGAGGGGTTAACACGGGATGAATGTGGCATCTACGTGGCAAATACAATTCCAACAGATTTACAACTTCTGTTTTGCATACAAGTCTAACTGTATTAGATAGCAGTTATTCTGTAGGTAAAAAAGCTAGATTACCTTAATTCATTACAAAAGGTAACGTGGTTTTCTGTATGCTCCAATTAACAACAGCCTCTCTGCTTCAAAGACACGTTAATTATGTTGACTACGTTTTATGGGCAATTTTCCCCGGTTTTCCACTTCAGAAAACAACTCGCATCCCAGCAAATAAACAAACAAAACCAACAGCCATCAAAAAATAAAAACAAAAATGAAGTGAAACGGTTAAAACCACCAGCACTTCTATGCGCTGCTTGCCCCAAACCAGTTAAGCAAAAGCAGAGAGCACACAAAATACAGACATCTCGGAGGATGCAGTAAAATCCTGAACAGCGGGTAAAAAAAGACAAACATACACAGAGCAACAACAAACTTGGCCATTTCATACAGAAGCATCAGCAGCAAGGAGCACCTCAGAGCCTCAAAAAACTGAGCCTGGGGTATCCAGATCTGTAGGTTTTGCTCCATCTTCTCAGTACCTGGATGCTCTGATTATTTCTCAGACCAGTCATGGAAGATCTACACTAGATTTTTACTCTATAACCTTTTCTGTTTTTTCTCATTTCCTCACATATATGGCCGGTTTTGGTTCTTTTTTTTTTTCCCTTTTCTTCTTTTAATCCAAGGCAAACAATAAACCAGCAGGGCTTAGAGCAAAATGAGAAGGTTAAAACACAGCATTTCCCCCACTCAGTAGGCAAAGACACCCCTGTGGATGCACGGGGAGGCAGATGCCAAGCGCTACTCGCGTACGGGAGCTTGGAATCGCTGCAGACACAAGCGACACAGGGCAGCAGAGAGAAAAGCCAGCCTGAGCCTGGCAGTGCTGTCATCACAGCCCGGAGCCTCTTCTACTCCAACAAGCTCCTGCTCCCCACTTCCCCTTTTCCACATTCCGAAATTCTTAAAGGAAAAAAACAACAACAACAAAAAAACACATCGTGATGGTGCAACTCCAACCAATCCTAGCAAATTCCATCAAAACTAACTAAACTCTGCATCCAAATTTCCCTTAAGCAACGGACAACTCCGGCTTTATCGACACAGTCTGAACTCGAAGCGATTTTTCTGTTGATACCCAGCTCCTACCTATTCGAGTATTGGCAAATACATCAGCTAGTGACCCACTGGTCCCTTTGCCTTCTCCATGGGAAAGTGTAGAAGATGCTGATGAAGATGTGGATGACCCCTGAATAGATCGGTTGATCCAAGACTCAGCATTCTGTAAGCTCTGATGCAATGCAGCAGAAAGAGCAGCTTGGCGCCTTAGCGACCCCTCGTCCTCGGATGCGGAAGACGTGTCTGTGTGGAAGCAGAAAAGAAAATCTAGCTGCTTAGGGAAAAGCACATCGCACGGAACATGCTCTCTTTCCGATTCACACATCAACAGCACAGGTTTGTCACAGGAGGATTTTTTTAAAATTTTTTTTTTCACAGGCGGTGTCAAACAAGGTTACATTGGCCAAACCAGAGGTTAAAGCAGCAGACGTCTCCCTCGGGAGCACACCGGGGGCTTCTTCCCTGTTTAAATCACACAAGAGAGTCACCTCCTCAGGCAAGGAATCCTTCCCCAAGTTTAATAATTTATCTCTCACCACTTTTCCACTCATTTTCTATAACCTCACAGCTGTATTTGCCTAGCTCGGGTAGTTCTGAAATGGAAAGTGAGGGGTCAGTATCATCGTCAAAAGGGAAGTTCGCAGAAACAAAGCAGAACGCTGGGAAACACCGAGCCAAGGTCACAGCAGAAAATGCTTTTGTCTGGTGTTCTCAATGGGGCCCTTTCAATTGCAGAAAATAAAACAGAGAAAACAACCCCAAAACAGAGAAAGCTACAAGAAGGACCTGCATCCTGTGTTCCCGAGAGAACAGATACCTGGTCTATCCTCAAGCTGTGAACTAAATTTATTTGTCAGGGAGAGAGCACTCGTAACTCAGCACCTGAAGCTGTACAGAGCTACACGTCAACATTCAGGTAGGCTTTGCCCTAAAATTTACCTGTTCTTGAGAGCAGTTGCCTGCCTTTATTCTCGTCGTGAATCAAACTATTAAACCATGTTCTACCTGCTTTCAAAGCAGAACGTAGCCACAAGCTGAAGACAAAGACCGATCCCAGACCCAGGCGCTAACCTTGGGGCAGCGCCCACAGCTCGGAACGGGCAGAGTCCCAGACAAGTTAGTACAAAGCCGAGACCCAAGCATTCACTGGGAACGTGCACTAGACCCCAGGAGAAAGGAAAGGAAAAACAAAAGTATGAAGAACAAAAGGAGGCAAAAGAACAGGTATGAGTGACCAAGCAGAGCAGTTTCAGAGAGATGAATTCACGAGACATGAACCCATGATCTTCAGGTCAATCCAAATGACTGCGATGCTTCTGCACAACGAGACACAACATAAAAGTCACTGCCGAAAACAACATGGATTCATCTCGAAGCCAGTGCATACAGCTGCTTGAGAACTGAGAGGTTTATTAATATCTCATGCACAGGCACCATAACAGACACCACACCATCCGAGGGGTCTGGCTGCTGCCGTCACATGGGAGGGGTCAGGAAGCAAAAGTCCTGCAAGTCATGGAATCCCACAGGACCCCTCTAAGGTCCTTGCCCAGAAACGTACAGCGCTGCAAATCCCTGCCCTGTACGCTGAGTATTAAACCTTAACGAAACCAAAATGGGAATTATGCAGCTGAGAGAGGTGGGAGCGAAGCAGAAGCAGCAGCTTCAGCCCAGAAAGCCTGCTCAGCTCTCGCCAATTGATTCTCCACAAGCTCCCGGCAGAGGAGCCCGAGCAGCAGCTCCATGACACGGAGCAGGAGAGCTACGGGAGCTGCAGGTGCCCACGAACCCGCTGCAGAGCTCGGGCGCTTCGATGATCGCAGCCTCTCGATTTGGAAACGGTTCCCACTGCGTACCTGAGCATCCGCACGGGCACACGCCGCAAGAACCTAACCTGGGGGAGTGCAGGCATCCGCCGGGGACTGAACGAATGTCGACCGCCTCTTTGTGGGCATGGGCAGGGCCATCTTCTGCTCTTTGTGTTTCGCCAGCGCCGCCTGAACCGCTTCGGTGTGGATATCTGCAACCAGGAGGGGCACAGACTCAGTTTCGCGACAGCGGAGAAGGAAGAAAAACACACAACGCGTGCAACTCTTGCTCGCTGTCTCTGTATTTACTTTACAGCGCCTTCCCAAACAATTTTGCCATCTCAGGAGTAACATTTCCCTTTTCTTTTAAACAGGGCAACTAACTGAGGTTTCTAAAGTTAGCAAGCTAATAGCAGCGCCAAGTTTTTTAGTCTGGAATCTTCCGGACTGGTCATTACGTTCCCGTGTCTCTAGCAACTTTTATAGAAACCCCAAACATCCAGAACTTTTTAAGGAAGACACATCGCTGGTGATGAGAAGACAACTTACCAAACCACTACTATGATAAGGGAGAGCTCATCTACTTTAATTTCTCAGATTCATATTCTGCCCTCCCACAAATCAGATGTTTCTTTGCACAGAACCCCCAAGGGAGGCTCTTCCATCGGTAATTCCCTGAGAGGACACAGCACATTCCTGCCCATTAACAGGAGTCCCAGGGCAACTCTCGGTCCGGCCCTCACCCGATCGATAGCGTTCATCTCTGGCTCCCCCTGAGCGAGCTCGGTGGAATTTGGATGAGGATGAGGAGGAAGGTGCTGCCGAGGCTGGAGCGGCCGACGGAGCGGGCGTCTGAGTTCGGGATTCCTTCTGTAACGCCAGATCGACCCCTGGAAAACAGGCCACAGTTCTCTGAGACCAGGAAACACAAGTAGCTTTTTTGGACTGTACTTTTCTCTTTCACTGTATAATTACAGGATTTCCCCTTCCCCCCCCCCCCCCCCCCCCCCCCCCCGTGAAGTAGATCTAATTAGTCTATTAATACATCTGTCCAATTATACCCTCATCAGTTAAGACACACCTGCCCCTTCTTCGACCTCACTTGTAAGAGTTTTTCCCAGCTTTTTTTCTTTTTAGGAGGTTGTTACCGCGTTCCACTGCGCCATGCACATTATTGACAGGAGAACCAGTAACACACCAGCAGCAAGAGCCTCTGTGCTGTTCACATTAAGTACGAATCAAAGAGACCTCCAGCTGTCCAGGTCCCGTCTCCTTTCGGTGTGTCAAGGAGTGGCTTTTTTTTTCATATGAATACAGGGATGATCTGACATGAAATTACCATTTTGCACAGTTCAGAAAGGGATCCTCCTTACCTGACTCTCAGTTCTAAAAAGGATCTTTGCATCAGAAAAAAAAACCAACCCCTAATTCCAAAAGGTCACAGAGCTGTAATTCCCTTCGGGTTGTCACCTCAAGTCATGCAAAAAGAAGTGCAATTGTGTCATCTAAGCAAGCACCCGCTTACGAATTCTCACCAACTACCAAAGGCTTAGAGAAACCAGGAGGAAACCACAAGCCCTGGACTCCAGTTCCAGCTGCGCCGCTTTCGGAGCGTGCGGTTTTAGGTAAACAACCCCAGGCGAGCGCCTGGAGCTCGGGGCACCGACAATCCCAGCAAATCACACCCAGCCAGCTGCAGAGATCTTCAACCATCTCCTGCACCTTCCAGCATCCTCAAGAGCAGAATATTAATTGCAAAGGAACTCCCCACTCAGCCCAGCGTTCTGGGCTTTGGAAAAAATTCAAGACCACGAGGGCGTCGCACCCCTGGAGAAGTTCTCTCCCAGCCCCCAGAGACATTCTTTGGCCTTTTCCAGAGTTTTCACCTCTCACATTTGTAGTCGTTCAACTTCCCAGACCAAGAAGAAAAGCTTAATGCCTTCTGATCCTTTGAGTATTTATGAATTCGAGTACCCACTAGATGTCAGCAGCAGGTTTAACACCATTTTAAATGAATTATTAAATTCATAGCCAGGTCTCTCCCACAACATCTCGCAAAAGCATCTCGCCCTCTCTGCAGAGCGTCGCGGGGCGAACATGACATCCCATTTACAAAGGGATCAGATGTGTCTCTAAGTGACATGACACACTGAGAGCGAGCTCTCTCTTCAACTATTTTGCTGTGACACAACACCGTGTTACAGCAGACTAACAAAGCGTCCAAGCCCAGACGAGGGGGAAGCTGTCGCTGCAGTAAAGCACAAACGGTTACACAACAAAGCGACCCCAGGGAGCGAGGCTGCCAGGTGACAGGTGACTTATTTAGCATTCCCTTTGCAACACGCCTGCTGCAGCTGCCGCTTCTGCTGGCAGGATCTGAATCTACAGAAACATGAGAAATAAAGTCTAAAAAGAAAAAATAAATTGAAGGATGTCGCTGATTTTTTAATCGTCGGTTTTCAAGGAGAATCGACCGTGTTGTGATTTCCACGCTGTGCCAAGGTTCAGTGATCTAAGAGATTCCGAGATTTTATTCTTCATTAAAAGATTTTTAGATTAAAAGAACCACCACGTATGATCAAGAAGGAGAAATGTTTACATTGCTAACAAGGACAGTCAGTGCCAGGTTCCTCTGACAGGAGGCAAACCTGTTATTCTGCTGGTTTGCATACGCGATCGAACAGAAGCGCTGGTGTCGGACTGGCGACTCCTCTTGACAAGCTGATTCCTCCTCAAACCACACGCCTGTAAAAATCACACAAACCACAAACAAGCCCGTGTTGCTGCTGCTGTCGAGAGCTCCTCAAATCCAGGAGGCTTTTGGAGGAGTTACCAGCTAGATGGATCTGAATTCTGCCCTGGCAAGGAAGATTTCAGGTGCTCCCGGGATTTAGACCTGGATATTATTTCAAAGACGTAGTCACTGACTTCTAGAGCCAGGTGAAAGGCTTGACTAGCGATTGTGATACCCCTCAGACCAAATACGGAAGAAAACCATTTTCCATTTGTGGCAGTTGCAAGTCAGATCTTGTGAACGGGTGAAACTCTCCACACAAGGCTAAGCTGGGGCGCGTGTGCGTGATTTGCAGGTTTAGACAAAGCTGTTTTATTGCTGGCTCCTGTTCCACATTAGCTCCCGTTTGGAATATCATGATGCCGAAAAGCAGGGAGGGCAAAGGAAAAAAAAAATAACAGAACTGCAGAGTCGAGTCCTTTCTGCTGCCCCCAGCCCACAGGGCCGCAGGAAAGACTCTTCTGAGGCAGGAAATCCACGACAGCCCACGTGGGAAGTGAAAAAGACATGCTTCTTTTCCAAATTGCAAAATAAATTAAACACTGAAGTAACAGAATCTATCACATTCCCACCTTGTGCTAAAACATACATTAACAGCTAAAATTCACAGACTGATTAAATTAGCTCCAAATGTCATCAATCTCGACAGGATTAGGAGCATATTACTCCTGTCTTCCAACACCTTTCCCTGCAGTACTGGAATACAAAAAGCCACCAGATCACATTCGTCCTACCTTTTCAGTAAAAAAAAAGTAAGTACTCCGAGGTTCGCTTTGCTTGTTTAGTATTTTATTTTTTTTTCATTACCATGAGAGTAGAAAACAGGAGCAGGAGCAAGAGCACTCCAGCAGTTACACAGAAAGGTTCTGACAGTGAATCGGTGCTTAATGAGCACAATTTCCTTTAGACATTAGCAGAGGAACCAAATGCATTATCTTAAATAGCAAGAAAAGGTTCTCTGCCAACAGCCCCTGTGCAAGGGCTGCTGGTTTTGGCAGGAGGCGCTCCCGCATCCGCAGCGTTTGAGCTAAAAAGTTGTGAATGTTTTTCCAGATTTGCAGCGACTAATAGAGCCAGGAGCTCCTTCTCCAGCGTTCCTCCAACAGGAGCAATATCTCAAGCTCCGAGACCCTCGGAAGGGAAATTTGGGCTTGTGGCTCCATCACCTCGGTCGGTCCCGCTGCCAAAAATGGATGTTGCACCAGGAAAACACATATCTTTAGGTAATTATCATTGTTGCCTTAACTCTAAAATAACGAGGCAAGCTCCCAGAGGCAACACGAATGGAGCACGGGTTTAGCAATGAGAATCTCCCAAATCGCAGTGCCGACGTGCCCCGACACGCCGTCACAGCTGCCTTCCTCTCGTTTCACAGCGGTGAAATGGAGACGGCGCATCGGCTGACGTCAGGAAGGTGCTTTGAGAAACAGAAGGCGCCAAACGCCAGCGCTGAACACGTTGCTGTTGTTGTGTACTGCGCTCATTTTCTGCTCATTAACAAGGTGACCTGATTCCGAATCCCTTATGCGTGCCTTCAGCAGGAGATTCCCACATAGAGGGGCAGCCGGGTCTGAGATACCGGGGACGCCAGAGGGCTGAGTCGGCGCGGCAGGCAGAGCGCTATCTTAATTGGTGACCTCCCATCAGCCCGGCTCTCTTCCTGAACTTCAGCTCATTCTGCAGCTTTCAAAAGCGCGACAATTAAAAGAGCAGAGACACAGACGGCCTTGCCAAACACTCTTTTATTTCCCGCCCTTCCTAATTAAACATTTTCTGAAACAAGTCAAACATGCGTGCCTTGCGACAGGCATGAGGGGCACGGGATGAAAAGGAACTCGTCGAGTTTCAGCCTCCGCCGGAGTGCGGGGGAAAAGCAAACTTGCCAAGAAGAGCCCACATTGCCTCTGAAGGCTCCACCAACACACACGGGGGACTGAGAGACAGCAAAACCCCATAACATCTACTTACGAAGACCATAAAGATGGACCCATCACATGTGTGGCTTTTCAGTTTCCTTAAATCACAAAACCAGCTTTGACACGACGGTAGCAACCGAGTCACGGGAGATCCCTTCCCCATCCCGGGCCAGGGAGGCTGCCCTCAGTCATCACAGAGCTGTTTATACCAAAAGCTCAAAAAGCTAAAAATCCAATTTTCACCTGCCTTGCTACCTTCACTAGGGCAGCTGACACAAAATACACTATTTTTTTTGTGTATAAAGCACCCACTGTGGCACTAAGGCTTGGACAAGAGAACGGGTAGGAGCTTTAGTTGAATGTAAGAGCAAAACAAAGTTGAGAAACAACCAGGAGAGGGAGGGGAGAGGGGACAGGGGAACCACCAAGTGCAGTTACCACGTGACGCTGGCAGAGTCCTTTTACGTTCCTCAAGCAATTGCCTGAATCGAACTGCTGTAATTTCAGCAGGAAAAAAACCCCAAACAGCCTACAGGATCTCTCGTGAATGGACGCAGTGCTGCCTGTCAATAAATACACTTTTAGCCTGCGCTCTTTTCTTCATATTTTTTTTTTGCAGTAGTTCAGTCTCAGTAAATTCCAGTAAGTCCAGTCAGGGATGGCTCTCGTACCCATTCACTGCCCAAGCTGCTAAGAGCCAGCCGCATTAGTTTGTAATGGTTAAGCATCCCAGCATATCAGTATTGCAATTATTTTGGATAAGCATCCCCATAATAATTATTAGGTATATGTTCAGCCCCGTCCTTCAGTTTACAATTACATATAATTATCCCCCACACAAGCAGCTCTGCTGCTAAGGATCTCGAAACCAAAAGAAGCAGATGTAAATGAAGTACATGAATTCAGCTACGCTGGTAAAATAAACCAACAAATTATGAAAATTCTGATGTTTCTCCAACAAGGCATCGAGACGGCTGAAAGAAGGACACGCTACAGACCCAGCGCTGACGTTAAGTCATTTTTAAGAAGGTTTCAAGAACGATTCTCGAGGGCCTCACGCTTCTCGACTGATTCAAATTCCTCCACCAGCCGAAGCAAGCACCTACCTTGGGTTTGTGGAACATACGGAGCCAGCAGCTTTGCTCTCTTCTTCTCATACCCCTTTTGCGTGATGTCCCCTAAAACAAAAGCGAAAGAAAACTCATTTAACCCTGTGCTCGTTTTTCTGCTTGAGGTCCGTTCGCTTTTCCTTTCAGCAACACGAAGGTTTCACCCAAACGCAGAAACGTGCATCTGACAAAAACCCCAAACCAAATAAATGTGAGCACGTTGCGATTTCAAAGCCTCCATGTTACAGAACCTCTGCAGTTCCCCTTGGGATCAGAGATATACACTAAGCACTATTTAAATGCAATAATATGAATCAGAGCAACTATCTAAATGAAACATCAAACCAATGAAAGCCTAAAAAGGGAAACTCGGGAGTGCAGGAAGATATTCTGGAACCACAAAGCCAGCTTAGGCTAACAAAATGGAATAATTCCCAAACAGCAGAGCAAAGGGAAAGTGCAAATTCAGAGCCTCGTCTTAAACTAATCAAATTGAGAAGAACAGCTTTTAGCAAAGGCAGAGAGCCCACTGCAGGAGCTCACCTCAAAAACCGAGGCAAGGATGAGCAGAACCCAACTTCTAGAGTGCTGCCCAGCAAGCACACCACAGGATCCAGAAAATCAGACTTTTAATCATGTCTATTTGATATTCCATGAAAGCAAGCTCGGAGTTTGTGGGGTTTTTAACCTGGTAGCAGCTGTAATTCCACTGTTTGCCTACGTGTAAAGAGGAGTGCAGAAGGTAGATGCTCGAGCTCCACTGATGCAAAAACTCCAGAAGAGAGTAAGTGTTAGTAAACTTTTCTGGTTTTCAAAAAACTAATCTGTCTGATCCTGGAGATGCACCATCTGGCTGCTGTCTTTTGTCTTAATTTCTCACATTACATCAGAACCACAAGAAAGACTGAAACCTGGATGGGATTAAAACAAAAAGCCCTGCAGCATTTCAAGCCTTTTTGCAGCCTGACCTGCACTTGCAACCTCTTATCTTTTGGGGCCCAAAGACTGCAAGCGACCAAGCCCGTAGCAGCAAGAACTCTTCGGTATTATTTCTCCAGCTAAAATTAAAGCTGTATTTGTGTAAAGAGGAAAAACAAGCGATTGCAAACGGCGCATTCTCTTCGCCACGAGCCTGGTTATTGCAAGGCAAGAGCCTCAGACCCAGAGCGACACGGGGGCAACGCATTTGCAGCCCGACAGCATCCATCCTCCCGCCAGACGCTTCCAGCCTGATCTGGAGAACCAGGGCAGCAAAGGTGATTAGAGGGTTTAGGCTCTAAGCCCTCCCAACCCAACCAGCATCTTCGCCGAAACCTTCCAGCTCGGAGGCTGCAGCGAGCACTCACACCGCGTTTTATCTCCCTCCTCTCACACGATACGCCTGAGTCAGGCCCCAACGTGTCCGGACAAATGTGGCAACCGAGAATCAGAATGTCCACGAAGTACTGAAGTGCCAACCAAAGCAATAATTGCAATGCTCGACTGCAATATATAGCTCAGCTGAATTAACGTAAGGAAAGTATTCCTTCAAAAAAGGAAGAGCTACACAAAGAGCGTGCACCAAAAGGGTAACGTTTTGATCGCCTGCGTGAGCTACAAAACCCACCAGCTGTTCTGAGGTTTGCCTCTCTGTTTTCAGAGGCGGTTTTAATTCCCCTCGTTCGTTCGTTTGGGCAGCAAATCGAGCCGGGTGGCTGACACCCCAGGAAAAACAAACCTGCGCGGAAAAGGGGAGGGATTTCTCTCCAGCAGCCAACCCCCAGGTTTGTTTGTAGCTTGTTACTGTGATTAATTTCTCCACAAGGCTTAATTGGACTCTTGACATTGGTGGTTACGCGCTACATGTAGTGAAACGTGCCACGGAAAATTGCTGAATTACTAAGGAACACCAGTACGTTACGAATAAGTACCAGCACTCTCAACTTAACCTCACATTCTACTGGGAAGCGAACAATTCTCCCTAATCACGTGCTCCACACTAATATCCCACCAGTAAAACAAACATACCCTCCCAGGAATGCAAGGCTTACGGGTCACACACTTGCATTTGGAAGTCTGAAGCTGAGGTGAGACGCTACCGGAAAATAAGAAGGTAACTCAGGCCAAAAAACTATTTGCTACCTTAACCACCAGGCAATGCTACCGCTCGGAAAAGCTATTCTCTGAGTTTATGCTATTAAGAAAAAATAAATAAAAAGCCTAATGCTACTTGGCAACACCAGGGAAGTTCCCACTAGAAAAACTCAAGCAGCAGAACTAAGGGTGATAAATTCCTGGGACTTCCCTCCAGTGAATTGTTAAAAAAACCCAACAAAATCCATCCATATTTTGACAAACAGGTCGACGGTCTCAAGCACCTGCCTAGAGGACTAGAAAGCATAATGTTTCAAGTGGAACTAGGCAGTAGGGACTGAAAAGGTTAGAAGAAACAGCTAATTTATGAGTTCTTTATTTAAGGATAACCATCCATGCAGGTTGGAAACAGAATTATCTGAAATAAAGCTCCAGCAAGACACAGGGATTAAGGCTCTCAGGAAAAAAGCTTATGCGTAGGCAGGGGTGTAAAGTCATCTCAATAAAATTATGAACCAATTACTACAGCCACCGCAGTTAAGCCCAAACCGACATCTCAAACCTTGGAAGCAAGCGTCCCTTGAACATGCTGCACGAGCAGAGGGATTTTGTTGTACAAAGCCTCTTCTCTCCGGTCACACACAGTCAAACTTGGTACTGATCCACCGAGACAGAAACCAAAGATTCACTAAGAGAAAAATTTTCTTTCACCCTGTTTCTCTACAGGAAATGGAACCGGGTAGATCCCAACATAAACACGGACTTCCTCACCCAGTACCACAAATCACCACCACAGGAAGAGCACCAAGACAATAGCACTGCAATCACAGAAACCTGGGAAGTCACCCACCCCGCTTCCACAAATTAAACACATTTGGTGTGCTAAATCCTTCCAGATAGCCGAAAAAAAAACCAAACAACAAAACCTCAAGAAGCGCAACCTCTCTGCGCGCAGATGTAAGACGCGGCGCTACAATTAGCAAAGCAAATGAGAGCTGACAATTCCGCTCGAAAATGGTGCTGGCGGTTGCTCATTCCTAGGGAAGAAATTACAAACAAGAACACTGCTGAGACATTCCTCTGGTCCTCTCCCAGCTACAACTGCCCCTGCTCAGCGGTAGATCTCTGTTTATCCAGACCCTGAGCAGCCACCCTGCCTCCACATGCCGCGGAGGCCCCACGAAGGACACAGGGGTCTTCTCCTCCTCCACCACCACAACCCACCCACCAGCTCCACACACCACCGTTTGCCTCGTTATCCGACCCAAACGCTCATTGTTTTCCACCCTGACCAACGCGAAGCTCCGCCACCACCTCCTCCAATGCTCACAAATAACTCATCCCAGCACAGGAGGAATTTTCTCCCGCAGAGCCACCAGCGCTTGGTTTTCCTGCTCATTTTCAGAGCATTCGATGGAGCAGCTCCAACACAGAACAGCTTCTCTGGCAGGTGCTGCATCGCTTCAGGAATTCCTCACCTCACTCCACACCACCATCCTGGTCCCCTCTTTCAACCCTCCCTCCTCTTCATCTTTTTCTCTCTTCCGACAGCTTTAAAAGAAGAATTTAAAGAAATGCTACTTTTCAAGACACAGCAGGTCTTGCAAACTCTAAAGAGCTGTCCCTCTGCGGATTCTGAGGAGGAAATAACTCTAGATTTATGGCTTGCAGAAACAAGACAAATTCAATCAAGGAGCAATGATTTTTCCTCACTTGAAATGCCTGGAACAATAATCCTGACCATGATGAAATCCAAGAGGCCCTGCTTGTCTGTGATTAAACAACCGTACATGTGAGAATTCCCTAAGAATATGGGGGGGGGGAAAGAAAAGGTTTCCAAGACTCCTTTTTCATACGATTCTCCTAATTTCTTGAGAGGAAATCAGAACCGATCCCCATCACGCAAACCCAGTCGGGACGTCCTGAGCTTGGGGAGTGCAAGAGGAAAGACGGAACTCGGTGATGACGGAGAACGGTGGGGTTTGGGTTTCCAGCAAACGCCACCAGATCAGCCCAGATCTCACACCTATATTCAAATCGTGCACCAGAGAAGCCTGAAACTTGAGGAGTCTCACCGCCCTGTGACGCCAGGCTGCTTTTTAGCAATTAGAGTTGATGATCTATTCTAAACAGCGGTGCTCAATCCGTGCAAGGTGGTAACACCAGCTAATCCTGCTACGCTCAGACAATGCTCCTCTTTCAACATCCTCGCTCCCCTTCCCCCCATGGAATGAGAACACTGAATCATTTACTGTCTAACAAAACCATAATTACTACAGTGGAGAAATTAAGGAAAATGATCACGTAGTACACAGCATCTCCCCAACAAAGCCTCCAAACACTTGACTGTATGAAGCAAGAGACTCCAATTCGAAAGCAGTTTACGCGCATTTTTGGAAAATGCTTGTAGGTTTTTAATAAAAAAGTCATGGAAAGCTTCTAGTACAGCCGAAACACAGAGAGCTACTCGATTGAACAGCAAATACTGTAATAAGATTATAATGAAAATTATAAGTTCTATTATCACTCTGCATCTGCTTTTCAGATCTCACTTCTATAAACCACCTCGACAACTCTGCCTTTCTTGACCTGTGGGCACGTGTGACGGGCAACGCTCCCCGGAGTTTCATCACATCCCACTCGCTCTGAAAGAACACGACGCAAAGCCTGGTCCTGAACAGCTGGATCCTGGATTTTCTGTCCTTGACCAGCCGGGAGATACCGAACCCCAGAAGGGTGGCTGCAGGCCCCCAGTGCTCCTCTGCGGCACGCCACTTCCCGATCAGCTCTTTCAAGTGTCTTTGGAAGCGAGAGGTGGCACATTTGAGACATGCAAACTGAGGGAGGGATGCACCTGAGCACTCCGCGCTGCCTCTGTTATGGCCCAGGTGGAAAACACACTTTGAACCAATCCCTTCAGCAAGAAACGCTGCTGCCACTCATTTATTTCGCAGCTGGACACTGGTTTCCTTCCCTTTCCTGGAGAACCGGCAACTTCTAGACATCCTGCGCTCTTCCCCCATGGTTTTACCCAGGCTTACAGCCAGGGCGTCCTCAACCTCAGCTTCAGCAATCCAAAAGATGACATCTAAACTCTTTTTCTAAGGCTGTGTGTTCAGACTGTAGCTGTTCAATGGTTTTGCACTCCTCTTTGGGTATAACTTCAGCACAAACCCCATGTTTGGAACAAGTTGAGACAATTGCCTCTTTCTGTCTGAGGCCAAACGATGATGCAGCTTCAAAGATTCCCTCCTCCTTTCTTCTGATGAAGCTGTGTATCAGGTTTCCTCCTTGAAGACAACACCAAGGTCTGCAAACTACTTCGAGAAAAAAAGCCACCGATTTCGTCAAGGAAATAAAGCCTTATTCACTGTATACATCATACACAAAAAAACCAAACCAAAAGAGAACAGGTTTGTGCTTTGCAGATTCCCTTTAATAGCACCATTCTGTTCCCATTAAGAACATGAATAGCCACTGAAAAAAACAGCAAGTCTTACAAAGCTGTGTTTGTTAAGCACAAGCGTTATACTGCTGCGGCTCCAGCACTAAAAGTTTCACAGACAGATCAGCCCCAGATTAATTTATACACACAGTACAAGTCTACTTGGCTCCAGCACTGTGGGGACTCTGTTCCACAGCTTCAAAAAAACCCCTTTCTAAAGGCTTACGAATGTTGTTTTACCGAATTAGAACTATTTTAATCTTGACATTTATTATTTCAAAAGAATGCAGTTCAAGATTAGGTTTTTGTGGCGTGGTCCTCGCCGGACTGCGGAGGTCTGGGTCGTTTAAGGTCACAAGGTGCATTTCAGCATCAACCACTGACCCTGTGCCTTATGTCTTTTTTGTTTTCCGTGTGTTGCGGGTATTTTTTTTTTTAAACAATAAATTCAACTACTGAAACTCTACCGAAGAATCTCTTTCTCTTCGAGCAGCGTTTCAGAGTTCCAGATGATCCACTGTCCTCGATTAACCCGTCTGGGCCCGTGTATTACGGGCAGTAATCTTAGATGCCATATGTGATGCATCACCAAACCGGGTGAGCTAAGGACAGAGTTCGGTTTTCTTTGAACGCGTGGGCAGGGGGTGACCGATGCGAAGGAGATCACATGCATCTTCCCTTTTTTTGGCTGAAGTTGCTAACTCACCGCTACCATTTCTGCTGGAAATGGCACCACCCGGGGTCAGCGAAACGAGCTCTCAAAGGCTTTGCAAGCAAGAAGTGCTTGGGAGTTCAGCGCTGCAAATCAAAGAGCCTCTTGTAGACGTGCTACACTTCTGCTGACCCTTCTCCTCGCAGCGGACACCAGAACGTTCTCACATGTGACGGCGGACGCGGCGCACACAGCGTCAGCATGACCCCGGTCTTCTCAGCAGTTGGGTTCTTTAAAGGACTTCCCCAGGTAAGTTGCCCCAACACCCACGAAGCCAATTTTCGAGCTGCAGCTCTACTTCGTTGGTAGGCAAGAACTAAAAGGCCAAAAAACACTTGGCCTCTCAGACCCCTTACTGCAAAGAAAGGATGTGCTCCTCCTCCCTCAGCAACTCAAATCCTCCCGCCTCGGCCACTCAACTCATGCTGTCAACGTGTGGGCAACATCCACCTTCACAAAAGGTTTTTAAAAAGAATCCCCAAACTTCTGAAGATAACCCCTGAAACCTTTAAATGCACAGCTCAATTCTGTCAACCCTGCCAACCCACCAAGTACAGGCTTTGCTCACTGCCTCGAGCAAACACCTGTGAAACGCAATCGCTGGAGTCAACTTCGTGCAAGACGCCACGCCGCAAAGTGCCACCACATCAATTTTACATGTTACCCCTAAAACTAGCACATGCACATAAATAGCTTCATCCCATACACAAATAATAAATCTTGCATGTGACCCCATCCTGGGAAAAAAAAATATATTCTCCTAAATAGCTACAACTTGTCATGGGGAAAAATGCATTTTCCCTTCCGCATGCTACAAAGGGCGCAAACCCACGGCTTTGTCACAAACGGGATTTTACAAAATCTATTAAAGAGAAACATTTTCATCTATTTTTAATAAGTAGTCAATGAGAAGAATGTGGATTTAGACGTAGGAGCGCTTAACAGTGTTTATAATATGAGTCCTGCCTCAGAACAGTGAATTTAAACGAGGAGAAAGCGTCACGTACACGTAGGCAGGAACAGCCGCCCTCCCAGGCTGAGCCAAGTGAAGCGAGACACCCAAAAAACCCCAGAGGAAGCGATTCTGCCCTGAATAATGCTCTTTTCTGAGTAACCTCCTGCCCCCAGACGCCGGCAGGAACACACACGTATTCCATCCCCAGCGCCAGTGCAGAGCCCCAGCCCTCCCGGACTGAAAACAAAAGTTTCCCAGGAAATGACTAAACTTTACGCAAGAGGATCAGTCCCGTGACTCAGCAATTATTCAGCAGGTAGGTACATCGTCGTCTTCCTTCGGGCAGAGACGGAATTATTAGAGCAGCGAGCACCGATAACTTCGTCCCGGGAGTCGTGCGTCCAGCCCAATGGCAGAGGATTACACGCACGTGTGAACCCTTCATCCATTCCAACCCGTCCGCACTTCCTCCACGAGACAGACCAGCGTGGACGGATGACGAGCCAAGCCTAGAAATAAAAATAAGCCCATGCAAGCACTCCAAAGAGAACTCTGTATCTGGCTTACAAAATACTCGAGAGGCACACAGATAGCCACCGGCAACGACACCTTCCCCCGGGTTCACAGCAATCCGCTGCAAACAGCACGCGGGGCTCTCGGATGTCAATATTTAATAAATTCTCTCAAAACGGGCTTCAATTTTTCTAACAAGGCGACTGCCACAGGTACTCCTCGCTGGTAACTCTCCTCCAAACCTGACACCATGGCAAGTCCTTGCCAAACCATACCGAAAAGCCGTTTGGATACGCAGCCCATTTGAGTCCAACTCTACCCAGAGTTATTTTTTGTAATTAAACTCTAGATTCCTGAATAAGATGCAAGACTGGGAGAAGAAAGCTGCACAGAGCAATTACTTCCTTTATCTACTGATCAAACCCAGCACTGCTCTCGCAACCTATTCATCATGGACATGCAACCCTGACCTTCCTTTAAACGCGGTGGTAACGAAGCACTAACCTCGTTGGCGTGTCGTACTGCACGGGAGCACAACAATTATGGATTTCCAGATGGGAAAACGCTCACTCAAATTGCAGTGCAACAAGCTCAATGATTATGCATGATGAAACAAAGAAAGATATCTTGATGAAAGCAGTAGGACTTACATGATCACGCCTCAAAAATCAATCAAAAAAACCCGATCACAACAATGGTATTTTTAAAATTGAGAAGTGTAGCCCATTCAAGTGGGTGACAAGCTTGAGAAACCAGATTTAAACAGAAGGAGCAGAAGAAAAATGCGCTGCACAGCACGGCCTGAGCAGTACATTTCAGGCCCTGAACCGAGCGCGGGCTGCGTTAAAGCTTTCAGTTATGTTTACATCAGCAACCAGGGCTTCTGGAGGAATTTCACTGCTAAGGAAACCGTGTTGGCATGTCACCAGCAAGCCTAAGAAAAGCCATTTTTCTGTCAGCTGCAATGCTCTTTACAAGCAAGATCATGCGAGGACCGACTTCTGTCGGGATTCTCTGGGCAGAGCTAAAGACGAGCCGATGGCCGCTTGAGAAGCGTTTTGTGCAGAGCCTGGGGAGCAGGATGTGGTGAGATCCTTCGCGATGGGGAAGCCTTGACGCTGCGCGGAAGATCGAAATATCGGGCAAAAAGGACGACGGCAGCCAACGGAACCCTCACAGCACAGCCCCACAGCCCAAACCCACCACCAACTGCTGAACTGAACAACTTTGGTGGGAAATACTCAGCTCCACCAGCAGGCTAACAGCTAGTTAAAGAAAACGGTGTTCAACTTTTGGTACAAAGTGGCCCTTGCTCTGCATGGCTTTAAGCAGAAAAAAAGACGTTATCAAGAAGAGAAGGAAGCGTCCATCTCAATTTGCCGACCTTGCTATGCAGGGTGTTGCAGTATCAGGCAGATATTCCCCGTGTTTCCGAACGGCAAGCTCGTCCCACATGTATTTTTCTTGCCTTGTATCAGAACGTCAGCACTGTCATAACATTTCCACCAAACAAATACCCCTTCTACGTCGACACCAGTGGACCTTGAACCTCAAACAAATAGGCTTAAAAGTAAGAATGATCTTATTCAACAAGCTATCTCCAAACCCACAATTACTACTCACAGTGAATTTTCCTACTGTGGCCTCTCTAAGTGTGCAATAGCTCCTTTTCCAACTTAAATAAACTGAATTCTCAAATGTCTGGCTTGGGGAGGGAAGGAAGTATGGAGAAATCGGTAGGATTATTTAAGAGCACACAGTCAGCAACTTGATGGAAAAAGAACGCAAAAAAAATGAACGAAAGAGCTTAGAGAGGAAAGATATTGCAGTTAGTCTGGAAACTTGAGTCTTTGTCAGCAAATTAGTACAGGAATTTATAAACAACACAACATGCTTCCAAAATGTTGCTTAGTACGAAGTTTGTCACTGCAACCTTGTTTAAAAGCTGTTTCCAAGATGACATTTTCTTGCCAAACATTCACATAACCAAACTCTACAGGAGAGGATTTCCACATTGTTGATTTTTCACTACTGAAAAACAAAGCCGCTGACAACAGCGGAGTAATCCCAACAAACTGCTCCAAAGCACCTCGCTTGAAATTCCCAGTGAGCAGGGAACGGAGGCTCTCACTCGAACAAAGCACAGAGGACGGATGACACAAAGCTTGGGACAATCGCCGCTTTATTCGCCCAATAACCACGACCAAGAACACATCTCGTCCTGATTCCTGCAAATCCGCGTCCCTATCCTGAACTGCTCAGAAAACCCGCGAGCGCTCCCAGCTCCTCCCCGAGGGGTCAGCTCGGCCGCTGCGGCCTGATCCCCAAACAAAAGTACCTCCCTTTCTGGAAAAGCAGAGCTGTCACCATGAGACGGATTAGAAAGCCCAATAATCTCACCGACAGAAGCCTCGCGAAGAACAGACTGGATGGCTTCCAGCCTCGCTGCCTCCACTTTTGGAGGACCGGCCCTAACGCCACCCGTGTGACACTCGTCACGATAGCGATTCAGCCCTCGAAGCGCACGCTGGGGCTGAACATTAATGAAAAAAGCAGCATGTTTGACATCTGGCACATGGGAACAGCGAGCAAACGCAGCTTTGCCGGATAAGCAAACCCCCAAATACTCTTCAAATTGGTCTGTTTGATTTTGAGGCCGGAGGCGTCTGATACAGTGGAAATAAACTCACTGCGGTTTATTTATAATAGAAAAAAGGGAAGGGAAACAAACACGCTCCTCTAGAAATGACAAAGCTTTCAGCAGGTAAATGAAAAGCTCCCGCTGGTCAATTCAGCATTAAAGTATCAAAAGACAGAGTTAGCCGTAAACAAATTCTTTGAAACAACAGATCGACTGACCCAGCAAACACGAGCCAACTGGAAAGACACATGAACCGGCAAACAAAAGCAGCCTCTGCCAGAGGCCAGAGCCGGGCTGCGTCGCGCTTTGTCCTTTCCATCTTGGATCGGGGAGAGCAGAGCTCGGAACGGGACCGGAGGATGGCTCCAGCCAGAGAAAAGAAAAAACTGCTGCAGCTCTTTCATGGTTCAGGTTGTGGCAAAGCTACTTACAGAACAGGATGAGCTTCTTCAAGCATTTCTATCATAAATCAAAACAAATAAAACCACTTTCCATATTGTAAGTTAATCAGAATGCTCTCTCAAGCTGTCCTCACATACACTACCGTGGGGAAGAAAGCCTGACAAATCTGCTAAAAGCTTTAAAAAGCCTAAATGAAATATTAATACGCTGAAAATGATGAAGGCAGCGCAAAAACACAAGTCTCCTTTGCCACTCCCGTTCTGTATAGCCCAGAGCAAGAGATGAAAGATTCCTTGCAAACAGCAATGCCTAGATGGAATTATGAATAAAACAGAAAAAAAACCAAACCAACAACCAAGCAACAGCTGTACAGGTTGAGAACTGCAAGCTGCTGGAACCAGCAACAACCAGCAAAATGTATTCGCAGTAAACGAGTAACACCGGTTATTCGTTACAAAGGCAGCTAATGAAAAGCAGAGACAAAAGGTTATCGGTATGGTGCTGCCCTCAGTTATGTCAGGCACGATGAGAAAACTTGTGCTGAAGGACGCGGTGGTGCTGTGTGCGGTAGTTTAGGCTGGGCTGGCTCGTTTTGCTAATTAGGTATTTTGTCAAGATGCTCTTTTTTCTTTCAGCTACTTAAGAGAGAACTATCCCCCATCCCCTTCAATTTGAGGATGCTTGGTTGGCCAAGTCTTAAAAACAACCCGGAATGACTCGCCAAAAGCTCCCCAAAAAAATCTCTTAATTGAATGATGACATCAATTACTTAATTTTAATGAGAGTGAGATCATATTTTAATTTTGCCCTCTGCAATAAATTTAAAGCAAAGGTGACCGTGCAGCTTCTCTTAGCAATAGCCTATCTCCCTCAGAGGTGTAAGCAGAATTACTTTAAATCTTTATTGTTTTACTTCCTATTAGCACTTAATTCTAAAAGTATTAGTCTTTTTGTGTTATGATGCAAAAAAAAAAACCCACCAGGTAAGACCTCCACCTCACTCATGTAAAACAGAAGCCCAAGACTTTGAACTCTGGTTCTTGCAGGAAAAAAGTCCTGAAGTGCTGCTAATTTCTCTCCAGGCGCGGACAGAGCAAAATTTAAGAATATACAACTCTAAAACATCCAGGAAAAAAACCCGAACAACCCAACAAACAAAAACCCCAAGATGAAACTTTAAAGCATCACCTGAAAAAGCAAGCCAAGAACTGCAGAGGGTGTTAAATTAGCTCAGAGTCACCTGTGGGGACACTTCAGCCTCTGATACCACATCACACCTGCCGAAAAGACCCGCGACAGGAGCCACCGCGGAGCGCGCGCAGGCGCTCGGGGCAGCGGCAGACGCTCAGCAAGGCTGCTGCTCCAGCTCCACGCTGCGACCTTGGCCAAGCGACCCGATGTCCGTGGCCTGATTCCACTTCTGTCTGGGCTGGTGAAGAAGGCAGGGACTTTCCAGGCCTCTCCCTCTTACTCAGTAACTGTAGAAATTCGGAAATCCTACAGAATTCTGCGTCTCTCCGGCCAAAGATCACCCCAAATGCAGTCTTGCTCCAATGCTCTTTACTGTCTCGCACCGCCGTGATTCATTATCCCTCCCCACTCTCTTCTGCATCATTCTAGAGACCACTTCACCTCCTCCTCGGTCGCACAATCTTTGGTTAACATGAGATCCTCCACCATATTCCATGTCAACTTCCCAACTGAGGAGATGAGAATTTAATATTCCCTTTAATTTCTGCTATAGAAGACAACATGAAAAGTACTTGTATATGAACCATCTGTTACTACCCCTGCTGGAGCTGTAATCACTAGGTATCAACTGTTCCAAAGAACACCGAAATGTTTATAAAACCAGTGTGTCAATGCAATATTAAAAGGGAGATACTTGTATCTTTTTGATAAAATATTATATTCACAGCAGGTTCTGCTTTCAACTACAAACGTAACGGCCTTTTCACAGCACTCTGAAGCACCACAGGCAGCGCCACACGACTTAGGGGGACGGGGGAGAGCAGGAAGGGCTAAGGACATGTCGACAGCAGTAATTTAAGACAAGATATTCTGCCAAGAAAGAGAAACTAAGGAGTTAAAGTCCAAAGTTTGCAGTTAAGCAGAAACTCTGAGAAAGGAGGGCTGGAGACAACAGGCACGGGCTTGGATTGCTGCCCTCCAATTTGTTCAGCAAGTCTCGTCTGCTGACTCCACAGGTTTCACAGAAGTAAAATTCGCGCCGTGCTACGTAACAGCCTCTTCAGGGAAACAACGAAGTCGGGGAAATAGCGCGACCGCTTCTCTTCGCTGTCCCTGTTGCAATCGGATCAGTTCTCCTTAAAGCACCGGGCGTTCCAGAAGCACAACGCTGCACAAAAAGATAATAATACGGACAAGATGCAAAGTCCTCAGGGGACCCAGCTTCGATCTGCCTACTGAGGAATTGCTGGCAGCCCCCTGAAGCATCCACAGAAAACACCTCTAGGTCATAGTACCTCAGACTCTAGTTGATTCTAACTCTAGAGAGATGCTCCCTCTCAGCCCAGACAATTCTGCTGGCGGGAGACACAACGAAGTTTCTCCTGAAGCCCCAAAATCACGCTCAGGTAGTTACTGCCTCCGTGGAAACACAAACATGCAGAAGCCACGAACGCAGGACGTGGCTCAAACCCTGACAGCTTCTCTAAAGCACGACACTGGGTCCACCGTGCTGTGCGCAGACACGATTACTTCCTGTTAAAAGCTCAGTACTGTGACAGCCTTGACAAGACAGCTGTAACAGTTCTAGATCACCCCAAAAATCTTCTTTTCCCGCAGAGGAAAGGGAACTGGCAGAGCAGCGCAGATCTGAGGGTGACAGTGTGCCCATTCCTAATTTGCTTGGTCGCACCATTTTAAAGTTGTCCTTTATTCTGATACTTGAACTTGCTCTCCTTTTTATTTCAGCGTGCTGAGAGCGAGGGATTTCCCACCTGGAGGAACCAGTCCTCAGAGAGGAAGACGCTTTTCCCAGAGGTAAGGCAGCGCAGCCCGACCACAGGAGACATCTCCTTCCTCGTGATCGGAACGGAGCCACGTGCGGGCTTCGGGCTGTTCAGGAAGAGACGGGTTTTGCAAGCGTTCTCGCGCAGAAGATCCTTTCCCCAAGGTTCAGCTTCAGCAGACGGGGTGAGCGCTACACCGACAGACCCCCAGGATGAAAATCCGGAGAATCCAGCACAACATCTCAGCACCCAAACCCAACAACTGGGGCCTGAGGAGCTAATGGAGACTGACACGCAGAAGTGTGCAATCATTTCCACGCAGCTGCCTTCGTCTTCTTTACATGCGAGGCCAAGAAAGCCCCTGGGGCTGTACTAGTGCCTAAATGGGCGCAGGTTTCCTTTAGTCTCCAGCAAAAGAACTGGCGAACTGCCCCAGCCTAGCTGCCTTCTTCCTTTTCACCCCCAGATAACGTGGGGCGGCTTTGGGTTCGCACCCTGCGTGATCAGAGGTGAAGGATACCGCAGGAAACCCCAGTCGGCTTTTCCCCTCCGTGAGGTAACTCCCTGGAAGAACCAGCAGAGTCTTTTTCGTTCCGTATCTAACAGCGTGTAACACCCGAAGAGCAGACAGTGTGTTCAAAGCTCAAGCATTAACTGGTTTAGTGAGTCAAGACGGGAGATGCCGTCTGCAGTCGCTTGGGGCAGAATGTGCTGAAGGAGCAGAAATCCACCTTTCAACCAGGAATCTACGAAACAGCTTCAAACAACCCCTTTAAAACGTGGAAACGCTCCAACGACCGCTAGCCTACTCCGTGACAATAACTCCTGGAGACTTCTTGTCACACTTCATACGCAGAAAACCTCAGCTATGCTTCAATAGTTATTCTTGATAGCAGAACTACAGAAAAAAATCCGCTTTTACATCTCCCAGATCTCTCCATCTCACTAGTTCCTTTCATTCTCACTTTCCTGGACTATTCCTCGGGCTATCCTCTCATGACATCACATACTCACAGCAACACTGATGATTTTTTTAAGCCCATCAGCTCCCCAACCCGGCTCCCGGGACAGACCCAGGAGCGGCCGCGCCGGCGCAAAGGAGAGGTCGTCACTTTGCCCAGCCAGAGCGTCACAAAGCAACGAGCACGCTCCAAGCTGTGCTCCTGCCAGATCTCTCATAACCTGAAGCCAAGCTCGATTCCAGCAGAAGACTATTTACTCCTTCCCCAGTTCTCCATGCCAAGCTCTCCCTTTTATCCTCCTGCCCAAACAGTTCTGTCTCTGCTGGGAGAGGAGCGTGCCTGCGCTGCCACACGATGCGCCTGCATCTTTCACGCCGTTCACGATTGTTCACGGGAGGGCGTTCTGTCATTTTAAACACGAGAACACAAGAAGTAATTATTTTCCTAAGAGAAGAGGCCAAGTTACGGCATCCTGTGTGGCATGGAGAATTTCACCACCATCCTCTACCTTTGCGTCCCCCCTCTCTTGATGAATCCATTGAAGTCTCTAGAATGTGAAAAAGAAAAAAGTCACCTTTGTCATAAACTCAGTGTGGAGGAGACTGAATCTCCATAAATATGCGCCTGAAGAGCTGCCAGTACACGGATCTTTATCTCTGCTTGGCTTTTCCATCCGGTGCAGCACAAGGAATCACCTTCACACCCCAGGGAAACGACGGGGTTGGGCATCACGAGCCGTCACCCCGCACCATCGATAATCCCAGAGGGATTCCTGCAGGGAAGCGCGCGCGAGAAGAACCTCCCCACCTGTTCTGAGCAGAGGCTCCCGTTTCGTGGGCCATGCACAAAGCCCAAAGGAGAGCAGGCGGGACGGAAGAACAGTGCGAAGCAAACGGGACGTGTTTGGACAAGGACCAAAAAACCAAACCCTAATCTCTGTTAAAAACCTTTTGGAATTGGCACAGAGGAGAGCTCGGGCCCCCCTTACCGGGGGCTACAACAGAATTGGAATAAGAGAAGGAGGGAGGAGAGGTGGAAGGGAGTGAAAGGGTCCAAATTTTCTTTTTTAAGTGTCGTCTGAAGAACAGCTTCACTGAGATTTATTAAAAATCAGCGTACCCACCATGGAGAGGGAAGGAAGAGACACACTGTTAGGCAAGTAATTTCTTAGTAACACACGCAACAATAATCACGACACACCGAACGTGATTTCGCTAGATCCAACACTTTCTTTACAGCTTCCACGCTCTAACCAGACACTGCTCTAAGTGTTTTACCAAAGCTTTGCACAAGGAGCAGCGTTTTGATAACGCAGCTCCCAAAGGGTAATCGCATCTTCCTGTTGGCCATTCTAGACAGACTTTTTTTTCTTTTTAAAGGCCTACTGCAAAAAAGAATTGCCTTGAAAGCCGTCCAAGGCCAGACCAACTCAGGGTTTTGTATTTTTTGGATTTGGGGGAAGTAACGAGAGCAAATTAACGACGTTCGAGCCCAGGCATCCGTGCCTCTGGTCACAGCTACTAAAACAACGTTCGTAAGACTTTAATGGCAACTAGCCCTACGCAATTTTTACACGCTGCAATTTTAAAACAGGACTTAACAAGTAAAGTGTATCAAACACGGGAATAACTAAACAGAACAGCAATGTTTGCTCAAGGTTTCTAGGTGTGGCTGCAGCCAAGACATAATGGGATTATTTAGATCTGACTCATTTGCGTTGTCTTCATCCACCATTCTCCCTGTTCGGGACTCCATAACCGACTTTTTTTCAGCAGCGCAGGACTACCAAAAAATCAGGGTATTTTCAAGCAGGACTTGACAAGCCAAACCAGAGAGGAAAAAAAACCCACAATGCAGTTTCTATCAAGATGTGTTCAACCAAAACACATCAGCGTGGTGAGAGCTGCGCTTCACATCACCTGAACCTGCCGAAGAAGACGCCAACTCCCCGCGCGCTCGACAGCTGCCCACCCGCGAGTCACAAGCCCACGTCCCCCAAATTCTCTGCCCCTGTTCGGTGACCCAGGGGGCAGAGGGGGGAGCGTGTGCAGCCGAGTCTCCCGCCTCACCTCCGTGTACCTCGGCTTCCCATCCCAACCGAAAATAACCAGACTTCCCTCTTTTCACTGCAGCAACCTCCACGCCAAAATTGCGTAAGTGTGGAGGGTTTCGTTCCAATTACAATAAGAATTGTTCTTTTTTTAAAAATCCACAAGGGATCACTTGAAGTTTCTGCCCTAAGAATAAACATAGGGCTCAGTTTCAAAAACACGTTTGCACGAGCACTTCACTACTACAAGACCTGCTTTGTGCTAATGCAAGACAGGCTTCAGTCTCGTGTTGTTCAGCACTTCAGGATAGCGACGTTTTTTCAGAAAAAAAACGTATAAAAATAATTTCTAACTGGGTTACCTACAAATGCTTTCACCGCTCACAAAACGATGGGAACGGTTCGGTATTGTTTTAAGAACCGAAGCTTACATTCGTAAAAGTTTAACCAGCCGCCCTCTCCGCTTTGCCAAAGCCCAGCTTTAAAAAAAGCAGAGCTGAGGCTACTGCACTCTCCGAGACGGAAGGGAGCGAGGTGCTGGGAGGTGAGGGCATCTCGAGCCAAGGCTGGGTTGTGAAACCGGCGCTGTGTTCCCGAGGAGACACCACGCTACGCACTCCTCTCGGAGACATCTGAAAAAAACCTTCCAGCAGCACCTTTTCCCCTTTCACACACACAACCTGTCCCGCACTTGGCCAACCCAACGCCATCAGCACCTCGCTGGAACCGCCCCGACCGGACACGTAACCAGCTCGTTTTTAATGCCAGGAACGGAACACCTTCACTGGGCATTTTCAGCTTACATGAAAGAATAAGAAAAGAGGAGAGTGGAGTTGAATAAGCTGCAGATCTGTTGATTCCTCTAGGAGAGGACGAAGGAGCTTTTATCTGCCGCTCCGATCGCCTGACTCGGCTCTCTCCATCGCTGGGTGAGTAATCCCAGCCTGGAATTTGCCGTGTCACTTCCCAGCTCCTCCGAGCGACTCTCCTGCTCCTCACAACACGCATGGTGAGCAGGAACGCCGGCCGCTGCTCCACAGCACGGACCCCCGCGAGCTCCACATCCCGACCGAAGGGCAGAGTGACCTTCTACAACTGTTTGTAACTTTGCTCAGGCCTCTCTCCTAGAAAATAAGCAGAAAACTTCAAAGCCTCTTTCCCCTCAGGGTTTCTTTTGGCCGGTCAGCTTATCTGTGTGATCGCTGTTTCCAGAGGAGCACACGAAGCTGGCCCGGCGCGTAATTACAGAGAAGGGTGATGCTGAAGACGCAACCACCGGGCAAAGCAGTAAACAGCTTTATTTATCAGGACATCCACGCTGACACACAGGCAGTTGCTGCTGTTCTCGGCTGCTCTTCTTCCCGACTTACGCTTTATTTCCAAGAACAACAGTTTTGTTTTCCCAACTCCTTTAGGACCAAGGTACAAGAATAACATCTCTGTGAAGAGCGCGAGACGGGAAAACGTCCCGAACAATCCCTTTTCTACCGCTGCACTTTAGACCCGATGTCTGATGGTCGTCCTGATCCCAGAGGCGAAACGGGAGTGCTTTATCCACTAAGTCACCCAGCTCCCACGGCTACAGCCATCCTAAATGGAATGCATTATTCCTGCATTAAAACATATGTTTTTCAAGGCAGCTAGCCATCCGGCTGTTCCGCGCGAGATTACAGAAGACCTAATTTTATTAGGCAGTGATACAATTCTCCCGGTTTTTTGCTCCCTAGGGACATGGTGAAAGCAGGTTGCCTGACTGCTGGGGAACAATTCCGAGAGGCTCAGTCACTGATCACTGAGGCAGTAACTCACATCCTGGACTCGCAAAATATATTAATGCATGCCCCGTAGGCTCTGGGGGCTCCCATCCCCGTGGAATTCAAAGTCCAGGAAGACCTAGTTTGTATCAGCAATTCTCGAGTCAACAAGAATTAGAAAGAGTTTATGTTGGCAGAGAAGCACTAAAACTTTAAGCAAGCTTTTTGCCTTTTTTTTCCCTTTTTTTTTTTCTAATCGGCTTAAGTTCCACTAAATAAAACAAGGTGTTTACTCACAAGCGCAGCAGGGAAAGTTAAGTTACTATTACGCTGATGGTCTTTGCTACAAACATAACCTCTCCCACCTGTGTTTATTCTAAGTAGTGTTTCAGAAACTCTCAGCTTTGAAGTTTGAAAAAGCCACAAGCTGACAGAAAGAGGCTTTTTACTTAAAAAATATCCAGGCGAGAGTAACAGCCCAGCACTGGCAAACATTATTCAGAATGAGAAATACAGGTGTGAGGCTCTTCCCAAGACTTTTCATCAAAATGCGATGGGAAAACTCGCGTAGCAGAATGTTGCTGCCTGCAGAGCATCCGTTAGCTATAAATCACTGTTTCCTCACGCACAGTGCACATGTAAGTGTCCTCCATCCTAATTAATAGAATGAGACATCCTGGCCTGGTGACTTGGCCCCGATTTCATAAGCCCCAAGAAAAATTTTCGACTGAATCAACCTCAACAGAGGAATGCTCCCATTCCTCTCTCCATTAATCCAGGTCTGAACAAGTAGCTGAGCAGCTCACCGAGAGAGTCAGGAAATGCTTTTTATAACTTCGAGACACACAGTTCAAAGAAAACCACTTTAAGAAAGTATCTGAACACTGCATTTGAAACAAATGAAAACAGGATATGGTTCAGCTTCTGCTTGTACCTCTGGGACTCGTCACCATTAGTTCACTCTTTGGCTTCTGAAACTTGCCACTGAATAAACATGATAAATCCCATGAATAGAAAAGCTTCGTGACAAAAACCTGATCAGATAGAGGGGATCAGGAAGGAACTCATCACCCTTTCCACAACATCACCGACCAACGAGAAGCACGAGGGGTCCCCCCGCACGCAGAGACCTTCCTCTGGAGCTCCAAGCGCCGACGAGTCGGCCGCACGGCTGAGAGACCAGCAACCCAGCTCTGCGCGGTTGTGCTGCCATCCATCGCATCCGCTACTTAATATTTCATGCTACGGAATTTAAAATAGAAATCTGGAGATCGGTTATCTAGGACACCGCAAAAAGAACACCAAATGCGGCTTTAGTGCAGGCTGGCAGGTCTGATGAGCAGCATCCAGCTGAAACTGCAAATATTCCCCAATACCAGCAGCAGCAAGACTCGGGAAAGACAAACCAGGAATCATTGCTACCAGACGACCCTTCCACCCAGCTGAGGAAAACTGGCTCTAACTGCAGGAAAGCTTCAGAGAAGCAATCAGGGAGGAGGTGGAGGACTCTCTTTAAAGCCTCTAATTTCCTCCTTTCCCCAAGGCAAAAGGTCAGAGATGCAGCTTTTAAAAATAGCCCCAAACTCACTCTTCATTTCTCAAATGTAATGGGGACAACACAAAAATATGCACATTCTTTAACTCTCCTGGTTACTCTTTATTATGCCAGCCTGGATGCTTAAAAAAAAAATAAAAAAAATCCTCCTCTTCTTCACCGTATTTACATGCTTCAATCATGTACCTGCAGTAAAATCTACTCTCAGCCACCAAAATATTTCTTTCAATATTTGAGCTTCACTTCCTCTCCAAGCCATTGATCATTTAAATTATTCTGCTTTGGCCACCTGCAAAGCACAGACGTGCGACCCTCTCCTGGATCCGGTTTGATGCACTGGCAAGAGATTTCTGACTTTGCTCCTCGTGATCACGACCTGAGCTGCATCTCCTTTTCCCGCGAGACACGGGCACTGCAGGGAAGCCACACGCTGCCATGCTCTCATCACCTCTTTCCAGGCTGTAGCTGAAGAAAACACAGCATCATCTGAAGCGAAGGCTCTTGTCCAGTCTTCGTGAAGCTAAACCAGGCCGGAAGGCTCACCTCGGAATTTGTGCAAACAGCTCCCTTCACCATGCTCCGAAAGGGGATTTCTGCACTTCGAAGCCACGTACTTTTCTGGGCTGCACACAGACAGGCTGTGTCAGAGCCACGCACAGATTTCTCAGCAGATTTTGATGCCCATCCGCTGTCAGTCCTGCAGGTAAATTAAGGAAGCAACATAAAAGCTTTCCCATTACCAGTTTTGCCTAATGCAAGACTTGTGGGTGAGATGCTGCATAAATGCACGAAAACCACCTGCAAGTCCTGCTAGCTACGAGACGATCAGATCCGACTTGCTTCTCCCCACAAGCTCTTCTTCAACCTTTTCTGTGCTACAGCCACAGTTCCCCTCTAAACAACAGGGGAGAAACCAACGTGAAATCTTTCTGCTCACTCAGCAAAATCCACACAGCCAGTCCTCACTCGGACAATACCTCCTTTGGCTCTAACCTATTTCCATTCTGCGCTTCAGCTGCTTAATCTATAATAAAAAGTAATAATAACAAAAAAAGATCCCCACCTACTTTGACAGGTGCCTGGCAATCAAAGAATGCAAACCAAAACGCACGACTTTTGACAGAACAGAAGAGTACCGTGATTCCATAGGAAATTTTCCAGCCAAACAAAATAAAGACTCTACCCGCTTGCTTGAGTCAACATGTTTTCTTCCAGTAAGGCTCTATCCTATTTGGCCAGCCTTCAGTCCCCACTTTCAACTGTTTTGCTGATACTACTTTTTCCACACATGCCACCATCCTTGCTATTTCTTCAGCTTCTGAAAATCCTGCTACAAAGCTCTCCTTGGCAGACAGTCTCGATTCTCCCGCAGGAGACAATCGGCTTTCAAAGGAACAAATACAGGTGTGTGGAGCCACTCACGGGAACGCCCCCACAGAAACCACAAACTGGACAGCCAAATGTACGTATAACCAGAAAAGTAAACAGAAACCAGCTCCCTCTGGACCTGAAGCAAGAGCAATGACACGATAACCCTGTCACATCATCCAGAAACGACTGAAATTATGTTCAAGACCTGGACAAGCAGGGGAATTCCTCGTCCCTGCCAAGTGGAGTCATCCCCCCAACACCTCGCGCCTTCACAAACTGAAGGTCACTCCCTAACATCCCTTTACTCGTTAAAAGCATCAGACAAGGCAGAAACTGCAGCCAAACAAAGACCAGCAGCCAAATAAGCTCTTTATGAGCTCACTTAACCCTCTCAGAGACAAGGCGGCCCGAACGGCACAGCCTGGAGACAGCTGTCGGGCTGCCAAGGGGACATCTCTCCTCTTGTCACCATCCTCGTCACACTGAGAGGACAAACGTCGCTGCACAAGCAGGACAACAGGCTCGTAACGCGCGCTGTGGAGAACCAACCCACCAACCGTGCTTCATTGCAACCTTTGAATCTGGCAGCTGCAGTTTCTCAGTTCCGATAACGCGAGAGGAGCTGCTTGAAAGTTTCGCCCGAAGTCTAAGAGCACCCAGACATCCCCGGGCTGAGCGCTGAAGCGCTTTAACACTAACATTTTCAGCTGAATACAGACAAATTCATAGCTCTTCCTTGTTCCCTGACCTCATCAGCACACGCTGTGAGCATGGGAAGAAACAGCGTCGTGTGCAGATACGAAGCCGCCTTCGCACACAGCTGCAGCTCACCCCCAAAGGCGTAAATCTGAGCCCCCGTACTTACAGAAACGTGGAAGCAGGGGTAAAAGTCCTCTCTAAAGTTAATATCCCTGGCACTTCTACTCATGGAAAAGAAGCAGATGCAGATACAAAAGGAGCCCTTCCCATCATTAGTGATGCACCATGTGGGTGTTACTGACAGATGAAGAAAAGCACTATATAGAAAAAAACCCTAAAAGTGAGAAAACAAGGAACACACGAGTAATGACCAGGTACCAGGTTTCACACAGTTCCACAACCCAGTTCGCAGCTCATCCACAGTTGCTGTTATTTAACATTTTTACTTGGAGGCAATGACATTGATCCCTTCCATATGGGAACGAGATGTCTCCCTGAAGCACGATGTTTAGGATCTGGGTATAACAAGGTGAAGTATGACAGAAGACAACCGGCCTCTTACCTGCACTTAGAAATAACTGAGTTCGACTCACATCAATCACTGAGACTAAATAAAGACACAAAATGAATGGTTAAAAAAACAAAACAAAACCTAAAGAAACGCAATTTCTGTTGATTTATGAGTAACTGCTGTTTCCTGAAACACATTCCAGTATTTTGCTCAGACGCTTGATGAGACCCGAGGAATGGGACTACGGTTACTTCCACGCTGGCCACGGGCTGGGCGAGGACTAACCCAGGGATGTAATCAGTCCTGGTGCCCCGTCCGCACTGATTGCTCCCAAAGAAAGTCTCAGGGATCCTCACAGCAAACTATAATTTCTACTTCAAGCACGCATCAAACCGATCCCGCTCCACTCCGCGTCCCGCTTGCTGACACAGCACCTTTCACAACGCTGGGTATTTTAACACCACGCTTCCCCTACACATTGTTAGAAATTCCCTGCGCCGTGGCGCTTAACGGCAATGTGGCCCCGCACAAAACTCAGCACAGAGGAAGAACTTCTGCTTCTGGAGTCCTCTTCCACACGGTGCTGGGGTACCGCCCCGAGATCAAACGCCGAGCACAGAGCAGCCTTCCAGTTCCCGCTGTCAGGAGCGCGGGGCTGCCCGCACCAACTCGCTCCTCCCCTCGTGCAAAAGCGAGGTGCTCCTATCCCGAAAACCCAGGAGCAACGCTTCCAGAGCAAACAGTCAAGCCTGGAGGCAAATAAAGCTGCAACAAGAGGGTGGGCAAAAAAAAAGGATCAAGTGTTCTCATCTGAGCAACGACAAATCAGTCACACACGGAGCAGCACTGCCATTTTTAATAAAATGCTTCTATTCAATATTGTTGACCGTCAACAGCCCGTAGTTTTATTCAGCCGAACAATGCACATACGCGCCTTAAAATCTTTAAGCTTGAGTCTCAAATTAGGGCATATTTTTCAAGAACTACACAATGCCACTACGTCACTGACTCACTTGGCTCCTTTACAGGTCAGACCTCAGTTATCTCAGCAACAAGGCACCATGAAATACGTTTCCAAGAGCTTGGGGACACAGTCACATGGAATTCTCTGTGCTTATGTGCGGTTTTTTTTGATGGAAAAAGTGATCTGCGCAAACAAATTCATAACGTGCATATTAAGAAAACTGAGCATTAAACCCACAAAGGGGGGGTGGATTTAGTATTCAGAGAATTACTCACATAACATAGAAAACTTCACTCTATGGCCCTGAAGTTTAAGCTGTTCGAGAAGCTTGTTAAAGATTAGCATGATGTCACAGCCAGTCACTCTGACAAAAGGATTTCATTTTTATGCTCGCGGTACTGTGTACTTCAGGGTCAAACTATGACGGGCACTCAGTATCCTCAGAAACTCATTTCAGAAAATGAAAGTACATGCTTGAAAGGGTGAGCAAGTTCTCAAAAAACGTAAAACAGCATTTCACACCGCACTCGGAGCAACACCTCTTCAACTCTTTGTTATCGCGGAGTACCCGAAAACAAACACCAGACAGCATTATCGCTTCGGTTAAATGTTTACACAAAGCATATCTGGAAAACATCTGACAAAAGCCCCCAACCCAGCTAACATCACAAGTTTAACTACAAACCAGTTGTGTTAAGAGCTACCACGGCCTCTACAAACCCCGAGCACACGGTGCCGTGCGGGCAGCGGGGGCTGACAGCACCGTGCTCAGAGAGCGAATTCCTCGTCTTCCAAAGGGTAAAGAGGTCTCCTTTATGCGCTGCGTGTTGCGGGACGCAGCGACGGACTCAAGGAAATTCGATTTTCCATAAGTTTTAGTTCAAGGAGATTACTGCAAGCAGGCGGCCAGCTCTCCCGAGAAGCCACTGATCACAGCATCGAGTTCTGTAGCCTGACGGGGAAATTTCTGACAGGAAAAACAGAGGTACCTGCTCTGCAACCTTCACCTCCATCTGCCTCGCATTCATCCCTCGCCCGCCGGCTTGGCATGGGAACTTTACAACAAAGCTGCCCTGAGAACAGCGTTGGAAGGGCTAAGAAACAAAGACGTACCCGTGCAAAATAGGAAACAAACCAAAAATAAGAAACGCGTGCTCCGTCCTGGTTACGGCTACGCAAAGAACTTGTTCGGAAAGTGGGAAGCGCACCGGGTGTGTCTCCGGGATGTACCCGGGGTTCCTCCGTGTCCCCCACCCCAGGGACTACTGGCCGCCCCGTCTCTCCCTCCCGGCCCACGGCCCCAGCTCGGGACCCGCAGGAACGGCACCGAAAGGAGGAACCCCACCTCGGGGGTTCAGCCCCGCGGGCAAAGGGGCTCGGCCGGGGCAGCCCCGCACGCACCAAGCGCCCAACGCTCCCCCCAGCCCCGCAGCGCGGGCAGGGCGCAGCCGGCCCCGAGAACCCCCGGGCGCCATCTGCCCCCCGGCCCCGGCCCCCTCGCCCCCGCCCCGGAGCCTCCCTCGCACCCCGGGGCCTCCGCTCGCACGTCCGCCCGGGCAGCCTCGCTGCCGTCGCCCCCCGCCCCGGCCCCTCGCGCGGAGCCTCCCCCCGCCGGGCCGGCGCCCCAGGGCAGGGCCGGGCAGGGCCGGGCAGGCGGGCTCCCGGCGCGGCCCGGGCGCTCCTCACCTTCCGAGAGCTCCAGCTCCAGCTCGGCCAGCTGCTCGCGGACCTCGCGGGGCAGCGACGAAACGCCCGCGGGCGCCGGCTCGGCCATGGCGGGGGGCGGGGAAGGAGGGCAGGAGGTGGAAGGGGCAGGCAGGTCCGGCCGCCGAGCTCGGCGCGGCTCCGGCTCAGCGCCGGGGGCTGCGGGCGGCGGGCGCGGCGGGAGCGGCCTCCGCCTCCGCCGCCATGCTCCGCGCCAGCGCCGCCCTCACGTGACGGGGCGGGGCGCGCGCAAGCACCGGCCTCAGCGCCCCCGCGCGCCCCCCGGCGGCCCCCGCCGCGCACCGACACCCCCCGGCCGGGACAGACCCCCCCCCACCCCACCCCACCCCCCCCCGGCCCGGGCCGCCCCCCCGCCGGCGCGGAGCGGCCCTCCCGGCCCGCGGCTGCTCCCCCGGTGCCCTCCCGCCCGGCCCGGGGGAGGCCGCGGCTCCCCGCAGCAGCCGCAGCCCTCCTCCCGGGCCCGGTGGCCGGCGCGACAGCACCACACGGCAGCAGCAGCAGCAGCAGCTCGGTTGGGTGGTTTGGTTTTGGCGCTTGTTTTTATTTTGTTGTTGTTTATTTCTTTTAAATCAGCTTTATTTTTTTCTAACTGTTATTTCAATTTCCCATAGCACCTTGGCAATGTCAAAAACAAATACAAATACATGTATTATCATTTTTTAACATTTAAAGCATGAACCTACTTTTACACAAATTTTTGTTTTCGGACAGTTTGGACAACAGGAACAGACCAGAACAGACAAGAGTAGAGAAGCCAGACCGGTTGCTTTTTTCTCCTTCCACTGCAGCCCGAGCGCGCCGAAGAGAGACCCGCAGTGCCAAGGGGAAGCTGGGCTCGTCCGGGAGGAACGGGACGTCTGTAGCCACTCGAGCTCAATATATTATCTGAATATTTTGTATTCTATAAAAATTAGAACAAAAACCATTTATGCACAGTCTGTTTACAGGTGAAGTTGCTTTTTTTTTTTTTTTGGAAACTGTATCCATAACTGAAACTCCATAAAAATAAACCTCTGGTTCTTAAATATAAAATTTTAAAGTTGTTACAGGTTAAGTTTGCAGATGGATTTTTCTTTTCCAGAAATAAGTCGCTTTAACTCCATTTCAAGTCCTCCCAACTGTACATTAAAAACAGACTCCCTTAACCTCTGCAAGTGCCTGCGCTAAAGGCACTTAAGAGAAGGAGCCAACTAAAATACTACGACAAACCAAAATTATGTACCATCCTAAAGGAAGCTCAGACTATATGTAATATATACACACAAAGAGCGCGATAAATCATTCAGATTAATGGCAACAAGCTTATGTTTCAGAAGGAAATATCAAAATTAGAAACAAAAAACTCTATTGCATATCTGTAGTAATCAAGGATTTACAAAAGAACTCATCCGAAGCGATTTCCCCCCGAAGTGCATTTCTGTTGCATCGTCTGTAATACAATGGCGCATTTTACAAATTTAAAATATCATCTGTACATACCAGATAAGTCTTCCCCAGGTGAACGCTCACGTGGGGAACAGTAAAAATAGCGGACATTTTCAAGACAATTAAGCTGATATCGACAAAGTAGTAAGGCCATAGCTATGTAACTACAGTAAAGCATCAATTAAGTCACTTATTTGCTACTGATCTGCCACAGTATCATCTTTCTCTTCTGATTAATAGAGTGGGTTACTTTTTTTTTTTAATTTTACTTTAGTTTTAATACCTACTGCTAAAACTGCACCATCATACTGTGCCAGGCTAACTTTTCTTTAAAAAAAAAAAAAAAAGAAAAACAAAGATAGCAGGAATGTAAGATACTATAAATCTAACTTAATTTTAGAAATCAAAACTAAAAAAAACCACCTTTTTGCACTTTTAATGTTACTATCAGATGCAAATCACAACCACTTCTCACTCCCCAGAAGCACAAGAGAGTGGCCCGACCTTTTCCACGTGTGACAAACTTGGAAAAGAACATAATTGGGGAAGTTGAACTTCTGCAGCTGACAGAAGTCGCCGACCCCGAGTCACAGCTCGTCAAACCAAAAGCTTCAGGTGATTTGATACGGGCAGAGGAGAGAGGTTTGTCCTTCCGCCACGCGGTGACCAAGCCTGGCTCCTGACCCATCGCTCCTTTTCACAGCCTTGGTATTTACTGGGTTATTCTCCCCCGTCACATGCAAAAGAATAAAGGAGAAAAAAAAATCATCCCACAGTTATTAATGGCAGTGGGGGAGGAGAAATGCTAACGTGAAAGGCTTGCACGCAGGTATTAAATAAATAATTATGAGCGCCCTAAGCTGATAAAAGTTTGAATATGCCGGAAAAAGCCGACGGGTTTAGAGCCAACGCCGCGCAAGAGCCACGACCCACGGCTGGAAAGGCAGAGAGCATCCTCTCCACCGCCAAGCTTTTCCAATCACCTCACAAGACAGACTGAACTGCGGTTGGTTGGTTGGCTTTCCCACATCTAAGAAATGAAGCTGCATTTCAGAATTGTTAGAAATTCGGGTACTTTCAGAACGAGGTCGCTCTCGGCACAGCACAGCCAGCGTGGCGGCTCAGAGCGAGCTCACCGCCGAGGCCAGAGCTCAGCAACTGTCTCTTCCCACAGACTAGCACACACGTCTGCTTTTTTTGTTCCAGTTTGACTGCAGTAATTGTTTCTAGCCTTTCCAAACAAGCTCTGAAATCACTGCGTTTCTAAACTTAAATATTTAACCTTCTCTACCATTCCAACAAATGTAGCGTTATCAAAATAAATGGAGAAGGGCTCTGTAAGCATCCCTAAACTGTAGACATCACCAATGATTTGTTTTTTAACTAAATTAAAAAAAAACAAAACAAAAACCTCCCAAACTCAGTACAGGTAGTTTAAAAGTGAATAATGATTTTGGTTGGCTTTTTTTTTTATATGTGTATATATATAACATGCGTAGAAATGAACAGATAACTGCATAAATACATTTTATCATGTTATGAATCAAATCAAAGCAATCGCCAAGCTGAATAATAAGTTAGAGAAATGACAACTCTGGCTTTATATATATATATTTATAAAAATAGATATGAGTGTTCTCAAAGCAGTTGATAAGAGAATGCCTACCGAGTAAGAAGTCACCAAGGGTTATCTGGCTACGAAATCAGAAGATGAGAATTTTCACAGTTATTTTAACTGCCACGTACATTCATTCTAATGGCAACACTAGCATATATTACTAAGATGTTTACGGTATATATCACAATTGAAGTTTTCCAGTGTTCACAACTTACAACTTTAAATTTGTACACTTGCTATTCACTACAAAAAACCCAAAAAACTAAAGGACAAAAAAAAAAAAGGAAAAAGGGAAAAAAAAGAAAGGGTTCGATTCTCACAGCTGGCAGCTACTCTTCTCTAACGCTTTACACAGAACTTTGAACCCTGGCATGCTGATTTTGGCAGATTAATGCACTGAATTTTCCTATTTCTGTCATTATGCTAATCACCTTTAACTTTACTACCTACTACTCGATAGTGTTGCAAATCCAGTCGGCAGACAGCTGGGCAAGACCTACCTCTCAGGTACCTTCTCTGCACACGAGGGGTTTTGTTTAACTCTTTACCTTTAGTTCCACCTTAAACAGTTGCAAATTAAGTCAGTCACTCCTACATCAGCTGTAAACCATGAGTTCCCAGGACATAAAGCCCTGATTTCTAGCATACAGCATCCATACCCTACTCGGAAACCCCTGGCCACAGCTCTGACATCAGAGTTTAACCCTGGGGGGAAACGCAGAACTCCAGGCCCAGAGTTCCCACCCACAAGGCAGAATCCACATCTGCACCCGGAATTCCAGGTTCCACCAGTGAAGCTAAACATCAGGTCAATCCTCTACTGGGCCTGCCTCAGCAAAACATACCAAGATACATGCACAGAAGTCTGTAATAAAGAGATTAGAGAAACAAAAAAAAAAAAAGAAGAAAAAGCCAACCTAAGAAGTTGCCCTCAAAAGGAGGCGAGGAAAAAGGGCAAATTAAAACCTCCGACGTGCTCCCTTCTGCCTCCTTCCAATCGCATCCTGCAGACGGCTTTCGCTGTCCGCGTGCTCCCATCTACAACCCAGTATCCTGTAAAAATTAATAGTTCATAAAGCTTGCTCAATGAATTATTAGTAAGGTCAAGAGACTATGCTTCAAGCTGGAAACACAAAGTTTACTACAGTAGTACATTCAGTTTGTATCATCAGTGACTAAGTCATGACAACAGTATCTGGCTGCACTCGTTCCACTCACACCGACCAAGCACCTCGGCTCCAGACGTGCTCTGCAATCAAGGCCATCAAGGGCAGACACATCATCCGACAAGCCAATGTTAAATAGGTTAAAAAAAGTTCTAATTTTACAGAAACGCTCATTTTTCAAAAATAATATTCTCTTATCCTCTTCCTCCTACGCTGAGGGACAGGTTAATTTGTCAATCCATATCTTTGCACTTTGTCAAAACGCTAGCTTCACAACCCCAAAACTGATTTCAAGCAGGAAACCCTCTGCAAATTAAAAACAAAAATACAAAAATTATAATCTCTATATTTATATTGATTGGAATCCTCCAGCATTTGTGAGATCACTTTGAGAGATGAATTTTGGGACCCTCCACAACTTCTCCACGCAAGCCACGCTCCGGTTCTGTATTTCTCTTCACGAGCACTTCTTTCTCACAGTCTCCTTCGCTGCTTCTTAGTCCACAGCTCAAATTAAATAGAGAATGACTGGCTGGACGAGTGTTACTTTGGTGACCGGGGTGGCACATACTGCTCCTTGCCGACACGTCGAGGTGCTCCCTGAGGCGATGATCTGCGTCCAAACTGGCGCCTCTGTTCCCTGATTTTCCCAGCGGCTCCCCTGGGAGGCCCGTTGCCTCGGAACCCGGAATAATCCTTCATGCGACCTTCCACTTTGTCATGAGCCTTCTCCGGCGCCTTCTCAGGTGTGCCGTTCTCTTCGGTT
Organism: Trogon surrucura; assembly: GCA_020746105.1. Lineage (NCBI taxonomy): Eukaryota > Metazoa > Chordata > Aves > Trogoniformes > Trogonidae > Trogon > Trogon surrucura. The sequence goes on from CM036646.1 coordinate 2,085,075, forward strand.
TTGGCAGGGGGAGCGATGTTGGCGCGATGTTCCCGAAGAGGCTGAACAGCAACTGGAGGAGAAGGCTCCTTTGGGGGCTTCTGGCAAACTTCAGCGTAACTTAGCTTGCGTGGCTCCTTTGGGACCAAGGGAGAAGAGGGAGGTTTACACACCTGAAGCGCTACGTCACGCTCTCCCAGGCTGTCCCAGGCACGCCAAGAAGGCGTCGAGTGAGCAACTACACCACAGCGGTGGCAAACTGCTCGCGAGGAGGTCCCAGGTGCTACCTCAGCACATCCCCGCCCACACCCTGCTCCGGGCCTCACCTGTGTCGGCAGCGCAGGAGCCGCGCTCGCGTTAGCAGAAGGTGAAGTGGGATTTGTCCTCGGCGGCTTTGCAGTGCTGACGGGAGAGACAGACACCGGGGGAGCAGTGTGGCTTGTAACATCTTTCGGAGCAGATGCTTCTTCTGGTTTGCTGTCTGGCTGAACCATGCTGCTGCTAGATCGAGAACAACGCAATGTTAAAACCTACTAACACAGAAACTTACGTTTGAGGAAGTACTTTCTTTCTCTGAAGCTGCAGCTGCACTTTTTGCAGAACAGAAGGGTACATTGCTACCACAATTTGTTATTTCCATCTAGTGGCCTCTAGAGAAGCTGCCTACCACAGATGAAGAAGAAACAGCAAGCATTATTGCCACCTTGCCGGACTGCGGCTGGAGTCTTTGCTAGAACATGCAGGTTTTAATATTCTCAAGTCATCTGCATACCTTAACACCACAGCTTCAGTCTGACTTGGTGAACTCACGCTTGTCACAGGCTGGGGGACAGTGCTGTGCGTCTGTTCTTCCTGAGCAGGAGCCGGACAGCTGGGCAGCAAATCTTTGCTTTCCTGTACAGAAGACAAAAGTTGCAAAATATGGGAAGTTCCCTTAAATCACTCCTCAATGTGCCCATTCAAAGACATCTGAGAAGTGGGCTTGTTCCAAAGGCTGCTCAAGTCCCGATTTTAGGAATTCTACTTCTCCTGGAGCATTGCCTCTAAAGCAATCGCCTTTTATACAGGCGAAACAGCAGGTAAAAGGCTGGAACATACACACACACATGCACATGGTGGGAGCAGGCACCTTTTCTTTGCAGACTCCTTTAACGATATCGGACATCCTGCTCTCCAGCACCGGCTCTCCCGGTATTTTTGCTGTGCTGCCAGGCAAAGGTGGGAAATTTGATGCTAGCAAGTCAAACTTTGGTGTCTGAGTCTTTGTTTCCACTGAAGGCTGAGGTCTCTAGAGTAAAGAAAATTCCCATTAATAGAGCTGTAACGCCTATGATTGAAACATCGATGAAGCGTCAGGGAATTTTCTAGAAATACTAAATATCCACAATTTTAGGAGTTTAAGGACTATGCCACTCCTTCAATAAACTCAAGCCAACACATTGCACGACTTCTCGCAATAAGGGAAGGGAAACTTACTGAAACTCGGTCATCTTCTCGTCTCCTCCGACCTCTGAAGACGTTCCTCCTTTAAAGGCAAAAAAAAAAAAAAAAGCCAGTAAGCGCATTCGTGTGGCTGAAGAGCACACGCCTGGGCACAAAGGGGAGCCTGTGCCCAGGGGTCCACAGCAGCCTGCTCGTGGTTCTCAAGATACAGTTCTGGGACGTTCTCCATCTTCAGGAGGGGTCAAAGCTCTTTCACCTTTGGAACACAGCCAAAAAGGGAAAATTTCGCTTTTCTCTCCCCGTAGGAGGTAGCTTAGAGCACCGTATCTCAACAAGCACGGGGACAATTAAGACTATAATATTACAGCACAGTATCCTCTAATTCTATAGCAATAAACTTAACCAATTTCTCACAGAGCTGTCTTGGTCACTTAAAAATAAGTGTTTAAACCCAGAATTAACAGTCAAAAGATAGAACCAGTTGATCTCACAGTGTCTAGGAGCATCAAATGCCCCAGCCCACAATTTGCTTATTTACAGCAATACAAATACCACCTTATACTCCAATGGTTTTAATGCTGGGGACAAATCAGGCAGTTATTTTGAAATAAAGATGCTTCGCTGTCTCACTGCAAGGTGTTTGTCAGAATAACTGATGGCTGTGCAGTCAAGCAGGAAACATTCATGCTCCAAGTATTTATCAAGCCTGGTTTACTTAAATATCAGTCTTCTCCTGATAGTTCTTTACAGAAACTTATGTTGTGCCAGTGGTTGATGATCCTTGGCTCACACAAGCCGTTTGAACCTCCAGCACCGTGTCCCCACTGCAGCACTGCTCTACAGCTCTTTACCTGCCCCTGCCAATCCCGTAATCGCCATTCTGCTCCATCTGTGCCACAGGAGACTCTTTCTGGGAATAACCCTGGTCTTGGTGCCCAGTTAACATGCTGTTATGTCTCTCCATCACAAAATTCCTTGAGTTGCTTCTGCTCAGTGGTCCATCCCCCATTGGCACGGTGCTGACGGAAGCCGGACCCTCCGCAGCGTGTTCGGAGCTGTTCGATGATCGGAAGTGAGGCTTCACGCTGCGGGACACAAGAGCAGCAGCCGTGTCATCCAGAGTTTAAGGAACACCAGGCAAAACTACCACCAAGTACAGTTAGTTCATAGCTGACAAGGCAGGAGGAGGTCAGTAAGCACTGGAACTCCATCCGAGAAGTTGCTTCCTACACACGTTTATCAAGAACACAGAAATTGTTCTTCCTTACCTCCATCTACTCCTTCTGTTACAGTTTTCTTGCAACCTCCTGTCCTGTCAACAGATACCAAAGTGGGGGGGGGGGGAAACACAAAAAACCTCAACCAGCAAAACCTGGAGGTGGAAGAAGAGCCAGAAGAACCCAAAGATGGATTCTTCACCTGTCTGGCCCTGCAGCACAGGCACAGGGTATCAGAGAGTGACCTGGAGAAATAAGCCAAGCCTGAGGAACAAACTGATCTGGCCACAAGTGAAAAAGCTGAACTGAAACAAGAAGGCAGGAGTAGATGACAACTAAACAGATTAAAAAGAACTGGGGGGATAAGGCAGGAATTTAGTGTCACTGTTCCTGTTACTAAACACTCACAGCCCTGACTCAGCAGTTTCCAACAACCCAGACATTTTACCCAGTTATTGATGATTCAGCACTAAAGCTGTGCTGCCTTTGAACATGCTCCATGGTTCTGCAAATGAAGGCTCAGGGTCTTAAATGTAGAACTACCCAGAAAAGCTCTGACCTACCCCGACATGGAACAGCTTGCTGGAGCAACGTTCAGGTGCCTTAGACTACTTTCCCCTTCAGTACCTTGCTGTCTTTTCCACACAGCGCCAATCAGTTTCGGCAAGCACCTTAAACTCTTACCCTTCTCCTCTGCTCAACCCAGCACATCTCATAATTTAGGGGCAGAAGGAGGATTTTGCATGCTTTTTGTTTTTAAATATCTCACGATAACGTTCCATGCAGTCAGAAGAAATTCCCACCCTGCCAGCCAGTTTTCCACCACTATCTGACAGCCTATTCCGCAGCCTTGCAATGTAACCACAAAGCAGAACAAAAATTATGTTTTAATAGCCCAATGTCTGGTGGTCAAACTAATCTAGTTCACCAAAGACATTTTAAGTTACCTTTTAGAGGGCTGGATAGAAAAGTATCAATGTAACCAATACTAGCACTGAGGATTCTCTGTTACAAAAGCTCAATCTTCCTTTCCCACACAGATGTTGCAACAGATCAGAGCAAAACAAATAGATGGGCTTAAACAAATGTTTAGCTACAGAGAAAAATCCAATACTTAACTGCCTGCATGACAAAACAAATCCAGTTTAATGAGCCAGGGCAGAAACCTAAAAGCAGCAGCTGGACGAACCTCTCCAAATGAGCTCTTCCGCTGCTCAAGAGAAGATACGCTGAACAAAGATTAATTCACACTTCGCAGCTTCAGGAAGCTTTAAGAAGCACTTTTAAGGCCCCAGGAAGGATAAGTTCTCCATCAAAGACCAGAGGGAAGCAGAGGAGGTAACCTAACTAAATTTTGCCATTTTGTTCAACCTGTTCTTAAAATGGAAGATCCTCGAGTCATCATTCAGCCCTCAGATCTCATAATCTTACCCGTCATTGAGAAGGCCACAATCTTGTCTGGGCAGAAGAGCAAAGCAGAAAAGACAAGGAAAGATAAGAAAGAAAAAAAGGGGGGGAAAAAAAAAAGGCAGAGAAAAGGAGAGATGATGTGAGAGAGCAACAAGGAGGAAGAGCATAAAGTGCAGGCTGCCCAGACGAGCGACTGGTGGACCTGTTCTCTCTTAGCGCGATACTTGATCATCACTGGGCCAAACCTTCGAGGCCGTGCCTCGCCGCTACCTTCGCACCTCCTGTTTGCAAAGGGATCCTACTGAAGTAGAGCGAACGTCTGCTGCCGGAACGTGAAGATTTATTGCCACAAAACCAGAGCTTTGTACGAGCACAAAGGCTGAGCGAGATTGGCAGGGAAGATAAGTCAACCAAGACAGACCAGCAGAACCTGTACATGCTTGACGCTCAAGCTACAGCTTCACAGCGACTCAAGTTTTATAAATGAAAGTCTTAACCAGAAGAGTTTTAAAAGCCTAAGGATTATGCAGATGTCATCTACAAGGCAGCAGGGAACGCGTGCGCATCTCAAGATGGTAATATTTAGGTATATACAATCCTTGCACAGTTAAGTTTGTGCACAATTTAAGGAAAAAAAAAAATCAAAACCACACCAACTGTATAAAAAGATCTTAGTTGGGAGCAGAGCAGCTGCAACTGAATCAGCTGCTCCATCTTTCGAGTCACACCACCAGTTCCACAGCCTGGATTAAGACTGCTGAGTCACCGCAGACCAAATTCTAAAGTTCACCTTCTGCCAACAGCCACAAACCTTAACTGCATCACAAAACCACTTACGGTACCGGTAGTTGTCAACCGATTTCTCAAACAATGTAAAAAGTAATTCCCATGCTACTAGCCCGCATGCTGAATAGAGTGAAAGAGCTTGCAAATAGAACAATTTCCACCCACGCAAACAGATTACTACTCCACTGTATTTACAGAGCACTGTTCCAGCAAATACAAAGCTGCTTCCTCCTCCCCAGTGTTTATATCTGAGCCGAGCCCTTACAGTTATCAGGAAAGATGGGGATAGAGCAAATAAATTCCAGTAACACTCGGCATCAAGCAGTTCCAGTGTACGGCAGTCAAGGCATGCAACTCCCAGCTGCATAAACTGAACGGCTCTCTGCAAGACTAATCACACGGCAGGAAAAGCTTACGTTTGTGCTGCAGGAGTTTATAATCTGCGTATAACAAACATAATTAGAAGTATTACTTTAAGAGGAAGCTATTTCTTTGTCTGCAGAAATTCCTCTGAGGCTTTTAAAGGTGTTACCTTTGCTCCCTCCAGCACGTGTCCATTATTTTAGGATCTTAAGCTGCCACCTTCGTTTTTATTTTATTTTATAAATCAAGCTGGAAAACACCATACATATTCAATAAACACAAGAGGTAACCTAGTCACATCAGAAAGCAACTGCATTTCACAAGTGCAAGGAACACTTCGGGATCTCAACACTGTAAATTCGCAGAGAGCAAACAACTGATGGAGCTATCTTACCGATTTCTATGGAATGGGCGACCTATACTCAAAGAAGCAGCATTTGTTTTATATGATCCTGGTGTATTAAAGCCATTCACAAATCCACCGTTAGGGAAGGGGGCCTGCAACAGACAGAACAGTCTCAACAGCTGGACTAAAAAGAAAAACGTTTGCAGTTTCATGAGATCAGCTTCAGCAGTTATTCACCTAGTCTGGTTGTACTTTTTCACCAGGCTACTGCATCCAGTACATTGTAAACTTACTACGGAAGCGAAAACCCCACCAGGTTTGCACATCTACTTTGGCAGCAGAGCCTGCCTGTTCCTGGAAGAGCTATACGGAGCTAGAAAGCTCTTCCAGCAACACTAGCTACTGGAATTTTCCCATCAAAATTTCATGAAGGAAAGGGCAGCCAACAGCGAGACAGGCAGCCTCTCCGATAGCCTTGCTTTATCAGCTCCATGATGCAAGGGGAAGTATCACAAACCAGAGGGATCTGATCAGAAAACCTGCACTTTCTACAGCTGAAAAGCCCACTGATGCTACTGAGTTGTTAGCCAAACGACTCCTGCTGGTTTTGGGCTACATCCCCTCACTTTCATCAGCTCTTACTCACCAGCGGTGTTTCAAAGTAAGGTGCAGGATTTGGAGACCATGTCTGAGGCACAATGCTGTAAATAGAGTACTGCTGAGGACTATATACAGGCTGCATAAACAGCGGTGAGGCAAACTGTGCTTGGGTTTGAACCGGCTGAGTATAGACACTGGAATCCACCACCCGGTAACCATTCTTAGCAAAAAACGTGTTGATGGCTTTTATCCTTGCCTGCAAGATACCAAATCACGTCACATCCATTAGTCGGGAGAAAAGGAGAAACAGAAGATGAAGTCTTGCTTGCCTACTGAAATTATAACAGAAGGGATGCGAAGAGGACGTAGGTTGATTACTGTTCACAAATAAACATTCAGATAATAATCAGCAGCGATTATATTCTAAAGCAGTAACTGCCCAGACTCTAATTTTGAGAGTTGCCCTCACAGTACAAGCAGCTTGCTTCAGCCTGATTTGTAGAGCAGCTAACTCAGGCTAGAGAATCATGATGGCAGGAGTCCCTCTGCTGAGTTCTGCAGACCCAGATTCTGGGGGAAGAGGAGAAAGGAAGCCGAAACAGGAATGTATTTCACACCTCATGGGAAGCAGCACTGTGAATAACGAGCAGCCACTCAACTATAGTTTTTCAAGCTACGCATGACCTCATTCAAGTTAACAGCCCACAGAGCAAACGTTATGATGCCTTAGCTCCTCTCTCCCAAAATGCACACCAGCATTCAAATAGAAACAAGTCAATCCAAGCAGAAACCTCATATAAAGCAGCCTTACCATTACTGGCTTGCCCTGAAAGGTTTTCACTTCTTCCCTTAAGTATTTAAATGCCTGCAGATACAAAATAAGATCAGCATTAGAATATCTTGATAAAATTTGACTTCTCTAAGGATATTACATGATTCAACTTGAATGTGCAGCAATGTGCTTCCCTCTCAGCCCAGCTAAACTCATTAACACTTCAAATTCAGGATACGACGTGTCAGTTATGGCCAAGCACCACGGCAAGAAGCAAACAGGAGAATTACAACCCTGCAATCTCCCAGCTTTTTCTTCCCTTTTTGCCGACAACCTCTTAACCTAACAGTGGGGGATCAGCAAATCACCATTTCTTTTAGCTAGAGGAAGCAAGCACAATTCTCTTTAGCAGGGGAAGTATTAATAAAAAACTGAGACGTCATTAGCAGTCAAAGGCGGCCTTACCTGTTGCGCATCTGTATCCGACTGGAATGTAACGTACCAGTTGTTGTTGTGAGCAAACTCACAGCTTATCACTTTGGGGCAGTTTTCATTTTTAAACAGAGCCTTAACCTCCTAGGGGAGAGAAGAAACCAGGCAATTAAGGGGACTGAGCTCTAAGCTGTAAATGGAACACTAAACCAACAAAAGTTTACACTCCGGCTATGCTGCCACAATTTCCCCTTGACCAGGGATGTTCTTTTATTCCCTTGACAACCCTGTCAGGCACCAAATTATGCCCTGCCCGGTTCTGAACTCAAGAACACTAACCCAGCCTACTGAGCTCTCCAAAGCTGGTAGGAAAAATAAATCTCAGTATAGAACTGGTGGTATTTCTATATGTAAGAGAGAGCAAAAACGTGACATGAGATCAGGAGAGTTATCTAGACAAGAATGACTCTAAGAAATATTTCTAAATCAAGGTGAGCTGACAGCTTTGCAATGATCAGATTTTAAAGGGAGGGCAAAGCAGCTGTTCAGTGTTTGCATTAAAAGAACTAATTAAAAATGCTAGTAGACAAACACCCTGTGTTACAACTTAAAAATCAAAGAACTAAATCATTCTGTTAGCCAAGTATCAGTAGGAATTTTATTATCCTCCCTTCTCTGAACATAATGAGCTCAGCTCACACTGGGTCACAATGAATGAGAAATGTTTAGCAACATTTCTTGCTGCCAGAACAACCCTCTAACTTCAAGTAAAGTTACTGCTGTGACAAAAAAAAAAAAAAATCAGCTTGAATTCCAAGCTATGCCCTGGGCTCATTTTATTCCCCTATCTGAAACCAGTTCGAACTTCCTTCCATTTTTGGTGGGGGAAAAAAAAGTTTTCTTCAGAGCATTTTAATGTAATAGTAAATAACAGGAAGGGACAGCAATGATGAAAAGTTTTTGCTTTGGCTTTTTCGACAATACCTCCAGGCAGAAAAAATTACTTAAATGGTTGGGAAGAAAAATATCTGCGTTTAATCTAATTACACACCAGCTGACCTTTGAAGTGACGCTTCCTGTTGCTGTTTGAAGCACTGTTGAAGATCCCTTCCAAAACCATCAACAGGCTTTTATTTCTTTCTTTTCTATTTGTTTACCTCTATAGGTGTTGTTTCAGGAATCTCGCGGAGAATGATAATACATCTTTTGTGGTTTGGTCTTACTTTCTCCCCTCTCTCATCCACTTGTACCATAGGAGAAGCTAAGATTAAAATAGAAAAGTTGGCTTAATATTGGACATTGAGTAATATCTATAACTATAGCTACCTACAGCTCCAATATCTAAAAAGCACAGTCCCAAATTCAAACTTCTCCCAGCTCAAATTCCGGTAAGAGGTTCTAAAAACAGAGTCCTGATGGGAAAAGCTTAAATAAGAGTAGGGAATCAAGTCAGAACAAAGACTTGAAAAGTTCACTTACAACTGTTTCCACGAGAAGCCACATGCAGCAGCAGCACAGGACAGTATCTCAAAAGAATTCTAGCTAACTTTTTCCAATCAGCTCTTGCTAGTTCTATCATTTCTAGTAAAACTTTGGCACTGAAACAGAAGACTAGGCTTACTCCCACAATAGACCTGCACTGCCAGCAATATCTTCGAGCAGCCTCTCACTTGGGCACTTTTTGGCAGATTAGTAGAAAGTGTAACTAGAATTCAGGAGCCTGGAACAGCCACTTTTATTTCAACACCTCTGTAGAATGAGGTGCCCGTCAATGTGGATACGCCACAACCAGCTAAGAGATTAATGTGTTTCCCTGCAGCACGGAAGGTTTCTTTGTTCTACTAATACAGCCACCAAACCACCCAGACTTACATCTCAGAACTTCAAGAATCAGGTCCATATCAGTCGTCAGCTTCTTAATACCTTCCATGTTGGCAATTGTCCATATTGGAACAAACTGGTCACTATCCATTTGAGACATCAAGTAGAGATCCTTTGAAAGATTCTCACTAAAAAAGACAAGTTCACTATTTTATAAAGATACTGAACTTTACTTATAGAAGCCTGGTAACTGCAGGCTTAAATCTTCACCAATACTATTCACAGCTAACTCTAGCCAAAATGTACTCATATTTTCTCTCCTGGAAAAATCCTAGCAGATCATACTCAATTTTCATTCAAGGACAAGGGTACATGGACAGGACTGAAGAAGCTGCAAGGCACCACAGTGTTTCTAGAACATTTTGGCAAATCTTGTTTCATATCACAAACAACTCCTCAGAGCTAATGTTCCTATGACGACAGCACACACAAGCCAAAAAAGAGGAAAAATTGCCAATGTTTTTAATAACAGGTTTATACAAAGCTGAGTTTACTGTACCGTGAGAAGCAGAATTCAAGTTGTTTTTTCAAACATTCTCTAATGTCTTCTGTGGGCACAGCGGAGCTGCCTTCACCTACAAGTTACCACATTCACCATCAGAACTCCGTTCCACGGTAGGAACACAATGCAAGAAGACTTTTCATTGCACTATAAGAGAACTAATCCTTCCAGATAGAACAAAGAGGAAGAGGTCATCTGAGACACACTTAGAGACCACCACGCTCAAAATGCCCCAGATCCCAGAGCTTTCACCTACTCGGCCAAGTTCTATGGCTAGCGCGGATCTTCTTGACTTACGCATTGAACGGAACGTTTCAAAGTTCCTTCTCGGGACTGAAAGTCACCCCGTAACTGCAGCAGACTTCAGAGGGTTAGATACTTGCAGTGGCATTCTAACTTGAATACTCACCAGACACTTCATAAATTTGGTATCCAAGATCTTCAGTTGCTAGGACAATTCCATTTGCGGACGCTTCATCAGCTCCTGTGCCATTTCTTGTGGCTTCGCAAGATGGGGAATACATCACTTCATACTGCTTGCAGTTATCCTCTGAAATCTCTATGTTACCTGGCAAAAGGAACACGTCATCAACAGAAAGCCTACTGTAAGCTTCAGAATATTTTCAACTTGAAAAAATTCTGGCTACCAAAGCCAATACAAATACTCAAGGATGCTATAACTGAAAGTGTCTAGACTTAGTCCATATTTCTTAGACTTTCAGCGCCCACTTACATTAGAAATTGCTTAAAAGCAAAACAAGGTATTTGGAAAAATTATCTTTAATTTTCCAGCAGCACAACACTGCCATGATTGCTTCATTCCGTTATGAAGAGAAAAATGAGTTTCTCTCAGCCAATGTACTCCCTCTTCACTTCTGCTGACTTACCAGAAACTTTTGACAGGGCCACACACACTGAATCCCCCCTTCTTTATCCATGACTCTTCCTAAACCTTCTTCCAGGGACCCTTCTGCTTCCTAATTAACAGGCTGTATTTCAAGTAACCTCAGCTACACAACTGGCTTCATACCAAGCCAGAAAGGTTAAAACCGTTTGAATATTCAGTTTGGACCACAGGACCAACCATGCGGTCAGGATGGAAAACGGGGATTCAAATGGAAACTGAACTGAACTGAAAGGACTTAACCATAGATGCTTTGCAGTTTCTCCCCCAGTACAAAAGCTACCACTTAACAGTTCTCAGCAGCACCTCAGTGATCTACCAGGATTCGTAGGCGGCCCTCAGATCTTATCTTCCCATTCACAGGGTCAAGTGAACACTAAAGTGCAGCAACAGTGAATCCATTTCTACACATTTAGCATCCTGTTTCCCTCTTAGCGCGTTACTCGGTCATCACCGGGCCCCTGGGATCCCGTTGCCTGCGGCAGTGCTCTGTCGCAGCACAGCTCTGTGCGTCTTCCTGAATCCCTAAAGTAAAGCTCACTGGTCAGATCTATAATCTCTTCAGACTGCCTACTCCTTTCTTGCATTCATTTCATGCTTGTTGCTACATCAGCACAAAGAACCTCAAGGCAAAGAGCAAGAGGTCACTTCTCGCTGCTCAGCTCTTCCAGAGAGCCCTCTGCCAGGGACGTATCGTGGCCGGCGTTTAAACACGGCCCCACGACATCTCACCCTCGGTATGAGTCCCCGGTGCCGACGCCGTTTCTTGCCACGAGTGCTCTGCGCCATTGGTTGGTGGCACAGCCTCACCACTCCCTTGGGGTACTTCTTGCCATACTTTTGCGTTAGGGTTTAAGCCAGCACCTTTCGATGTTACCTGCTGAAGAGACCAGAACACTTTTATTAGGAAAAATAACCCAAAGATGCTTGAGAAGTCAAGCCATACAATAAAGGCAAATTTAGTGCTTTATTCTATAGAGTTCCACATCTCAAGTGTCGAACCACCTTTTAAGCACCTATGTGATTTTTCATTAATCAAAACACGAAAATCCTTGGTATTTTTTCCAAGTATTTCATTTCTACCTCCATGAGAAGTGTTGCCTTCAACCTCTCTTTATTGACATCCGACAACATCAGCAGAGGAAGCGGCTAGCCGTCAAGGACTCGCGTAACTCGCAAGCTTTTTAAGACTTGACTGTCATAATGCTCCAGGCCCCTTTCACCAGAAAGGGAAATTTTCCCTCCTTCAGACCCCTTCCTAGAAAGGAAGGTAAAAAAACAAACACATTTCAAGGAGAAGAAACTAATTACTTACTGGTTTAGTGAAATCTCTATTAACCAAGCATCACCTATGCCAGGTTGGACTTACTCGGGTATTATCCAATTTCCCCATGAGCTTACCTACATCTTACAAATATCAAAGTACACTAACAATTTCTTTAAATGTGTAATCAAGGCTATTAGTTTTTGAAGTGCCAAGAGCTGCTCAAAAGCTCGAAGGCATTTGGGTAAGGGGTCCAAGAATCCAGCATCAGCACAGAGGATAAGCACTGTAATGGCTCTACCATAACAAAACTAACTCCCTCCACATGGACAAGAAAACTACGCTTTTGCAAAAATTCTACTCTCAAGAGCTCCTAATGCCCTATGAGCAAATAACACAGTTTCTTCCAAACATTGAACAATCCACTGGCACCATTTGCTTGCATCTAAAAGGCGAAAGCTATTAATCCCAGCTCGTATCTCACAAATTCACAAATAAGGAAGTTTAATATTTCAGAGGCCAGCCTCCTGGATTCTGAAATGAAGGAGTGGTTTACTACCCGGCCTCAAACATAAAGCAAAAGGATAAGGAAGCAGTTGCAATAGCTTTAGAGATAATTCCTCTGCCAAGGTCACACCTAGTTCCAAAGCTATTTGCTGCAAGGACAAGCCTAAATTCAGTAACAAAAAAGCCTCCAAATACCGGGGAGGTTCAAGACAATCATGACAGATGATGATTTTTGCAAGGCCTTCTTCAGGATTCAAAATGCCCCACGTGCAACCGATTTAATCCACACAGCAACAGCATTTTGCCCCTTTCATTAACCTTAACGGAAGAAAACAGCTGGAAACAGAAAGAAGAACTAGAAACAGCTCATTGTGAAAGGACACATGTACTTTTCCCTTCTCCAACAAAACCACTTTAGAGGAAAAACCTGGTAAGCTGTTGCACCCACACATTCTCACTGTCCACATAGTTCAGTGAGTTCAAAACATCAGCGAGCCCAAGCGCTGGTCACTCCCATGAGGCAGCACCCATCAGCAGGGGCACCTGCCCAGGGACTGACAACCAGCAGGTCTCATTTCCTTGAATTTACTTTTCATCAAAGTAAAAGAGACAAGACACGTCCAGGAGATGATTCACTATTTTACAAAAATGAATGCTGCCTCACTTCCTTACGTCTTTGAGGTTAGCATTTAGCTCAAGATGAAAGTAATTTTAAGGAATGAGTATGATAAAGTGAAGCTGAAACACTTTAAGGGGATCATTACACTTCTGAAGGTGAACAGAAGTAAAAAGCAGCTCTGAGCACGGCAGATGATGTTATTTGCTTTAGCAAATACCAAAGAAACACGGTAACATGGAAGCTCAGAAGTCACAGGTCTAAGTGAAAAGTGCTAAGAAACCGAAGAGGTTCAGGCTGATAAAAGTGGTGAGTGGTGCTATTAATTAATAGACCAGTTGAAACGCACACCTGAAACAGAGCGTGAGCTACTTCCTCTTTGTTCCAGAAACACTTAACGACATGTAACACAACTCTGCAGGGCCCAGCGTCTTAATAGCAAGACGCGACGGACTTCAGGAGGATAGAAAGTCCCTAATTTACATAAGCTTTGTGAAAATACAGTCTGCTGTACTCCAGGAGCAGCCCACTCCAGTCTGGCAAGCGGCTCTACTGAAGAGAAGGCCAAAATATCATTTCTTGCTCATTTAACTGAGGCTAACAAATCCCGAGCCCATTTGATTGGCTGCTGAACAATCCTCCCAGCTGCTATCGGGAACTTTCATGATGAGGTTAAAGCTTTACAAAGTTACAAAGGTTAGGAATACTCGCTGGTATCCATGAGCTGACAAAGCTGTCCTCCTCAGCAGAGCTTCCCTGTAGCTTGCTTTACAAACAGGGATCAAAGCTTCTCCTCAGGCAATTCCTCAAAATTGACTATCGAAACATCTATCTCATTTTGAAAGGATGGTAAAGAGTATTTTTCTTATTATAACAGTCTAAATAACACTTAACAGATTTAAACAAGCCAACAACAATGGAAATGCTCAGTTTCTTTTAAAGCATTCTATTTTAATAATCACTCAAAACTATTCTGCAACCAAATTCTTACTTGTGACATATTTCCCAGAGCAGACTTGACTCTCCAAAAGGGAACCCAAGTGAAAAACCAAGCAACACTCAGGGCTTCACACAGTCCTGGTTTTCTAGCTAGGAAACATCACTGGCAACAATTAGGGCAATGTTTCACCCATCTGAAATGCACAACTTTTGATTTTTCTGACAAATTACTAATATATTGAATTAGGAACATGTATCCAACTGACCACAACCCAAAGCAGACACGGCAAGCATTTATCAATCATATTTTCCACAATGCATTTAATAATATTCCCAACACACCTTAACTGTCGATTGCTAACAGCATGCTGGTCCTGCCCACAAGCTAACAACAAGACCCGCACCAAATATTCATACATGAAATATAGCACGAGCCTTACATCGCTTCCTCACAGCAGCAAGTTTTTTCAGCTAAAGAATGTTAAAGGAAAAGAGGATTCCACTGTGCAGGAATCAATTCACAATCACCACGTGCACGCTTGTTAAGTCTAAAATATAACGCTGACGGCTAAAGCTAACCCTCCCGAAAGCTTCAGGACTTCTAACACAATCTGCTTCTGCACTTTGTATTTCAGGCAACCCCAAAGATCCCGAGATAAAAGCTGCTGTCTGCTCCTCAGCATCTGACTAGAGGGCTTCAGAACACCTGGCCACGAGCTCAAGTTCCCTGGCCTGGCAGCAAAAAGGCACCTTCAGAAAGCCCAGACTGCCCTCAGGAACCCCAAATTGACCATTGTTAATGAAGATCACTGACATCTACTCGCAACACTATCAGTGGAAGAGAAATGAAGAGATCTAACAGAGCCGCCCAAGGCAAGTCTGTGCTTTAAAAGGATCCACTAACACCCAGAGGCGTGCTGCCTGGCTTTGCAGGGTCCCAATTTGCTTCGAGTCCCTTTGAGCAGCTCAAGCCCCATACACGACACGGCTGCTCCACGTCACCTTTCAGAACCTGCCCTGCACACCCGCTGCTCAGAGGGGCCACCCACCATCTCGCAGGCTCAGCTTCTCTCTGCCGCGCTCGGCCTTGGATGAGGTTGGCTGCTCGCAGCTCCTCGCTGCAGTCATCAGGCTGCAGCTCCGATTAGCTGGAACAGTTCCTCTTCAAGTTAAATACTGCAAAACCAAATTCTTAAAACCTGTCATTCTGTGTTCATGACACCTTTTTTCCCCCCCCCTCTTAGTGCAAGTCACTTAACGCTCAGTTCAGAACTGAGGCTATTAGTTTAAGAGAAAGTGTTTCTCAAACCTTTCTACGTAGAGATTCTTAAATGCAGAATATATGTTGGTATTTGCATAAAAGACCACCACATGTGGACTGAACACACCCCCAGCAATCGACTGGCTTCCCCCAGCCAGTTAACTAACCCAGGAGCTGTTTGCTTTGCACACTTTTTGAAGAAAACGTACTGCAAAGTTGAAAAAAGCAGCGCTATTGCCAGAGGTTGTCCAGCAAATGCTAAAACCGCTTCACCGAGCCCCGTGAAACGCCGTCAATCGGTGAAGCATGGGCACGGGCAGCACAGCCAGGCCTGGGCCACTGCGCTGCCCCCCGCAGCGACACCGACTCGCCCGCCCCGCCGCGTCCTCTCCCGGGTGACCTCCACGTTCTAGGGACGGGCCGACCGCGCTCGCCGCCGGGCTCCTCGCCCCGGCCCGGACCCCAGCGTTCAGAACGGGCGGGGCCCCTCGGCCACCCGAGCCTTCTCCCACCGCGGCCATAAACTACGCGCCTCCCCCCGCCCCCCCCAACCCCCGCCACCACCGACGCCGGGTGCTGGATTAACGGCTTCAACGCGGACGCCACGCGTGGGCTCAGCCGCGAGCCCTGGGGTGGCCCCGCGGGGCGGCCGGTTCTACCGAGCGGCGCCGGGCCGGGCCCGCCTCGCCAGTGCCAGGGCCACCAGGCTCCTCGCCGCCCAGCCGGGGCGCGGGAGGCCCCGCGAGTGCCACCCCAGGGCCCGAGGGGTTGGCCCCGGCCGCCCCAGGGCCTGAGCCGCGCGTAACCTTCACGGGCAGGCCGCGGTGCGGCGGCTCCCCCGAAAGGTCACCGCGGTGCCTTTCACTAACCCCCCCCCCCCCCGCCGCCCCCACGCGGACGCCCCGGCACCGGCGGAACCTTCCAGAGCGCCGACCCCCTCCTCCGCCGCTTCCCCGCCCCCCGAGCCCGCGGCCGCCGCCCCCAGATTTGCTGTGTCAGCCCCATCCCCTCCCCCCCGGCGCGGCGCGGCGCGGCCGGCGGCGCGGAGCGGCGTGCGCGGCCTCTCCCGCCGCCACATGGCCCGGCCCCGCCGAGCCTCGCCTCGCCTCACCTCCACGAACAGCAGCATCCTGCCGCCCGCGCCCAGGCCGGCGGGCCCGCGATCCACGCCACGCTCCCCGCTGCCCGGCGGCGGCCGCGCCAGCGATAAGGACACCCGGGCTCCGCCTCCGGCTCCTGCCGCCAGGGCCCGGCCCCCTCCTCTCCCTCCCTCCACCGCTCAACCGCCTCTTCCGGCGCACGCAGAGCGCTTCCGGGGCACGGGGGGGGCGCCGGGCCAGCCCACTCCCCGCGCGGCGGAGGGGGGAGGCGTGGAAGCCGGCCGGCGGGGGGGGGGCGGGGCTGCACCACTGCGCTGCGGGCGGGGGAGCCAGCGCCACCCGCGGGCGGGAGTGGGCTCTCCCGCACGGCGCGAGCGCGGGGAGGGGGGCGGTCGGCCGCGGGGCGGGAGGAGGCTCCGGGGGTCGCGCTCCGTTGGGAACGGGCCCGGGGTGCTTTTTCCCTCCGCGCAGCGCAGGCAGATTCTCCGCCAGGCGGCGGGCCGGGTCTCCCCGCAGGAGCGCCCGCCCAGGCTCCGGTGTTTGAACTGGGTTTTGCCTCTTTTCGGTTCCGCAGCCCGCAGGGGTCACTGCTGAACCGGCAACGGCAGCCCCCGGTGCGCCCCGCAGCTGCACCCCCGGGTTGTGACCGCAGGGACGGGGAAGGGGCCGCGGCGGGGACGGGTGGGAAGAGGCGAAAAGCCTTTTCTCCGGTGAGAAACGTCCCAGGACACAGGATTTCCGCCACACGGCACCGAGACAGAAAGGGCAGAAATCCGCCGCCAGTGTCTCTGTGCAGCCGGGCCGTGGTGCCAGTTCCACTCCACGAGGACTCAGCTGGGCCCACCAGAGGCCAAGTCCTTCACTCCGGGCGTTGCACATTTGATATGAACAGTGCAGAGAGGTCACATGGGAGATTAGGGTATCACAGAAAGGGCCAAATCTCACCTACAAAAAGCCAGGAGCGAAAGAATCCTGCTCGCCTCAGCTCACTGGCATTACGCAGACCCGTAGGGGGTTGCAGTGGAGAACGACGCCGGGGAGCGGATTCCTGCGAGGAAAAAAAACACTCTGAAACCATTTTGCTTTAGAGCAACAGAGAAAGATCCAGAAAACTTACTATGGGGATTTCAGGTGATTCTACTAGAGAATTAATATTCTGTGGTGGGTTTGGTTTGGGAGGAGGGGACAGTTTTCAGCCCTCAGAGTCCTCATCAGTAGGATGTTGCCACAGACCAGTCTGCACGCACCCGGTGAGGGAAGTCAGACCCCGCTTAACACCATTACCTGCAATTATGGTGTAGCAAATCGGGGGTGAAATAAGAGCCAGTTAGAGCCAGTGAAATAATCATTGAAGAGATTAGAAATGGTAGTGCAAGCTGTACTGCAAACTGACGGTCCAGCTGGCAGGTTCTGCTGGTGTTTTGTTGACCAGCATCTCCAAGACACACATGAATGAAAGAAAAGCAAGCTAAAGTAGCAGAAACCAAATAAGTAACTTTGAGCAGAATAAATGAGAAGTGACTACTCGCAAGCTGCGGAACCCATTCTTGGAAACCTATCTTCTGCCAGGGGCTACCGCCCTGCAAACCGCCAGGGACAGCATGAGAGCGAACCCTCTTCAGATCATTATTTATTATGACATTTGGCAAGACCTTGTAGTTACAGCATGGAATTAAGAACCTCTTCTTCATTTTCATCTACCTCACCCACCAGATGTAATTAGGCTTAGCACTTTTCATCTTCAAACCACTTTGCAAACATTAACTCATTAATCCCTATGTCCCCTGTGAAGCAGTTAAGTATTATCCCTGTTTTACAGACCTCTTCATCTCCAAATCTGCTCATTAATTTTTACTGCGCTCATCGCTTTAAATTGCGCTACCAAAGTAATAGAGAAAGTGCAGCACAAAATGGTTCCGAGCCTCATTTTCAAACCTGCTGAGTACCTGGATATTCTACAGGAGCTCAGGGTTCTGAAACCAGGCTTTGATGGGATGTAAATTATCGCTAATGCTCAGATTAGATCATTTTCCTGAAGCTGGTTCTGTCCTGCTCCTGCAAGATCTCCCCGTGCAGCTGAAATCCCCAGCTGGTGAAGTGGTTGGTGCCACAGACGTCAGCCCAAACACTTCCAGTTTTGGCGGAGCCCTTACATACTCCCAGCCTCAGTGCAGATGGGGTAGGAAAGCAGGCACAGTCTATAGAGTTGGTAAATAATTCATGCTTTGTAACAGTAATTCTCTGTCTTCCAAGGGAGCACTGCAGAAGCAGCACAATTCAAGAAACAGAACATGCTGTGATCAGATAACACTTGTGTACCTATTTGGAAGGCAAATACAAACAATTTTGTGTTTACACCACGGCGAAGTTTCTTTCCTTTGGTCACCATCTACTGTTAACTTACAGGAGGGTGGTGAGGCAAACAATTTTCCTTGAACTCCATCCAGCGCTGCCAGGGAGCCTGCCGTCTGGCTCACTGCTCTTCTCCCAAAGGCCTTCTCTCGACAGTTGGTTTTGGAATCACAGCAGAAACAATTGTGCCTTCTGTCCGTGATGTTACATAGCAGAATGAATCGATGCACACACTGAAATGAGATGTCATATTGTGAGAACAAATGAAGGGCATGGCAGAAAGCTCTGTGGCGGGCTGAAAGGCACGGACTCAGCTCTTGAGAGAAGCTAAGACAAAGTTTATTAGCAAGAAGCACTATTTATGGGTTGCAAACCGGACACTATGCAGCCAAGATTGTGATTAGCTCATGTCCTCCTTCAATCACTCTCTTATCACACAGGGAGAACAGACTTTACCAGGTCTGTTTTGATCATACTCTCCTGTTCACTCTCATGCACATCTTGTGTACAAAAAGCATCTTATCTGTTCATTTTCACAAGCAAACTCTCAACATGAGCTGTACTTGGCTGGTCAGGGTCTCTTTTCATTATTAGCAAGCAAGAGTTATGTACTTGTTTAGAAAAGAGCTCAAGGACGAGTCTCTTAATTTTGCAACGCAGTGCTGCCGGCACAGCTAGCTGTAAAATGTAGAGTATCCGCAAAGCTCCTTTTTTTTAAGGCAGTCATTTGCCTAGCTTTGTGGAATTGGACTACAGAAGGATTTATTTTTTGTTATAGGTCAAATTATCTGATGTGAGCAGGTGCCAGTGAAAACTGGGATTTCCTGCCACCTAACTTCCCTCTGCTCTATTTACTTTTCCTTGGTTTGGGTGCACCTTTTGAATTTATCATTTATTTCCCAGTAGAAGGCAGCAATCCAGTGGCACACGATCTCAAGGGCATCTCACCTGCCACTCTGGATCAATAAGCACCCCAGCAGTCGGCACAGGGGAGGAGGAAGATGAGGACCGTGACACACACATCTAAAACAGCGAGCAAAGCCTTTCCCAGCCATCAGAGCCAACACGACATTTTCAGTGCCTGCTGCTTTTGCAAGAGGAAACTCCACCTCGAGGTAGCGCTGAGGGCACGGCATCAGGAATTTGTCCTTAAGAGGCCAGAAGTTGAATGTTATAACCACCAGGCAGACTGACGAATGCAAAAGAGCAACACCTATTGTAGTCAGAAGCCTGGAGCAGCTATGCTGGCAAAAAGATTAATTACTTTTGGGTGTGAGCTGGAACCCCACACCCAGCAGTCCTGAGGTTTTGGTTACTCCCTAGCGAAGCGGGAAACACTGCTCTCTCCTCGATTGTGCTGAGGCAAGGATTTAGCTTCCCTTTTCCTAGTATTTTACCTCTGTTCTGCCCATGCTGGAATGATCGTTCGCTTCAGTTGCAGCTGAATACAAACACTATGCGTGTGATGCAAGAATAAAATGCATTCTGCCTGGCTCTGATGAAGTCCCTGCACAGCAAAAGCTTTACCTGCCTGTTAGAGCGAACACCAGCCTGAGGTCAGTCCCTGGGCCAGAGATGCTCTTCTGGACTCTGTTAACCACAAGACACTGCCTTGGGCCTCCAAGACCCCAGCTGAAATTAGAATTGATGCCAGCAGATTACCTTTTTGGCCCCAGTTTTTGTCCCGAGGTGCTAAATTTGGTCTGGTTGCTACACCCTTGCTACCATTGTCATTATCAGAGAGGAATAAATATTTTAAAACACTGAATAAATACTGAACTGGCAGCACTCTCTCTGCCTCAGCTCGTGTATGCCGACCGTCCAGCCAGCCCGGGTGCCTCCAGCAACTTCTGGGGAGCCTTTGGGATTAGAGGGTGTTCCCAACATGGAGCTATGCAGACACTGGCTGGGCCTCCTTGGCAGCTCGCTAAATAGGTCAGAAAAGGCTGGTCTCAGCAGGCTTGTTGGAAACATCTGGATTTAATTCTTCTTTAAAGCCATGACATTCATTTGGACATCAAACCACTTTCCTTTCATCTATCTGGAGGACTAACCCTGTGGCAGAGCAGCTGACTTTGTGCCTGCCGTTACCCTGTATTATCCTGCAGGAAGAAAGAGGTCACAGAAGAGCCAGGGCCATGCTCTTTGCCGGAGAAGAGATCTTGGGAGAGGGCGGCAGCTCACAACTGACACTTCCCTGCTCTCCTCCCTCCCTAGAGTTCTTTTCAAGTTGTTTAAAGGCATACATTTCTCTGTCATGTCTCGAAGGGGCTCAGAGTCCAGCTTAGACCTGATTTCCCCCTTAAATCACTGGGCTGAGAACCCAAGCACTTGAGGAATGGATGGAAATGGCATGATGTCCTGGATAAGAAGGAGAGTGCCTTTGCGCTGGAGGGGAAAGCTGTGTCTATTTAGAAATCCCTTAGCTGAGGATGCTGAGGGCTTTGTGGATGGGCTGGCAGAATCAGGAACACAAGGACAGGCAGAGGAATTTCCTTAACAACTCTTGCCCAGTAATTCTGGTATCAATAAATGATGACCTGAGGGAGGAGATGATGTTTTGAACCCTAAATGTCTTACTGCACAGCAGAAGAGGCCTAAAACAAGAATGCTGGATGTTGGAAAGATCAGCTGCGCCATCACATGATCCCATGACGCCTGTAACCACAGTGAAGTTTTATCCAAAGCCAGCGAGACTTTTGGCTCTGTTTCTAGGTCTGAGCTCAGCAGAAATTGTGCAGTTGCATTTTCACAAACTGCCATCGATGCTGAAGTAAATTATTTGCTTTCCAGGCAAAACTAAGTCCCATCAGCGTGGGATAGGTGCCTTGGGCAGCCTCTGAGCAGCAATCACTGGGTCTTAGGTCCAACACACTTCAGCGCGAGGCAAACAGCACAGACCTCCAACTCCAAGAGGCAGCCAGCACTGAACAATCAATTTCCCTTCAGACTCCGGCTACGCCCAAAGACTTGGCAGTGCTGGATTGCATATACTGTGGCAATAATATCAAATAAACCGACTCTTCTCATCTGCCTACCCTCCTTCCCCGCTACTGAGCCACTCTGTTAAAACTGCCCCGGTTAAAAGGATTTACCTTTTTATTTAAAGTGCCCATGTAAGAGCAATCCACAGGAGGAACAGCAAGACAACAATAAGCTGCCCTACGAATTCATGTGGCACGAGCTCGGCACTGCTAGTGGCTGGAAGAAATTCTTCTGCAGCTCAGGTGGGTCTTTTGGTACTCGTGAGTTTCCCTTCTTGTTGCACCAAGATTACTTGTAGTCCAGCCAGGAAACACACCTGGGGATCAAGTTATCAGGAACAGATCTCCCGTGGAGGGTACAAGAGAGGTGAAGTGTCCCTGGGCCACCTTCTTATTGTTCCATCCAGGACTAAGACTTCCTGGCAGAGAGGAGGGAGTGAATTATGCAGTGGAGAGCTGGAGCAGGAAATACATCCACTGAGCTTACTCAGCATGGCTTCCCTCTTGAACCTTGAACAGATGGAAGCTGTGAAGGATGTTAACGTTAAACTCCACCAGAAGTCCCCTATTTGCAAAAACGCAGCTTCTGGCAGGAGACATTATTTCGCTTTGCCAGAAGCTCTGCTGGTGACAGTACCTCAGCAGTCAGGTCTGCAATAGTACCTTTCAAAAGGCAGTTAAGTCCAAAAGGCAGTTAAGTCCAAAAGGCCTCATAACATCTGATAAACTCCAGGAAAGAGATGGATAAAACCAGTAGCATTAATTAGCTTGCCTCCCCAGCTCTGCACTTCTCTGGGCACGCCACCTCAGGAAGTTAGGCTGACACCACAAATAAGGGAAAGTTCATTAGTTGTTTGGGAAATATTGTTATCAATGATCTCCAAAGGACTGCGGAGCTGTTTGCCTTTTTGCTCTCCTCTCTTCCTCCATCTCTTTTTATTCTTCCTATTTAAACCTTTACACAACTGTCTTGGTAAGAAGGAGCATAAAATGGCGAAAAGGTAGGGCTAGGACCCTAGACTTTAATCCCAGCTCTGGTACTGGTTATTCAACAGCCATTTCAGGTTCCTCTTCCTCACTTCGCCCATCGTAAAGTGGGGATGGTGCTTCCTGAGATGGTGCTTCTAATAACGCAAGAATCACCTAATGAGTGCTAATTAGGAGAAGCCAAACCCAACTCAGTAGTGGCTACGAAATAGTCACTTGTTAGAGGGCTGTTAGCGGAGCCTCTCGCATGGGAACTCTGGTTTACATGTTACAAAGGCTAGAGCTCCAACCGTGGATGCCAAGAATGGCCACAAGCTGCCAGGAAGGGGCTCTACAAGAGTTATTCAGCAGTTCTGGCATTGTCCCACAGAGAACATACCTCCTGCAGGGAATCTATCCATCCCTTCTATTTGTGGCCTTTCCAGTAACCTGAAGTGTGTACAAAAGGGAAGAAATCCCTAACTCTGTTCATCAGGTAGATCCAATATCTTTCTCAGTCCCTGTGAGGGCTGAGTGAGAATGAATTCTGTAATTCAAGAAAAACAAGCAATTCTGACTGTCTGGGAATGAAAGAGCTCACAGTAAGCAACTGTGTGATTAAAGTTACCTGCAGAAAAAAAGGGGTTTGCAACGCCCTGGGAGGGGGGGAAATGAGGCTGCGAGGAAATGGTGTGCTGTGGTGGAAGGAGGTCCGAATTCTCTCATCATGAAGTAACAGCAGCTTTTGCTTTGCAGGCCTCCAACGTGTAGCACTGTCGTGAAGAACATATCGGTGCTGAGACTCGAATTGTAAAACGCAGTCATCAGTGAGCTGGGAAAAGATGTAAACAATGAAGTGCCAAAGGTTGCCAACGATACAAAACTATTCCAGATACCCAAACTGAGTGGAAAGAACTAGAGAAGGATTGCACAACACCAAGTACGTGGGCATTCAAACTGCAGGCAAAATGAAATGCTAACAAATACGAAGGCACAGAGGCAAACCAAGCCTAACTAGAGTTACACAGTAACGGGGCCCTAGTTAGCTATTCCCACTCAGGAAAGAGCTCAGGGAATCATTATGGGTATTCAACTTGGCACTCGCTGATGGTTAGAAAACAAGAAAGATTTTTTTAAAAGGAACACAACGTGGGGGAAAAAAACAAAGTGCCGATATCATAGGAAACTCGGTTAGAGCGTGGTGCTGATAACACCAAGGTCGCAGGTTCGATACCTGTTGGGTCCCCATGTGTTGCCTGATCTAGTTGAGAGGCGTCCCTGCCCGTGACAGGGAGGTGGATTAAATGATTTCTAAGGTCCTTTCCAGCCTCGGCCATTCTATGATTCTATGAAAGCACCACATATCTATTGTACTTTAAGGTTTGGTCTTCCTTGTTGAGGTGGCACACGTGGTATGGGAAGGAGCAATCCTGGAGTCCTGAACGAGAGCTTGGAGAGGGCTCCAGGACCTGGCAAGGGCACTTGCACAGAAACTCGGGTTTAAGAGGTAGCAGGTCTCATCTTCTCGCTTTCTTGAAGAGCAGCTTTCACAGGGCTTAAAGCTTCTGCTCTTCAGCCCTAATGTCACCACAACAAATATAGGTGGATGATGACTCCTTACTAAAGCCATGCCATGGTACTTTAATGATACATGTTGTATTTTTCTACTGGCTTTATTAAAAAACAGAAAGAGAATGTGAGGACTGACAAAGTACGTTTGGAAATGGAAGTAGAATTCCAGTTTAATCACTGATTAAACAAACCAGTGGTGCTGTTGGGAGGGGTCACATGCAGTTCACTGGTTGGGTGGAGATCTCAAAACCCCCCCCAAAAAAAGCCACGTGGGTGTCTGAGCATTGCCCATACCACTGTCTGTTTTTTGAGCAGCTGCCTTACCCTATCTGTTGGTGCTGGGCCTCTCCTGTAGGAAGTTCAGCAGCCTCAACAATCAGAGAATCAGTCAGAGAACGCAGACTCCTTCAGGAAGTGCTGCTATGCCAAAAGCGACACACTCAGATGAAATATCAAAAAGGGAGGAGGCAGAAAATATTTCTTTGGATTCTTCCCTCTGGTAGAAGCCTACTAGCAGAGTTGCATTCTATTGCTCTAAGAGTAACGCTAGGAAAGATGCCAGTCATTGAAAGAAACAAGCCCTGTAAAAGTGTTAATAATTGAACCCGAGATTATCTTCCCGGAACAGGTCGTTCAAATCTTATTGGCTTGTCACCATTTATACCAACAATTCACAACCACCTCTTACCAAACCACCAGAAAACACGTTTTATATTAATGCTGAGCCCAGAGCGGTCACCTGCAACTCAGGAAAGAAATCGCGGCATTGTCATTGCCAGGTCTCTGGGTACAACGGCAGCCAAAAAAGCCAGCAGAATGCTGGCTGCTTTCGGGAAGGGCAGAGGTCAGGCCAAAGCCTCTGAGCTGCCATGACGCACCTAAGCAGTTGAGATACATCATTTATCCTTGACACTTGGATAATTAAACTTACAGGCAAAACTGCAGTGTATCCTGCATTCCCACCACCTCCCGAGAGCTATTCCATCACACGTATGTCACTCTTAAAATGATCACTTCGGTATGTGTGTATTCACAGAAAAAGATGATTTCTCACTTTGAAAATCTTTAAGTCTACTGAAATATCATTTTCTGTACAGACAACTGAATCAAGCTTTAAATGTCCAGCTCACATAACCTAGATAAACATGCAATTTCCTGTACAAGTCATGCATTTAATAACAGCACACACAAGTTTATCTGATGTGTTCCAGTGACAGTGTCACAACTGCTCCACGTGGACACAGATCCTTACACTGTTTGTTTAAGCTATGAAGCCTGTAATTTACAAAGTGGATGTGCTTTCTGGGCCCTAATTCAGGCTTTTTACTGGAATGAGTACATTTCCCATGTCAATGCTGAGATTGCCATAAAAGCAATAGCAGCATATTAATTTTAACGAGCCACTTCCCGTCTTAATGGTCGGGGGATCCGGTGCAGGAGCTGCTCTGCAAGCAGAGGGCAAGGCTGGGAATTTGGGACAGCTCACAGGAGATGGGACAGCAAAGGCCATGTTAAACTCTGGGCCTGGCTAACAGCAGCAGTAGGGCTGCTGAGCTACGCCACCGACCACATGCAATTAGCTTTTTAACTCAGAAATTCAGTAGTTTACACATTATGAAGAGTAGCACTGAAAGACACACCTAAAGCTATTCCTGAAAGTTGCTCTGATGAACATCTCGAGGAGCTGCCGTGCTGAGAGCTGGAGAGCACGCACTCGTGTCACGCGAACGAGGATACGCAAACTTCCCAGCATTTCAGGAATGCAGGTTATCTAGTCTGGCTGCTGAAACCCTTTTTCTTGTTTTCAAACAAACCGAGTGTGTGGGAGACCCCGACGCCCCAGCACTCCTTCCTCTCGACACACAGCCCTTTCTTCCAGCCGGGCACCTTCCAGACACCAGCGGAGCGCGGGGCCCTTTCTGGAAGAGACCCCGAACCCCGGCTCCGAGGCCCGCCCTTCCACCCTCGCCTCGCCAGCCTTCGGAGGAGCCCGCGGGCCTCCAACCCGCCCTCGTGGTGCTCGGGGCCACATGTACCAACGGCCGGGACGCACCTGCGCGGACAGCAGCCCGGCCGGCAAAGGCGGAGAGCCCGCGTTCCCCCGAGCGGAGGCGGCCGCCGCCGAACCGGCGGGAAAACCCAGCGCGCCCCGCCAACGCCCCTGGGCGCCCGGGGTGGGGGCGCTGCGCACGCGCCGAGGAGGACAAGCGCCCCCTCCCTCCACGGCGAGGGGGCGGGGCCGGGGGCGGGGCCGGGGGCGGGGCCGGCGCGGCTGCCCGGCGCCCCGGCGGCGCGGACCTGCAGTCGCCGCATGAGTCGCGACAGGTGTGCGCGCGAGACCCGCCTCCCGGCCGCCGCAGGTGCGTGACTGGGCGGGGGGGGGGCCCGGGGAAGGGAGGACCGCCGGGCCGGCGGGGGGCGCGCTCCCGCCACCGGCTCCGGGTTGGGGGGAGCTCTGCCCGCGGGCGACCGGGGCTGCCCGCAGCGGGAGCGGCTCCGGGGGCTCCCGCCGGGCGCTGGGCCGCGGCTACCGGTGGCGGGTGTGACCCAGGGCGGGGCTGTGTCGGTGCCCGGAGTCCCCTCCGGGAGGCACCGGCGCTCTGTCGGCTGGCACCGGGACCCGGGGCTCAGGCTCCCGGGGGAGCCGTGCCCCGCTCAGGCAGGGGAGGGGCTGCCGGCAGTTCGGTGCCCGGCGCCGGTGCCCGAGCTGTTCCGGCAGATGTCCCGTTCCGCGGACGCCGCAACCACCTGTCGCAAGTCAACCGGTTCCACTCCGGGGCAGGCGTTAAATGTTTTTTCTTTCGGGACCTTTTCAGATTTATGGGGTTTTATTTAGAATAAATCTACCGTCGTTACTGGAGGTAGATTCGGCGTCTTGCAGCAAAGAAATCACGGTCCTTCCTTCCTTAACATCTCTCACGAGCCCAGATTCCCCGTCCCCTCCTCCACCTCCTCTGGACTCCTGTCGCTCTTGCAGCATGCAGAATGCTCAGGATCTTGTTTAAATTTTAATACGTACAAGAAAGGGCTATTTCCTGAAACGGCTTGGAATAAATTATTCAGAAGGAGCAGCAAAAAAAAAAAAAGTACAGAGATGCTTGAACACGATGAAACTATAAGCACCTGGGAAAGTGCTAAGAATGTGGAATGGCATTAAAAATGTGGGAGCATAAGTTTCAGGGCATCTTAGAATTCTGTTTTATGTTATTTCTAGCGACTGAAATTCCAAACATGCTTCCTAACTTTCCATCTGAACGTCCTAGCAGTGACTACTGCCTTTAACCAAACAGGCCTGATTGTCTTAGTATACCTGTGGCTTTAATAGAGAAAATGATAGGGAAAGTCAGTAATGGGAGAGAATGCGTCCACTGCAAGCTGCAGTGGAATGCCTGGGCATCAAAACCGGGCTTATTTTCTGAACAATTAAACTAGATTTTGTTTTCTCAGTATTTTACTGAAGCTGTCCTTCCGTGTAAGGTGCGTGTCAATGAGCAACCTGTTTGCTCTGCCAGGGGAGGCTTCTGATGAATGCCCTGCTACTGTTCCCTGGGCAAAAGTGACTCTGTTCTGTGAGAAGCAGTTTAAACTGCAAAGTGGGGCTTCAGGTGATCTCCTTTTGGCTCAAGATTAGCCATAAACCAAAGCTTAAATTGTGCCATTACATGGCTGATTCAGAATTCTTTTTCAGATGTAAATTCTATCTATAAGCTCTGTGTGTGTATTCTGTCGCTTTGTCAAACAAACACGCTACACGTTCCCTGCTGGGAATCAACATTAGGGACTGCATCCTCTGATCACAGAAATACTTATTTCTTTTCATGAGCAATGTGCATATTGAAAAGGGAGAAAATTGAGCACTTAGATTCTAATTAGATCCTTTTCCTTTGCGGATGATCATTTGTGCAGTTGGCAAAGGTTGCTAACTATCTTACGGCAGCCAGATGGAGAGCATCCTTCTCTGGACAGAAGTTCACAGGTTAACAGAGGAGGGAAACTTGGTGATACAAGACGTTGTCAAGAAAGTATGAATTTCAGACAGTAACTCCGAGTTTCTCTTGCTGGTTGGAAGGGGTGATGGATGCATTTCAGAGACTGCCCTAAGCTGGAGATGCGAGTCTGAAGCTGCGTTAAGCTGCAGCTGGAAATGTAATGTCGATAAGTAGTTTCAGTGTGTTTCAACATAACAAGAAAAATAGCGTAACTTTGCTTGTTTGCCACCATAGTTCAACCTGTACGTCTAAAAGCAACATCTAAATCACTATCTTGAAAAAACGTGTCCTGGCGTGGCACGTCATTCTCTCCATTACATCAGGTGAATTAAGGAATGTTAGAGAAAGTCCCAGTCCTCCTGACTGTATCCACCAAGCTGTGCTCATCCACTGCGGCTTGTTTTATCTCTGTGCAGCGGCAGGGAGCAGCATTGGAGAGGTTCCTCTGGTTCCAGCACCAGCTGGGCACTTCACAGACCCAGAGCTCCCCTTTGCAGCGCTGGAAGTTCCTGGAAGTCACAACTCTGAGGATCAGCAAGACTCCGCTTGCTGTAGCTGAATTCTTCTGGCCTGAGGCGTTGCAGAGTCCTGATTCTTTGTCATTTTTGAGCAGTTGCGTTATGTACCTGGGAGGTCTTTCCCACATCTGATTGACTGTTTATATCAAGTTGTCTTAAGGTGTTTCCATTTCCAGTGTGACTGGCCGACTTCCAGAGTTCTGTGACCTAATGGTGCAAATCAGTTAAAGAAGCTCATGGAAAATATGAGAAGGAGATCGGTCTGCGTGATGTCGGCATTGTAGGATCAGTTCGTGCACTTGCTGCAGGCATTGTGTGACAGGAGACCAGGGATAAAAGAAGAGAGGAGAAAAGGAAAGGCGTTGCCCTACAAGCTTTATTTCTGTCTTATCAGAGAACTCTAAATTAATCTCCTCTTCTTTCCTCCTCCACAGAAAAGAAGTATGTATGTTAAAAAAAAATCTGATGGAGTCTTGTTGGCTTCTGTGATGAAAAGCTGTACAAAATCTCGTCCCGTTTACAGCAGGACAGGGTAGTTAAAACTATTCCTTTAGGTAGCTGATAGCTGCTGCAACACGAGGTTTACAGCTGCCCCTGTAAACAGGTGACTTGTTTCAGCATCCAGAGGAAACAGCTGCTGCATTAAGAAAGAACAGCACAAGAGTGAATGAAAAATGTTTGCATAGGAATTACATCCTCTTAGGTTTCATAACTCAAGCCTTCTTACATAAATGCCAGCACAGTTGGTTTAGAAGCCAGAACAAGAGAGGGCATATTAGGGCTTCCTGGAGCTCATGTGTGTGTAGGAAATACAGAGCTTCACGTTAGCATCCTCTTCAGTCACAGCTTGCATCTTACTCCTGCTCTGGCTTATGGCTTATCTCTCACCCCTTCCATTGCGCTCAGTGTTTTTATCAAGGGCACCATCTCGATGACATCTGCAGAGGAAATTATAATTTTAATCTAATGCCTTTTTTTTAAATCAGTTGATGGACAAGATCCTGAATGATCCAGGTTTAATGGCACTAGTACGCTACACAGTGACTTAATATCAAATCACTTTGTGAAACTACTTTTCTGCTCACCTAATTCGTCCTGACCAGCACTGTGCTTTCTTCCTCAGCAGGTTTTTGTGGTGATAAGATGGAGTCTTCCCCATTCAACAGAAGACAATGGTCTTCACAGTCTTTGAAAATCACCGCAAAAGAGCTTTCTCTAGTCAACAAGAATAAGTCATCAGCTCTTGTGGAAAGGTTCTCCAAGTAAGTGCCACGAGGCTGCTGGACACAAGCTGTGTGTGCAGATGACAGCTGGTACCTTGAACGACTGCTTCACTGACGGTTTATTTGCTTGTTAAAATAATATAGATCTGTAGGCAAGTTTCTGGTTTAAAATGTGCCAGCCAGAAGTTTTTCTAGTTACTGACATTGTATTGTTTCAACAACCAGAATTATCTTTTTTTTTTCCTGCTGTCAGAAAGTAAAGCAGCAAGTTTTCTGACAAACTGCAAATTGCAATTTGTTTTTGAGGGCAGGATGTTGGAATATAGGCACCTACTGCCATGAGGGTTTTACTCCATCAGAAATGGTCTTTAACCGCTTAAGCGTGAGCCACCAAGGTTTCTCTGCTAACATGGCATTTCCTGCCTGGTACTATAAAAAGTAGCAGTGATGCCTTATCAGTTAATTGGAGAGCAGTTAGAAATGGTAGTGCTGTCAACCAGTGGTGATAGATGTAACCCCTTAGTGAGAGTTCTGTCAGAGAATTTCACAGGAGCTGTGTTCTTTGCAGATGTCCCCTCCCAGATATCTCACAGAAGTTGTATAGAAAAGGAATACACCCTTCCCTTTTCTCTGGCAGAGGGATTACGGGTTGCAGTCAAATCATAAAGGAATACTTTATCCACTGAGAAAGCTGAGTGGTGGTAGCCTACACGTGTTCTGGAAAAGCTTTTATTTCCTTAAGGAATTACGTAGACCACAGCTTGGATTTTCAATGGGATTTGGACAACCAAGTCTCCTAGGTTATTGCATCAATAGCGTATCAAGGTTTCAGAGTATTTAAATCTCGAGTGTGGGAGAAACTTTATGGAGTCTCTAGGGGAAGGATAATTGCAATCTGGCCTTTACACAAATGCAGCTCTTTAAGTTACTTTTTAAGTGCTCTGTCCTGGGGAGAAGGTGCTTGCTTTGACTGTGCTTGTTAAGGTAATTTATTCCTTCATTGAACCTTGATAACAGAACCTGCTCATCTTGCTAAAAGTTGATAATCCTTTGAAAAGGGCTTACTGGAAGTAATCCAAACTGCTATTCCTTAATCAAGCAGGGTCCCTCTACATAAGCAGTGTCAGTTCCTTGGAAAAACACAGTCCTACTTACTGGCTTTGCCAACACTGACACTCACAGTGGGGAGCATGATTTTTCTAAATTGCTGTTACCTAAATTATTTGTATGTGAAAGCATCTTCTTCATTCCATATAGAGGTTGGATTATCAGTTTTGCCAGGTCAGAGACATGAAAATTGCAGCAGCAGAGACTTAAAGAGCGCGCTGCGATGGGCTCACTTACAGAGCGCCTGCTGCCTGGGACTCCTCCGTCCTTGTGTGTTTTCCCGTGTCTCTCTTTATTGCTTCTTCCAGCGTTGATCTCCCTTCCTCCATAAACTTACTTCCTCGGCATGTCTTGTTCAAATTTTGGAGCCTTTATAAAACAGAGACATAGGTTAATATGTTTGCATTGATTGAAAAGGCTCAGCTACTTTCAGGCTTCAGCCACTTTCAGTCTGTAAAATACACGCTGCTTGCAGAGCAGAAAATAAGGAAGGTGTGATTTGTCTGCTCTCCAGTGTAATGAGAGGAGAAATCTACACAGGAGCACACTGTTCACAGCAGGAAAAAAATCAATCATTATAAAGGAAAAATGAGTAACAGAGCAGGTATCTGCACAGAAGAGTTTTTTTCTTAGGAGCCTGTGATATACGTTAATTATTGGTTTGATACTAGCAATTATTTAAAGACTGGTGACTATTATAATATTAAGTTCTTGTTTACCGCCTGTAACATATCTCCAGTTGTATCAAAAGCAGAATCCTGCAGATAAGAATGACAGAAACATCATTTGCCCAAGCAGACGCTGGGTGACGTTTTTCCTCTTTGAGAAGCAGAGCTCCACTTACAAATGGCAAAATTTGTCACATCGGACTAATTTGTGCTTTTCCAAAGCGAACTGCAATCACCCCGCGCTAATCAGCACAATCTGCGTGCTCCTGGCTGCGGATGTACTTGTGCCCAGTGGAGTGCAGATTGCTGGGAGTTTTCTATAGCTTCTTAAAGGACTTTGATTCATGATCCAGGGTGGCTTATCTTCAGAGGGCTGTGATTACTGTTGCTGCTGCTGGGATGGTTCAGCTGCTCATGAAGCAACTGCTGAATTGGTGCAGTTTACAACCCAGCATAGTAAAATAAACTGGCACTTATGTAGATTTTCTGCGTATGCCAAGCTGTAATTTGTCACGGTTCAGCAGCTGCTGTATAAATAGCTGAGTTATTCCTGCAAGGGGGCACAGCAGACAGCTGGGTGGCGGAAACAATACAGCCATTCCAAGGTAAACTATATTTGAGAATCAGAGTGCTTGCGTAATGAAAAATCGTTAATGTGTGCTATTATTGTAAGCCGAATAATTTAAAATGTGTCTATTGCTTTGCATTGTTCTGGTACTTTTTGCTACTATTTTTCCAGCCTCTGGTTTTATTTGATAGGTCTGGAAAGCGCACAGAATCCTTGGTGGGGAAAACAAATCTCAGCTCTCTTCAAGAGCATTCAGTATTATGGTTAAAAACTGTGGTGTTTTTTTATTTCTCTCTCCTCTATCTTGAAGGTATCAGAAAGCAGCTGAAGAAGCCACCGCTGAGAAAAAAAGAAATGTAAGTATTTACTTCCTAGGCGATAAGCAACAGCCTGCAATCAGAACGGGTCACCTACTTGCAGTGTTTCTGTGAGAGCTGATTTTTGGAATATCAAAGTTGTTGCCATGTGTCCTACAGAAAACGGGGCTTAGGCATAGTGTTGCGTTTGCTTTTGACTCATTGCCTCTACGCTTTCCGGGTGTGAATGCAAGGAAAGAAAATCAAGTTTCTTGCCCAAAGCTATGTGTTGAATCACCAGTTCTCTCCTAAGCAAAAGGTAAAAGGAGTTAACCTCAACACACGAATATCCACCTCGTTGTTCTTAGCTGTGGCAGTTGTGTGGTGCCTCTTCCTTTCTTAACTAACTGTAAAAGTCTGCTTGAAAGAAGCTGCCAGCCTCTCAGAAATCTATCTTCGATAGCTGTAGCATCCAGTAAGGGGGATCTTCTCTGGAGTGGCTTATGGGCTTCGAACTACCCCTGGATGAGGGAGAGCCATCCCTTTTGGTTCTGTTACAGCCTCATGTTCCCTCCCGTGAACTGCACTGCACTGACTGGCAGGGCTTTGTGTCAGCAAATCCTCAGTTTAATTTTATAAAGACCAGCAATGTTTTCAGGGTATATAGGTAAATCTTTGTTAGACCATGCTGCCTTGATGTCTTTAATGCTGAGGGAGTCATTCTTTTTCTGTTTGGGATACAGGTGTGTTAGAAGAAGCATTCTAAAAATTACTCTCCAGTCTTCAATTTTCTTCGCGGCTTGTATGATCAGGGAACAGGCAAGTCCCAGGCAAGAATGGCTTGTGTTGTGAAGTATGCCAGGCATCGTGTCCAGAAACCTGCTGCACAATTTTGAGTACTTCTATTACATTACAACATTTGTCTTCTAATTTTAGTTTTAAATAGTCAATAAGCAAGCTGATTTTTTTTTTCCTGAAGTCTAGGTGGATTCAAGTTAATTTGTAAAGCAGTGTTCAAAATGTGACCAGAAGAGTAATAGGGTGAGAGACTTAAATCCTAATATAGCTGCTAATCCTGTTTAATTCCTGTAAGCCCTGCAGACCTGTTCCACTTGCAATGAGTTTGATACACAGTGGTGTCTGTAAGGGAGAGACAGCAAAAATGCAGTGGTGGCAGGTATTGGATTTGAATGAATCAAACATGGGCTGGTCTGCTACTCTGGGGAGAGGTAACTACTTTAAGCAAAACTAGGCTGAATGTGAGGGGTGCTGCGGCTCCACGTGTCGCCAGGAGACTCGCAGTGGTAAGGCGGCGTTTGTGACTCGGGTGTGTGCAGAGAGCTTTCCAGGTGTCAAGCGATATAGCAGGAAAATTCCAGCAAATGATCCGGTATTTATAAGTGGGAGCAAAAGGACATTTCTTGTCTGTGCTTGGCTTGAGCCTTATGCTGCACGGTTTAAAATACAGAAGACAGATCTCTTGTAACCGAAACTGTTAGCTGATGGTAGAAATGCGTAACTCCAAAAAAAGTAGTGGTTCCTGAAAACTCATCTGTAGTTTTTTGGAAGGCCTGCTGACTGTTGCCTTCTGAACCAGCTGGAAGACACTGCAACATTTGGCAAAGCATCCATCTCTTGTGTGGCTGCTTTCGCTGCTCTTTGCTCGCTCTAGGACTAGAGACCCTGGTGGGGGGGGGAGTTTGGTCCCTTTTCCTTCATATATGGATTCAAGCCTTTTGTGTGTCATTTAACTCATTAGAGCTTGACTCCCTTTTTCCTTATAAGGCCATCCTGTTTGCTCACTTCCTGCTTTAGCTCCTGACTTTTCTCTTCTCCTCCCTCCTTCCTTTCCTATCCTGGATGCTTTCTCCATGTGGCACAGTTGTAACTATTCACAGCTGTCTGAAAAAGCAGAGAGCTGAGCTCAGGACCGAGCCTTTCACTTCCTTTCGCACAGAAAGGAAGTGCTTTAATGCTTCATCAGGCATATAACTGGAATTAACTTCTTGTTCTTTGCAGAGCACAGAGAATCTTCCTCCTCATTTTAAAAGGGGGAGTCTGAGTGTCCTGAAGAAGAAGTGGGAGAATCCAGAGCTGGGAACTGAGTCTCGGAAGGAAACGCTACGAAGCAGCTGCGCTGAGGTTAGGCACAAGGTCGCCAGCCCCGGAGCGGGAGTTGGGAGCAGCCCTGCTTCTCCCCCAGCCGTGGAGCAAGCCCTGGGGGCTGCTGCTCCATCTGACCCCCCGGGCACCTCTGGCCAGCTGCAGTGTCCTGCTGGTGACAGTCGAAAGTTGGGAAGCCACTCGCCCCAGAGTGGTAAAATGGAAAACTGTCTGAGAGAGCCCAGGGAAGTGGAAAAGCCTGAAGCCAGTGAAAGCACAGACTCTGCAGGGAAGATCGAGAAATACAGCGTTCCACTGAACAAGCTCAAGATGATGTTTGAGAAGGGTGAAGCCACTCAGACCAAGGTAAGGATCTGTCCCTGCAAATCTGAAGAGAAACTAACACTCTGCTGCATCTTGGGCATCAAGAAAAGTCCCTAGAGGGAGTGGCTCCAAGCTATTGACTCTGCAAAGAATTGTGTTCATTGTTTTAGCTGGAACATAGCTGGTGTTAATAACTTATCTGAGCTCGACAAATACACACAGAGTGCTTGGAGTTGCGGCTGTTTGTGATTGCGTGTTGGGGATGTGAATTTGCCTGTGAAAGGGGTACAACTTAGGGGAGAAAAATAAACACAGAAATTTAAGATTTTTTTGTAAGTAAGTTGGGATTGTTTATATCTTGTCTGAAGATTAAGATGAGTTATGTAAACATGAATTGTGTAAAAAAAGTTTTTTAAAAAAGTATGTATATACAAAAGGAAAAGGAACTGTTTGAAGAGAGCTCAACAATCTCAGGCAGCTGCAGTTGAGATGGAAGTACTGCCAGAGTTAGGAGGGGTTTTTAATATATGTATCAGTATGTGAGTCACACATATGCACATACAGAGAGAGATAGAAGTACGTTCTGCAGAATACTCCCATCTTTTCCTTGCTGTTCTCTCATATCTGTATCTTAAAAAATGTTTGTTATCGGGGGAAAAAAAAGTCCTCGCGGGGCACAAAAAAAGCAGAGATAGCCAGACAAACTCCTGCCTTCACTAGTTTTGACTTGCAAATGCACAGGGCTTGCATTTTTCCTACAACTGCTCATGAAATCTGATCCTGCATGTGGACTGCAGACTGTGTGTCCCCAGGGAGAATTGCTTAACTAGAAAATGAGTTGCATATGCTAGTGACTTGCAACATAGTCCTGAGGCCTTGATGCTGGTGGATTTTCCAGTTTTCTCATAGTTTCCTATACTTCTGGCTTTGTTTTACTGCGGGTGGTTTTCTTGCAGGATTAAGTAAAAGAAATTTGGTACAAAAGCCGTTTAAAGATGTAACAATTAAGGGCCTTGGAGGAGCACCCCTGTGTTAAGGTGGGATTTGGGTCTGCATGTAGTCAGCTCACAGCTTAGATTTTTGTAGTTTTTGTCATTACGTAAGAGCTGCCCGTACTACCCCGTCCACTGAAAGGGCGGGCTGTGGCGGGTGATCTCCTGATAGCGCTTCTCTGAACTCTGGCTGTAGGATTAATCAGTCAGGATTCCACAGGAAAGTACCGTTTTGCAGATGGACTTCAAGTAACTTCATCTTAGCCTGGGGAATAAATTGTTTCGGAACCGACTGAAAATGGAAATGGTGTTTCTGTCGAGCTTAGTAATTCAAATATTGTTGAAAACCGACTGAAGGCAGTAAATACCAAACAGCAGGTATGAAACCCTTCAGGGTGGGTTCCAGTTATGTTACTAGTTAAAATTCATCTGGTTACTTTTTAATTTTAGAAGGGAAAAGTCACAAAGTGGTCTAAGGTTTAAGCACGTGGAGGGAGGGGGGACCTTTCTGATTAGAAAGTGCTGTTGTAAGATTTCTGGTTCTGGGAATTTATCTGAGGGCTGGAGGATGATGTTATGCAATCACGTACCATGAAGACAGTGCTGTGGGGATCCAGACCTTTTTTGCTAAGGTAGGAAGCAGCTACAGCAATGGTGTGAGTTTGGCTGACTGCAAGGTCTGCAATTGCCTCTTCCGGTTACGCTTTTCCTGAATCCTGCCCATTTGATAAACTCCTGGTTTACGTGCAAGGAAAGCTTCGTAGAATTGTTTCCATGGGAAAAGACCTTTAGGACCATCGAGTCCAGCTTTAAATTCAGCTGAGAGATGGCAATTTTGCTCAGTATTTACTTAAATCTAAAGGCAGAAGTGCTGTCAGAGCTTTGCTGACAAAACATCTGTATAAACTAAGTAGCAACGTGGCTGTAACTTCATTGCAGTAAAGATAAAAGAACTTGCCTTGTTGCTGGGTGAGGCTGTGGCTCATTCAGGTGAGAGACGGGATTTCCTGACTCCATCAGTCACTGAACAAACCTATTCTCATTTTCAGGGTTATAAGCAAAGCTTCCTAACTTATTCATTCAGATCTTGCTCTGCCTTCTGCAATTTAGATACAAGGCAAACTTTTTTGATTACATTTTTGTGGAAAAAATGTTCTAAGCACGTTAGAGGCAGGCACGTCAGCCTAAGCAAACAATGAACATCAAGTCTTTTATCAATTTCAAAGTATTCTTCCTGTAAGACATAGCAAAAGCTTACACAAGGAAGATCAGAAGAAAGAGCAGGCAGATCTGCAGTACTTCTTAAAAAGTTGCCTCCAAGTTGGTTTGTGTTTTTCCTTTAAGGCAAAAACTTACCATCTTGTGTAGCTAACCTCGTGTGCAGGGTCACATCTGACACAGTTAGTAGGTAATGAAATAGGTGTAACTTTCATTTGGTCTTTGGCCCCACAGCTCTCTGTGCCCGAGGCGAAATGCTGTTAACTCTGTACATGGTACCTCTGCACTCACGTCTTTTGTCTTAGAACCTTGTGGCTTTCCAGCCATGAGGAATATTTTAGCTCCTTTCGCAAGTAGCAGCAGCTGTGCCTTGGCAATTGTGGCCCAGCAGGGACTGCAAAGGGAACTGAGTGGCGTGTGTAAGGCTGGGAGTCAGGGATTCCTTGGTGCCAAAGGTGTTGCCTTCCATGAGCTATAATCACCCTAATTACTTGTGGTTGGTCAGCCGAGTGGTTGTAATGAGGGAAGTCCCTCATCTTCCCTTTGTTATGACTGTGAAAATTAATGGAAGTGAGATACTTGAGGCACAACACGCTTGAATACAAGGTCCTTTAATGATCTTCTTTGTCTACTAGTCAAAAGCTAGACCCTCTGAACAACCAAGTTCTGAGTTCTAAGAACTCAGGGTGACAGTAAAGTGGACACAGGCAGAATAAGAATCATTTAAGGACAGTTTGCACAGAATGAGGAATCTGCAAGTCCTTACAAGTGTGCAGACACTCCCAAACTGAACCTATCAACACACTTGATAGAAGGAAAAGACTTGTCATAGCTAAGCTCTTTTCCAGTAAGAAAAGCTACCAAAGTCTTAAACCGCAGAAGCAGAAAATATTTCCCATGCTAATGGAAAAAGAAGTTTTCCAGCTGCATTTTCCTTTCTTGGTAAAGTTGCTCTTTTGTATGCCAAAGCAGCCTGATTTTTCACAGTGATTATCTTACAGTGCTGTTTTGTTAAAATAAAACTTTGGAATTTCCTTCAGTTTGGTGACCAGCAAATAAGAAACTTGCTCAAGTTGGGGAGCAGAAGGTGGAATGTGTGGTTGGAGCATCTTGCCAAAACTGCCTTTTTCCCCACATTAGCCTCAGCTGTAACTTCCAACTGGCTCTTTGATAGAACTCTTCCTAGGGAGAGAACAAAGACCGATCACCTTCTAGTATTTTATAGGTTGACTTTCAGCTGTGAAAACAACCCATCTTGATGAAGTCCAATTAAACTGCACTTCATGAGCATTTATCAGAGCTGCTGAAATTTCTTTTCATGATGTCTTTTGCTAAGCATTAGATTTTACGGAGTTGGTCTCAACAAATGCTCATCAAATCTGATTGAGCCAGCCAGAGCATCTGTGTGGTAGTGCTACAAAACACCCTGTCCAGCGCTGCAGCCTTGCAGATAGGTATTATCCTGGATATCTGAGAATATTTCTCTCTAGCACTCTCCTGCTTAAGCTTTGGCCTTATCAGACTTAATTAGGGAATTATTTGCTACCAAATGCATGAGCTGTCCAAATCAAAACAAGCAACTTTAGTTAACTTTTTTTAGAATAGTATTTATTCTTCTTTCCGTTGCTGAATCAATGCAAATTTTTGCCAGCTAACTCCTTTCACCCTTTTCCTGATTTAAAATCTTCATAAAATGACCTTGAGTGTTAGCTTCCGAAGAAACTGTATGAAATGCAAAGTTAACTAGTCAAAGGGCATCTCCTGACCTCTTCAAGAAGTGTTTCCCAGGTGACAGAGGGTCAGGTATTCTGTGATCAAACTTTATATTGGTTAAATAAGATGTCACCTGCTAGACTTGTTTATTCTGGTAAAGCAGATTTGCTAGTGACACCTGTGCATCTTAAAGGATTATACGCAACAGTCTTTGTCTGTGCAGGCAGCTGATAGGTGGGTCTTGTCTCCAACAGGTCCCCCGAGAGCAGAGGAGGACAGCAGTCGGGAGGAGGATTTCTGAGAACAGCCTCTCTTCGGAGGACTTCGATGTTGGCCAGGGAGAGAAGAGCCACAGCACCTCAGGTCAGTAAACCTTGGGGCTTGTGGCTTGATTTGTTTTTTTGGTTTAGCTTACACAAAGTAGTTTTATTTCATAATACAATACAAAACTCCTAAACATTTCTTTCCTCTTGAGATAAAAACAAGTGTTTCAAATGATCCTGTGAGACTAAACTGAATTATTTCATAATGTGTTTGTTCTTGAGATCCTCATCTGTAACATGTCACATGATAAATCATTTTCACGGAGAAGGTGGAAGGGGCAGATGAGACTTCCTTCCTCACTTGCCATGTTTTCCCCAGAAGACAACCATTCCTCTACAGGAATGCTGCCTCTTTCCATTTGGCCACTGTAGCAGTTGCTTCCATTTGACAATAACAGAAAATAATTTTCAGTGTTCAGACTGTTTGCTCTCATTACTTCTGAGACTGCTGGCTGGATGCTGCACCTGGTGAATACGCTGCTTGTGAAACTAGCTGGAGTAATGATGAGGCTCGGAGCAGAAACCCTTGACTGAAGGATTTCTGTGCTCTTCAGATCTGGAATTTTGGTGGTGTTGGGAGAGGTGAAGGGATCTTTCTGCAGACAGGTCTGTTGGTGTTCCTGAAGGCTACGTTTTACTCATGTCGTTCTTTTTGCAGGGCATCTTGTAGATACTAGTCCAGCACTCAGCCCTGATAGGGCAGAGACCAAGAAAAGCCTGGAGATGCCTCGATTAACAGAAACTTCAATAAAGGATCGACTGGCGAAGTACCAGGCAGCTGTGTCCAAGCAGGGCAGTTCCTCACCCCTCTTTACCACGGTAAGTCTGTTCTTGGCTTGTGCAGAAGTGAAATTTTGTCTCAGCCTGAGACTGGAAGGAAGATCTTATGGAAACTAGGCTTTCTGAAGATAATGCCAGCTTCTTGTGAAAATACCTTTGTGCCCATAAGAGTAATTTCTAATGAAGAATTGCTTCTACATACTGCAGGAAGAAATAAGTATTTGCATCTTCCTGGAATAATCTTGAAAGTTTTTCAAGGAGTTAATTGCTGGCACCCTGACTGAGGTCCTTGTGAAACATAGCTGACATTCTTTTCTTTCTGCATGTCTGTAGCTCTCTGCGTGTTTGTTTTTATTAGGAAAAAAATCAGTTCTATATTGTACAGTAGCTGTAAGCTAAGGGAAACTGAGGCACAGTAAGTTAGAGTGCTTTTCAGTGTCATACAATGCAGTCAGTTTTCTTCCCTTTTGCTTTTTACCTCCCTTTGAGTCTTCTCACCCATTATCTGAATCCAATTATACTCTTGCAGTGAATGAACTCGCACCAATTTTGCAGATATTTGATCAGGAAATGAGCAATTAATGCATCATGGTAAAGTATTGCAGCTGAAGAGATTGCAAGAATCTAAGCTTTTGTTAAAAAGTGGCTCAGTACCTTTGCGGGAACTTTCTGATATTTTTGCTTAATAATGGGAACTTTTTATTGCTTAAGTATGACTTTTGTTAACCGGAGGAATAAATTTTAAGAGGATAGGCCTTTTTAAGTTAGGCAACTTGCACTGGAAATAAAAGCCAAAAAATGATGGTTCTAAGCTTCCTGGGTATCTTTGTAGAGAGGTGAAAATCTCTATCCAGCTGAAATGATTTCTGAATTTTGCGTGCAGCGTGGGTCTAATTCTCTAACCTTCGGGAGGAAAGGCAAGTAAACTTCACTGCGTGGATGGAAAGTAATTGCAGCCATTGCAACAAATCTGATTAACTGCTAATTGCTGACTTCTGCATCCTGTTTCTTGCCTGGATTCAGTTTGCTAGTTTGCCTTTTGCAGTGTGTGGCTCCGAGCGATAGCTGATCCACTGAACTATGTCCCAGCAGCAAGAGATTTACCATAGGTGTTTCTCCAGACCGGTCTGCAAATCCATCGGTTTGAGCGTCAGGCCGGCCTGATGCTCAGAGGATGTCCCACTTCGGCAAAATCTCTTTTGTTTTTGGCCTGGCACATTGGCAAGGGCAGCACATAGGATGGAACAAACAACGGGTTTCTGGGGCCGGGGTTTGCAATACTTCTGTGTTCCAACCTTTTGGATATTCTCCTTCCCTGCTGACAAAGCAACTCGGGCTCTTTTGATATGCTAGTGTGGTATTTGTACTTCCCTTCTCTTAAAGTGTGTCACATCTGCACTAGAAAGGAAAGCCAGAACCTCTCTGGTGAGCAACTATTTTGAGGGCATTGTGGTGTAATTAGGCCTGGATGAAAACTGATAGACACTTTTTCAGTTGGCTAGAGTACGGGTGGGAAGCACTCCTTTCTATAGCATTGCAAGCGAAACAGGAAGGGGTGGGAGAGATGATGGACCGCATATTTGGAGCTCTACACGTTAAAATTCTTACGTTCAGCTACATACCTATGAGACGTGATTTGTGCAGACTTGTTCACAAAATCCAGCAAGATGCTGGTGCTGGCCTTTGGATGTTTCTCTTTCATGATGCAGGGAAGATGTCTTGTGAAAGGCACGAGTCTTTCTCCAATTGTCTTGTATCCTGTGGCAATGAAAGAAACACAGGGTTTCACTGGATTTTTTTTTTTTTTTTAAAAGTCTGAAAGATTCTTTTGTGAAAATCTGAAGTTAGTTTGTCAAGCAGAAAAAGCAAATAAGAGAATTAGGTTTTTGACTAGTATTGAAGCAAGGGATCTGGTTTTATGTCAAATTGTATTCTTCAATTACGTAGCGCTTGTCTTGAAATACTTGTAATTTGAAATTAAAAGTTAATATTTATGGAAAAAGATGATGTGAACTGTGCAGGGGAAATGAGAGTTGATTTTTAAATGGGAATCTAGAAGTAGAAAAAAGAGGTTGTTTAGAAAAACACTGGTGTTGCCTCCATAGAGTAGAATTCTACAGCCCCATCTTTTCTCTTCGTTAGAACACATGACTTACCAAGCCTGTATAGGTTTTTATGCCCCTTTTAATTATCACTGTCTATACTAGGAAAACATGTTAAGAAAAAGATTTTAAGAAAAACAGAAAGCAAATACTTTCCAGGGGGAAAAGAACCTGTGAACTTTCAAGTGCTTTATTCTGTAGAATGAGATTCAAGCCAGTGACAGTGACCTCGAGAATTACAAATGTGAGCAGAAGGAGAATATGCCACCAAGGTTTGAGGACTCCATCTCCTGTCAGGATGGAGAGAAGGTAAGATGTTCATGCTGCCGAAGATCAAGGACTTCACTTCAAGTGGAACTAGTTGTAGAAGCACAGCTGA
Source organism: Trogon surrucura (assembly GCA_020746105.1). Classification (NCBI taxonomy): domain Eukaryota; kingdom Metazoa; phylum Chordata; class Aves; order Trogoniformes; family Trogonidae; genus Trogon; species Trogon surrucura. The sequence goes on from CM036646.1 coordinate 2,127,574, forward strand.
TATAGTTGTTCCACATGTCATGTACAAATTGAATATGAACAGCTCATACAGATTATTTACAAGCTGCAGGGTTCCAGATCTTTATTTATTTATTTATTGGGGCTAGCTGAACTGTAAGCTAGCAAGTCTCTGTGGAAAGACTTAAAAAGTTGTAGAGAATATCTAGAGTCAACTTTGAAGTTTTCTTGGAGAGCTCCTCTGTCTTTTCAGTCATGCCATGCCTGTAATGTGGCAGAATCCTGCAATATCATACTTATATGATGGCTTCAGTAGCTGAGTAGGGCTGAAATCTCTGGGTTTGTGTTTTGGGGCTTGTTTGGTTTTTTTTGGTTCTTGCGTTTGTTTTTTTTCACTCTGCCAGTAATTTTTGATGACTGCGATGAAACCATCTAAACTTTATACTGTTGTGTTCTCTAACTATAAAAAGATGATTCATAGCTAGGTATTTGTTTTGTTTGTGTTTTTTTTCTTTTTTTAAATATAAACTGAAAAATAAACCACAATAGGGGAAAAAAAACCCCACGAGAAGCTTTGTGCGATGCATGTAAAAGGAGCTTGTCACTGTTTCTTTTGCTTTTAGTGGCTAAATTTTGATTAAGGTAACTGAGAATGCCAGTTTGGGTTTGTTCCTGGTTTTGAGCTTCAGCTGTAAATTGAGACTAAATTACTCTGTGAATTAGAGATAATAAAGCATGCTCGGGCATTTGTATACTAAACTGGGGACAGCAGACGGGATAAAAGTAGCTGAATAATAATTGGGGTACTGTGTATTGCAGCCATGCTGAGCACGTGGCAGCCTAATGCCAGGAGGGCTTTTAGAGCTTTCCAGCCTTCCTTGGGCGAGGGGCCAAACTTGCTTTCAGCTGTTCCTCCCTGACAGTGGAGCAGGTTCATGGTTAGCTTTTTGCTAAAAGGTGAGTTAATTAAAAGAGCACCTTGTTAAATCTGAATGCGACCCTGTTGCTGAATGGAAGATTTGAATAAAATTTCTTGTGTTCAGCTGCAATTGTGAAGTTACTTGTTGAGGTGTACAGGTGCAATAAAGAATCTGAATAGAACATTGCTTGAGAGCCAGGATTGGCCTTTTGAAATGACCTGATGAACTCTGGAAATAAACCTAATTAAAACTATTAGTAGTAAATGTCACAAATGGGAGTTCTCTGTTAGAAAAGAAGCAAGAGAAATTTGCTAACCTTCTCTGTCTTTTTTCACACTGAATCTATGAACGATTTAGTAGCCAGATATGTGTGACTCTCCAACAGCCATGGAACATGCTGATGTACTTTCCAGGATACCAGTGTTATAGCGAGCTTTTCAGTAGACCAGAGTATATTAATATATGTAACTTGCCCCTCCATTACCTCATTAATTTGCAAACTTCAGCTGCTTGCAATGGACTTGTCAATCATTAAAGTGAGTAAGAGATGATTTGCACTTAATCTTGTTACAGCACTTCAGTTTTGCAGGGTAGCAACTATTACAACTATTTGATTTAATAGCAGTAGTGCTAAGTTGAATAATGAAGTACTCACCTGGAGTTTTCTGTAACATGTTCAGTATCTGAAATGGGCTTATATCCAACTTTTTAGAAAAGTTACTTTTTAAAAAAAAAATGAATCCATTTCTGAAGGGGGATGAACAGGATGGGTATGTCATAGATTTGTCAAATGTTGGAGGGAGCTGCGAGGTTTCCAGTGAACATGTACTGCTTGGTGTCAAGGGATTTCTGAGTAAGAAAACCTGGGAGGTTCATCAATGAAATCCACAAGGATTTCTGAAGATGAGGAGGTAAAGGTGTACAAGCTGCAGGTTTGGGAAAACAAAAATGTGATGTTTGCGTGTGTGAACACTATGGCAGATGATCTGGATATTGCAAGAGCTGTAAAATTATGAGGGTGTCTACCTTGTAGCAAGAACTAACTTTGGTGTCAGTCAGCTGGGCTCTGCCTTGTGCCTTACAAAACAGAAAGCAGCTCCATGTGCACACCAGTGTGGCCAGTCTCTCCCAGTTGAAGTGCTTACAGTGGCAAACTGCCCATTGTGGTACTCGGGCCATGGTTATTCAGACTTCAGAAGGTCGAGAGTGCTCACTGTCTAATATTCTCTTGCAGGGTTCTGTAGGGGAGAACAGCTTACCTTTCCACTCTGGTCTTCTAGAGGATGGCAATGGTAAGCACTTGTTCTCCTGCCTAGTAAATTAGCAAAGTAGAATGATCATGTTTAAATACCTAAATCTAAAGGTTTAATAACAGATGTTCAAGGAAAAAAAAAAAGTGTTAAGCCCTTAGGTGGTAGGATTGCTGTTGGGTCTCATGAGCATAAGCTTTCCATGGTTTTCAAGTCACTGTAATTGCCTTTTCTTCCTCCTCTGCTCCCTTAGTTGGACAGAACTTGGAGAGCGAGACAGAAGTTCAGAAACCTGTCAGCACAAAGCAGCAGAACTTTGGTTCTAAACCAGCTGGCCAGACAGATGCATCTCTGCCAAAAGCAGTGAAGGTAAAGCAGCTATTTAGTCTCAAACACTGGTGCTGGTTAAAACCAACCAACTTCTCTGTTTAATACTGAAAAGCTTTAATGCAACTGATGTGGTCACAAAGGGTCTGGCAGTAACTCTATCAATATCTGGTCTGTCTTCATCAGACTGCGTTCATGAGGGAACTTCAACTCAGAATGGAAAAGCATCTCAGAACTGTCTGTCTTCAAAGACTGAGTTTGGGTTGCTTGGTGGGAGCTGCCTTGCTGCTGTTAGAACAGCGTGCCCCTGCGACCGAGGCAGTTTCTCCTAGGTGTGTGGAAAAAGGGGTTTGAGCAGGGCATTGTATCAAGGCCTCAGTGTTACATTTCTTTAGCAGGAGCTGTAAAGAATAAAGCAGATGGAGAACTTCTTGGACAGGAATGTGTTTGCTAATCTTATTAGACACACAAACGGCAGTGCTGACCATTTTGGTCACACTGTTCTTTGTCACGTGTGCTGTCTGGAGTTAGGATGCCTATTCCCTCGGCTGCCACAGACTTCCTGGCTCACTCCTGAGGAAACAACTGTGCTTTTGTTGTTTTCCCCATCTTTGAGAGGAACAGCACTGACCTCACAGAGACCAGCAAGATATGGCTTCCCAGCGTTCTGGAGTATAAATGCCAGTGTGCGAAACTAGAGCTGCCTGTAACATTTTTCTAATCTCGGTCTGTTACAGCATACAAAACCTATGTGTCTGGGTCCTCTGTGCTATCTCTTTGTATTATTAGAATCATTTTAGTGCTCTACGCTGTTACTGCTTTAGGTGCTGCACTGCCAGGATAGAAACCTGGATACTGTTTATTCATGTAAGGTTCCTGTTTGTCTCTTCCAGCTTCTGTTTCCTGTTCTTGGTTCCTAACCTCTACTCCTGCCTTCTGCTTCCCTCCTAACGTGAGCTCAACTCTCAGCTTTCTCTCAACTTTGACATTTATTGGGCCTCACCTTCCTCCTGTAGCTCCTCTCTGTAGTATGCCTGGAAAGGAATTTCTTTCTCCTCACACCCCAAAACGCCTCTCCATCAGACCCAGGGCTCATTGTTAGACAAGTAAGTTCCTCTTCTTAGATGGGGACGTGCGTTGCAGCAGCACACACCAGCACTGTCAAGCCAGCTTGCAAAATTACACTTTTGGGGAGAGTCACATTTTGATGGGCAAGCAAATCGTGGCTGCTGTGCTCCCTGTGGCAAGCGTGAATGATGAGGTTTCTGTTTGCATGGGTAAACTCTCATTTTTAAAAATTTCATTTAGTGACTCAAAATTCAGAATTTATACGCAGTTTTGGCAGCACCTAGAAGGAATTCTGCACTTTTGTTGGTCAAGCTATCATCTAAATCAGAAGTTTAATCTACTACAAATTTAAGCAATGCTTTAAAAAAAATGAAATACCTATTAAACTGGAATTGAATTGGCAGCAAACTTTATGGTTGTGACAAACTGACTTCAGCTGGCTCTGTCTTCAGCAATCTGCCTCTTGCATATTGTAACTTTCATTGCCTAACCATTGTTTCTAGTCTGTTATAAATAAATTGCTGGAATTATGTCTTCCTGCGACCTTCCTGTTTTCTCTTTAGCCATCATATTTTTCCTTAAAGTTTTTTTTAATAAGTTTGCAGTAGGTAATTCTTTGTCAAAGAAAAGCCACAATGTCCATGTGACTATGCAGACCAATGGTATATATATTTTTTTTTTATTATTTTGGTAAGTCTCATACTGACTGTAACCAACATGAATTTTTCTTCTTCATTTTCCTGTCAAGAAAAAATGAGCCTGCAGAAATAGATTAAACAGGTTTTTGGGAACTGGCTCAAAGTTATAACTGAGTTCTAGTATTTTCAGAGTTTCTTCTTAACCGTTGCTCAACTTGTAATGCTTTGGCTGTGGAATTCACTGGGGCAAAATCTTGGCTAGCTGTCAAGCCACAGCAATCCTGTGGGCCTGCCAGAGCCTCTTCCTCACTCGCCCACCAGAAGCCACTCTACCATAATTAGCATTGAGTTGCAGAAAATGAGTCGCTGCAATTTTTCTGAGAACTCTGGAAGCCATGCATGAACCCCAGCCAAGTCCCCTGGCAGTTGATTCATTTTCCAGTTAACAAGCTTTTTCTTCTTCTTCCCCTAGAAATTTCAGTTGCCAATGAAGGAAACCTGCGTTGGGTGTCAGAAGACTGTGTACCCGATGGAGAGGCTCTTTGCCAACCAGCAGGTCTTTCACATCAGCTGTTTCCGCTGTTCCTATTGCAACAGTAAGCTCAGGTAAACACACTGCTCTGTTTGGCTGCCATCGAGGAAGTGTAGCTTTCCTCTCCAGCAGCTGAGTAAGACTCTGTCCGAGCTTAGCTGAGCTGAAGGCAACTGTAAGCCAGCTCACGGGAGAGAAGCATAGGAGTAGCAATCCAGTCCTAGTTCTGCCAGTGGCTTTTGCACTTGAGGCAGCCTATTTTTAAACTTAATGTGATTTTCTGTGGGGAAAAATATGATGTCCAACTCTGTAAAGAACTCCTGACATTTGAAGAGAGGGCCATGTGAAAAAGCTCTAAGCTTTGTCTTATCTAAATATCTGGGAAGACTGAAATTGAATCTCTTCAGTAACACGACTAAAATATGCCTGCCTCAGGCACAGAATGCTAACATTTGACTTCGTATTTTGCCCAGCAGTCTTGGGACATATGCGTCGCTGCATGGGAATATTTACTGCAAGCCTCACTTCAATCAGCTTTTCAAATCTAAAGGCAATTATGATGAAGGCTTTGGACACAAGCAGCATAAGGAATTATGGGTAGGCAAAAGTGAAGGTGAAGAATCCCCGGAGAAAACTGTCCATGGTGTAAATGCAACAGAAAGTCCGCAAAGCCCAGGAGTAGAGGATGCCCCAATTGCAAAAGTAGGAGTTCTGGCAGCAAGTATGGAAGCAAAAGCTTCAGCTTTGCCTGAAAGAGAAGAGAGACCAGCAGAAACAAAAAAGCTCAGGATTGCCTGGCCGCCTCCATCTGACCAAAGTATTCAAGGAAGTGCCTTAGATGAGGGTATCAAAGTACTCAAACCCAAATGGCCTCCAGAAGAAGAGATTTCCAAGCCAGATGTGTTGGAGGATGTGGATCTGGATCTCAAAAAGTTACGAAGATCTTCCTCACTGAAGGAAAGAAGTCGTCCCTTTACAGTCGCAGCCTCATTTAGAACAATATCTGTTAAAGGCCATAAAATGGAAAATTCACCTTCTCCTCTCAAAGCAGAGAGAGACATGTTGAAAAGAAGTGAGGAACTGGAGAGAGAGATTGTTGTGGACAAAAAGCAAAAGAAGAAGGTTGAGAACAGGAACATCCAGAGTGCTGAGGAGAAAAATGTAGAGGACGAACAGGAGTTGCCTGATATCAAACCAGTAGAGCATAACTTTGTAGAAAATGGCCAGGCGAATGCAGAGACAGATGAGGAAGAACGTGCTATGGAAGAGCACGAAATTCCAAATGAAGAATTCCTTGAACCAAATTCTCCTAAACATTCCAACTTAGCCAATGTCGTGACTCCTAAGGAATCATCTCCTAACCAGAATCGCAAATCCCAAGATGTTGGGTTTTGGGAGGGTGAAGATATGGAAGATCTATCTGTGGAAGAACAGATCAAAAGGAATCGTTACTATGAAGATGACGATGAAGAATAAACTGGCCTTCTACTAGAAAACTTGTTGCAAGGTGCTGGACCTTTTTAAATCGGTGGTGTTAGCTTTAACAAACAGCTGTCCTCCACAAAAGCAATGCTATACTGCACATCGATGTTAAGGGAATCCTACGGATGAATTATCTCAACTAGAAAAATACTCTGGAAGCCTGCAAAGAGTCTATTTAGGTGCATGGAAACAAGTATCTGGCTGTGGGATAGCTTCAGCAGGTAATGTCTGTCCACAGCAGGAGAACAGAGCTGTTCTGTACTCCTACGTCTTATCCTTTTTGAGCTTCAGTATGTATTTCACTAACAATTTACAGAATTTCACTGTACTCACAACGGTGGTGTGAGACAGGCTTTCTGTAATACACTCCTTTTACCACTACAAATGCTACTGCAGTGCTTAGGGACCAATTTCAAAGGGACTTTCTGGCCTGCTTTAAAAATGGTAACTTAATGCACTTTAATACATGTAAAGGGCACAACTGAGATTGTTTTTTATTAACTATATAAAAAATAATGCTTGTGTTTAGTATCCAACAACTAAAGCATCTTAAACTGGGTGCAATGTGATTTTTCAAAACTGCGTCTGATGAGCTGAAGACTCCCTACTCTTCATATTTTTCTCTGTGCAACTGGAACAGTGTGCCCATTGCTGGAACGTGTGTATTTCAGTGCTTAGCCCGGAAGCTGTGCTGACTGCCAGAGCTCTTTGAGGACAAGTCAACCCTTTTGCAGGAGCCTGCAGGGCATTACTTTTGCATTTCATATGCATTTGAAGTGGGTTTTTTGTCTTTTTTGGTTTTATTTTTACTTGGAGTTCATCATTCATTTTAAGCTGCAGATAATATTTTTAAGGCCTTTTGACAACTTTGAAATCTTACTTGTATCAAGCTGCCATAATTTTTTTCATTATGGCTGTGAAATCATGCTGCATTGCAAAAATCTCTGGAATAGAACCATCTGAACAGTGAAACTTCCTGATTGCTGGCATCGAAGCTTAGTACATTTTTAAACTTCATGTATTTTACAAGTAATGAAGTCTTGAACGGTGGAAGGAGGATACCCATTTATATTAGCTTTTATTTGTACTGTATTCTCATGAGAATTAGCTCTTAACTATACTTGAGGTGTAAAATATTCTGCTTTCTTAACAGTCCTGCTAACTACAAAACCTTCAATAAAGTTCGGTCATTTACATTAAAATTTAAATCTCAAGACTCGTTTCACAGAGAGGCTGCATTTTAAAAAAGACCATGAGTGAAATTCCCGTGGTTTTACTGGAAGCTGGAGCCCAGAGAGTGATTCTTCTGGTGCCACTAGGTGACACTGTGTGTCCGTATTTTTTTTTCCTGGCTGGCAGTCCACTCTGTGCTCCCATCTGAAAGAGCCTGAGGGATTAGAACAGGATGTGCAAAGACATGCACGTCTTTTACACCTTCTGGCTTCTGGTTCTCGGGCATGGAGGGCAAGTGAGGGATTTTCTTCCCCTCTCTTCCTAGAAGCTTCTTTGTTCTGCAGTTGTCTTCACTTAAGCCTGAGCTGGGTTTGGCTGAGCTATCACCTGGAAAGATGGGTCGTTTGGTCAAAAGGAAGTGGATGCTGTTCACCTTTATGGAGAGTTACAGAAAACCTTACACGAAAGCTCTGTTACTTGTTAACACTCACCTCTCAAGCTCAACTGCGTTTTTTTCTGAATGTTTTAAAAGCTGTAAGGAATACCTTAAACTCTGCCAACCGACGTACCTCTTGCAGTAGTGTGCCTAACGTTAAGCCGCAACACGATCAGTAAAACCAGTCCTTGGTATCTTGCCATAAGCTCCGCCCGGGAGAGGCCGCGCTGGCCTGCCGGCAGCTCTGGGCCCTTCCCCCAGCGGCGGCCGAGACGGGCAAGGAGCCTGGGGAGGCGGTTCGGCGCCTTCCGGCCGGAGGACACCAGACTCGGCTCAGGCCCCGTTAAGCCTGGCTCGAGGGCTCTTTTTCCAGCCCGAGACAATTCGGTTCTGTCGGGTGAAACGCGCTCGCTGAGGGCTCGGAAGCGCGTGACCGGCCGCGTCCCCTCCGAGCAGCGGTGAGGCGACGGCGACCGCGCGCGCCCGCCATCCCGCGCCTGCTCCGACCCAACGGCCCGCGGGGCGGGGGGGGGGCGTGGCCCTGCGGAGCCCCGCCCCGCGCCCTGCCCGGCGGGAGGGGGCGGAGCCGCCCCGCCGTTGTCCGCGGTGGCCGCCTCAGCTGCGGCCGCCGGGAGGGAGGGAGGCGGCGGCGGAAGATGGCGGCGGCCGCGGCGGCGGCGCTGCGGGCCTGGTTCTGGAATGAGCGGTTCTGGCTGCCGCACAACGTAACGTGGGCGGACCTGGCCGCGGAGCCGGGCCCGCCGGGCAGCGGGCTTCAGTACCCGCGGGCGGGCCACGTCCTCTCCGCCTTCCCGCTGGCGCTCGGCATCTTCGCCGTGCGGCTGCTCTTCGAGAGGTGAGCGCGGGGGCCGCCCCCGCCGCGGGGCGCCCCCGGGGCGGCGGCGGGGCCCTCGGGCGGCGGAGGCGGCCGGCACCGCGCCCCTGGCCGCCTCGGGGGCGAGCGCGCGGCGAGGCCGCCGGTGTCTCTTAGCAACGGGCTGCGGAGCGGCCCCGGGGGCCGGGCGGGCCGGGCAGCGCGGAGGCCTTCCGCGGAGGGCCTGGCTGGGGTCTCCGCCCCCCGGCGGCTCCCGGCGCTCTTCTGTGTGCGCGGAACAGGGCACGTTGTGTAACCCCGGAGAACCTGCCCGGGGAACCGCTCCGAGTCTGCCCCGACATACGCGCGGCCCTCGGGCTCCTCTCCCCCTTGCCTCTGGGTCCCGAGAGGCTGCCCCAGCGCCGGCGGGGCCTTGTGCTTCAAGTGCAAGAAAATTCCCTGGGGAGTTGACTTTTGGAGTTCACTTTTACTTCTCCACCCGTTCTAGAACCTGGGCCGGGCGAGGGGAGGACGAGTGGCCTCTTCTGCCCTGCTGCTCAGGTCTGTGCCGTTATTGTACTGTATTTGCCAGTTCCTGCGTGAGGAAACAGGTCTTGTTCACATGAGCTGGTATATTATTAAACAATTTGTGGGTCCCCCGCATCTGGGGCGTGACGGAAGAGAGCGTGGATCCTTGTGTCAGCCCATAAACAGCCCATAAACACTGCGTCTCCTTATCAGCACTCGTAAACAGGTGATATTGACTCTTCCCCGGGGCACAGGTTTGTCCTTTCCATGATGTACATCTCTCACAGCCACACACAGGGCAGGCTGTGTGGGTGACATCGATGCTAATTAGTAAAGCGGCTCGTTTGGAAAAGCTGTTAGGTGAGGTGGACCAAGATCCCTTGTGTTCCCGTTGGAGCAGTTCATTAAAGATTGATGGGATCTTAAATTTCTACATGGAAAGGGCAGAAGTATCTCTAAGCATGAAAAGGGCTGAGAGACTAATGCAAGTAAGACTCGAGTTGGTTTGTAGGTTTTCTTTTAAGTGTGAATTTTCTTAAGCTTTTAGAAATAAGAGACTGAGGTGAAGTGAAAAAAATAGGTGAACCACGGAGAAGAATGAAGCAGGTCAGCAGAATAGGAGAGAAATTCCAGAGCTCTTTTTTCCTCCATTTTATCTTTCTGCTCTCCAAAAAAAGAAAAAAAAGAGAAAAGCTTCAGAAAACTTGTGGCAGTTCAAACCAGTGCAGAGGACCCAAGAACACACGTGGCAGTACCAAAATCTCGTCACGGCTTGGAGTGCTGCTGCTGATAGTCTTGGCCAAACCTTCACCCTTGCCAGCAGACAACGAAAGGAGATTGTGAGACAGAATGATACCCCCAAAAGGGATGTTGTAGGAAGGCCTCCTCGCTTTCCGAGCCCTGTTTAATCTGGGTGTCTTAGGCTGGGGAAGAAGTGCAAAAGATTCTCTTTCTCTGGAGTATGAGATGTTGGGGGAGATGCAGCACATCCTGCGGGAGAGGGCTGTTCCTTTTTTTCAGCTGTGTCTGTGCTATAGTGTGTCTCGGTGGTATCCTGAAGTGAAAGCAGATTCATAGCACAACATCCAGGGCATCTTCTAGTATATTTATTGTAAAACCCCACAGTTTTTAAGAAATGCTTTTATCTTTCCTCCCGATGCTTTGAACACGTTGTAAAAGTTCAAATTTGTCTTAATAAAATCCCATTGTGCGTATACCCTGATTTAGGCTTTGGGGGTGATTGTGTCAAATGTCTTTCTTGACACACATTTGACAGTCAGACTTGATGACTCAGAACTTGAATTACATACTTGTGCAGCTCTTTTGTTTTAGGTTCTCTTAATTTCTGTCTTTTCTCCTTTTGCTGTGGATTTTCAGTGTGAAGAGGTGCTTTTGTCACGCTGGCACTTGTAAGGGTGACACACATTTCTGTTGGTGAATGCCCCTATAAATTGACCTTTGTTTTACCACGTTGGTAAAATATTCGTTAGGCTGACTGTCCATGGGAAGTGTGTGACTACAGCGATGAGGCAAGACTCACAAAGAAAGTAAAGTCTTGACTCAGTGGTAGGGGGTGGATTTTTGTGCAGGCAAGATAAAGAAGGACTTCTGTCCACAGGTTTGGTGGTGGTGTTTTTTTTTTCCTTGCTTGTATTTGCTGTTAATTCTCCTTACACTTCTTATCCACTACAGGCACACATACCAAAAAAAAAATAAATCCCAGGTATCTGTGAAAACCTGGAGCCTGTTATTCAAATACTGTGTTTATAATTACATTGGAATGCCCTTCAGGAGCAGATGTGCTTGTTACTCTACAGGTCTGAGGAAGGATCTGCAGCTTGTGCTCAAGCCAAAGGGGAGAAAACGTGATTTTTAGATGGTACTTCATCAAGTCTGTACGGAAAATTAGGAACAGTTGTGGCATGAGGTGGTTTAATCTTGACATGGTGAAACAGAGATTATGAGAAGACAATTTCTTACTTTGAGCACACACTTCATAAATCTTCCAATTTTGCAGATTGTTCTTCCTTTTCAGAACTGTGATAGGGAATTACCAGACAAGCTTGAATATTCCATAAAGAAGGATTCTGCCTTTGGGTTTGTGAATTACAACATGCCTGAGAAATATTAGTTATAACACGAGTCAAAATAAGTCTGTCTTAATAACTAGCATGAAAAAGGTAGCTTGGTAGGTGTGACTTAAGCCAGCAAGTGGATACCTGATCAGAAAAGTGTAATGTAAGTATTTAAGTGATGTTAATTCCTTGCTGGAAAGGTGTGGCAGTACTCTGACCTTGGGAATCGTTGCTGCAGTTAAGATTTTCGTGGAATCATAAAATAATTTAGATTAAAAGGGACATCTGGAGGTCACCTTGTCCAGTCCTCTCCTCCGAGCAAGACCAGTGTTTTAGTCAAATCATGTTGCCCATGAGCTTGTGCTGCTCAGTTTTGAGTATCACCAAGACTGGAAATCCTGCTATTTGGGCAGCTTTCAGGGTTTTTTGTGCTTAATTGCTGTCGCTGTGCAGAATTTTTTCTCTGTGGGATACAGTGTAAAACTGATGCATGTGAAAACTTATTCTGGGGCCAAACGTTATTTTTTTTAAAAAGCTTTTAAGTGCAGGTTTTTCTGAAGGGACACCTAAAGAAAATAGCATGTCATCTTGATATTTTTCTGAGTGACGACAGGGTCGATCATTGACTTCATATTCCACCTGCAAGGTAGGAACTGGTTGAAGCGATTGGACCATGGCTATTCCGTGGGCTCGGGAGCCAGCCGTGCCTGGCCTGGGTGAAAACGCTTCGGTGGTATTGAGAAGCTACGTTGCAACATTGGGTTAGGCCTCCTTAAAAGTAATTAAATCCCCCACTGCCATGCTTTTTCCTTCCTGTTTCTGCGTGCCAGACTACCTGGGCTGCCTCGGTTGTTGTGCCCGCTTGTGTCGGTGTCTCCCCGCTTCCGTGCGCCGTGGAATGGTGGTGGGTTTTGGTCACCCGTGTCCTTGACTGAGCAACTCCAGTCCTGTGCTGTAGCCTGTGGCTTCCTCTTGATTTTTATTTTTTCCTTGATTTGTGGAAACGTCTGTATTTTTTCCCTAAATCTGCTAGTGAAGGAAGCCTGCTGCTCAGGAGTAGTTTCATACAAAGTCTTGAGACTTTTGTATTTGGGCTTTTTTTTCCGTTTTTGTTTGTTTGTTTTGTTGTGGGGTTTTTTTTTCAGTTTTTAGGTCTCAAAGTTAATTGTTTCTGAATCTTTGTTTATTTATTTTTTCCTGAGGAGATGCTGTGTCTTCTTTCCTTGATGCTTCAGGTTTTAAATTCTAAAATAATGCCAAAACTTCATATGGAACACTGGGGGCTTTCGTGATCATTCCTTCTCTTCTTTGCTTGTTCTTAAAACAAAAAACTTTCCTGAATGATAAATATGCAGATTTTGAGGTTTTTCAGGTTTCCTCTCTTACATGGGGAAACCGACCCAAACTGAGTATCTTCAGGCCAGGATTTTTTTATTTTATTTTTTAGTAGAGCTGTAAGCACTGCATCACAGAAGATCAAATAAAAATATTTGGCATCCCATAGTTGCACATGTGTACTTCTTTGCTGTTTTTGTTGTATATCCTGCAGGAAAGAGGAGTGTAAAGATACACACTTTTATCACTTTTATGGGGGTCTAGCCAAACGTTTCATAACATCAGAGCGTGATTTCTGACTGGTGGTTGAGATAATAGAGGAAGCAGTGAGCCTTTTGAGCCAGGCTAAAAGGAAATCACCCTTTCCTTCTTTTTTCTTTTTTTTTCCCCCTTTTTTTTTTTTTTTAAAGCTGTGACTGTTAAACAGAAAGTATGAAGAAACAGGGCAGAACAGTGAAACCTGGGGCCACTGTTTATCACTTGTTTAGTGTTTTCTGAGAGCAGGGGAGTTCCTGTAAGGATTAGTCATGAGCTGATCTGTAATTTCTCCAGGGGAAAGCCCCATAACCTATGTCTGTTCTTAAAGGCAGACGTAGCTCTGTTACTGAAGTACTACCAGTGGTACTCCTAGGAGTAATTCTGTTGAAACGCTTAGTGTCGTGGTTCTCCTGCATTCTCCTTAGAATCTTTTGCCTGTTTTGACAGAAAGGTACTGCAAAACCTAGTAATTTTTGAACCTATGTATTTTCATTTTAGTTGCAAAACCAGGCTTATTTTCAGTGTCTGTGCTATAAAATTGGAGAATGCCGCGCATGCAGGCCTGGATGAGATCCTAAGATCTTAGGTCTTTCAGACCCAGCGACTTCTTATGTCTTACTTTCCCTCCTCAAAAAATACCAACCCAAAAAACTGCGTCTTTTAGGAACTGTCACTTGAACTTCCCTTTTTTTGGAGCCATATGGCACCGAGGCAGAGTCTGGAAAAAAGGCACTTTGTAGGGCTGTGAGGACTCTAGTGTTTCTATTCACAGAGAACTCCTATCAGTGAATTATTTTATTCCTGCATAATGATGATCACCCGGGCGGAACATGTTCTGACCCTTACCAGCCAAGGATGTTAAGATTCGTTTTTTCATTTTAGATGCATGCGCTGTCTGCATTTACCATTTGGGCCAATAAAAGATATTCCTTCATCTGGGAAGTTTCTTTAAGCAAAATGTGTGGAGATCTTTGAAAGCTTTTTGAATACATTTTGCAGCTGGTGACAAGTTGGTGTCCCCGTGATTTAGGCAGAGGAGGGAAATAAATACCTTGTTTTAATCCAGCTCTTTCTTGGGAACTCTTGCAGGTTTATTGCCAAGCCATGTGCCATAAACCTTGGCATTCAAGACAGTGGACCTCACAGAGCCCAGCCTAATGCAATTTTAGAAAAAGTGTTTACATCCATCACAAAGGTGAGTCGTGCTTCAAATCCTGCTGGAAACTGAGACCTGTAAGGGAAGAGTATGGGGGGGAGTTGCTTCCACTTTTCTAGTTCGAGGGCAATGCATTTGCCACTGTGCGTGCACAGTGAGTGTGCCCTTTCTTATTTTACTTTGCCTCTGGCACGTCCTTCTCGTAGCAAAGTAAATTCTCTTAATGGCTGACCCGTGCTTTTGTGCACAGAAGAATCTCTTACTGAGTAAAAAATGTTCCTTTTCTAGAAAGCTATGAGGCTTCTTTCTTTAGTTCCCTGCCTTTGTCCGGGGTGGTAATTCTTGGTTTAACAAGAAATTTCCCAGTATCATTCCCTTTCTATTGGAAAAGCGCTACTGTTTTCCTTGAGGTCAGTTCCTTTGCTGCTTTTATTGGCCATTTGTGTGAATACCTCCCTCTTATTTTTGCCATCGACTGTGGAACTGGACAACAGCTGTCACGGTGGAAGTCAGTTATTGAAGGAAAGCGTTCAGGTAATGGAAAGCATGCCCTGATAAAGGGTAGGACATTTACTGGTGACAGGAGGTGTTTCTTTGGATTGTTTTGCGGCTTTTCTTTCACTTAAGCTGACAGTGCTCCTTCGCTTCAGAATAACAGAATTGCACCCTGTACTCGATTGGATGTGAACAGTGGGATCCACACAAGCAGTCTGATAGATTTTCATTAAAGATAATGAAATGGAAGGTTTTATGGTCAGATTTGGTGATGCTGAACTTCATTCCGAGTGAAGCAGATAAATCACTTAGTGCATGGAAGGGAAATTCTAAAAACCTTCCCAAAAGCCGCCTTGTGGGAACATTACGGTTTTGAGATACTTGGAATGACCTGGGAACTGAAGAATCCCTCTGATTCGATGCCATTTGTGGAGAGGACTTTTATGTAGGGGATATTCTTGAAATTAATGTTTAGGAAACCCATGAGGACGCACACTGTGAAAAATTTATCTGGTTTGTGAAAACAGAGCTGCATTTAACTGCACCAGTATGCTTGTGCCTGCTGCTGGCCGTGGAGAATCGGAATGTGGGGTGGCACTGGTGCACGGGAAAGATTTCATTGCTGTTCTGAAATTGGAGCTCTGTAAATTGTCCTTTGAGGGAGGTTCACTTCCAACGCAGAAGTGTCAGGTAGCCCGAACCATTAAATCCAGGTAAAGTGCAGAGAGAGATGGTTGTGGTGGAATTACAAAGAAAGTCATGATCTAAATACTGAAAATCAAATGACAAGTTTTGCTTTTCAGTGGAACAGTCTGGTGACTCTTTATTAAATCAGCATTCTGCATAGTTTTTTGGGTTTGTATGTAACTCAAGTAGTAAAGTATGTTTATCATCTTTCAGTTGTAAGAGCTCCCTGGCAGAGCTTGTTAAAAGGACACTGGTCTGAAACTAGTGTGGCTTATCTCACCACTGGGCCATTTTAGAGGTAGTTACCAGGTTTTGTTCACTTTGTCTCTTGTAAATCCATTTATGTCTTTATTCAGACATACTGCCCGTAGAGTTCCCAGTCAGAGAGCTGTGATATATTCCTTATCATACAGTTATTTCAGTTTTCAAATTTGATTTTATTTATAAACTTTAGTACTGGAAATAACATCATCTCTGTGGTGCCTTTTTGGAAACAAATATCGAGTGTGTTAAACCAGCTCTTTCCTGAAAATTTCCCTAAACTTGCACTGAGTAGGAACCCTTAAATGTATTAAGCTTTGGTGTTCCTGAAGTCTGGACTGTGTGAACTGCTGTGCAAGTTTTAACAGGTAGGACAGGACCTTTGAGAAGCTCCTCCCTCCAAATTAAAAAACAGAACAATTGCGTTCTTTGTCATAATGCACTGTCAAGTGATGAAATAGATGAGGAAATGTTAATCCAAAAGCATTCTGAATAATTAACTAATTAGTGGCTCGCAAGGTTAAACTGGAATGAATGTTTGTGGCAATGGGCTCCTGCTTCTAACCTACACGTAGAGCCTTCCTAGTGTGTGGGTTTTGGTATCTGTGCGTCATTTCTAACGTAGTGCGGAAGGGATCTCAGACTGAAAATAGGTTGAGAAGTAGGAGAAATGACACTTGTTTCATTTTCCTTCAGTCTCCAGATGGAAAAAGGTTAGAAGGCTTGTCAAAGCAGCTAGACTGGGATGTTCGAAAGATCCAGCGCTGGTTTCGTCATCGGAGGAACCAGGACAAGCCCACCACCCTCACTAAATTTTGTGAGAGCATGTATGTTTGTGCAGAGGCCAAGATGTGGCTTCATCTCAAAGCTCCAGCTGTATGTTCTCTTTTCTAACTCAACCTGTGGTCAGCTGCTGCTTTAAACTAGGGTCTTGGGGTTGGCTGGTGGAAGATAAATTCTCATGAAAGAAGTTAGGAGGGATTTTTTAAAATTCGGTGTTCTAAAATATTTTGTATATGTGTATGAGAGACCAGAACACGTGAACAGGAGTTACTCCTGCCAGCTGTGAGCAGTAGGGCCAAGTTCTTGATGCAGACGGCACCTCAGGGTGCACGCGTGTGCACATGCACAGCTCTGGTAATTGCACTCGAGGAGTGTGCTGCCTGCACGGTGATGTTGTACATTAGCGTTTGTTCCCAGACACAGTGACCTTCAGGCTTACACAATGGTGCATATACTTTTATCCAGACACTTCTTGGTTTCCTGTTCTTTTCATTCTTTTGTTCTTTGTGTCTTTCTGAATGCTTGCAGTCGCCTCTGTTAGTGGAGTAGCATCTGAATGTTTTTTCCTGACTTGTTATTTCTTCTGTGCTGGTTTCTTTCCTTTCCAGTAACTTCCTTCATATTAATTCTTCCCCCCAGTATGGTTTTGTCTACTCAAAGCCACAAGGTAAGAGGGACAAATACTTATATTAGGATACCTTCTGGATGACAATGACTTGTTATCTTGTTATTGTCTGTTAAAGCATATGAACGATGCATGTTCATTCTGAACTTTATTTCCAATTTGACTGTTGATGCAAACCCCTATGCGGTGTGAAAACAAATAGGTTTATCTTTTCCTGAAATGTTTACAAATGAAGGGTTACCGTTTGGTGGGTGAAAGCTTTTCAGGTGTCAGAATGGGGTTGTTTCACAGTTGTTCCAGTTTTTGTTACAAGTGTTAACCAGAAACTATTTCCATTTCATAAAATCGATCTTTGCTTCTTTTTCCAGGTGGAGATTTACATTTTATTTAAGCATATTTTTTTATGGAATCAGGTTTCTCTGGACGGTGAGTTGATCGTCACCCCCACCCTGTTGTTTTTTGTGGCATTTGGCTGGGCTATGGCTGTTCTGCTGGAATTTGGGGATTTCACTACCTGTGTTACTCCTTCAGTGCTTGCACCAGCTTAAAACGAGGGGGCGTTTAGTGGTGGTGGCGATCTTTATGTTTCCTTATTTGAGGTGCTGGGGACTGAATTTCTGTTGCAGTATAACTTGTCTTTAACTGCAGAAAGAATATTTTAAATTACTAGGATGCTTTACAATAAATTTAGCTTGAGTAGTAGAATCAAGATAAAACTTCAGTGAAACAGTACTGCCTTAGGTCAGCTGCCTTAGATGATAGGGAAGAAAAGAAACAGTAGAATAATAACTTACCTTTCTCCCTTTAGGCACCCTGGTTTTGGGACACACGACAGTGCTGGTACAACTACCCTTTTCAGGTAGGAGATAAACACTGAATACCAACTTTTTGCACAATTTTATTTTTTTGCTAATAACAGCAGATTGAAAGTTGGTAGAGTTGAGTGCTTCTCATTATTCTCTGGGGTCTTGCAGCTTACATTCCAGCACTCTGGAGGAACAGAGTAGCGCGGGAAGGAAAAAGTGGATTTTAATGTAAATTTGAAAGTATTTTGTCTTCTAACTGTGCTGTCTTTGTTTTCCAGCCTCTAACATCCAGGCTTTATTATTACTATATCTTGGAGCTGGCCTTCTATTGGTCTCTCATGTTTTCTCAGTTTACAGACATTAAACGGAAGGTGAGATTAACCAGAATCACACTAAACACTTTGCTACACAGATAGGTCTAATAAAAAATGGGAGTGTGCCTGGCCAGTAAAGCTAAAGTATAGTAATAACTGTATTTTCTTCCTCGTTCACGCCTTTGTGTGTAGCCTGCCTCCTTCTGTAATCACTACCCAGGCCTGCGGAGAAGGGAGGAGCAACCTGGTATATCCTTGAGAGTCCCTTTCACCTTCCAGGGGAAAGAACAGTCACTCGGTACCTCCCAATAAAAAGTTATCAAATCACCGTATAAAAATAGATTTAATTAGAAGGCTTGCAAGAAAACACGACAATGAGATGCTCAAAGCAGTACCTCGCTGAGCTGGGTGAGAAAATGGCAAACGCTAAAGCAATAATAAATGGGGTTTTTTGAAAGAATTTTTTCATCTGTGTGTGTGACAAAAGTGATGACTGGTTGTGATTGCCAGAATCTAATTCCGCTGCGCTGCATCCTGAGATTTGGCTTATTGTTACTGTTGGAAAACAGTTCACAGTAAATCATGGTTTATTGTTTCTGTTATACAAACTGCAAAGTAACAAATTATCCCAGTTCTTGCACTGACTGTTCAAAAAGAAAAGTTTCCCCAGGATTTCTTTTCTGTACTGAAGTATTAGCAGGTGAGGCACAAGGGAATATCCTGGAGCTGCAGAAAGGGAGTGATTAACAGCATCTGTGATATTGTTTATAATGGTTAATTTTGCACTCTGACTTCATTAAAGTCGATTACATTTCCCACTGCAAGCACGGCAAGGTCCGTCGACATGGAAATGTTGTCCCCAGGGAACTAAACTGGAAAACAGCCCTGAGTGCATGTGCATTGTAAACATTTTCTTAACGAAGTAGCCTGGTTGTAGCTGTTGGGTTATCTTGTGCTTTCTGCCCACTGTGCTCTGGCAGGCTTTTGCACACTTGACAACAGTGACAGCAGCGTACTTAAAATTTATGCGGAGAGCTGAAAGGACTAGCCCAAAATAAGAGCGATATGATGTCCTGTCAATCTTTTCAGTGGGGTCTGCAGGTGTACTTGGCTATACCTTGCGAGAGAGACTGTGCTGTGCCTGTGTTTGCGGAGTTCTGACTTCACAGGAGCGCAGATGTTGTGAGACACCTTTCTGCAACTTTTTGAGACGATGGTTGATGTTGTGTGCTGAGCTGTGCTGTATATTAAGTGGAGTCAGAGTCTGAGCTGAATTAGTGCCCGGTTAGTCAGGTTTGTGGCTCTATTGCAAACTCTTTGTATTTGTTTGACAGCCAAAGAATCTTCATTCTGTTTGGTTTTTTTTTTCCTGTTTCCAGGACTTCCTGATCATGTTTGTCCATCATTTGGCTACAATTGGACTCATTACATTCTCTTATATGAATAATATGGTGCGGGTTGGAACTCTGGTGCTGTGCCTCCATGATGCATCAGATTTTCTTTTAGAAGTGAGTTTCCTTTCAGATCTTTCTGTACCCGGTGCTAGCATGGTCTCAGGGAAGCAAGCTGCCTTTGCTGTTCTTGATAAAGTGCATTAAATATGCCGTAAAACTTGTGTTGCTGATCCTGCCTTGTCAGCTTTTCCTCATAACTGCTTTAGTGCTGAGAATAATCCCTAAATGTTCCAAAACTCCTTACAAATGTGATGGCTTGAGGGTTTTTGAAGCTCTGCAGTCTGGTAATTACATGAGCGCACAAAGGGAATAATATTCTCATGTTTCTTGTCTCTTTTAGGCTGCAAAGCTAGCCAATTATGCCAAGTACCAACGTCTATGCGATGCTTTCTTCATGCTCTTTGGTGTCGTATTCATTGTTACACGGTTGGGCATTTATCCTTTCTGGTAAGTACCTTGAGCTGTAAAGTCTTGTTTGTTCTTCCAGTCCTTTAAGCAAAGCCTTTGTATTTGGACTTCTCGCAAGCACTCCAGCCTGTCCCTCAAGGCAGATGACCCAAGTTTGGAGCAGTACGTTCAAAGAGGCTCGTGAAGAAACCTCTCGGCAGTCAGCTGAGGGAGTGTGAGAAGTGACTCGAGTCCTAACGCACAGCTGGCCCCTCTCCTCTTGCTGCAAAGTGATGACCGTGCTTATTACCTGGAGCCAAGTCAGCCTGTATCTGCTCTGACTTGAAGGCTTGTTTGCTTCTCTTAAGAACTTTTGGAAATAGTTACAAATGAGGCATAGCCTCTTGGGGTAAATTAGATTTTTTTATTAAGTATCTGGCTTAGTCATCATTGCTGTTCCTGATTCTTATGACACTTGTGTCCTAGCCTTGTGTCGTGACTGTTTGGAGCCCGAAATAGGTCTTAAGTTTCTTGGGAGGTAAAACCCTGGCTAAATGCCTTAGAGCTAATCATCCTGTAATGAGATTCCCTCTTGCCTCAATAGGTCAGGCTTGGCGAGGTTCTTCTGTTGATGAGCTGTTACCAACTTCTTGTTTCTTTCCAAAGACACTGGTGAAAATTTCAGGTCGTCTGATTATTACTCAGTTTATTTCTGGTTTACTGCATATATTTATTTCCTAGATGACGGGCAGCTGGCATTCCCATTCTTTTTGGTGCCTTGACAGTAGGCAGAAACAACACTTACACTTTGTTATCAAGGTTGCAATTAAAGCTCTTGCTTGTTTTCCAGTAAGTGCATCAAAGGAGTCTGGATAAGGAAGAGCTTTAATTTCTGTGTCTTCGTAGGTTCCGTCCAGTGAGAGATCACAGAATCATGGAGTGTTAGAGGTTGGAAGGGACCTCAAAGATCATCTAGTCCAACCCCCCTGCCAGAGCAGGATCACCTACGGCAGATGGCACAGGAACGCGTCCAGGCGGGTTTTGAATGTCTCCATAGAAGGAGACGCCACAACCTCCCTGGGCAGCCTGTTCCAGTGCTCTGTCACCCTCACTGTGAATGAGAGAGTTGTCATTGTTTTTATTGCTGTTGTCTGTCACGAGGTGATGCTCTTGCATCATGATATTGCTCAGCAGTCCTGTAAATCTTTAATGTATTTTCCACTGGCTGTAATATAATTCCTCAACTTTGTAGAGAAATCTGACAAGCTTGCAGTGGTATTTTAGGCCCTAGGCTAGTTGACATATATTCCCTTCCCTAATTAGCGGTATAAAACATCAACAGATCTCTGAAATTGCATGTAATTCCTCCATAAGCCGGCTTTGAGTTAGATGTTTCTCTAGCTGCATTTTGGGGGACTTTGTTTTTCCTTTGAAAGGCTTGGTGTTTTTGTGAAACCTTAAAAGCTATGTGAAATAAAGGATGTTTTTAAAAGGTCTCTCCATACCTCTCTACTTCAGAAAACCTAAAGTGTTTATTAAATTACTTAAGTACTGGCAATAACTCCTAGCGACAAGAACAGCAAAACAGTAATGAAAGAAAGCACAAAGCTTTGTCCATAAAGCGGTTCCTAGTCCACCAGCTTGGCAGGAGAAATCTGTAAAAATCCGAGCGAAGAGAATAGCGCACAGGGAGGGAGGCCTACTGGGAAAAAAAATCCTTCCTGATCTTTAAATATGGGTGAAGACTGCCCAAGTATGAATGTGTTAACCGTTGTTTTGATGACCAGTGCAGCTTGACGTCACTTCCTGTAAAGTTGTTAGAAATGCTCATGTGTTTGAGAAGGAAATTGGCAGCAGATCTGCGTGTGTAACCAAACTGCAGAACATTCGCATCTTCTCCTGTTTGTTGCACAGTTCGAATGTTTCTAATTAGCTTCAGCCTTTCTCCTGACTCTGCAAGCGACTGGCTGCGTTGCCGCTCTGACAGGAGTGAAGCGACAGATGCTCAACTGAGATACAAACTGTTATGCATCTGGCCAGTCATCTTAATTTAGAGCTGGAAGCCGTGCTGCCAGCACAGCCGATCTGTAACGTGTTTCTGGATCTCTTTTAGGATTTTGAATACAACCCTATTTGAAAGCTGGGAGTTGATTGGTCCTTATCCTTCATGGTGGCTCTTCAACGGGCTTTTGGTAACCTTGCAGATCTTGCATGTCATCTGGTCTTATCTCATCATTCGCACTGCCTACAAGGCCCTCGTGCGGGGAAAGGTAAGATTGCTGCCGACTTCTCTGAGTCCTCTTCCCTACGAACCCTATTAAGCAATCTTGAGAAACCAAGCCCTTCAGCAAGGGCTGGTACCCGTTGGTTCTCAAGGGATTTGCATCAGGAGTGCTTTGTAGAACAGTAGTTTTTTAACCTTGGTTGCTCTGCAGATGCGAGTTGCCAGGTGTATACAAAGGCAGGGATGCTTTCCTCTGTTCTGGTCGTGCAAGGAAATACTACCATTCTGCAGTACCTTCAGATGTTGTAATAATGGTGATGGTGACAGACATCTTATGCATTCTGGAGTTTAATATAGTAGCAGGCTCTCTTTTGAACACTGGTACAAGATGTTTCCCAACTTTCCGACTTCAGCGGTTCTTTGGATGTGACGAGAGTTGTGTCTCTTCCATGCATCAGCATTAACACAGGCTTCTGGCTGTTGGCACAGGCAGGCACTGAGCTGCAGCATGAAGCAGAGGAGAAAAGGTGATTGGAAATGCAGTGGACTTTCTGGTTGTCACCAGGCTAACAGGGTGCAGTCTAACTTCAGTCCTGAGTATTCGAATTTTAATTTGTGTTGGGAGTTTTAGGGAGAGGGAAGGTGGAACTACAGCAGCTGGTTGGCAACAGATGCTTCCCTATGAGTGATTAGTGTTGACTTCTGGTTGCGACCTCAGTTGCTGAGCAGAAAAGGCGTAGTTCAACTGAAGTAGCATCAGAAAGGGCAAGCCAGTGTAGTAACTAATTTGACACTCAGTCTACTCAGCAAAAGCCACTTCCTTTGCAGCTACCAATGAGCAATAGCTGATTTTGTAGCACAAATGCTGCTTTTTGGGTTGTTTGGTTTGGTTCTTGTTCTGGGTTTGTTTTTTTTTTTAAGTCAGATATTTGATATTCTGATCTGAGTTTTTCTTATCACTGTTTCATTTCGTATTTGACTTCCTAGCTTGCCCGCACCCATGGAATGTAACTTTGAAAAATTGTTATATCGTAATTGTCTGTGCAGTGCTTGGCAGGGGAAGGCATGTTTCAGAGTATGCACATGATCTTCTTACCTATTCCCCACAGCTGCTACTGCAAATATCTCATTTTCCATCTCTGCACCTGTTTCTGTATCCTGAAGTCTACATCTTTTTTTTCTTTTTCCTTGGTTCTCTCCTGTCCAGGTGACCTAGCCAGAGAAAGGACTCTAAGCTCTGTCCTCTTCATTCTTTTCTCCTTTTCTCTGTGCCAGATTGGAGCTGGACAGTTTCATCCTTTGCACATGTAAGTGTGATCTGTGCTCCTGTTTGTTCGCTGAAACACATCTGTGTGACAAAAGCAGTGCTCTGGTTTTGGGGCTTTAGATGGCTGGTGCCTTCTCTTAAGATATTTCTCTCCTGATTGATACAATGATGGTTCTGACTGTGCTAGAAAGCAGCTTTTTGGAAGGTAAAAGCAGTGTCCTGGGGTTTGTTCTTATCTGCTGGCTGCATGACCTTCACCTTTCTGCTTTTATATGCCCACAGAGACTCTGGTAACTGTCTTTAGTGCTCATTACCACTGTGCTGAGTGGAAGAGGAGAGAAGAAATGCAGTGCTTTTTTTGCAAAAAGGAGTAGAACAGTCACTTGTCCCCCAAATAAAGGGAAAAATTTCAAGGAATTTCTGCTTCCTTCCACTGACCCTTTGAACTTCCAACATAGCAGGAGAGTGGGGAAAGATATCAAAAGCTCTAGCAACAAACAGAAGCCAGGACATCCAACAAACCCATCAAAACCAATCCTGGAGATCATTAACTTTACCTGGCTTTTGGCCAGATCTTCACTCGAGTTCAAAAACTTCCTGTCTGGTGCTGTTTGAAAGCCTTAACCCCAACTCAAAGCAAATAGTAGAATGAAACCCTGGAAAGGTGCTCACTGCAGAGAGCTTGCACATTAAGCAAATGAGGGCTATTAGTTGCGGAGGCAGAAGTGTGGAGAGCCTGCCTTGGGGCCCATGGCTCTGGTGAGTTTATGGCTCTGGCACTCAGCCACCAGCCAAGGAGCTTGTTTGCAGTTGGGGCCGGGCTCGGCATCTCTTCCCTTCACCTTCTGGTGTGGTTGGCTCTGCTGCGCTGGTGCAGTGCCCTCCCGTGGCACCGGGAGCAGCCGGCAGCAGCTTCAAAATGTTTGAAATCCTACCTACAGACCAAATTCAGCTGGGTTTGCAGTCGGCCTTTTAATTCAAGGCATAACTCCGAAAAGCAGACCTAGGCCTCGGGGCCGAGATGCTCCTGATCCGGAATGGGTGTTTGCTGGGTGAGACAGCTGGCTTTGTTCTCCAGCCCACAGTCCAAACAGGCTTTTGCTCATAAACAAGTTCTCATGTATGAACCACAAGCTGTGAAAATGGGAGGCGCTTTGTGCAAACAGTAAAGTGATAAACATAGCTGGTTAATCTTTAAAATATCAAAGCCACTCCCTGGAGGACAAAGTGTTCTCTCTAAAACTGATATATACCTGTTTTGTGGTCATCGTCGCCACTGGTGATTATGGTGTGAGAAGATTTTTTGATCCAAAACAAATTTGTTGTTGGGAAAAGCCGCAATTAACCAATCTGGAATGTAGCTCTTGGAAGACAAGACCAACCAAAGTGTCCTCTGATCTGGTGAGGGCAAAAAAAAAAAGCGTAGCGCTATCAGAGATGTACAGAGTATTGAAAAAAAGAAGTGGTATTTGCAAATTGTCATTTTTGGTGCCTGTGTCTTGCATTCTGTATGTGATGACAGGCTCTTCCTTGTGAGTTTGAAGTGATTCGGGGATCAAATGTAGAAGATGAATGTAGCTGACTGAAGCTGGTTAACCGCACAGGCACAACCTTCTAACTACTGTTTTCTGTGATTTTTTTCATTTCCCTTACCCCTCTTTCCACTACCAAATTTCATTTGAAATGTTTAGGTATCAAAAGATGACCGCAGTGACGTAGAGAGCAGCTCTGAAGAGGAGGATGTGACTTCCAATAGCACAAAAGGAGTCTGCAGCACTTCCAGCAACGGCTCCAACCGCATTAACGGCCACGTGACTAGTGGCCAGTGGACAGAAGAGGAGTAAGGCTCTGGGTTGGCCTTGAACAAACACGGACTTATCTTTAAATATCTAGATGTGTTGAGCTCCACATTCCCAAGTGATCTTTAATCAAGATACCCCTTCCCCAGAAACCTCCAGCAAATCCGAAATGGGCACAGTCCAGACCGGTCAGAGGCTTTGCACAACAGAAGGGATGAAGCCAATGACTAGGGCAAAAACAAAGCTGCAGATTTCACCTTAAGCCATTTTGTACTTAAATCTTAGTCCCATTGATGTTTGCAGAGGTGTCTTTTGTTTGTGACAAACTGGTTTTTGCTAGGATCGACTCAAGGTGCAACAAATTTGGCCCAGGCTGGCTGCCGGCCGCAGGAGGGTTCCGGTGCCATTTCGGTGACGGTTTGCTCCCGGGCGGGCTCAGCCCATCTTGATGCACTCCAGAAGCCACTCGAGAGCACGGAGAACGCGGGGTCGCGTGGTTCCCCGTCCAAGCTACCCTGGCTGTAGCAGAGACACTTTTCCCTCTGTCCTGCTGTGAGCACTCTGGACTACAGCCAAGCTCCGAACGGGACCATGCTCTTAACAGAACAGTTGTTGTGACTCTGCCATCGGGGTGCTACATGCTAAGGAGGCTATAGCTTGTATCTCTGCTCTCACGAGGGACCAGGCCAGCGTTTGCTGCCTATTTTGGTGCTGCAAGCCCCTCTGAAGTCTTGACTACAGCCTTCTGAAATGGGGGAGGGGAGTTGTTTATTGCCCCTAAGACAACTATCGCAATACATGCCTTTTAATTATTTTGTTTTTCTGTTGCAACTTGTGGTTTTGACGATGTTTCTAGACCTACTGGATACAGTTGGCTAAGCTGGGACCTGAGCTGAGGGCAGACCAGTACTGGTGGGCTGTGTTTAACTTTCCACAAAATAAGGTTTTCTACAAAATAAGGTTTGTCCAAGACAGCTGTGAATGTTGCTGCTCTGATTCTGGAACTGTGTGGAGGCATCACCGGGCTGGAAAGGCAGCCACACTGTAGGCTTTGCTTCTTTTTTGTTTTGTTTTTTTACTCGATGGTACCTGGGGGCAATGAAGACCTGTGTGTCGATCATGAGCAGAAATTTGGAAACTTCTTGAGTTGTTACTATTTTATACCATTGTTTACTCTTATCTCCGATTAAAAGATGCTTCAGAAACCAGGCTGTGGCCTGTTTCACCTTGAGACAATGAAAGCAAAGACAGGGTCTGCCGCTTTTCGGGATGCCAGCCCTCTGAGCTGCACCTTTTTAAGAGCACACAGCCCCACGCTCGGGCGCTTTTATATGTTTTTTTTATTGTGCTCCATCTCTGCCCCCAGCCCGGGGGAGCCCGCGGGGTCCTTTCCCGGCACCCGCACCCCCCGTCCCCAGTCGGGAAACGCGGCAGCGAGTTGCGGGCCGCCCTCAGCTCTCGGGGCCGGTCTGGGCCTGCCGCTCCCGGCGGCGCTCGAGGAGGCGGTAGGCGCGGACGCCGCAGAGGTACCCGGCGTACACCGTCAGCAGCATCATGGAACCGGAGAAGGCCTTGTAGCCGAAGTCGGCCAGCTGCTTGCCGGACACCATGGCTGCGCCTGCAACACAAGGCGGCGGTTAGCGGCGGTCAGCCGGGAGCGCTCCCTCCCTCCCCGGCGGGACCCCTCCCTCCCCCGTACCTGCCGTTCCCGCCGTCCCCGCGCTCCGGTACCGCCGGCGCACCCCTCCGCTGCGCTTCCGGTGGGCGCCCCGCCCCTTCGGTCGCGTGACGGGGCGGTCCCGCCGCGCTGCCTGCTGGGATGTGTGGTCCGCCGAGGCGGGAAGGTCTGGCGGGAGTGGGCGCGACCCCGCCTCAGGCGCCGCCGCCGCCCGGGTCTCGGCTCCGCCGCCCCCGCACCCACGCACCCCCGGCCCCGCCGCCCCCGCACCCATCCCCGGCCGCACGGCCCCTTCTCAGCCGCCCCACGCAGGGCTGAGGCGGCAGCAGCCCTCGGATGGACGCAGCAACGGCCTCACGCGTCCCGCTGAGGCCTCGCCGCCTTCCCGAGGGCGCTGCCTGTGCCCGCCGCCGCAGAGCCTGCTGCCGGAGGGCTGTTAGAGGCCGCGCGCCCTCAGGAGCACTTGGGCAGCGGTGGGCATCAAACACCGCTCTCCTCGCAGCGCTCCTCTCCAGTGTCGCTCCCCCGGCTCTGTCGAGCACTGAGGCTGCGGGACTTGGGCTACGCTCTTCTCCCTCGTCCTCTCCCCAGGCCGCTGCACAGCAGCAGCTCCGGAGACTGCAGAGTCTGGATTTGCTGAGGCTGCAGAACATAACTCCAAATGGCAAAGGGAAGACTTTTTATAGCTCACGGACTCCAGCACTAGTGCAAGGCATGAAGTCTCTGAAAGCAAGACATCTGTGCAAAAGCCACCCCCTGGTAAGACTTGGGACCTTCAGCAAAGGACAGGAGGGCCTGCAGGGACTTGGGCAGTGCCAGCAGCACGGTGTCAAAGAAACCCCCGTGCCGGGGGATGCACAAAGCACTTCCACAGCAGAGGAGCTAACAGCTAAATACAAGTTCAGACTGCAATTCCAGATCCTGCTGCAGCTCCTGGCAGGTGCTGGCAAGTGTTTGGCAAGCCAAGGTGAGCGACTGCAGTGTGTCGAGGGAGGAGAGCTGGGAGATGGTCTCTCCTATATGAGCCTCATATCCAAACACTTGAGCCGAGCTTCCTGAAGCACTTCAAGACAAAGTGAGCTAGAAGTGGTGCCAGCCCTGCAGGAACACACTGGGCTTCCTTTATCCTCCCTCCAGCCTCGATAAAGTTCCTCATTAGAGGAAGCCGATGCTGGCTACATTTTGTACAATAGCTCAGTTGAATTTAAAGGTCGTAGGGTGCCTAGTGAGAAAGTGTGTCTAATAAAAGACACAGAAACAACTGCAGTGCCAGCAGATTAAATTCCCTTAGCAAGAGGCTGAGCAGAGGGCTAAGAGTCCTGGAAAGGTCACTCAGTACGAGACCCATTTCAAAGAAAGACAGGGACAAGGCAAGCCTGGGAAGAGCAGTTGGGAAGAGATAAATAAAACAACACAGCATGTTCCAAGAAGCCAAGACATCAGAGAAGCAGAGACGTGGGGCACAGTGGGGTCCTGGCCCAGCTCCTGCAGGCCTCAGGTAGAAAAATTAGGATTTTGTGCCCAGTTCAACATTGCAACCTTGACCCTTGTCGGTCCTACAGCCAAACTTTAACACTGCGACCGCTGCTGAGAAAAAAGCAAGTGGGATGCTGTGTTATGTTGTAACTGAACGGTGACCTGCAAGGGCATTCTTGCTGTTTCTGGGACATCACACAGGAGGGCAGTGCCAGGAGAGAACTGACAGTGCCCTGTTCTGCAATTTTAGCAACTCCAGCGGACACCAACCCAGAGACAACGATGCACAGAACAAAGAGTGCATCTCCCCTCTCCTCTCCAACTTTATTATTTTAAATGTTCATAAAGTACACTGCTAGTCAGAGACCCAGTGGTGCTAGGACCCAGAACGGGGTGGACAGCGAGACCTGCAGCAGCCCCGGCCAGCCCAGACAGGGATCAGTGAACCGCCGGACATGCTGGCCTGAGCAAACATCAGCAGAGTGAGCCAGCTTCAGAGGACCAGAGAGGCACGTGGCACACGGCTGGACAAGGGGCACGTTTCAATGGGCACAGCACAAGCCATCAGACCTCTGTCCTCTTCTGTGCTGTTGGAGGTCTCACTGTTCCTGTTATGAATCACTGTCCAGTGCTGCCCCTTGTGCCAGTGGGCCATTCCCAGCACCCTCACGGGAGGGGCAGCAGGGAAAGTATATGTGGAACCTGCTTTCTCAGCCCTTAGAAAGCCACGTGTAGAAGCAAAGACCAGGCTAAGGCGCAGACTGGAGCAAGCAGAAGGCAAAAAGCTGCTGTGGATCATTCATCTAAAAGCAGCATGACCCAACTGCTTTGCCAGGTGCGCTGCCAAGGGTTGGAGAAGACTTTCGGGCAGTTGGTCCCTGCATTGCCAAAGCCAGCCAGAGGACAAACCAATACGAGGGAGAAAGGTTGTCCAGGGACAATCAGTGGGCATGGAATTAGCACAGGCAAATCTGTGACAAGAGCGGGTCAGGTGTTTGATTGTGGGAGCGAAAAATCTAAAAGAATGAAGTCTCAACTCTGGCACTGCCCTCACACTCAAAGCACTGGCCCTACTGTTCGGCAGGAGCAGCTGGTGGTGGCTGGTGAAGCGGCACATGGGCAGGATGGCAAAGAATGCAATTTTCTGTGCGAGTGCTTCTTAAAAGAGTGATTCTCGGTCCCTTTTAAAGTCCCAAGAAGCTTCACTCACCCCAGTAGAGCCTGGCAGGAAACTGTGCCCTCTCCATGGGACAGTTAAGCCAAAAGCAAAAGCAGCAAGCAGGAAAGGGCTGGTATCATGCAAGCTGCCCCCACGGGGCTAACAGCAAAGCTTGTCCTCCCAGGCAGTGCCTCCTGCACAGCCCATATCGATCGAGATGACATGTCAGAGTCCTTCCAAGGACTGAATCCATCGCGGCAAGAGAAAGTAAAAGGAAGAAGATGCTCGGCCCTGCTCAGGGCAGACCCTAGACAGGAGCAGAAGCTAAAGGAGCCCTTCAAAGAGAGAGGGAGATCAGCAGCTACCTCCATGCAGATGTCAGGCTCAGACTGGCAGTGTCCAGGGCTGAGAAAGGGAACCTCTGCCCTTCCAGCACTCTGCAAAGGCTCCCAGGAGATCTGGACTCCTTACAAAGCTGTAGCAGCAGAGAAAGTTGGTGGCAGACAGGAGCTCTCCGTTCATCTTGGCAGGATTGGTGGTTTTGCAGAAAGAGCCCACTTACATGTGCTCAGGGTGGTTCTGGAGACACTTGATGAAATCAGTAACAGGTCTGCCCTCGTAGCAGATCTGATACACCGCTGTGAAGAGCGGGAACCTGTGGGCAGATGGACAAAGTCACCTCTTGCCCTGCCGCCACAGCTGGCAGAGTCTGAGCGCCTCAGCTTCCGCTGCGACATGCAGGACCGCTGGGCAGGGGCAGGTGGGACAGCGGCACGGTGCCTCAGCCAACAGGCCATTCCTGCTGAGAGCACTCACTTCTCCACTACGTTCTTGCTTTTAAGGATGCGATGCAGCTCAGCAGACGTCTGGGGACCCTGCAGCTTCTGCCCGTTCAACATCTCCTTCTCCAGCTGCTCAATAGGCTGAAACAACCCAACAATGAAGGAGCTGGACCCTGCAACCCCACCTGCTGCTCCGCATTTCTGCCCTGGAGCCAGGCTGCGGCACTGGGTGAGCAAGCAGGACAGCGTGATGCTAACTGGGTTCACCTCCCTACCTCCTCAGCAAGGTGATGTGGGTATCAGTGATGCTTCCTCCCTGCTATGCTTACCTTCCCAGTCTTGGCAAAAGCCTCAGCCACTTTACGGTTGCGGCCGCCATAGCAGGTAGTGATGAGGTCAGCGACGCCGCAGCTCTGCAGGAAGGTGGAAGGGGTGACAGGGCCTTTACAGAAGAGTTTGGCGAAGCCAATCATCTCCATCAGTCCCAGACGGATCACGGCAGCCTTCGTGTTGTCTCCATAGCCGAGCCCGTCACAGAATCCAGCTCCTACAGCCACAATGTTCTGGAAAACAGCAGCAGCGTGGAGTTCAGGGCTTTGCTGTGTCCGTGAGCTACCTGTGTAACCCCAAGCCCAGGCTTCTGCCTGCCCCTGCTGTGTCAGTGATTGTCATCCCTCCAAGAAGCTGGACAGGACACATCCACAGTTCCCTCGAAAGCCTGGTCTTTGACCCAACGGTCTCAGCGAGCCCCAGTGCAATATCCAGTGGAGCGCACTCAGCTGGTGGCCTCCTCTCCAGAGCTCCCCGCAGAGCCCTAGGGAGCCAGGGCCTCTGCTAACCAAGACCTGCAAACCCCAGTGAACGGCTCACCCACCTTGAGAGCACCGCAGATCTCCACGGTGTCAGCTTCCTGCACCACCGTCACCCGGAAATTTGGTGTCTGCATCAGCTCCTTCAGCGCCTGCCCATGCTGCATGTTCTTGCAGCCTGATGAGACAGAGGGAGGAGGAGGAGACCCTAAGGTAGGACCGTGCTGCTCTGCCGCAGCACAGCCCACGCAGCGAGAGGAACTTATTAACCAGCATCAGTTACTAAACATTGGCAGCTCCACAAAGTGCCAAGCACATGTCGCCTGGCAGATAAATAAGGTTCATGGCTGCAATCCCTACCACTTTGTCAAGAGAGGCAAAAATTGCATGCGAAGGAGATGTAAGGCATCTTCAGAGGTTGCAAATTTAGGTTTGGAGACTGCTGTCCTCCCTGTTCCTGCCGTGTCCTGTGTGAAAGCGTGTCTGCATGCTCGCAGCAATAACATGTTCTGCTTATACCTCTCCAGTCACTACAACCTCCTACACAGAATATTCACTTTTGTTTAAAATACAGACACTTTGAATCCCGAAACTTCTCATCCAGGACACTGCTCTGTTGGTTTTGGCTGGTGTGCAGGGATTGATAAACAGTGTGGAGGATGACAGGAACAACCACCAGATAAACTTTTGAACAGCCTTGGCTGGCAATAACATGAGGTCTAGGTGAGCGTCCCTTGAAGCCCAAGGAAATGAAGGCAGGAACTCTAATTTCTAAGGAGTGTCTTGGTGTCCATCCCTTTAATTTGTGCTGGGCAGGCTGCCTGATGCTCGGAATCTGTGCTGCCAGGAACTTTTAGACACACAGCTCTGTTTTTAATGAAGCGAACAATCACACCATAAACCTTGTGAATGAGTTCCTCCTGCTTCTGTGGAGTCTCTGCCTCCACAAGGAGAAAAGTCCAGCTCACCCGAGGCAGCAGCAGTGTGGGCTGCACCATGCTCGCCCCTTTGACTCCTCCTGCTCATCAGGAACGATGGCTGCTAACGAGAGGGACGTTGGCTCCTTACCAATAGTTGTTTCACAGAACTTCTCTCCTGCCACTTCGTTAGCGATATTGGCCCCCATGAGGACGCTCATCTCTATTCCCAGTTTCTCGTGGATGATGTCTGAAATCAGCCTCAGCCCATCTGGTCCTTCGTCCACCCCCTGGCAGACAAGCAGGGACAGAGGTGAGAGCCCCTGGAGACCCGTCCCCCCTGCTCCAATCCTGTCAACAGTCCCACATGTCAGCCCCCCTGTGCTCTGCTGCACCCCACTCCTCAGAGCGCTCAAGCTCCTCCCATTCCCTCACCCTTCTCCTCTACCAACCTGTCTCCAAATCTCCTCCAATCTGCCCCCACTTCCCACTCTCCCCATGCCTCATGCCTCCACCCATAACTCTGGCACCAGGTTTCTGCCCCAAAGCCCCAGGATTCCTTTGAAAAACCCCCTTGGTTTTCCAACTCTTCCCCCTTGGCCTGGTGCCCCGTCAAGGTGCCAGGGCAGCACTCCTCCTGCTCACACCTTGATGAGCGACATTCCAACAGCGTTTTTCTTCACGTGGCCCTTGATCTGGTCACAGACTTTGCCAATAAACTGGTGGGGCACCACGAACAGGAGGATGTCAGCTCCAGCGCAAGCTTTCAGCAGGTCTGGCTCTGCTACCTGAGGAGAGGATGACTGCTGTCATTGTGCCTGTGGTTGTGCAATGAGTTATCCTGAAGCCAGGACAAACAGAGCAAGGGCTCAGGAGCAACTGGTGGGGGCTTCCCTGTGAGGAATTGAAGGGCATAGCGTCACTGCTCCAAGGTTCACTTCCAGGGCTGGCAGGACAGAGGAGCTGGAGCAAAGCGGAGCAAAAGCAGCCTGAGATGGTCCCAGAGAAGCCGTGCAAAGAACTGGGGTCACTCTCAGCACCTCCATGGGCCAGTGCTGGCTGAGGGGCTGAGCGTGCAGCCACAGGGCAGTAGGTCCCGCCACTGGCTCGCCGCTGCTGCCAGCTTGGCGGCAGCCACATGGCCTCGAGCCCAGCCTCTGGGATGCCAGAGCAGGGGCAAAGGTGGGCAGCGAAAACAGCCAGGGCTGCAGCTCGTCCAAGCACGGATCAAGGTCACCGGGAGGGTGTAACGGGGTTCTGCGCAGCTCAGTGTATCCCCTGCCTTCACAACCCCAGACACCAGGGTTCCAGCAGCTCCCAGCAGAGCTATTTATTACCCCTACCCAGAGAGCCCGCCTGTCAGCACCGGGCCTCACGATCAGCAGAGAGGTCGCCGGTGAGGCCGCACTCACCACGTTGGGGGGCAGCTTGTGCCCGGGCAGGTACTTGACATTTTCATGCTCCGTGTTGATGATGTCAGTGAGCCGCCGGCCACCCACCTCCTCCTCCAGCACCCACATGTTCACCTGGTTCTCGAAGGCGCTCAGCCGCGCCGCATTGCTGCCGGCAATCTTGGCGATGGCCGAGCCCCTGCATGGGGGGAGCAGAGCCGTAGGCAGTGGGCACTGAGGCCGCTGGCACCGGGGAGCCCAGCGTGCCACAGGTCACTAGAGGTCCTGGTGAAACAGGCATGGCTCGCATCAGGGACCGCGGGGTAACCGTCCCCCCCCCAAGAGGGGATGCGGGTGCGCGGGCAGCGGGCGCTCACCAGTTGCCAGAGCCCACGATGCAGACCTTCTTGCCACCCATGGTGCAGGGACCCGCGGCACTGTGTGACAGCCCAGCACGACGCTGCTATTTCAAGACTGCCCAGAGCAGGGGCGGCCCTGTCCCGCCCCTGGCCCCGCCTCACCCCGGGGGGAACCGGGCACCCATGCCGCGGGGTGGCAGAGTTGGGGCTGGAAGCTCGGTGGCCGGCAGTGCCAGGAGCTGCGTTGCAAGGGCAGATGGCTCCTTGATCCTACATCTCAGCAGAACTGGGAGTTGCGACTACCGAGCCTCTCTGCCTCTTTTTCCACGAGAGCATTTTGTTCTCCCCCTCTTCCCAAGAAGTGTCATTTTGCTCCCCAGTAAGAAACATAAACTAGCTGGTTGCAGACCCAGGATGTAGCTCCTGCCCTCACCCCGCAGCCTGAAGCAGCAGCTGCCTGACGTGAGGCAAACGCCCTTGTTTTTCTGTACAGTTGCTCTTTCCCTTACAAATAAGGCCTTGCAGGTTTTCTGTAAAGCATTACTTCTCTACTTTTGTAAACCAGGCAGGGTGAAGAGAGTAATGCCCTTTTTGCATAGTTTTAAACCCTTGTACGTGCTTTTCAAAATTATCCCTGACTCCCCTGGAGCTTGTAACAAGGCTGTCACAATTCTGCAAGGCAGCACAGTGTGGAAACAGGGCTGTCTAGATTTTATCAGCAGCTTGGCCACTGGATTTCCAGTTTTGCTCAAGTTACTTTGCTTGTTTACCACAAGAACATTTTGCAAAGGCTTAGCAGACTCAACAAGCCAGGAGATACTTACATGAAAGGCTCTCTATAAAAGGCCAAAGTATGAAGAATATTTTCTCTCCAGTCTCTGGCTTTGTTTTAAAAAAACAGTGGAGATAATCCTGTCCCTTCCCAGGCAAGTACCTAAGTGTGATCCACCAAGGCAGCTACTGAGAGAAAGCGTGCTGTCAGCACAGAAGGGAGGACAGCTTCCTTCACAAGAGGCTTTTATTAAAACTGGGTGACGTCTACAAGGATACAGTACAAAAAAAATTTTGGTCCATGGAAAAACCAGTAATATTCAGTTAAGAAAAGCAGTTATTCTGCAACAGCTATGTTTGCCTATGCAATACTCGGCATCCTTCATGTGATTACCCTGAGGAGCCAGGGGGCTGCTTCCTCAGCACCAAGCCCTTCACTCCAGGAGCACAGAGGAGCCATCTCCTAAGGGGGCAAAGGAGAAGGGAAGTCGAGAGTCTATTACTCACAGACATGTAGCAACACAGACACAAGGAGTAGGGCCACCCAGGTTCCCCAACTCATAGCAACCTTCCCAACCACACCGAAGGTGGGTGTGGGGATGAGGGGGAGGTTTGTCAGTAACACGACTTCACAGCTGTTCCAAGAGAATGTGACTAACTTTCAAGTCCATTTGCATTAGTCCCGAGCCGAAATACTGAGATCCAGGTGAAGAGAAGCCGTTCTCTTACGCCTGACAACTAGTTCACTAGTAATTCATTCCATGAAGAAACATCTGGGCTGCTACTCCCAGTAGAGGAAATCTACTTGTACATTCCTGAACCATGCTGGGCTTTATGGCAGCCCCAGAATCTAAAACTTGACTAAAAATCACAGGAGCTTCAGCACAGAAACACCTGCTGACTCATGTAGGCTTGGAGCTACGTCTGTTCCCAATGACTATCCCGTTCCACTCTCAGATTCACATGATGGAGCCTCTGGTTCCCACACAAGTGACACAGGAGAACTGTCCCCAAGGAACAAGCCCAGAGCACCGCACCCTGGCACAAGCCCACCAAGGCAGTGGCTGCATCCTCTCCCTGCTACAGGGAAAACAAGCACCCAGGTGGTTTGCTGGAACATCTGGAAGCACAGAAAAGTCTTGCCTTTCCAACGCTTCCAGATCTCAGGGATCTTTTCCAGCCTCAACAATTCTGTGATTCTGTGATCCCTTCAGGAAGCCAATGCCCCCGTGAGCCCAGCCTGGGACAGTCTATCAAAGAACACAGAGGCAGCAGGGCAGGGAAAAAAAAGACAAGGGGAGATGCAGTTCTCTACGCAGTCCGGTCAAGAAGAGTGAAGCTATGAGGCAGCCCAGTGCAGCAGCACCCTCTGAGCGAGGGAGTAAGGGCAGGGAGGTATGTCGGCTCATAGCATCCTGCCCACGGTGTCTCCCTGGCTTTAAAGTGAGGCAGGGAAGAGACCAGCCACAGAATCCCACCCTTACAGCAGATCCAGGCTTCCCAGAACCGGGTCTCACGCACCACAACTAGATGCTAGTTGGGGAGGGAACGGGCTGTGGCTTCTGAACTTGAAGAAGGCTCCAAGTCAGCAGTTGCACTGGCTACTGGGGACACTACGAACAGTGCGGAGTCAAGGGAGGGTTCTGAGAAACCTTGGGACTGACAAGGCAATAGTCAGGAAGAAAACCAGGTAGAAATGTGTGCTCCTTGAAGCCTGTCTGCTCGCCACACCTTTTAAGACCTCAAGTGTCCTGGAGTTGCCCCGACAGGGACAATGCCAGGATGAATAATGGTGCACGCCTTGCTGCCGGAGTGGGATGATGTGAGCCTTAACAGCATCGTCTGCAGCTCTCTGTCTCCACAAATAACGGTGATACCTTCTGGTCGGGGAGGAGCGGAGCAGCTTATGTGTTACGGATTCCCAGGGCCTGCTCCAATTCCTGTCGTCTTTGCTGCACCTGCAAGAGAAGCCAGAATTGCAGCATGAACGTACTCGGAGGGTGCAGCACCACAGCACCCAAGTAACACAGAACCCAGCTGGAAAAGGGACCGAGATGCATCAGCAGCATCTACAACCAAACCAAGGAGAGCCAAGTACTCTGAGCCACTGGGTATGGAGAGGGAGCCCTGCTCACCTTTGAGTAGAAGTATCTGCACACAGCTTCCTGAGCCCATGGCTGGAAGTAGAACTCAGCTCTACGCTCCTCTTCAGGATTCCCAACAACATCAGTCATTGTCTGGAGAGCACAAAGGACAAAAGAGTTCAGGGAGTGCAAAAGCTCTGGCTGTGCTGAGTGAACCTACTCCCCCCTTGCCTTTCCTCAAAGAAATTTCAGTACACTCAGGTCAGGTTCTTACACTTGACTCCAATTCTAGTCTGCCTTTCTGAGCAGGAAATTGCCTCTCTCTCTGTGGGAGCCGGTTATAATGAGGGAAGCGTGTGACTGGATCCACCTTCCACAAAAGTCAAAGCTTTTACCTTTAAATCCCGGCACTGAGACTGTAGCCAGTCGTTGATGAAGCCCTGAGGATCTCGGGCAAAGCTCAGCATGAACTCACGCTGGGTCTTCAGCTGGTTAATTGTCTCTATTGTTTCATGAATCTGAAGGAGATAAGCACAGCAACTAAACTGCTGAATAGGGGAAAAAGTCAGACAGAGACATCAAGAGAAGGCAAAGACTCCCTGGTTGACTTATACCTGCCAGATGGATTTTCAATTCCCAGTTTCCTGCTTTAAATACTACCAGTTTTCCCACCGGCCATCTGCTTTAAAACTACGCTTCCAGGCAAAGCCACCTGTCCCACTCCAGCTTCCAAACGTGCAGCAGAGAGAAGCTGAACTCCTGTCCTGCTCCACAGACACGCTCCAACCCAGCCGGGAGGAGGGCAGACCCGAAGGAGCAGAGTTCTTACCTTGTTATCCAGAGCAGCGATTTCCTGCTGACTGGCTGTGGAGAGCAAAAAGGAGTTCATCTGCGTTTTCAAGGTATCGTCCACCTCCACATCGATATCGTAGCAAGCTGTCTTCTTCTGGTCGTTTGGGTCAACGCTAGGGGCACCCGTAAGAAAGAAGCCAAAATAAGCAAGTAGCTCAAAAAAGCACCGAATTGGAGCTCACCTAGGAAGACGCAGCACGCGGACGGTGGGCAGAGAAAAGGGTAAGCTTCAGCTGAATTATTTTGGAAACGATTGCTCCATGCAGATTTCTATCTACAGAAGTGTAACGCAGAAGGACAGCATGAACGTGGGAGTGCCTTGTGGAAAAGAGGGATGTGGCAAACGAAAGAGGCGGCTGGTCTTGTACAAAGATGCAAAGACAGGCAACATGGGAAAATCAGAACATGTGACACCGGCTTCCTGTGCCAGCCTCATCCATCCCTTCCTGGAAATATGAAGTTAAGTGGACTGGTCTCACCTGATCACATGATTAATGATGATCGGTTCTGGGGGCATAAGCAATGCGTGAAGCCTTTGTGGGATTTCAGAGAACTTCATCCGCTGAGATTCGAATATCTACGACAGAAACACAGGGCTAAGGGAAGGAAGGGGAGCTCAGTGCCAGCCATCACTGGCTGCTGACAAAGAGGAGCCGAAATTGTCACTTGTTCCAGCCACACTGTTACCTGTTGGAGGTATTTGTCACAGATGACATACTCCCGCTCGTGGGGGTCCTGGAGCTTGTGGGTCTTGATATATTGCCACAACGCCTGGATGATCACTGGACGGGTCTGAGTGTGAATCCCCAAGAGCCGAGCCAAGCGGGGATCCAGTTTGAACTGAGGAGGCTGAAACAAAAGGCGTGGGGAGGTGAGATGGCCACAGACACAGCCTCCATTCAGTCCATGCCCAGCGCTGCTGCTCCCAACACCTTACCTGGTAGTCCAGCATGAGAAGAACAGTACAGCGCACATTTACATCTCCCGGCCTCTTCACCTGGAAGCCATCTGTCTCCTGAGTCGTAGCAGTCCTGTGCCACTGGAACAGGAGAGGGCATTTAGAAACACGCCCACACTTGGTTCCCTTTGCTCCTGCTGCCTGGCAGCCAACAAGCTTGCTGGTAAATCCCACCCACCTGGAGAAAGTTACCCTTATTCCCACTTACAGCTTGAAACAAGAGTTAATACGTTTGTTCAGACCCCCAGCAAATCAGAGGAAAAGCTAAGGTAAGAATTCAAGAGCTCCTGCCTCCAAGCCGCTTGTTCAAGCCTTAAGTATCCCCACCTCTCAAATTACAAAGGAGGTACAAACACTGCTGAAACACCAACCCATTTTTAGAGGTAACACAGCAAAAAGAAGCTCACCTCTACTAGGTGATTGTCAGGGCCATACAGGTCTTTATCAAGTTCAATGACCAGAGATTTAAAGAAGGATGAGAACTTTCTTTTCTGCTTGGTGGCATCATATTTGGACAAAGCAGACTGCAAGCAACACAGGAAGGAAAAGCGTTAGGACAGGAAGTCTCAGCACTCAAGCAGAGCCACCGTGCACAACAGCGTTCCTTTAAGTTCTGAACACCTAAATTCACCAACATGTGCACGGAAAATCAAGTTCCAAGTCAGAAAGGGCAAGACTGGAGTTAAAGACGAGCTCGTGGGAATTAAATCATTCAGCAATTGCACACAATGCAAGTGCTCTGGTTCTCAGAGCCCGGGTACACAAGTGCCACTGATCTGCTCTCACCATTAATTCTTAGAGCTATAAGAACTTTGTATAACTCATGTCCTGCCAAAGGGGACACCCATCGGTCTCCAAGTTGGGCTCTTGGTCTCGTCACCATCAGACTCCTTGGAAAACAGAGATGAAGGACGATATCAAGCCCCTAGCTATGTTCTCTGACACTAAGAAACTGGTTTCATTGCCAATTCCAGATCCACAAAGTCACCGCTGTGGTTGGGTGTTTCATACTTACATCTTCCAGCAGCCGCCCTTCCACGCGAAGCTCCCAGGAGGCGACTGTTCCCTCACCGTCCTCAGCATCTGACTTGGCTGGATTGAAGGTATTGGAGATAAAAATACGCAGCTTTCGTTTTTGCTGAGAGAAAAAGCATCGGCTCAGTGTTAATTCTGAAATAAAGGGCTGACTATCTTGATTACGTTTTGCTAAAACGGAATGTTTCCAGCTGCCTCACACTGCACCTCTCCGGGGGCAGACAGCAAGGAAAGAAGCATTTCTAGTTCCACTTCTTGGTTATGTCTGGAGCATTAAGATTCCTGATAAGCCACACTTAGAAACAGGACCCAAGCTGCTGTCTAAACTAAACTAAGAGCCTCCAAACCTCGCTGATGCTAACCGCAGATGCAGCCCTCCCCTACCTTAATGGGTCGCTTCAAAGCCTCCTGGATATCCAGGCGCTTCCTCATAATCGTCTGGTCCAATTTCCTTTCAAAGGCCAGCAAGTCCATGTAGGCCTGAGACTCGGGTACGAGTTCACGAATCTACGGCCAAGCGAGAAGAGAAATCACCGTCGGCTCCCCCGCACCTCTCCAGTCAGCCTCATGCCAGCACAGGCTGCGATGGCACGTGCCACTCACCCTCTGAGGTAGAATTTTGTCAGCCATCTTCTTCTTCTTTGCACTGTTGAGGAAGAAGATGCACACGCAGGCATTAAAACTATTTTCTGCAAACTGACTGCAGGCATTCAAAGGAGCAAAATGATGGCGTGCTCTCTGGTTCAGCACCGTGGCCCTGGCAGTGCGCTCAGCCTGGGTGCCAGGCTCGGGCTCTCATTTTCAGAGGCATTTGTCGTTACCATCAGCAAAAAGTCAGCCTCTTGATTCCCCACAGCCCCGGCCAGGCCTGCAGCGCTGCGGAGCTGCCGAGCCCCATGGCAGCATGACCTGTGTGGTGCACATCCCCTACGGGGAGCTCGGCACGTGGAGTTACACGAAGTTGGAACGGGCATGCTGACCCAACGCCTCGCCAAAGCAGCTCTCTAGCCTCAGTTACCTCTAGATTGGCTTTTATAGGAGATGCATTTTAAATCACGAGATGAATTACTGACGCCACTGAGGCATCAGAAACGCAACATAAAATTGCTCCTGTCCGGCAGCTGCATGTTGTTTTGATCCGCTGGAAGCCCCCGTCTCTCAAAGGAGCTGCTGCCACAGGGAGTCTGAGCACAGCAGGAAGGCCGAGCGCCCCGAAGACAAAACCTTTGTGCCGATAAGCGCAGTGACCGGTTACACCGAGCCTGCAACTGACACCTCCCGTTGCAGCAAGGGCTTGCCGCTCGCTCCCTGATTTCGGGGGTGCCTGCCTGCTCCCCCAAACCTGGCCTCTCCCCGCGGGGCCCTTTGGGGAGAGCGGGGACTAGTCTGTGCCGCCGCCCGGGCATCCCGCCGCCCAGGATGCCCCCGCCGCCCCGGCCCTTACTTGTGGTTGCGGTTGGGCACGGCCTGAGGCTGCACCTGCTGAAGCTGCTGCGGCGCCGGTCTCTTGCGGGCCTGATCCAGGCCGGCCTGCGCCATCCCGGGCCGCACCGCGGGGCTCCCGCCGTAGCCGGGCGGCCCCATGGCGGGGCCCTGTGGCGTCAGCCGGCTGCCTGGCAACATTCCGGGGCGCTGCGGAGGGAAGCAGAGCGTTCCAGCGCGCACCGGGAGGCGCCGTGCCAGACCCCGGCCCCGCCGCCCCGGCTCCCTCCCGCCCCGCCCCGCCGGCCCCTCCCCCGCCTCACCGGGTAGGCGGCTCCCGGCAGCGGCGAGCGGTACAGGCCCTGGCCCGGAGCCGGGCCCATGCGCACCGGCCCGCCCGGCGCGCCCGGACCCAACGCGCCGGCCCCGGCAGCGGTGCCGGCGCCGCCACCGCTGGAAGTCACCGACTGGAATCCCGCCCGCGCCGCCATCTTCTCCAGCACAAAGGGGGAGCGGGCCGGAACTGGAAGCGTCATAGAGACGCGGCACCGGGGAGGTGAAGGAGAGGCGCGCTGCTCCCGCGGGCGCCCCCTGCCCTTGGAGGCCTGCACTGGGGGGCGGGGCCGCGGGAAGGGGCGGGGCCAGGGGGGAGCAGGGGCTGTATGGGAGGTGCGGGGGCTCTGGGTCGGCGGGGGGCGAGGTGCGGGGGCTCTGTGGGGGGTGCAGGGTCCTGAGGGTTGTGGGAGGGTGCAGCATTCCAGGGGGATTGGGGTCCATGAGGGTCGCTCTTGGGGGTGTGGGACCATGGGGCCGTGTCGATGGGGGGTCTGTGAGGAGTGCAAGGAGGGGGAGTGGAGGGGGCTGTGGCTGTTGGGAGCGGGGTGAAAGGATTCTCTCTGTGCGAGGGGCTCCCCGTCTGTGTGCAAAGCCACCTGTGAGAGAATTTGCAGCCCCTCAGATCCTGAGGCTGCAGCCGTTGAGCTCCCTCAGAGACTCATCTGCCTCCTTCAGCTGACACCACACTCGGTCTGATCTCTCCTGTCCTAATTTAGCCTGGCTGGTTTCCACTGCAGCCATCAGAGCTACCGCATAGGAGTTGTTAGAGTCAGAGCTGTCCTGGAGTTGAGGAGGACTGGGGTGTCAGTCTCCCGCTTGCCTGGCCATAACTGTGGCCCTCGCTGTTACAAATCTGCAGGAGTTGCAGGAGATGCTGGTTCTGAAGCCTTCCTTGCTCAAGGAAGGCGGCTTTGCAGGACTCGGGTGTGCAGATGTGGCAGTAACGCTTCTCACCAGAACTGCCGTTCTTAACACCTTAAGAAATAAGCTTAAGTGCACATAAATAGACATGATGGAGTCAGTTTGTTCACGTTTAGGCCGAGCACCCAGGAAAAGGATTCATGTTTCCCTTGAGAGTGTCTTGGGTTCTTACAGAAAGCATGATGTTAGAGGAAAAGGCCACTTTGTGCAAGTATTAGCATTAAGTTCCCTGTTCCCCGAAGCACTTACCCTTGCGGTTGCTGAGAGAAAAAAGGAACACAAATCCAGCCGATATTAATGTAAGGAAAGAAACCAAGTGAGTGCTCACACCACAAGTATTAATTAAGCAATTAATGGTGATAGTGGGTCATGTTGGAGGCCATCCTGTACCATGCACGGTGTTTTTGACTGAGCAAAGAAGGGAGGATGTGTTGGCACCTTTTCGGCCGGGTGCAGCACTTCCTATCCTCAATGAAAAACATGAAGCTTTGAGCACAGCCATTAACTGTTGTCTCAGCATCCATGTGTCCGTGCAGTTAATTTAATGCCACCTCCGACAGGCTTGGCGCCCAGCAGCCTTGTGAAATATTCATGGGGAAGGAAAGCAGTGGAACTTATCTGCTCCGTGTTGTTCGGATGCAACTTTGACTGAGACTTAAAGCCTGGCAGGAGCCTTTTGGGCAGGTTGGGAAGCTGCCCGGCTCTCCTGGGAGGCAGGGTGAGAGAAAGCAAGGGCTGACCTCGGTAGTGGGGAGAGGGAAAAGGGGCTTGAGGAGCTGCTCAACTTGGCATAGGAAGCGGGTGAGC
The DNA here is from genome assembly GCA_020746105.1 of Trogon surrucura. Classification (NCBI taxonomy): domain Eukaryota; kingdom Metazoa; phylum Chordata; class Aves; order Trogoniformes; family Trogonidae; genus Trogon; species Trogon surrucura. Next base: position 2,170,382 of record CM036646.1, read on the forward strand.
TGCAGGGTCTTGAGAGACCCCAGGGATGCTCTGTGACCAGTTCTCTCTGTCTCCTGGTACTCGCCACGCTTTGTAGGAAGCACAACGAGAAAACAACCCCGGCTTCCATGGTTCAGTGTCTCCTTACACTTGTCCTTTCTTCTTCCGTCTGCCCCGAGGGTTTGGTTGGTTCAGGTTTGCGAAACGCAAGCCGCTACACTGCGCACCTTCATTTTGTTGCACCTGCTGGCACGAAGTAGCTCCCCTGAAACCTTCTTCCCCAACCAGTATGGCTCTGGCTCCAGGCAGCTGAACCGCATCCAGGGCTGTGTAATTATATCTCAGCGCCTGTTTCTGCTGGCAGCTTTAGCAGTGAGCAAGTGGTAACAGGGAATTATTGCCAGGGAGAAGGGGTGATGCTATCTCTGCCGTGACTATATGCACGGTGCATGATTAATCCTTGCTCTGTAGGGTTTCGGCAGCCGCATGATCTGCAAGGTAAACAGTGGCGTGTGAGCAGGTGCTTCCCAGCATCTCAGGCCTGGGTGTGTCACTCCCCAACCTCCCCTGGATCGACAAAGTGCTTCCCGCGAAGTGTAATTAACTCCTTGTCTCGTGCACAACACGAGTCTCCTGACGGATGTGGACGCACGCACGCTGCCAGCCCCGTGCAGCCCACACGTAATGCACCCAGATGCCATGACCTCGAAGGGGCTGAAGCTCCCAGCCTGTGCCATCCTGCACGGATCTCATACGCCTTGGAGCCTTGAGTCTGAAAATGTGCAGCTTTTCTGATTCATACCTGAGAGCCTGGTGTCCTGTCTGCCTACCTGCTGTACACCCAGAGGAACTGCATCGGCTGCCCTGCTTTTGAGGTCCCGGCACCCCCTCTGGGAGCCCGTTCCAGGCTGCTCCTCACTGATGTCGTGTCCGGCGGCAGCCGTGCCGAGGCTGGGGACGTGCCGATGCGATGCAAGGCTGCGACAGATGGATGGGGTGACCTGCTCCCAGCGCAGCCCAGCAGGTTAATGGAGAGCTATGGAAGAGATTACAGCTTGCAGAGCTGGGGTCACTGCCTGCCTCCTGCAACAGGAGCTGCGGCGAATGCCTCTGTGGAGGGACCAGGCATGGTCAGCTGCTCTGGCTATTTGCTGGCTGCAGTTAATTTAGGTTCATTAAACTCCATTCTGGGCTCGGCTATATTATCTTGTCCCTATTCGGAACCCGCCCTGTGGCCTTTGCAGCACCAACACTGGTAGAGGGAGACTAGAATAGCAGTGAGACCATTTTAGTTTAAATGCAAAACACCCGTCTGCCATTTCCAGGAGCAACAGGGCCAAGTGACTGGAGGGAGTTTGGCATTTCAACATTCCCTGCCCACTCCCCACTCACTATTATTCAGTCTCCATGGGGTCCCGAGGACTTTTCTGGATGCCCAGTGTTGGACCTGGCATGTTATTTTTGCTCTTTGTAGCTGGAAATTTTTAGGGCAAAAAGCGTATTTACATATGGCTTGTGCTACAACTGCTACTAACTCGGTTAAATTAAAAGCAGGTGACATTCAAGCTCGTGACTCATTTCTACTGAGCCTCAGGTGTCGGTCCCAAACCACAGAAGCGTTAGGAGCTGTCAGAGATTAGCAGCTGTGCAGGTGTTAATTCTCCTCCCTTTGCTTGAAAGCAAAGGCGAGTTCCTGTCCTCCAGCCCCAAGTGTCCCTTGGCACGTGTTCACATGTGGTGCAGGACCAGGAGCTGCCATGGGTACCCTGAGCCACCTTAGCACAGAGCTCAGCAAAGCTCAAGACCAGCTCTTATGTTGCTGGTACTCAGGTTCACATTTAAAGCCAGTACTGGAAGTCTGGATGGAAGCTTTATCCTCCCGCTCCCTCCTTTCAGTCTCGGCTCCAGGATTTCAGCGCTGCCTTCGAGAACATCCTGGGATGATGCCATCCCCCACCTGGCTCCTGGGGGAGCGTTTCCAGCAGCTGGCAAGAGAGAAAGGCTCGGTGTTCAGGAGTTATATCATTCTTTATATCATCGTTAAGAGTAGCAGGTATTGATGTACAATGCATCTGTCATCTTATTGTGCTTCCTATGAAAATGTGTGTACATAGTACAGATACCAGAGAGAATTCAACACTTTATACACTTGAAGGCATTCAGAGATCAGTAACAGAAAAAAAAATGGCACAAGAACAAGGCCTAAATGCTACTAGATGGGTATCTACACTGATATGATGCATATAGATATATATATATGTACACATATATATATAGTCATATGTATTATATATAAGAAATATAAAATGTGGATGACATAATAGAAACAAACAAAAATTGTATGCTTCAATAGGTGAGCGTCAAGGTCGAATCCCAGCCCCATCTTTAAAAGCTTTAATGGGAAAGAGAAAGGAAGAAAATAAATAAATGAAACGCAATGAAACATCAGGAAAAATCCATAAGAAAATTTATGGATGTGGCCGACCCATCATCTTTGGGTGATCGCTGGATACAAAGGACTGACCCCAGTTCCTAGTTTTGGTCAGGAAGCAAATAATAATGACAACTGTAAAACCAAAACGGCGATTTAGAAATAATAATTACTAAAAAAGACTTATTGCAAAAGCTCTTAAAGATAAGTAGCACTTCAGCCCTGGGAGGGCTCTTGCTTGATGCGAGGGGCCTGGGGGGCTGGCAGGGGCTGGGGGAGGCCAATTCCCGCTGACCCCCAAGCGGGATGGCGATGCGCTTGCTGGCCCGGGGAGCCAAGGCTCGGCCAGCACGGGCCCCGGGCTGCCGGGGCAGATCTCTGCATGCCAGGGAAAGGGGAGCAGCGGTGGCGGTGCTGGGGTGGTGAGCCGGCAGGCACCCTGAAGAGCCTGGGGCTCGCGGTGCCCAGGAGCAGCCGCCGCTGGGGGCTTCAGCGGGGCGGGAGCCTGCGGTGCCGTGGGCCAAAGCACCCTGTGCCGTAGGGTGTCCCTCAACTGATGAACCCTTTTGGTGTCGGGGCTCCTACGCCCACCTGGCCGAAGCGGTGCCGAGGGGCTCTCCCCTGTGGTGCCCCCAGCTGAGCCAGGCTGGTGGCTGCAACAAAAACAGGGGCCAGGAGTTTTCCTTCCACCTTTCTCCCCCCGAGGATGGCTGTTTTTGGGGGCCACACAAGGTAGCCCAAGGTTCCCTGGGGACAAGAGGGGCTGTGGGACGGGGCTGGCACCGGCCAGGCTGTGGGGAGCCCCAGAGAGACGGGCGGGGAGCCCGTGCCATCACCTGGCCTGATGCAGCCGAGGGACAGAGCCTGGGATCTGCAGTGCCGCCGCGGCACCCAAAGCCCCCTCACAGGCCTGGTGACCAGGCACTGCCATTCCTGGGGCAGGGTGCTGAGGAAGACGTTTCAGGGAGGTGGTGGTACCCCGTCTTCATGCTCATGGAGTGGCCAGGAGATGCCCAGGTGAGGGTGGGTCGTGGGCTACCAAGGTCCCAGAGGATGGTGAGGCTCTCCTGGGGCTGCTGAACCCACTGCCGGGCACACTGTGGGGCTCCTCAATGGTCCCTCCTGCCAGGCACGGGGGTCCCAGCAAGCACAGGCTGAGGGGTTGGAGCAGGATGGGCATGGAGGCAATGGACGGACAGACAGACAGGGCTGTGGATGGAGACTCTGCGGCCGAATGGCTGCTTCTTCTTGGCTTCTGGGTTTCGAGTTAAAAAGGCCGAGGGGAGCCGAGGGGAGGAGACGGGGCAGGCCCATGCCCCAGCCCACTGTGCGTGTTGCTCCCCGCATTGCGAGGATGGCCAGGCTGGAGCGTCCTCGAGTCTCTGAACTAGCGGGGCAGGTGTGGAGCAGCTGCCGCGGGGGTTGTGCACCGGGTTCGAGCGTGACCCGACCGCCTGCCCCGAAATCCGAGGCCGTCACTCTTGTCTGTGTCCCACCGTGGTGAGAAGCAAGGTCCCCTAGATGTGTCTCTCCGCTGGCGCTCGCAGGGAGAAGGGCAGCTCTCCGGAGGGCTTTGGTAGCTTAGGTTGTACATCCAGACGTCGGTTAGCAGGTGAAGTCCTCAAAGGTGCCCCGGGCTGGGTGGTGAGGTAGGATGTTGGCTGCATACGTCATGCCTGCCGGGTGGCCCCGTATGCTTTCACAGGGATTCTGCAAGGCAGAGGGTGGGTGAGATGCTGGAGCCAACTGATTTCACCCAGACCACCACAGAGGGTGGTCCTGTCTCCCCACAGCATCTCTGTCTGGTGCCTCTACTTCTTTCCCAAGTGCTCCCCAAAACAGCTACCCCCCCGCCCCACCTCTGAGCTGCACGAGGGGACGAGCAGCTCCCGCGGCACAGCTGGCACTTACATGGCGTTTCACGTCGTCCATGCTCAGTGCGACGCCCTTGTCCGTGTTGTTCCTCTTGTGATTCTTGCGGCATTTGCCCCGCCGGCACAGCCGGTGCTTTATCACCTGCCAGAGCGACATTTCAGTGCCTTGGGGGCTCATGGGCAACTCTTCCCCATGTCTCAGATGAGCATTTGAGTGCTCCAAGGTAACTCTGGCAGCCGTGGGACGGCCGACACACTTACCTCGTAAGCGTAGTCGAACAGCTCCAGCACTGTGAGGATGCTGGCCCCAATGAACAGCCCCATCTGCCCTCCGATGTCACCTGCAGAGGAAAGGGAAGCCATCAGGTTGGCAGAGGGAACAGAGAAAGGACAGAACTCGTCACCGCCATGACCAGTGCCTGGCCATGGCAGCGGGGTGCCCGTCTCTGCAGCTGCGCTGTCGGCACATCCCAGCTCAGGGCTCCTGGCACAGCCATCAACACTCACCCAGCAAGCCGGCCACCTCGTACGCCTTCTTCTGCTCAATTGTCTCATAATTCAGGGCTTCGAAGAAGATATCCAGCACCAGGATGTTCTCCCTGTGCAGGACAAAAGCTGCGTCAGGCTGAGATTTGGGATGGAGAGACAAGACGCCACCCCGTTGTCACAGCACGTTACCCGATGTACTGCTCTGACTTGTTGTACTTCTTGGCCAGGTACTTGGCGGAGGCCTTGCTGGGGATCTTCACCATGGAGAGCTCTTTGCCATAGCGCGTCACGTTGCAGGGCATCTCACAGACGCAGTATTCGTTGTCCTTCTCCACCAGGAAATCTGGGTGAGGAGAGAGCGAGACACAGAGATGAGAAGTCCCACATGCATGGCTCAGTCCCACAGGGCCGGGCAGCCTCACCTAAGGCAGGATCCGCGCACTCCTTGTACTGCTCTGGGGTGCAGTAAGGGGCATCGCCTGGAGGAGAGAGAAAGCCAGTTTTCCCGGTGGAAAGTGGATTTTCCCAGGTCCGGGTGCCATGGCGCATGGCTCACCTGGCATGTGGACCATGCGGCAGTTGCAATTCTCCACCAAGTATCGGGTCTCGCAGTCGATGCGGCAAGCGGTGATGCTGTAGGTGTCATAAAACTCTGAGTCACCCACCACGGCCTTGCAGTCACCCCAGGGAGGCGGCAGGTAGATGAGCTGAGGCGGGGACAGAAGCCAGGAGTGAGGAGAGAAGCTCACCGGCCCCCCAGCATAGTGGGGGGACAGACACCCTCCCCAGGGCCGGGTCCCTCTCTCCATCTGACTGAGGGAAGGAGGCTTGACATCCCGTGGCATGTCTAGCCCACAGCACGGGGTGGGAGGGAGCACCCCGGACCCCCGCAGTCCCTACCCGCTGTTCCTGGCAGGACACAAAGGTCTGGAAGCCAGGAGCCACCCCGAAGCCCAGCTGGTCGATCAGTGGGGGCTCGTCCTGGCTGTGGATCTGCACCTTGATCCCGGCTTCGAACGAGGTCTCGTCTGTAGCAGAGAGAAGCGAGGTGAGCGCGACACCGTATCCTGCACTGTGGGGCTGCGCTGAGCCCTGCTGCGACAGGGACCAAAGCTTCTCCCGCCTCCCACCCTTCCCCTGGGCAAATTCAGTCATTCACGTGTCCGTCCATCCATCCATCCATCCATCTGTTTGCTACAGCGTGTCCTTGTCCCCTCCATCTCTGACCCTCCTGCTTCAGCGCTGGGGAGAGCGGCAGGGCAAGTGTTTGCCTCTATTTATAAACAAGTGATGGCTGCTTGTCTAAACCGATAGGGAGTTGCCATGGTGAAGAGCAAAGAGAAGAGGAAAAATGAAAGAAAAGGACCCAAAGCGATGAGAAATGGAAGGAGGAAAGAGGAGGGAGCCTGAGGGACATGGACCCGTGTGGTGGGGAGCTGGGAAGGGGCTGAGAAGCACCCTGGGAGCTGCCAGGGACCGAGTGGAGCTGCTGGCAGAGCTGCTGGGGCGGTGGTTACCTGTTTCCCCCCACACGGGCAGGTACTCATCCTGCTGAATGTCCAGCATGATCTCCAGGCCGTTGCCGGTGCCCCCCTTCATGCTGATGAGCCTGGGCTTGCCGTCCTGCCCCGCATTGAAGGTGTAGCACTTCCCATAGCGGGTGAAGACCTGCGGGAGAGGACACGGGGCTGAGGCTGGGGCACAAGAGCACTGAGCCAGGAGGGCATCACCAGCCCCAAAACACAGTGTTGGAGGAGACACACTGAAGATTTACAGCACCTTGACCCCACAGCAGCTCCAGAACGGTAGCACTCAGCCCTATGACTGCACCAGCACCTCCTTCAAGACCTCCTCCGGCCCTGCTGCGCAGGATTCTGACCCCCACCCCGTCCCTCCTCAGCCATTCCAGCTCACGCCCCCAGCAGCTAGCACAGCTCCATGCTGCTGAGCTCCTGCCAGCCTGGGTGAGGGGCTCGTGAGGCTGGTGGGCTGCAGACTGCATGGTGCACCGTGGGCAGTGGCAATGCTGGGATGCAGCCATGCCCAATCCGACACAACGCCGGCCAGAGCCGGTTGCCGTACCTGGCTGCTTTGGGGCTACTCACCGCCGCGAAGTCGCCGGGGCCACACTGCTCACCCCGGTAGCTGCAGCTCAGCAGCATGTCCTCCAGCTGGTGGCAAGTGCGGTTAAAAAACCCAAACAAATTTAGGGGCTCATCCTCATTCCCCGGATTGGGCTGAGCCGGGGCAAAGCCCAGCGCCATCCCAGGCTCATAGTCGATCAGGGGGGACAGGTAGAGCAGGTCCTCGTGGCTGAGCTGAGAGACCCGCACGCGGTTGATGTTGCAGAACGTGACAGCAGGGAAGGTCATCTCGGGGCTGTCCTCCTCTCTAAGCAGTGTGACGTGGTGGTACTCCAGGTAGTAGGCGATGCGGTCGGCCACCTGGTAGAGGAAGACTGAGAGGGAAAGGAGGAAAGCCAGCGCCCAGAGCGCTTGCCGGGCACCCAGGCTGCCCTCCACGAAGATGTGGCTCAGCCCATGCAGCGTGCAGCTGCTGGCAAAGGCCACGAAGTCCGTGGCTGCCCCTGTGTCCTCCTCCTCTTTTTCATCCTCCTCCTGCCCATACAGGAACTCGTCTGCTCCATCCTCTCCCCTCCCATCAGCTGCAGCGTCTCTTGGTCCTTCCTCACTGGAGAAGGAGATGGTGCAGAATATCTGGAGAGGCATCGTCCAGTGGGGGGGTCCCAGCTGTGGCGTGGGGGTCCTGGCTCCAGTGTGGGGGTCCTGGCCCCCACTCTGAGGGTCTTCGATGGTAGGTTGGTTCCTCAGGGTGTGGGTGAGAGAGGCTGGGGTAGAGCAGGGAAGGAGGAAGTTCCAAAAGGAGAAATGGAGAAGGGAAAGGGAGCAAGAGGTGAGCGGCAGCGAGGGAGCGGAGCAGAGGGATGCTCAGAGGGGACGGAGAGAGGAGGGTATATCAGGAGCAGGGAGGAGGAGAGGAGGAGCAAGGGGCGGTTCTGCGGGCTTCCCAGGTCCCCTGGGACAGGCTGGCTGTGGCTGGCAGGACGGAGCAGAGATGTCACTGATTCCAGAAGCACTGACAGGTGAGCTGCTCCGGCCAGGCCCTCCCTGCTGGGCGCCAGGCTGTCTCTGGAGCTGCCATATGCTGGGTTCGCCGGGCTCTTCATCAGAGCAGCTGGAGCCAGAGGTTTTCCCAAAATCCCTGTGACACTGTCTTGCTGTGGCGCTCACCCAGGCGGTGCCAGCGAGGGCAGAAGGACGCTGTGGTGTCCCCAGGCTGTCACGGCGCTCATTCTGCCCTGGCAGCACCCATCCCCATGGGCTCATCTCCCCGTGCCGCGGAGCATGCTCACAGGAGCATCCGGCGAAGGCAATGCTCCAAGGGCCGTCCTCCTCCAAGCCAGGGCTGGCTCTGGCAGGATTTGGGCACTGCCATGGCTCAGGTGATGACTCCTTCTGCAGAGCCCAGACAGTGCGCGGTGTCACCTCATGCTTCAGATCCCTGTGGGGCGCAGGGAGCTGTCGCTTGCCCGGGGAATGGTGCTGCTGAGTCGGCTGGGGGTCCCATGGAGGCAGCCCTGACACAGGGTGGTGGGACGGAGCCGGCAGCCAGGCTGGCTGCCGAGAGAAAAGGCGTCTCCTCCCTGCAGCAGCACAGCCCCTTCTTGCGGTTTGCTTTTTCCCTGCACTCAGCACTTCATAAAAGCATCCGATGCAACCACAGAGCAATCTCCAGCCCCATCCCAGCACCACAGCTGCCATTTCTGGTGCAAGGGGAAGGGGAGCACATAAATACGGCAGTGCTTTGATACACAGGAGCTGGATGGGAAGTTTTGACCGTTGCCTGGGTGCAATGAGCATGCCCCAGCCTGACAGTTCGGCTGCTGTGCCCTTCTCCACACCCCCCAGTCCCTGAGACATCCTGGCTCATGGACACAGGCACCACTGAAACAGGCAAACAATGCAACTGAGAAACTTGCACAGGTCTGATCTGATCCCCACGTGAAGTTATCTGCTCTTCCCCAGCAAGTGTCGCCAGTATGATGGGCAGGGTGTGCACTGGTAATCCCCCCCAAGGTGGGCTCAGCCAAGATGGTCACTGACGATGTGACAGCAGGTTGTCCCTCAAGAAGCTATCCTGGGACTCCCCAAACTCAATATTCCTGACAGGGCCCTTGCATAAGAGGGACACCAGCAGTTGCCACAAAGCTGGGTAGGCTGTCAGCACCTCAGAGAAAGGGTGAGTGACCTTGGGGACAAGCGCCAAAGCCACAGGATGAAATTTCATAAAGCTGAGAAGAAGGTCACGCCTTTTGGGAGCAACCCAGAGAGGCTGAGCTGGAAACTCATCCTGGGAAAGGGAACAGGGGAGGCAGACTGGGTGCCTGGGAGCCACCGTGTCATGGGCACTTGGTCTCATCCCAGCCCTTTGCCTTTGCTGAAGACGAGCTGCAGCTGCACCATGGGAAGGGTTGGGCTATAAATGCATCAGGGCTGCACCTGGGAGGGAGGCTTGGGGGATTTGGGCAGGCTCAGCCCTGAAGGAGCACACTGGGAACAAGCTGGGCTGACCACACAGATGGGTGCTAGAGGGTGCTTCTGGCAGGGTGAGCAGGTGAGCTAGGGTGGCCTGACTGAGGTCACGGTGGGATTTCTCGTGTTGCCCAGCTCTGGGAGAGGGAGTTTCTGTGCAATGTCTATAGGAGGAAGAGGAGAAGAAGAGAAACAGTAGAGAAGCCTTGAAGGGGACTGCCCAGGGTCCCATGGGACCATTTCTGGTGGTGTGAGCAAGGGACTGATCTGATCCCGTGGCGCAGGGAGGTTTAATGCATCTTCTTGGGAGCAATTGCAGCGGGGGCAGAGAGATGCTGTAATGAAACCACTCCATCATCCTCTGGGGCCATTAACCTGCCTTACTCGGCTTAAACAGCTTGCGGAGAGCGGAGGGGCCGATTCCCAGTAGCGGCGCGAGGCGGTGAGGATGAGCACTGCTCCAGCTCTGGTTACCACCACCTGTCCCCAAGCTGACACTTGAGCTGGGGTGAAGGTGACCGGGGATGGTCGCAGCCAGGAGCATGGTGACGCTGACACTCAGGGAGTGTGTCCTGACTCTGCAATTGGGGACAAACTGTGGCCATGTCCCCATGTTGCAGCCTGGGGGGGGGGGTTTCCATCCTGGTTTGTGCAAGTTTGGGAGATGCTGGAGGAGTCCTTGGGCTCATTCCAGCTCCTCCCTCGCCAGGAGTTATTTTTACCCTCTCTCAGGTAAAGCTTTGGCGAGGGAGAGGGACGGTGGATGCTATAATTAGCCGTGACATCAGCCCCCATTGCAGCGTGTGCTGGGATGATGCTGCCACACCCCGACCCGCCGCTGGCGACCAGGGATGCTTGATGGCCTCCCTGCTGCAGCGAGGGGCACGGGATGGTGGAAGAAGCGCGGTTTTTCCTGGCTCTGACAGAGTGCCTGGCCACCGTCCCGGGGCTGTTCAGCCCCGTTTGCTGCTTTGCAGCTCGTCAAGGACCCGGGAAAGGAGGTTTCCCGGAGCGGAGGAGCACAGAGGCTGCGGGGAGGGGGGGGGAGGGAAGCAGAAGGGGGATTTGACGGCAGCAACAGCACATTTCACAGCCTGTCACGCTTTAATGGCAGAGGAGATCAAAGCCGGGATGGAGTTATTCATAGAGATAAACCAATCCCCGAGGAGGCGAGGAGAAAACAACATTGCAAGCTCTGTTATCCCAGGCCCGCAAGCGGCAGCCCAGCCCCGGGGAGGCTGTCACCGAAAGCGCCCTGGGAGCTGGACCTGCTCGGTTTCGTAACGGGGTCTCTGCCGTGGACTGGCCGAGCTGCCTGCACCAACCCCGGGGGTGCCTTAAGGTTGGAGTTGATAGGTGGGAAGGGATGAGATGGGGTGCAAGCCCACAGCAGCCAGGAGCAGGATTTGGGGGATGGATATTTGATGGGGCAGATGGGCACCCTGTAGCCAGGCTGCCCTGCTCCCACAGCACAGCCAGACACGTTGCACAGGAGGGGAGAAAAATCAGGTTTGCAACGTGCCTTGGCCCATGACTGTGCTTTGCAGCTCCCAGAGCTGCCAGGACGTGGATGGTGGCACTCATGGTGCCTCCGTTGCTGCTTTGGGACGGCTCTGGGGCTGCAGATCCTCTCCCGGACCCTCGGGAAGAGGCAGAGTCGGAGCAGCCGAGCAAGGTGGGATTGCCCAGGCAGGCGGGATCTCTGCCAGGACTAATCCTGCCACCAGTTATCAGATGCTGCCACCTTGCCTCCGCTCGCTCCACCAGCCAAGCCGGGTGCAGCTTGTGTTATCCGGCCCTTTATCCCCCAGATTAGACGCTTCACAGTGGATTAGCATGTCACATTCTAATGCAGAAAAATTGATGATTAAAAAGGAGTTTTCTTCCTATGTATTATTCCCTACCTCCGCCCCCTCTCCACCCCATCCCCGCGGGCCCAGGCAACCCAACCTCAGCCGTGGGGATGGATGATGCCGCAGAGCTGGCTGATATGGGAGCCGTGTCCCTGGCTCACACAGGGGCTGAGAAACGAAAGGTCCTTTTTTGGGACTGTCAGAGCTGATGTGCTCCGTCCTGGCTGCTTTTGGTGGTGAGGCTGAGGGTGGAGGGGCCAGCCATGCCACGTTCCTGTGCCATCCTGCCTCCGGTTATTGTCCGCAGCCCCAGCATCCGCAGCGCAGGACTTTAATAAAAAGCACATTACGGTGAGTAATGCGCTAAGTGGACTTCATTATGGACCTGGGGCCTCCCTGGCTCCTGTTGTTCCATATGATTTCATATCAGATGAGCCTTATCTCCTCTCCAAATGCTTCCATTTAAACTCCATTAATCTTTCAAAGCTTCCCTGGGCCAGCGCTGCTGAGCGTTTCCCAGTCGGGGGCCGGTATTGCTGCCACCTCCAGCCCTGCTGGCTCAGGGTCTTGGGGGGTGCTCAGCTGGGACCCCCTGCAGCTCTGCGGGCAGTCGAGCATGTCCCTGCGGCTGGGCCCTTCGCCATGCATCTGCCATCACAGCTCCTACAGCTGCGTTATCCTTCTTGCTGAGGTCTATTTACGCTCCTGTAATTGAAACTGTTTATAACGCCGAGAGCTCTCCAGGTGATTTACGTATTGGTGGTGTCCCCGTGTGCCACCGAGGGGTCACCGGGGCTGTGGAGGATGCTGCCGAGGTGCTGGTGATTCCTGGGCGGCAGGGATTATTCTGTGTGGATACTTATCCCAATGCCTTTCCATGTTTTCTGCCCATCACGAATTACCCAAAAGCGGGTTGCAATTTTTTCTGACATCCTTCACAATTGCTTACACAGGTCACGTAAGCAGATTCAAGCCAATGGTTTTATGGGTGTGGAGGGGGAGAAAAAAATAATAATTGTATTCCTGTTTGGTTTTCTTTCCATGTTTGCTTGTTCCGGCTGTGGATGCATCACGGTTTTCTAATCTAATCCAAGCAGGGTGGATACGCAGCCGTGGCGTGTGGTGGCTCCGGATGGGTCTCCCTGTCGCTTTACTGAGCTGGGACAGTGAGGAGCAGAGGGCTTAAAATCCCTGAAAAAAAACAAAGGTGAGCTGGAAGCACCCTGCTTCTGCGCTGTCCCCCTCTCTACCCTTGCCTGGATGCAAATGCACTGAACTCTTCATACAGAGAGGAAAAAAAAAAGCTCAGGAAACATAAATAAAAGGTTATAATACCCAAGTGTCAGAGCCTGTATAAATAAATAAGAGCCTGAGATGGTGAGGAGCTTCTTGAGTCACGGCTAGTGCAGGGATTGCAGTGATGCCTGCTACTCAGAGAGCCCCAGCTCCAGCCAAACTCTCTGCAGGCAGTAAAACAAAGGCATCTATAAAAAAACCAGATAAATTAAAACTGAGGCAAAAGGCCATGAGACAGTTAATTTCCCAGATCTCCCCGTGGAGATCTCTGCCTCCTGTGCAGCTCTGAGCTCAGGGGAACTGCCCCTTCCACCCTGGCTTCTCCCCACTTGATATCGGGTGGAGAGAGGGGAAAACAGCACCAGGAAGCACGTTCTTCGAAATGCCCGTGGTCGGCAAAGGCACCACGTGCCTCACTGCCTTTGAGTAAAGACCGAAAGGCGATTAAAGGGGAACAGTTTGGAAAAATACTGTGTGCTGGTGCTGGGCCAGGGCTGCACTTCCAGCCTGCAGCTCCCTTGGGGGCATAAGCGCCCGGGCTCTCCCATCTGCAGCTGTGACATCCTCGCCTCCACTGCGGCCAGATAGCACTTGAAAGCCTCCTCATCTCTTCCAGCAGCCACAGATGCCATTATAGCTTATTAATAATAATTAATAATTCATTTGTTAATGATACTTTATGTGCAAAGGCATCTCAAGAGGAGCAGGAATGGCCTGAGGTGCATTTGAGATGCTCCGAGCTCTTGGCAGGACACTGTTGGGTGTGCAAAGAGCTTTGGGTGTGTGGGACCCCTCCAGGTGTGCGCAGCATCCCTGTGCGGGATGTCCTGCTGTGCACCACAGCTAAATGACCCCCAGCTGGGCCTGATCCTGCTCCTGTGTGTCCTTCTTTCTCCTTTCCTAATTGCCTGCTGGGTGCTTAGAGGTTTGAGGCGCTAAATGATTTACCTGCTCTGTTGCAGAGCTGCTAATGAAGCGGCTGCAGGGCACAGGCACACATCAGCCACCCGTCATGCTGTGCCCAGAGCTGATGTACTCACTGCTCGCTCCTGACCCTCTTCTGTGCCAACTTGGCCAAGATTGTGGCTGGTTCAGTGGCCTCTGCTCTCATGCAGCGATAGCACCGGGCTTGTCCTGCAGCATTGCTGTCCGGCTGCAGAATGATTGTGAAATGCAACTGGCTTCGAACAAGAGTTGCCATCTCCATGCTAGTGTCAGCGTGGGGTGAGCAAAGCCACAGGCAGCCAAGGGATCCGTGATCCTCCTGCCTGCACCCCGTGTCTGGAAAATCTTGGGTGAAGCTGGAGAAAGGAGGCAGCCAAGGAGCAGCGCTTTCCTGGGTCTCCGCTCCGTGCCCGAGGGCTAAACTGCTCACGGCTGCTTTCTGGATGATTTGGTTTGAGCAGAACACGGTGATACTCTGAAGTCTCCGAGCTGCCGAGGAGCTGACAGGGTCGGGGTACTCCTGACCCACTATGCTTCCCGGGAGAGACGAGTCACCACCTGCAAACGGCTGCGGTCCCATGCGTGGCTGCTCCTCTGCTCCATCACCTCCAATTATTTTGCACCAGGCAGCCCATGTCCCCCTGGATTTGCTTCGCTTGTCTGGAAAATGAAGCAGCCTCTGGGGTCAAACGATGCCGCTCTTTGACAGCAGAGAGACTCCGATGCGGAGGATGAGCCCGACTGGGAGTTTGCAGATGATGCAGGTGGGGACGGCACAGCTGGGCCTTGGGGAGAACTGCTGGGACACCAGAGGTGAATTGCTGCTCAGAAATAACTGAGACATGCGAGTCGTTTCGAACGCTTATAAGTTATTTAGGAGCCTATGTGCCGCTTTAAAAAAGTAATTTACATAAATCACTTGAACGTCTTACAGAATTTGTAAATGCACTGGCTCCATTGGGCACCACGGTAGGAGCTGCCTGGGTTTGCTGTGCTACCGGGGAATGGCCCCGAACCAGGAGGACGATGTTATTTGGGGCCAGCAGCTGGCACTGCCTGGTCCCCAAGTTGTTTTTCCAGAGCCAGATGGGAACATGCGGTTTGTTTATTAACTGTCTAAAGCTCCAGGAAATATCTGGGTATCAGTAATTCCCGCGCCCGGTCTCTCCAGCTGTGTTGGAGATGCTTTTCACTCTGGCTCTATGATTATCCACTAACGCTGCGCCACAGGGGAGCTCAGCTCACCGTGGGGCTCCTGGCCTTGTGACTGCTGCAGCCCCGCGCAGGGCCGTGGGGGTCCATGGGCTGGACGTCTGCATCCGCCGGCAGGTCCTGTGGGGCTGAGGGTTGAAGAGGAGCAGGGAGACAGCAGCATGCCCCTGTTGAGTACTCTGAGACCAGCAGCCTGAGTGTGCCCCAATGCACCCCTCCAAGCTCCCGTGGCTGCTGGAGAACACCCTGACAGCCACCAACAGGGTGGAGTTGAGTGCCATGAGTTTTTGTTGGGTTTTGTTTTTTTTTTTTCAGGAGAAAAGCTATGGTATTCCTGGTGTGGCAGGACCTGACCCCCAACGTGCACCAGCCAGCGTGAGGTGGGCTGAGCAGGGAGCTCCGTGTGAGCACAGAGGCTTTGCGGGTGCAGAGTGGCAGGCATTGGTTTTAGCAGGGTTATGGGGGCACAGTGGGATCTGGTGGTGCCCAGTGGGGTTCAGAAAGGTGGTGGGAGGCTCAGCAGAATGCAATAGGGTGCTGTGGAGTACACATGAGACGCTGCTGGATCTGCTCTCCATCACAGCAGCTCCTGCATTGCCCCAGAGATGGGAGCAGAGGAGGAGTGTGGTCAGGGTTTGCCAGAACAGCTCCAGACCTTTTCATCTCCCTCCCTTGCTCTTCCTCCCTGCACTGGGTATTTGCAGGGCAGTAGCTGCAGAATCCAATGCAAAAGGCAGCAGCATGATCTCCATGTCAAACTCAATTCTCCCTAGTGCCAATTCAGCCCCGGAGCCTCATGGAAATGGTCCAGAGGTATTAATCCTCTGCAGTTTTTTGAGGATGTCCCGTGCACTCTGTCCCAGGGCTCCCAGCTTGGTGCCAGACTCAGCCAGTGTGCCCTGAAGCGATGAGCTGGGGACGTGGCTCTTCCTGATGAGGACTCATGGGGTGTGAGAAGGAAATGCTGAACATGCACCTTGCACCAGTCATCACCCCTGGCTACACCCACCCCCGGAAAGGGTCTTCATGAGCGTGGGGCACCATCCAGAGCTTTCACACTGGTTTAACAAGGGGCAGCCCCAATTCCCATACTGGGGCGTGGAGAGGAAGGTTATCCTCTGCACTTCTTCTTTTTTTTCCCTGGGATGGAAAGAAAATTAGTGGGGTTTAGAGCCCAGAGGCAAGAGTCCTGGGCTTTCCCCTTGCTGGGCGAGCAGAAGATCCACAGGGGATGAGCAGGGCTCCAAGAGGGAGAGGAAACGCAAGCTGGGAGCCGGCCGGGTCGCGCGATCCCACAGAGAGACGAAGGCTCCAACTTATAAATAATGAAGTAACGAGCGTGAAACATTGATCTCTGCTGCTAATGAGCACATCGGGAAGCACAGTCGCAAAACAGAGGCAATGGTGAGGGTGATCCCCCCTTCCCAGAAAAGGGGAACCGGGGGGCCAACCCCCGCCCACCACAACCTGTGGGCATGAGGCTCCTCAGCCCATGTCCCTCAAGGCCATGTCCTGAAGGGGGTCAGGATTTGTCTCCCAGCCTCGTGTTTGCCCCTCCAGACTTTGAGGCCGTGCCAGGATTTTGGAGCCGGGGGGAGGAGATGGCTGCATTTCTCTGTGTATCCCAGACCACTGCAGTGGGGGAGTTTTGACGGGTGCCAGACACCTCTGTGGTGCTGGAGGGGCTGCAAAGAGCCAGGGCAGAGCTGAGGTGGGCTCGTTGTTTCTCCCTGGGTCTTATTTGAGGGTTCAGTCCCCGGTATGGGATGAGTTCAAGCCTGGTCGTCTCCACCTCAGCCCCTGGAGCATCCCTGCGTCCTGCCCGCGGCTGCTGCTGGGGAGCACCCAGCCCCTGCGGTGCGCTGGCCAGGGTGGGTGGAGACGGAGGGGGATGAATGATGCCGGGACCCTCTGATGTGTCCCAGTGATGGCGCAGGATGAAAGAGGAGGTGGGAAAAGCCCATACAATCCCAGGGTGGGCTTCCCCACGACACAAGCCCTATGTGCTGGGCAATCCCATCTTGGCTAAGGGGTGATGAGGCAGCTAAGGCCCAACTCCTGGGTGGGTGCATGCCGGGGGGGCACCCAGGCAGTGCTCCCAGCACTGGCGGGAGGGTCTGGGCTTCTGCAGCTGCTCCCCAGCGATGGTCTCCCACAGTCCGGCAGTGCAAGGCGGGACACGGGCAGCTCCTGCCACCTTATTGTCACCCCAGATATTTTGCTTTACGGCAGCGCCTCATTTGCATTCACTGTGTCTCTCCCGAGCCCTCCCTTCTGCCGAGGATGGATAAGGTGGCAGCCGCGGTGTGTCGGGGCCGCGGTGATGGCGACAGAGCCACGTCTCTTCCTGACCACCATCAGCATGCAGCCATCATCGCCTGGGCGGCCGGTCGCCCCCAGCTCTCCCCACCAGACCCCCGGTTCTCCCCAGTGGCCACGGCACCGAATTCAATGGCTGCAAAAGGGTCAGGCGCAGGGAGAGGTCCGCCGGGCATCCCTACCTGCACGCAGGCAGCTTCCCCCAGCTGGGTAGCCCCCAAATCGTCCCTCCCCAGGATGACAATGCATCCCTGGGGGATGGTCCCTGGTACCCACCAGCCTCCATCTCTGCCAACAGGCCCAGAGCAGCACCGAGTGCAGCTCAGCCTGGGAGGAAGGAGCAGCGACGCAGCAGGAATTACCCTGTAAAACGAACCCCTTTAAAAGCTTCTGCAATCCCTGCGACCCCTGTGCAGGGACAGGACAAAGGGTTCCTAAACAGCTCAGCGGGATGGGGTGGCTGCCATGACCCCGTGCGCAGTCAGCAGCACTGTCCCCAGCCCCACCATGCACAGGCTGTGCAAGGGGAATCCAAAGAGCAATGTAAATATAGCACAGAGCCAGCTTTTTCTAATCAAATCCATTAAATCATCCCAACCTGCTCGCAAGGAATAATCCAGGCAGGAATAACAAACCAGCTGTGAGTCTATTTTGATTTTATCTGTTGAAGGGGATGCAGAAAGCAGGGTATTTGGACCCCAGTGGATAAAGGAGCCAGGATGAGAGTACCTGAGGATGGTTTGGCACAGAAAACACAACCGTGCACTGGGAAGAGCCCGGCGTCAAACGGGTCAGTGACGACACATGGGACAGGACACGGCCACGATCACCGGCTCCAACTAGAGAGGATCCAGCCCCCTCCCGGCTGCAACTTGCCTCCATTTAACAAATAAAACACCTGATGGTTGGCAACAGAGAACTTCTCTATGTAAAGAGCCCATTACGGGAATTTAATGCAGGTAATTACAATCACCCAAATTGTGCTGGGACCTGGGCAGCGGCTCCGAGGATGCCCAGCCAGTGCCTTGGCGTGCTCAGCGCGGGGCATCCCTGAGACGGGGACTCTGAAGGGTGTGGACCCGCGCATGCCATGCTGGAGCCAGCTTGGGAACGGCCACCTTGGCTGCCGAATTTATTAGGCAGCACCCGAATAGCCGGCACTGTTTAATTCCCAGCTGGACGGGGGAGAGGCAGCCGCAAAGAGATAAAGGCTTTATTGTGCGCAGGATCTGCGCACCAGCGTGACGCGCTCTCCGTGGCAGGACACGACAACAGGACCTGCTTTCCCCAAGGGATCAGTGGGGCTCCCTCGGGTCCCCGCCGGCCATCGCTACTGCTCTCCCTGGTTTTTCCACTGATGCCTCCTCATCGCATGACGTTTCCATGCACAACACTGCTTGGAAGAGCCCAAGCCATCTGGGGGAGCTTCACCCACATGGGAGCACCCCGTGCAGCTCCGCTGAGCAGCATGTGCTCCCGGGGAGCTCCCGAACCTCTAATACCCAGTGGTATCCCCTGGCATCCCCTTTGTGAAGCTGCTGCTGGTCTTTCCAAGCTGGAAAGGAGGCCAGAGCGGCTATAGGCAATCAAACACTCTGCTTGCATGGGGGAAATGTGAGATGGGGCCAGGGCCATGGAAGCACTCACCACTTTGAAGTCTTCGGGGCTACACTGCTCCCCGCGGAAGAAGCAGGACAACAGCATCTCCCGGATGTCGTGGCCAGCCCGGTCATAAAACTCCAGCATGTTGAAAGGTTTGGGCTTGAAATTTCGGAAGTTTGCCTTATCCTGCAGGATTTCCAGCTGTTTCTCGTCGGCAGTCTGGGTGTCTGGGATCTCGTATCTTAGGGGAAAGAGCAGGGAGAAGGTCAGGCCTGACCACAGCGACTGCTCCCACTGGTGAAAGCCATTTGGGCTTCACACGACCTGGCATGGGCTCAACAAACTCTCAGGTGCTTGGCATGTGGCGTTTCAAAGCATTCAACAGCACAAAGTGGCCCAGAGGCATGTGAGGGGTGGCAGGAGGGTGGGTGAGGAGAAGCTGGGCTGGAGCCATGTACCAAATCCAACCCCCTTGCCCCAGAGCTGCACCAAGGAGCCACTACAGCCATAAGGATGGGCTGGGGAGGGTGGGCGAGGTGTTTCCCCATGAGTCCTGCCACCACAGAGCCCACAGCCCAAGGAACAGCATCGCCTTCCAGTCCTGGTGCATGGATGATGCTCACTGCCTTCACCTGCTGGCATCCCTGGCCTCGCTGCATGTGTCAGGCACCCAGGACATGGCGCTGTAGCCACGGGTGCCGGATCCAGCCAGGGCAGCCTAGCATGGGAGCCATGTACCCGGGAGCAGGGGCAGGACCCGGCTGCTCCTGGCTGCTGGCGTGGCTGCACAGCAGCCACATCCAGCTGCGGAGTCAAGCTAACTCAGGATCTGCTTCCTCACGGCGACTAAAGAGTTGCCGCCCACGCCAGTCATGGAACGCATCTCTCCAGCGCTTCCTGCCCCACGTGGTGTGCCGGGGCCACGGGCAGTGACCTGCCCTGGCACGTGGAGACATCACCGGGGGCCACCTCAAAGCATTTGCACCCACCTGTTATTGAGCAGGGCGAGGAGCTCGCCGGCATGGTACAGGTCGTTCTTGGTCACCCGGCTGAAACGGAACTCGTTGAGGTTGCAGAAGGTGACAGCAGGGAAGGTGAGCCTGGTGGCCGCGACCTCGTCCAGCTTGGTTACGTGGGGGTAGAGGAAGTAGTACTGGATGCGGTTGGTACAGACGAGGGCGAGCAGTGCCAGCGAGCCCAGGAAGCACAGTGCCCAGACCACGCGCTTCAGCGACAGCCGCTCGTACGAGAAGATGTGCGAGAGCCCATGGAGGGTGGAGCTGCTGGCAAAGGCCTGGATGCTCACCGGCTGCCCGCTGTCCACCTCCTCGTCGTCCACTTTCAGGTCCATCATGGTCCGCGCCAGCACCCTAGGGTGGCCACTCTGCCGAGAAAGGAGCCTGTGGGTGCTCAGTGCCGCGGAGGCCTTGTGGCTGCAGCCGCTGCTTGGCCCACGGCATCCCGACGCAGGGCTGTACCCGGCAGCCCTCGCATGGGGCAGATGCTTTACTGTGGCTGGCTCTTCCCATCAAGCCCATATATAAATATATATATATACGCACATACATACATATATGTATATATATTTAGGTGCAGCCTCTTGCATTTTGTCCCCTTCCACCTCCTCTCTGCCATCCCCATCCCACAGCAGGACCAGGGTGCCATGCCCCCCCCACTGTATCCACCCCTCTCACCTGCTCCCCCCTCCCTCCCCGCTCCCCCTCCGCCTGCCCCAAATGGCACAGGCCCATCGACAAACAGACCATGGAATCGAGGATGCAAACCTGGAATCAGGGCCGGCAGCTGAGGCCGGAGCTGGGCTCGTTGTGCTCCGCGACGGCGGCCGCTGCTGCGTCGTGGGTGCTGGGAATGGGATGAGCCTCCCTCCACCTCTCGCTGCTGGGTGGGAAGACGGGAGTGGGAGATGCACAGGCACGGAGGGTGCGAGAGGCACCGAGCCCGGCAGCGGCGGGCGAACCGGAAAAGAAGGGGGGTTGGGGAGAAAAATAAAAATAGCCTCGGCAGTACCTTGGTGCAAGCGTGGGAGCGGGGATGCGCCGGGGCGTCGCTCAGCGGCGTCCGGGGGGACTGGAGGCGACCATCGCCGGAGAGGAGACAGCTGCCGGGTGCGAGGAGAAAAGAGGGGGAGAAGGAAGGCGAGCAGGAAGCCGCTTCCCTGCCAAACACATGGATACCTCCCCTTGTGGCTATCTGGAAGCTGGTGATTTCTTCAGATGCATAATCCGCATGAAGTCATTGTCTGTGCGCTGGTGGGGCCGGAGGCTGTGGAGGGGTGCCGCAGGCCGGTGGGCAGTGAGGAGAAGGAGGAGGAGGAGGAGGAGGAGGAGGAGGAGGAGGGAGAGGCGGAGGAGCGAGGCGCTCCAGCGATTGCAGGCTGCTGGCAGGGGCTGTTGGTGCTGTGTGCATGTGGGTAATGTGTGTGTGCGTGTGCCTGCGTGTGCCGCTCCCATCCCCCAGCACCCGCTCCTCGCTCTGCCGGAGCCCTCCCTGGTCCCCCTAGACAGCCCTGACCCAGCTGTCCCCCGCCACAGCACTCACCGCCCTCGCTGGCTTCACCCGCGGGTGGCCCCAGTGCTGGGAAAGAAGCTCAGACACACTTGGGTCTTTTTTGGGATGACCGGGCACCTTCCAGCCCTTTCCAGCCGCCTGCCCAGGGCGGCAGCGGGACACCGCGGTGCCTCAAGCATCTGTCCCGTTCTTGCCGGGACCAGCCCCACTCATCACTGGTGCCCAGCACAATGCTCACTGCGATGGGGTCAAGACACTGCCAGAGATGCTGGGCTCCTGCCCCCGTGCAGGACGTGCTGCCCCTCTCCCAGCTCTTCACCTTCTGTCATTTACAAAGTCACATCCCCGGAGTGCTTTCTGCTGCCTGGGACAGGAGGCAGGGGGTGCTGGGTGCTCTGCTCATCCCTGGGGCAGAGCAAGAGGGTTATGTCATGGCCCAGCTTGCCCCCTGAACCACTGCATCTCCCACCCTGCTTCACCCCCCTCGGCTCTCCATGATCACCCTGTAGGTTGGGGTGTCCTCATCATCCAAGCAGAGCTGGGGGACCCTGCCGCAGACTCCTGCCCTGCAGCAACCTGCCCACTGCTTCCAGTAAAGTGACTGCAGTCAAATGGACAAGGGTGTTTTGGTGTCCTTTACAAGGGTGATGTCAGAAAGGGACAGCCAGACCCAAGGGAAAGCCCAGCAAGCTGTGTCCCCGCCCAAGGCGCCTTCGTTCTTGCCTGAACCCTGGCTAATGGGAGCATGGGTGGTCTGTGGCAGAGCAGGGTCAGGCACGGGTAACCTGTCCCCAAATCCTGTGTCTTGGACATGCTTGGTTTGGTCCTTCTCTGGAGCATCCTCTCTCAAACTGGGTCTTTCACTGTCAAGAGCCTGGGGTTTTACAGTGGCACCTGCTTGGGGACATCTGGAGAGGACAGAGATGGAGCCCAGGGACACCCTCATGAGCCAGTGCCCCCCCTTCCTTGCCGTTGGGCGCAGGGACGACCCTGCCGGTGCTTGGAAAAGCGGCTGCAGGGTTGGAAGAGCGTCTACCAGTTGGCACCAGCTCTGCCTTTCCCTTTCCTGCTGTGCTCCACAGCGTGTGGCATCGCTCCTTGCCCAGACGACAGCCGCCTGCTGATGGCCATTTCTCCGTTAGGTCTCCTGAGAGAAACCCAGAGGATGTGCTACTTGGATAAGGGATAAGAACCTTTAGAAAGGGGTTATTCCGCACCCCTCCTTTTTTTTTTTTTTCTTCCACATGAGAAGTCATTCTCTGCAGTGGTTTTATTGACAGTAAATCCACGGCAGCGGCCAGGCTGTGCGCAAGGAGGGACGGGGCTTCAGGCCGGAGTGGATGTGCACATGGACGTACTTGTGAGCCCTCGCTTTCCGCTGCATGAAACCCCCGTGAGGAGGGTCTGCGCCTCCCAGCCACTCTGGCTGGAAAGCTTATCTACTGGGGAGTCTCAGGGCCCCAAAACACACCAGGACCCTTCCCTGCAGTAGCCAGGGAGGAGGCAAGCGTTTGGAGGAAACTTCCTTGCCGCTGGCCCCCAGCCAGGAAGGATGCAGCTGCATCCTTGGAGTCGAGTGGAGCACAGGGACCTTGAGCATCTCCGCAGTATTTTTTGGGGAAGCCGCGTGAGGGTTGTATTAATTCCTGCTGGGAGAGCCAGCGGGACCAGCTGAGGGCTGTGGGACAGGGGAGGAGTTAACAATTAGCTCCAGGTGATAATTGGTAACAGCAAGACACCAGGCAGGAAGGCTTAAAGGCAGGCAGGCATGGGGTGGGCCAGGACCTGAGGGCTGGGGTGTGAAGAGAAGGAGGAGAGCTGCTGTGGTTGTATCCTTCCTGCGCAAAATGAATGCATAGCCCCGTCAGTAGCCAGGTCTCCCCTCAGAGCTAATTAGCATGAAAAAAGTAATTAAGGGAAGGTGCTGCAGTGCTGAGGCTCCCAGCACAGGCTCCAGCAGACAGGCAGGCACAGGCGTGTCTTGGGAACACCTCGGGAGCTTGAGCCGAGGGATAACTCTAGCCCTGGGGCTATTTTCTCACCTTTCCAAGCAATGCTCCATCACACACACCTCTGCTGCCGAAACAAGCTTCCATCCTGCTTCTTGGAAGAGCATCCCTAGGGCAAGAGCATCCCCAGGGCAAGGACAGGATTGCAAGAACGGGTAAGAGATGTTTTTTCCCTGCACTTCTGGGGTTACGCCCTGCTACTGCTCCCTCTGTCGAGGCAGCCCTGGCTTGCAAATTGCTTCTTTATCTGCACCTGCTGCCCAGCTGCTTCTTTATCTGCACCACTGCTTCCTTTCCCAGGGTGTGGCAGTGCTGGTAGTGACTGGACCCCCCACCCCGCCCCATCTCCAGGATTGCTCTGGTTATTTAAGGTGAGAGGTTGAATTAAAAAGCCACCAGGGTGGCATGACACAAAGCCCCTTCTGCCTGCTGCTGGGGCAGCAGAGGCAGTGCTTTGGTGTTCTGCTGCTAGTAGGGAGGACTGTGCCCTTGTTTGCTCCATGCCATGAGCCTAGCCATGCTCAAACCCTTGGTGTTGGTGGATTTTGCAAGGCTGGTGCAGTGTCCGGCCTCGCAGACCTTTCTGTCACCCCGACCCATCCAGGCCAGGAATTCTAGGAGAGAGAGCGGGAAAAATTTGAGGCTCCCCCCCCCCCACCACCACAAACCTGGGCTGAGTGATGTGTAAAATATCTTCACAGCCGATCTCTGCTAATGGGTTGCAAATTGCTTCCATCAGCTCCGGTATTACAGATTGCTCATCTGAAATTGCTTCCAGGAGCCCATTTTTGGGCCAAACACTTACTAGCTTGGGGGAATAACCATCAGCATCATTAGTAACAGTAAATTGTATTCAAATGAGGCACTGTGGGGTCTTACTGGGACTTTCTATGTGTGCCTTCTCACTGGTGGGGTTAGCCACGGCACTAGGAGGTGTAGCATCCCCACAGGGCCAGGTACCGCTTCTCCCAGCCATCCCCATTGCTCTGAGCTGCTCCTCGAGGCATCACTTTTCTCCAACTCTGAACCAGGAGCAGCAACGCTGCCTCAACTTAGGCCCTGGTCCAGGACTTCCTAATTCATGAGCACATTGTTAATTATCTGCTGGAAGCCAAAGCCTCAGCATCTTGGTGAGACTAACGAGGCTATTAGCAGAGCTGCTTCTTGCTGGCTCTCGCGGGCCCGGAGCACGTTGCTATCCCAGGTCAGCAGAGGCAGAGATAAGCCTCGTGTTGCATCTTTTGACTCCTATTTCCTCTTCCCGTCTAAACTGCATCTGACCTTTCTGAAGGAAACCACCATATCTAAATCCTGAGAAGCAGGAACCCGGCACGAGCAGCTTGGTGATACCGCAGTGTTTCTAAATCAAACATGTCCCCATTGCCCAAGCAGCAACAGAGGCGAATGGTTGAGCTGCAGCCCCTGGAGCTGCTGCTCACAGGAGTTGCCGACGAGGTTACCCGGAGTAAGAACGCAAGTGTCTAAAATCGGCGGTTTGCTTTCCTCCCTGCCCCGAGCTGCTGGGTCGCTTGCCCCCGTGCACAGTGTCTCCGGCTGATTTATGCCGTGTTGTGCTGTGCTCTTGCTTGCACCCGCTTGGCTCTCCCGGTGTGAGGAGCAGCCAGTCCATTAAACACTGAGTCATCCTCAGCGGCATTTAATTTTGTGAGGGGCAGCAGTTTGGATAATTAAAGGCCTCCGTGGCCAAAGCCGGCGGCTGTGGAGAAGCGGGGCTGATGGGGAAGGCGAGGACACCCAGCAGCACCGGTTTAATCGGTAAGGCTGCCACGGTGAGGTCCGATGGCAGAGAGGTAGCTCCTCTCTCCCACCCTCTCTCCCCCTTGTGTTTTGGAATGTTTTTTAACCTTTTACTGCTGCAGACCGCAGATGGAGGGCTTCCTCAGTCAGGTGAGTGTGCTGCTGCTCTGTGCTATTTCTGCCCGTATTAACCATATCCTGATGGGATCTCCCATGGGCAGATCTGCTGTCTGGAGGCCTTGGCTTATTAAAAGGACAAGCTGTTCGGGGAGCTGGTAATAAAGCCATGAAAGCTTTTACGAACCAGAGCTGAAGGCACTAATATCGCTGTGCTCTGCGTGGGTGAGAAATTAGACAAGAGTTCCTCCATGCTGATGTTTTTTTTTCCTCCCCTCTATTCATCTTTCTCAACAATTATCTTTTATTTTGATATCTTTCTATTTAAACCTTCAGAACTGCACTCGGGATAAAAAGGAGGCTGAATCGCTTAACAATGAGGCACCTCGCAGCACTGGTGTGAGGGACCTGGAGACACCGAGAGCGATGGGGAAGGTGGCTCAGGCTCTCCTGGGGTTTTAGCAGAAGGAACCATCCCCAAAGGCTGGAAGACAAACTTGCTGGGGCCCGTCTCCTGCAGGAAGGCAGGTACATTTCCTCACCAGCAGCCCTGGGAAGAGGTGTGTTGCCATGTCTACATCGCACCAGCATCACACATCTGGGTCTGAATGTCTGGCTTTTCCTCCTCCTGCTGCTCATTGCCCTCGGATCTGGACGCCCCTCACCTGCCTTGGGGGGGGGGGGGGGGGGCGCCCTGTTTACTTTACAGCCCCTTCAGGGCTCTTTCTATTCTTTTGCCAACCCAGAAATCTTGTGATCGATCAGCTGCAGCTTCCCAGAGTTGTGAGCAGCGTATCGCAAAGCAAAGGCGGGTGGAAACCCTGCAGAAATTGACTGAGCAGCTTTGTTAGCTGGAGCAATTAATGTGAGGCAATGCAACACCACTGGCTACCGCTCAACAATTGCCCTGAAACACTCTCCTCAAGCACCAATTCCACCTCAGCTGGCTCCTATCATCCTCATGTGTTTTACCCTGTGCCCAGAAAAAGCCTCTCATCTGGGACACACACACAGGGGCTGCTCCCCTGGGCTAGAGGGTCTGAAGGTGCTCAGGCTGGATGGGACCTGCGTCTGGAGTGTGAGGCTGAGACCAGACAACCTCCTTTAGCAGGGTGCTGGACCACGGCTAGGTCAAGCAGAGATCTATGCGATTGCCAGTGCTCTTGCAGTGATGCCCAAGGGCATTCATTCCTAGCTCCTTTATCTCGTCACCATTGACATCTGTATCAGAAGCTGAAGCTGTTTTGGAGCTGCACAAGAAGAAATGTCTCGCACCTCTGGAGGCCGTGTCAGTGTCCATGCAGATGTGTCTGGGGCAGGCAGACCCATGCTGCAGTCCCAGGCCACAAGTGGGTATCGGCATCACGCGTGAGGTGCTGGGATGTGCAACGTGCGGTGCAGAGCAACAGGACCCCCCCTGCTCCTCCCTGGTCGTGGATCCAACCCAGCCCCCTCACTCATATGATACCATTTCTCTGCCTGCGCTACCCTGCCTTTGCTAGCGGCTGATTGTCCCTGTGTCCTTGTCACTGCCACGGAGCCTGCTCAGATCACATTTTCTTTTATTCCCTGTGACACCGGTTGTAGTCACAACAAAACTCATCTCATTAAGGAACTGCTGAGGATAGCTGGAAGGGGAAATGAATTCCCCCCATCTGGTAAGTGCCAGGTCGGGCCAGCGGCACGCGCTCGCTGTGGCCCCGAGCGCTGCAGAGTCACGATGGAGAAGGCAGCTCCTGTGTCTCCGGCGTGCAAACACGCTCCAGCAGCTTGAACGATCACATGGGAGCCGAAAGAGTTAACCCCGCCTGCGTGCAGACATCCTCCATAGGGCACCGATGGGAGCAGGGAGCCTCTTTGTGTTCTCTGAAAGCTGGCAAGCAAATTAAAGCAACCTTGCAACTAATGCGTTTCTTTGCAGCAGAGAGGAGGAAAAGCACCTGCTCAAAGTCTGAGCAGACAAAGGCAGTGCAGATGGGTGCTGGGGGACCCTGCAAGCGCCACGTGCTCTGTGCTGCTTTGCTGAGAGCTAAGCTGAGATCTGCTGCTACAGCTCCCTGACAGCGGCTGGAATAACCCGGGGAGGATTTGTGGGAACTGCATCAGGGCCAAAGGGGGAACCTGCCGGGAAAGGGCTGCAAAGCTGGGAGTTACTCTGGAATTGCCGCTTCTTGGGGTTGTTGCCCCATTTCTCCAGAAGGAGTCGTGTTGTGCGGGGAGGGAATATAGCACTAAGTGCTCCAGACATGTAGATTAGTGCGTCTCCCTCCCAGCAGCCGACTGGCACACAGCAGTCCAGCATCTCCAAAAACGAGGTCCCGCTTGGCTTCTTCTGCTCTTCTTTGCCTTGAAGAGAAATTAAACGGAAAGATGCAAATCCCCTAAAACCATTTAATGAAGCTGGTGGCTGCAGTAGCCCTGGCAGAGCCGGGTCCGGTGCTGGCGGATGCTTGGGGGAGCAGGCTGGCTGGCACAAATTTGGTGTGCGGTGAAAGGGTTGGTGGAGTTGGGCAGCCTGGATCCGCAGCCATCGTCAGAGGGCTGCTGCTGGTCCCTGGCATGGCCTTGTCCTCCTGTGAGAGAAATAACATGTTTCTCTCATAAATAGGGGGCTTGCTACCCTCCCCTAGCAGCCAAGCCCATGCAAGGAGCAGATGGAGCCCATCTTGAATGTGCAGTCTCAGCAAAAGCAAAGCCAATAAGTGAGTTAATTACCAGCACGTTACGTGAGAGCTAGGGGTTCCCAAGGGATTGTGGAGACGAAGCAGGCCTCCCTCGCCATCCGCAGCTGCGGGAGCCGGAGGGGCTGGGGGACCTGTCTGGCCGCTACAGGAGCTGAGCTGCCCTCCCTGGGGACGGCTCGCCTGCAAAAAGCCTCAGCGGACCGACTCGGAGCTCTGCAGATATTATCGAGGTTGTATCCATCCCTTCCCCTGGCGGTTTTCCTGGCTGTGTCTCGTGAGGCATATTCACAGGGTGGCTGCAAAGTGCCAAGCGGTGTCTGCTCTCTGCAAGGCTATTGTGGCTCTGACTGTGAAAGTATGAATATACCCAAGGGCAAAGCATCTCTTGCCTTTGTGTCACTGCTGAGCAAAATTAGGAGAGAAAGTACAGCAGCTCCTAAAGTCGCCAGTTTAAAAGTGATTATTTACTGGG
Source organism: Trogon surrucura (assembly GCA_020746105.1). Taxonomy (NCBI): domain Eukaryota; kingdom Metazoa; phylum Chordata; class Aves; order Trogoniformes; family Trogonidae; genus Trogon; species Trogon surrucura. The sequence goes on from CM036646.1 coordinate 2,198,504, forward strand.
TCTGGAAGATAACTGGCCCCTTACATGGTGGCTTTGGCATGCCCCCCAGGTTGTTCGATGCCTGCCCAGAGATGCGAGCGACTTCCCAGCCAAAACGCCTGCCTGGAGGCAGCATGCTCGTCTCAGGCTGCCGGAGGATGCGGATGTGCTACTTTGCCCTCTGTGGTGCTTCTGCTCCACTCCCCATCAGCTGAGCTAATAAAGTTTGGACGCGTTAAATTCACAAATGGTTTCAAACTCGATTGCCCCAGGCTAGCTCACAGCTCCCATCCACCCCTTCTCTTACATATCTGCCTGAGAGATAAGGATGGCAGTGGCTTTAATTCCTCACTTATGCATCGACTGCCAATTCTCCTGCCCGCTCACCCTTGATAAATGTTGCACAAAGATTTGGCGGCCAACGTGCCAGAGATAAAGGTCCAGTCCTGCCAGATCGCCTTCCTCTGTGCCTTTTGTCTTGTCGTGTGTCCAATTTGTTCAATGACCTACCTGCTGCAAGCGACGTTCTTCTGGTCCCAGCTCCTGCTTCGGATTATTGCTAAACCTCCGAGAGAGCTCCCTCCTTCCCGTGCCCAGCCTTGAGTGAGAAGTGAGGACTAAGAAAAGGCACTGTTGTTTCCAGGCCTTGAGTTGCCATTGATTGAGGGATCGATAACGGAACCTGCCTTGGCTCAGCATTCTCCTGGGCCTGGCAGGGTCCTCTTCATTGGTGTCGTGTGGGTGCCCACATGCTGCTGTATCACTCATGAGCCCAAATCAGGATTTAGGGATACTCGGGTGAAGCAAATCTAAAAAGAAGAGAGCACCAGAGGGTCTTGCTGAGCTTAGCCTTGCTAAAAACCCTCATTACACACCTGAGGCCAGGCTGAATGAGCACAGTTTGGGGTGCCAAGAGAAGGGCTATTTGTTTGGGAGGCAGCGGTGGGAGCTGTGCTGCATCTTGAGAAACAGAGAAAAACAGAGGAGGGAAGGTCTCAAGCAACATTATTGCTGAGTATAGATCTGGTTGGCAGCATCTGTTAGAGCTGATATCCCCTCTTTGCATCCTCTTGTGCAGCATTCTGAGTGTCCTGAGATCAAATTCAAGAAGAGATGAGAGATGCTCAGATCTGAAAGTGTTTGAGCTCAAATGTGGCACGTGTGTCTATTATTCATGCTGTCCTGCTGGAAGAGTGGCTGTCCTGGGCAGCTTCAGATGTTATTTAGCTTACAGGCCTCTGGATTCTCCAGTTTGGGGGTAGCTCTGATAACACAGTTTGATCACTATCGCTTCTAAATCCATAAGAAATGTCATCTAAAGTGCAACAAATAACGTTCTGGTTATCTGCTGAATCCTAATGCTACTCCCTGGAGATAACAAGCTGCAATTTTCCCCCTGGGCCATACAATAATCACCCCAATTACTCCCAAGCAGTGGTTATTAAACTCAGGGCGTTGCTTTCATTTACAAAGCAAAAATAATTAAGCAGGTGTCTACGTTCACTGTTTGGCTGGGAGTGACCAGGGTTATTTCTGCTATTTTCTGGGAAAGAAACTCTCAGCGGCTATGGAAAACCTCTGTGGCTTTTCCACTCTGTGTGGCACAGTTCTGTCAAGAACGCTACAGAGAAGCTGCCGGATGATCGACCAAATAAAATGCAGTTGGTGTCTGTTAATGCTGGGGTTGGTATCCCAAAGGATGCAACCTGTATCCAACTATAACATCAGAGGGATTTAGGAAGATAGCATGGTTAGCAAAGCTGAAATGTGACGGGCATACAAAATCACACCCTTGGCCCTCGCAGAAGGTGATGCACTAAGTTGGGTTTTGCTGGATCGGTGTTGGGTATTGCCCTGCTGCGGGTGGGACGGTGGCGGCCAGTCCCAGCCACGGCAGTGGCAGCATCATACCCGGGCTCCATCTGCCTCCGGGTCGAGGGGAGAACATCCCCTTACCCTGTTCCAGGGCAATCCTGCAAAGGGGACTATGCCACAGCTGGGATTTGCACGTCACTGCTGTGTCTCTGGATGCACATGCATGCTCAGTGCCCATGCATGAGCTGGCTTCCGCACCCACGCGTGTGGCCAACGCGTGTGGGCTTGCTTCAATGAGGAGGCTTCCAGCTTGTGGAAAAGAGGAGCAGTGAAAGCAGAGAGAGGGATGACCAGGATGAAGGGAGGCAATGCTGGTGAATTATGCATGACACAGGGAGGAGAGCCGTTATCTGCATGGACAAAGGCCTGTGCCAGGCAGCCCGGCTCTCTGCTGTACCTGTACCTTCCTCTCACCCGTGCTTTATCTCGGCTCCCAGCTTGTAATTCAGCCCGAATATCAGAGGAAGCCGGAAGATTAATTTTCTCTGTTTGAATGGCAAAAGAGAGGGGACGCGCTCTCACTCCAGACTCCCAGCTGCTTAATCTGCTGCCAGAGCCTGCCGAAGGAAAAGGCAAAAATTTATCAGCGTTGGCAAATTGCTGGCACGGGGAGGGGTGTCGGGACCCATCGGCTGTGCTGAGCCCGGGGCCGCACGCCAGACCCCTGCAAGCAGGTCATGGGCTCTCGCAGCAGGGCTCAGACAGCTTGATGTGCGTACAGTTTTGGGGGGGGACTAGGAAAACACAAAACCTTCCCCCTGCCCTAGTGTTAGGGCCCAGAGGAACCTGTGGGGCTCAGGAGAGCCAGAGTCATTCCCTGCCGAGCGTGCTCTGTCCGTCTTTACAGCGTGGGGGTGTTCACAGCTGCAAGTTTCTCAAATATTTAAGAGATGACAACCGTATTAATACGAAAACTAGATAAAGATCCCTTGAGTTTAAAGCAGGAAACATCAGCTCGGCTCTTATTTTCCAGGCCTCTCCCTTAGCTTACTCGCTGGCTTAAATGAAATCATAAATATCAGCCCACAGAGGTCCTTTGTCACTGCGCGCAGCTCCCGGCGACAAAAGGTCATTCATTAAAAGCCAGATTAAGGCAATAGAGACTCCCATTGCTTTTTAACTTCAGGATAAGGCTGTGGCTTCTCTGCTTATACTAGTGCACCAATTCGCTATGAGGAGCAGCAAGAGCGAACCACACGTTGCTGCGGATGGGTGCTCTTTCCCCCGATGCCAGTCACCACTGGAGGAATTGCCCTGGGTTCACGCAGGCAGATCACAGAGCAGCCTGCTTCATCGCTCGGCCCGACAGCGGGAACAGGTCTCCCTTGGCAGCCTCCTCACAGAACCCACAGGCGAGGCGCCCAGCAATATTCTGCAAAAGCAGCGGTTGAGGCCTCCCAACCAACGCCATGAGTGTGATGCCATCTGCCGGCCTGCGGCTCGAGCCAGTGCCAGAAATTAGAAATTAATTCCCCCAAAAGTCTGTCTTCCTCCGGCTAAACGCAGGCTGCCCTCCCTGCGCAGCCTGCCGGGTGTTTTCCTCGTGCTTCTGAACAATTCCTTTTTAAAACCCTTGTTGTATTAACACATCAAGAGAATTGCACCTAAGATTATTTTTTTCTGCGTTTTTTTTTTTTCTTTTTAACCCCATGGAGAAAGATTCCCGTCATAAAGTTTCCAGTTCCGCTCCCCCGCCCCCTCCCCCCCCCCTTTTTTTTTTTGAATGACTGTGCATGAAGACCATCATGCTCTAACTGGTTTTGGATTAAAAGGAACTTAATAAAGGTTTCTCCTGAGCACAAAGCAGCACAAATGGGTTTGCAATTCTGGAGTTAATTAGGCAGGAGCTGGGCAGAGAGATTTGTGGTTGTGAAGCTCTACCAGAGGATGAGGCTGGGAGGGAAAGGTTTGTTATTGCAGGGCTGCCTGCTAGCACAGCAACACACCGCGGCAGATTTCTTTGCATCCTGGCCCAAAATACTGAGGAATGGGGTCACCAGTGACCCCCTTGGCATCATCGTAAGTAGAAATCTCAGTCATGTCATGGGGACCGCAAGTGCTGCCCAACAAAGGAGTCTCTGGCGGAGGCAAACGGGCTAAAGACCAAACGGAGCGAGACTGCAGGAGGAACTGGAGGAGAATTTCTGCTGGCTGAAAATGTGAAGTGCTTCCGCCAGTAATTGCCGGAATCATCAAATTAGCATAAATTCTATTAACGGTTTCCCAAATGAGACATTTCAAGGCTTCTCCCTCCCCCCACCGACACAAACAAAAGAGGATATAATTACTTTGCAATAAAGCAGCTCCTGAAAAGGCCCACAATCCTTTTGCCGTCTCCCTTCAACTAAAGCTGTAGGTGCTTCTGACCTCTCTGCTCTTGTCGTACATCAGTCAGGAAGGAGGAAAGAAAAGCTCTACAAAGGTTTTAGGGACTGGAGCTGACCAAGTGTAGGACACGGTCCATTTGCCGTGTCCACAGCGTATCAGCAGGCGAGGGGGTTTCTAAGAAGATTTTTTTTGTGTGTGCTCAGTTCCCAAAGCCCTTAGAGCAACCACCCATCATATTTCAGAAGAGGATTTGGAAGTACAACATCTGAATGCATATGGAAGAAATCTAATTTGCGTAGCGTTGAAACCCTAATGCAGTAACTCACTACAAGCACTGTGGGGGCAATAATCTAAAATAACGTGCCTTTTTATTGGCACAAGATTGCAGATGACAATTTGAGAGAAAAGAAAATTTGCTTAGGAGCAAAAGCCTCCTTAACTTTTAAGAATGACACTAAAACAACTTGCCTGCCTATAAACATGATCTGCCAATAGAGACATCTTAGCTGGGAAGATTTAATTACAGACGGGAGGTGCGGGAGGCCCCAGGGCTGATGCCGAAGAAGCTGAACCTCCTCAGAAATGGGAGTGCAAGATGTGCTGGGATGGGCTGTGTGTGCATAGGAGGTTCTCAGCAGAGCCAGGCTCTAACTATCAGCCTCCAGCTTACTTTCCAGACTGGGGCAAACTGGGCTTTTTGGATAATTTTGCATGCCTCAAGATCAAATATCAAGGTCAATGCCTTTCTCTTGCTTCACCATTGACTTGGAGGAGGAGTTGTGTCTCCCCTCTAAAATGTAGCTAATTTTGATTGTCTTCCTCAAGGAAGCCTCATCGATATTTACTTTTCAGAAGACCTTGAGGGTTTTTACAATCCATTATGACTTAATTATTATTAATTAAGTTAAAGCAGGCTATGGAACCGAAATAAAGCCGTTCCAACAAAGCAGCTGGATGCTGGAGAGCAATCTGCTTTACGAACTCGCTTTTCCGCTTAGCAAATTTTGAGCAGTTAGTTCCGCTTTCTAATTGCTAATATCCATCCCTCTATTACCCGCTGTTTTGTTTCAGATCTGAAAGATTAAAACGCGCTGTTACTTTACGATTATGTGACGCTACTTCTTGTAACTGTTGGGTTTGGTGTTTTATTGGTGTGCATATTAAACATCTGCAAACGGGAAGGGTTGAAAACGGGGTTTTGCCTTTAGCACAGGGAATGCGTTGCCGGCTGTTAGGTTTCAACGGAAAAAAAAATCACTTGGGGCGTCACATTTCTCTAGGTTTAACACCACGCCTACGCGGTGAAGCAGGAGAGCGGGGAGGCGCTGCCCTCACTAGACATGGCGGCGCCCTCACCAGACATGGCGCCGGCCCCGGAGCCAATGAGAGACCGGAGGGCGGGGAAGCGCGCTGTGATTGGCTGGCCGCGGGGGATTCAAACCGCCGTTGGAGCCGTTGGGTCCGGCGGTCGGGCCGGACTCGCGCCGGGGCGGTGCGCAGGTGAGTGTGCGGGAACCGGGGCCGGGGCCGGGGCCGGGGCCGGGGCCGGGGCCGGGGCCGGGGCCGGGGCCGGGATCGGGATCGGGATCGGGATCTCGGGCCTCGCCCGAGCGGCGGGCCCCCCCCACCCCGCCCCACACCGGCCGGGAGAAGCCGCCTTCCCGCGGCGCAGCGGCCCTGGGCGGGCCCGGCGGCGTTTTTCTCAGAGGCCTTTTCCCCAGGTTGTGCCCTGAGGCGATGGGGGTGGGGGGGGGGGCGGGGGAGCTCTGGGCCCTTTGCAAGCTCCCCCTGTTGTTTCACCTGGGGTTGCGCGTGAGGTGATGATGGGGGTGCTGGTAATTAACGCAGGAAGGGGTTGAGGTGCCCCCTTTTGCCATGGAAGGGCCTTTTAGCAGCTTTTCTACGGAATGTAGAAAGTCCCGAAATACCTGTGTGTCTGCAGAGCCTGTAACTGCGAACTGAGTGCCTCAAATCTTTCCTAACGGGTGTGTTGTGCTCCCTCTCCTTGCTCTGTCTGCTCCTAATTCATTAGCCAAGGCTGCCCTCTCTGCCCCGGCAACACCTTGAAGTAATTTCTAAGTTGCCGAGCTGGAGACTTTCCTCTTCATTGGTTCTGTTTATGCTGTTGTTGCAACTGTTTGAGGGAAATGTGCTGACTGTTTGAATTTTAACAGCTATTTGCAGCAGGAGCCGTAGCTTAAAATGCAGCTAAATTTAAAACTGTATTAAAATTCCCCAGAATGTTGCTCCTATTTTTATCTCACAAAGCTTGAAAAGCTTGCAGATTTTTAGTGGCCTAAATAGTACGAGGTTATTTGTAGACAGAGCATGAGCTGTGTTCTATAGCCTTCCAGAAGGAGAGTGATTTGACATCCCTCATCTTGTCTTAGGTTCTGAGCCTCTGTACTTTTCTGGAGAATATTTGCAGCGATAAGGCGGGGAGCCGTGCTGCGTCTCGCTGTGGCTCAGATATCCCTAAACCATGGGGGAATGAGAATCTTCATTCCCTACAAAAGAATTTAGGTGCACATATCTCCATAAAACAGAGCCCTTAACATGTTTTTGTTTGCGCAGCTTCTGAAGCTTGCCTTAAAAAGTAAATCAGTTGTTCTGAAGCTGATTCTCTTTTCTTGGGCAACAAGTTTTCTGTTTGGAGGTGGGAAGAAAGGGCTGGGCTCTTTGTTTAGCTCTGGTTTCTTGGCAGGATGATGGAGACCGCGATGGTGAAATTACGGAGTCTCTGCGATCAGCTTCTGCGCCAGGCTGAACTTCTAAGCGAAGGAGACGAATGCCGTAAGTTCTCCTGAAGTGGGCTGGGTGCCTTTGCTGTAAGGACACAAACATGCAACCAAACATTATTAGTTGATAATTGAAGAGTTTGCTGATGATGCCATGGGTGGTAACAGTGCTACAGGCAGATTTGAGGCTTTCTTTTTTTTTTCCATTGCTGAGAAATATGAAGTCAAAGGCTGAACTTCTGGGCTTGTAGCAAACTGACTTCATCCAGGTGGGGTCTCATGCTCTAGCTCTTCTGGTCGATAGTGTCCTGAAGGCCTTAGTCTGAAAAACTGCAAGATCTCATGAATATGTATGGTGTAGGTGGGTTTGTCGCAAGGCTGGCTTCTCCACTGTTCAGCTGAGAGCAAGTTGTATTAATAGATATCTGCTGTCACTGAAAGAAGAGCTGCTGCATCTCTTCTGCTTGCTTGGGTAGGTGAAGATGTACATGTCTTCTCTCTCCAGAGTTTGTACAGTTAGCAAAGAACTTTGAAGAGTTTCGGAGAAAAATGCAGAAAACAGAGCATGAGCTTGGCAGGTGCAAAGATCTTCTCATGAAAACTGAAGCTGAACGTAGCGCTTTGGACGTGAAGCTGAAACATGCTCGCAATCAGGTGGATGTGGAGATCAAACGAAGGCAAAAAGCTGAAATGGACTGTGAAAAGCTGGTGAGTAATTCCTTTATCACCAGGCGGTTCTTTGGAGTGTGGAGACAAGGTGATTAAACTGCATCGATCTATGGAAAATAAGGACTGGCACTCATGATAACTTTTTTCCGCCTGCGGAGTTAAAAAAACACAGTCAAACAACAAACTGGCTTGGCTCCTTTTAGTAGCCCTCTGCTTTGATCTGGAAAAAAGCAACTGGCTGCTGCTGCGAGCCGAGCTGCCGATACCTGTCCGATCAGGGGCTTTGCAGCTGTTAGCAGTCTGTCGACTCAAGTCGTGAGAGCCTGTCTGTCTGGTATCTCAAACACTTGAGCTTGGCTCGTACAGTAATTAAACACGGTTTGTCCTGTGGCAGCTTCTGATATCATCTCCCTTCACAGGAGCGGCAAATGCAACTGATTCGAGAGCTGCTCATGTGTGATGCATCTGGGAGCATTCAGCTAAGTGAAGAGCAGAAATCTGCCCTCGCCTTTCTTAACAGGCCACAGGTTTCTCTTGGGGGCTCGGGCAACAAGAGGTAGGTAAAATAGCGGTTTTGTCTAGCAACGCGCAGTGCATCCATATCAACAGAGCTTCACTTTTTATTTCACTTTGAAATACAGCTCTGAGTCAGTCAGATTGTTCTGGAACCACGGCTGACTGAAAGCTACACTGATAAAGTTTCTAATTTTTTTATTTTTTAGGCTGTCTACAATAGATGAATCTGGCTCAATTCTCTCAGATATCAGCTTTGACAAAACTGATGAGTCACTGGTAATGTAACTGCAAGTTCTAAAGTTTTCCTCCACTGTAAAACCTTAGGAGTGTAGGTTAATATGTAGAGACCCCTCATGTTTAGATTACTCTGGTGATAAACTGATGGAGCTGAGTTGCTTTTCCCTGGTGTGCTATTGGCTAAAATTTAATGAAAGTCCTGGCCAGAGGCTGGACTGAGCTGACCAGTGTTGTGTATTTCCCGCAGGACTGGGATTCCTCAGTGGTGAAAGCAGTCAGGCTGAAAAGGAGACAGAAGCGGGTATGTTCGGTTCTTTCCGTTCTGATCGATTCCATTGTGAGCCTTTGCTGGCACAATGTCACCATCTGTCATCTAGCCACCTATAATGATGTCTGAGCCACTAATCACAACCAAACTGCTGCTGTAATTGAGACCCGATATGTGGATTTGCGTTGAAACTTAATTACGATGTTTGTCCAATGAAAATGTCTGGAGTTCTGCATATCTTGGTCTGGAACAGCCAGGAGTAGGCAAGAAAGTACTTGAAGATTGTTAACAGTTACGAGGTTAGGGGAAAGTCCTGTAGGAAGTTAATATTCCTCTATGCTGTAAAGGAGCTGGTGCTTGTTCTGATCTGCAGTAGGCACAGGTGGGAAAGGCCAGCCTGAAATTGTCTCTAGCAGAGGGGAAGAGTCTGGGACTTGCTTAGTTGCTGCTCTGGTTTTCAGTGGTCATTTTTTGTATTTTTTCCTTTCCTTTCTGCCTGTCTCTTCTGAATTTGGTTATAAAGCTGGCTAGGAAAATTACTTGAAAGAACAGTGCATTGAGGTCTTGTGGTACTTCATGGCAACTTCAAGGTTGCTATGAAGAATGGGTACAATGGAAGAACTTAATGCATCTGTGGTGTGTGCAGACAATTGCTCAGGCCTACCTGCTTCATAGACAAAACCAGGCTGTGTCTTTTCAGCGGTCTTCCAGGCAGTTTACTGAAGGCCCAGCAGGTCCTCAGAAGAAAATCCGATCAATTGGCTCCACGGCAGACCAGGTATGGTGGTTCCAGCTGGGTTTGTGCACTTTTAAAGTAGTTGGTCATATTGCATACCGGTCTCCAGGGCCAACAAACAAGGAAATGCCATGTGGGCAGTGACAGCAACACTGCTGGGACATATTTCTCATTACAGGGAAATGAATCCATAGTAGCAAAGACAACTCTCATGGTCCCTGGCGATGGTGGCCCAATCGAAGCCATTTCTACTATCCAGACTGTGCCTTGCAGTCCGAGAAGCCGGAGGAAGAGCGGTGCGTGTCGTGTGTCCGTTTGTCCTCGTCCTGAAGCCGACCAGAGTCAGCCTCTGGTTTGCAATGCGCTCTTAAAGCAAAGGTTACGGGAGGCGGAGGGTGATTCTGTGCAGTCGACGCTCTTCTCTCTTTCAGGCCCTTTGCAGCCTTGGAGCAGCGAGTCAAATATGGGCGGGAAGCAGCTGGAATCCAAATCAGAGACCGATAGCTCTGGCACCCCGCAGAACAATGCGGGAGTGCGACTGCATGACTTTGTTTCAAAGACGGTAAGTCTACAGGCAGGAAGAACTTGGAAAAGCATCTCCTTCCATGTTTAAATGTGTGTGATACCAAGCTAGCAGCCATCATGGCTCAAGTCAATGTTAACTGCCGGTGACCTGTGTGCATTGAGGAATATGGTCACCTAGTTTAAGTCCTGCCGAGTTACTTCATTGCACTAATCTCCTCCCGTCTGTGTGCTCTCAACCATTAGGTTATCAAGCCAGAATCGTGCGTTCCATGTGGGAAGAGAGTAAAGTTTGGGAAAATCTCTCTCAAGTGCAGAGACTGCCGTGTGGTCACTCACCCAGAGTGTCGGGACCGCTGCCCTCTTCCCTGTATCCCCACCTTGACGGGCACTCCTGTCAGAATCGGAGAGGTGAGGCTGCGGGGTGAGCTTGGGGCAGTGCAGATAGGCTCGTGTTTGGCTGCAGTTAGAACACGCTTGGGCTCTGCCAAGTCAGCCTTCCGTGAGAAGAGCTCGTGCTGCTCGGAACTGCATACTAAAAATGCAAACGAGCTTGCAAATGTATCCTTCGGTAACCAGAGTAGTGGGTGGTAGGAACGCGATGTGAGGAGGGTGTCGAGTTGTGAACGCGGCAGCTCTGGGTAGGCAGTCCTGCAGCACGGTGCTGATGGATGTACTGTGGATTCTCTCTGGGCTGATGAAGAAGAAACAATGTTTGCTTTTTAAGCCTAGACCTCACTATGAATTCTTGAGAGAGTGTCTTCCACGTCTTGAAGACTGAATGTTTTTATTTTAATCTTTATTATTTTCCCTTCTTCCTTTTAGGGGACCTTGATGGATTTTGTCCCTTCTGCTCCTCCAATGATCCCTTCCATCGTGGTGCACTGTGTTAATGAGGTAGAGCAGCGAGGGCTACATGAGGTAAAATGAAAAACAGTGCTTATGACATGGGTTGCAGGAAACAAATTAGCTCGTATCTCTTATTTGTGGTGCGTATAGTGCTGCTCGGTGGGTGACCGAGCAGCAGTGTCTGCGTGGAGCGCTCAGGTGCGGAGAGAAAGTGGGAGCAGGAGAATGTCAGCTTTGTATGTGCAGTTGATATTCTGCCTCTAAGCAATGCTTTCTGTTAACAGACAGGCCTTTACCGGATATCTGGCTGTGACAAAACAGTGAGGGAACTGAAAGAGAAGTTTCTTAGAGGAAAAAGCTTTCCTTTACTCAGTAAAGTGGATGATATCCACGCTATTTGTGGCCTTCTCAAGGACTTTCTGCGCAGCCTTAAAGAACCCCTTCTCACTTTCCGGTTAAACAAGACTTTTATGGAAGCTGCAGGTAAGGAGTTGTTGAATGGCATCTCCAACTCTTTCCCTCGGCCTGACGGTCACAGGTTTAGCTGTCGCATGAACTGGCACGCCTCTGTGGAGCCCTCATACGTGAAACCGCATTGACGCGCAACGTGTCGGGGGAAAAAAATCTCCTCTGTGCCGTTTTGGAAGAAGAAAGAAACAAATCTGAGTGCTTGAGCAGAATACAAAATGATTACAATGGCATGTGAAGCTTTTGGCATCCTTGTTCCTTAGGCTAACTATTGCTGTGAGGGGAATATTAGAGCTCTGCCTCTGGAACCACTTCCCGAGGTCTAAATACTTGGGTTTCTTTTCTCCAGAAATCTCAGATGAGGACAACAGTGTCGCTGCTATGTACCAGGCAGTTGGTGAGCTTCCTCAGGCCAATAGGGAAACCCTAGCGTTCCTCATGATCCACCTGCAGAGGTATGTCCAAATGGACTGGTGGTTCTGAAAAGGGGAATGTTGTCACTGTTTCTTTCCCTAATTGGCTCTCGTTGCTGCTTTTGAGCATAAAATCTTCATTCTGGAAGAAACTTGCTTGTTCATATGCAGAAGCGTGTGTGGGATGGAGGAGGTGTGTGACAAGTGGAGAAGCTACCTTCTCTCTCTCTTTTTTTTTAATTAAATATAGAGTGGCTCAAAGCCCAGAGACTAAAATGGATGTTACCAACTTGGCCAAAATCTTTGGCCCCACGATAGTTGCCCATGCGGTACCTGATCCTGACCCTATGACACTCCTGCACGACACGAAGCGGCAACCCAAGGTGGGTCAGCAGAAACGTCCACCCCAGGGCACCCTGCCCCATTTAATGACTTGCTGGAGGGAGCCTGGCTGGTGTCGGTGTCAAAGCTGTGTGATGATTTGTAACCTCGGCTGCTCACTCGTGTCTCTAGGTAGTAGAGCGACTGCTGCTGCTGCCGGTGGACTACTGGAGCCAGTTGATGATGGTGGAGCAAGAAAACGTGGACCCGGCACACATAATTGAGAACACCAATGCCTACTCCGCTCCACACTCGCCGGAAGTTAAAGGTAATTTCTGGGTGCTGCTTTCTTGGCTGGGAGGCTCCTGTATTAAAAATACCGACCCTCAATCCAAGCTGCTTGCGAGGCTGTTGGATGTAGCCATTCCTGCACGCTCTGGGGAGGAAGAGGGAAGAGAAGCGTGCCAGGAAGTACCAGATTTGTCTAGTATTTTCAACAGATGCTAGGGAATACCTAATGTTCTTTGCATGGCAATGAAAGCTTCAGTTGTCCTCATGTTGCTCACTTTGCTGCCTTTTTTTTTTTTTTTTTTTTTTTTTTTGGCAGTGAGCATGCTTGGGCCCCTCACTACTCCAGAACGGCAACTCTGTAAGACACCGTCATCCAGCTCCCTGTCCCAGAGGGTCCGGTCGACCTTCAGCAAAACCACCCCCAAGTAAGTGCCCAAGTGTTGAGATGTTGGGATGACTGGAGGTGCTTAGGGTGATCAAAGAGGACCAAAAATAAACTTTTGGACCTAGTTCTGGGAGCAGCCTGGATTTACTCTCCCTTAATCAGGGCGGTAGTACCAGTGCAAGCTTCGCAACAGTTAACAAGTGTCACCTTATTGTAGGGATGGGCATGCTTTATTTGGGACGTGGGTGTAATTTGGCTGAATTACTCCTGGGGAAAAGGGATTGTCAGCTCTTGTTATCCAAACTGATTTTTTTTTTTTTTTTTTTTTTTTTTCACTTCTCTGGAACTAGGTTTGGGAGCAAGAGCAAGCCAACAATCCAACGTGGGCATCAGGGCAACTTCTTTGCCTCTCCTATTCTGAAGTGAAGCGGACCTGGGAGTCGGCGTCATCCTAGCGTTTGCACACCAATATGCATGAGTACAATAAGCGCAAGGCCTTTCAGCTGCCCTTGGCAGCTTATTACATAAGATTTTTATTCCTTTTATCTTTCATCTTAACTGAGAATTTTAACGGGATTTCATTGTGCAATGTATTTTTATTATCTAATGTTGTGCTGAGTTTTAGCGTTGGCAAAAAAAGTAACTAGCCGGATTTGTTCAAAGGGTTAATAAAAAAAATGCTAGGGGAACTAACACTTTCCAGTTACATCTGAAATGGAACAGTCACCTCAGATAGGTTGTTTGCATACAGCAGTGACAGCCCAATGACCTCTCAAGCAGCGCGCAGGTCTCTCATTCTTGACTTGTGCTGCGGTTGCGCAGCCTGTAATCCTCAGCATGGCAGCGTTGGATTTGTCTGCTGGGCAAAAGATGTTCCATTTAATTAAACTGCAGAGGGGACTGTGACTTTTTCTGAAGAAATGTTTCCTGATAATGTGTTTGCAAGGGTAAAATTTTGTAGAAGACTGTAGATGCAAACCCAAACGATTCCTGGGTATTTTAAAGGAATGGCTAGCGCTGCTTGTACTGAGGAGGAGGGGAACGAGGATGGTTTAATAGTGTCGTGGAGACAGGGGAGAAGAGCGCTCCCGTGTTTCTAAAGATGATAAATTCACGCAGGTGCCTACATTAGATTTATTAATAAACAGAAACGCCTCCACAATTAAAGGTTCGGGTATCAATTGGAAAAGAGTTAACTACACTACACCCACCCTAACCAAAGAATACGCTCACCTTATAAAAGATGAGGAGTCTCAATCTCGAGAACGGTACGCTTGCCTTATACAGATGAGGAGTCTCAACCCCAGGGACAAAAGTCCTTAGGCAGCATCCCACCTAAGGGGGGGAGATTGAGTGCCCCTATCTGCAGAGCCAGCTGCCACGAGGTAACTCCCGCAAGAGGGCTGCCGGCACCCCATTTTAAAGTCTCAGTCGAGCTCCCTGGGGTCAATCAAGCCATATTGGCCTCTTATTGGCTGCCAGCCAACTCCCTGGGAGGGCCCCTCAGGGTGATGGGTCATTTCCGAGCCAGCCCGGGTTTCCAGAAAATTCTCTGAAATCTGCCTGGCAACTGCTGACTCACGACGGGGGGGGCGCTCCCGACCAATGGGGGAAGGATGCACCTGCCACAATCCACCCCGTGACCACAGTCATCTCGACTCTCCTTGAAGCGGTGGTACATGCACTTCTTGCCTCCAAGGTTCAAGGGGGGTGCAGTCTTGGTGAGGATTGATCACTCCAGATCATCATTCCTCGGTCAAGGCTTGGTTTACAATAGAACATAAGGCATCTTCAAAGTGCTATAAAATGTAGCACTAAGCATATATCAATACTTAACAAAATGCAAGATAGATAGATTCCTCAAACATTGAGGTATAACATTAAACCACCTCCCAAACACCAAACATATATCAACATTTCACAGAGCTAACAATATGCAAAATCACAACAACAGCTTATTAATGTATGCTGCTCTCCGCACCCCGACAGTCCCCAGAGGCTATCCAGAAGGTGGAGAGTAGTCCATTCTGTAGTATCTTCCTTCATCTTCATGTCTCCTGAAGATCTGAGACACAAACTCCTCAGTTATAGACCCTTAAAATGCTCTGTCATAACATAACCTTGCCCAGAAAAGCCAAATGTAAATCCCTTCAGCCCAACAGTTTTCATTGTGGCAACAATTGCCACCGAGTCCTTTCCATGTTAGTCTATCGAGTCCACATACGCATTCAGGACACAGGCACTACATCCATCTGCTGACCAGCCCAGCACTTCACATCCAGCTTCTTCCGGTAGTCGTAGGGGTCTTCCTTCGTTATCCTAAAAGAGAACACAGAAGGAGACCTGCCACAAATAGCACCCTTGCTTTTGAGTCTCTGCTTTCTCAAACTTGTGTATGGAAGTTTATAAAAACCCCTGCCTGATTTTGGAGCCGAGCCTCCGGAAGAGCAAACGATTGAGTTTTGCTCCAAGAGGGAAGGGGGCAGCAAGACAAACTGGTGCTGCTCTGGATCCACCCCTGACGCCCTCGCCACAGAACCCTGACCCGTAGGGCTCCGGGCTCGCTTGCTCGAGACATCCTCGACGGAAGCCACGCAGCACCATCTGCCTGATTTTTAATCCAAGACCCTCTGAACGGCGAACAATTGAGTTTTACTGCAAGAGGGAAGATGGCAGCGAGACAAACTGGTGCTGCTCTGGATCCACCTGTGATGCCCTCACTACAGAACCTTCAGTTGATGCACCCAGGTGGTGCACGGGTGCAGCTGTGCCTGTGGGGAGTGGAGGGATGGTCAGGTGTTTCCAATGGACTAATTCTGTTGTTCCCCCTCTCATGGTGCTCAGTATATAAGGGTCCCTGGGAAGAGCCCCGGAGACTCTTTGGTTTCTGCTGTGCTGGGGGGGTTGCTGTGGGCTTTTCCTTGCCTCAGCCATGCAGTTGGGGTTGCTGCCACATTTTCCCTTGCTGCAGAGGTGCCCTGCACAACAGGACGGGTTGTGTTTCTCTTCGACCGTACCTTGGTGGCAGCGGCACAACTACTTCTCTGTTTCTCTTGGGGTGTCCTAGGGCCATCAGCATGCTGGTCCTGCTCCATCAGAGCCTTGCTGTCCAGTAGAAGGCGATTGAGTCCCTGTGGTGTTTGTTAAGAATTTGTGGGAAAAACTTTGTCCATGTGAAGCTGCAACATTTCTCATACCATCTTTCCTGCCCTCAGAGACTGCTATGATAGATTCATCTCCATGTAATGAACTCAGGTAAGCACGCTTTTCTTTATTTAATGCTCATACTAATACTACTAAGAATGAGCTCGTGATGAATATGACATAAATGGTAAGGCACGTGGAGTGGCATCTCTGGCCTTGTTGACCGATATGTGGTTCAAGCTTAAATAACTGGACTCCCTTGGACCAATGTAGGTAGAGGGAATCCCTCGCATTCCTCCCAAAGCGAGGGCCTGATGGAAACTTACTAGCTACAAGGCTTTTAAGAAGCAGCCGCAATGAACTGTGAGATGGTTCTGTACACACATTGTAATGCTTTGAGCGGGACTCATCTCCGAGAACGGAATGCAAGGCTGCCACGAGACAGACGGGCACAGGGTGCCTCAAGACTGCCGACCTTGCTTATCGGCAGGAACCGGGGAGTCGGGTGATAATTCACCAGAAGAACGTGGTGGTGAAGGGGAGGATTACGTAGATGAGCAGCAGATAACTGAGGCCCACCCAGAGCCTGTAGTGCGCATGCGGGAGCAGGCGGTACCCTGCGGTAATGAGTTCTCAGAAAATAGGGAGTCTGTTAGTAATTTCTCAGAAATATGGGGAATGTGCGTGTATACCCCGCTTCTGAACTATGCCTCTGACGGCCTACGGCAGGTACATTGTGCGGCGCGATCCCTCGTGCGTCCAGGGCTCCGATAAAGGCCACCTGCTCCATAGTCACCGTGAGCATCGAGTCCCGATTTCGGCTTTCCACGGCATCTGTTCGGCACCGCAGCCGGGACCCGTTCAGCTCGGCTGCAGGGCTTGCGGAGAACAGGACGGCCTTCGGTACCCCCGGGATTTTACGAAGGGCCTCCTCGCCTCGATCGGCTCACTCTGGGAGCAGGCAAGGACCATCTGAAGGGAAAAGGTATTCTTTAAAATTTTCTATTGTGGAACTTCTGGGAATGTCTGGGTTCCTGTTCTGGAACTGTGTGCGCGAGCTCTGGGATCTGGGCCCGGTCGTAAGGGGGGTCCCTGTAAGTCGTAGGAGGCATCCTCCGCGGGGTGCCGTAGAGCAGGCTGCCGGTGCCTGAGGGTATCCAACAGGCATTTATTTTGCTGGTATGGACACGGGTTGGGCTACGTACCTCTGCAATAACGTGCTTTGTGGCGCTATTGAACTGGGGTGTGTTGAAAAGGAACCGTTTGTGGAAAAGCGGTTGGGATTTGACGCTTGTGCGGGTGGACCGAGCGACTGAGACGCAGCACAGCCGCGAAGCGAGTGCGGAGTTCCGATCCGCGGTTCCGTTACCCCGCGAGGGGTGCAGTCGGAGACGGACAAAGCAATTGTCTTGTCCTAGAACCTTTGTGCTGATTTGGGTCCAATGGGGCATTGTTATTTGTGCAACTATGTAATATCTGTAGGAACACAGCTCAAGGTGATAAATAAGAGAAATCTGGGAAGCAGGGTTAAGGGACCAGCTTACCAAATCCGCCCGTAGAGCTCTGGAGATGGGGGTTACGGTAAGATTCTTTCAGGTAACCCACTAGAAGCGCACCGTACCGGGCGCTATCGACCGCCCTCGCTGCAATTGAGACGAGAGAGCGAGCCGTTAGGATCCAGTACGCTCGAGCAAAGAAAGCTCTAGATAAGCGGTCCACCCCAGAGCCCATGGGACCTTTAAGGTTAAACGTACAGACACCTTAGGATGATGCCATTCCGCATTATGTTTGCGATTACAGTCGCGAATATCTTCGACGCTCGCTACGAACACGTTCGCTACGGGATAATGCAAACATTCGTAAACCCTACAGATGCGAGGGATCTCCGAGTGCGTGTAACCTCATATAGATTTCCCGGAAGTTCAGGCGGTTGGAATTGTTCTTTTAATATCCCGTTTAGAAAGGGTTGTTCACAACTTGCTAACTCCAGCAAGAGACTTCAATTTAAAATACCATTATAAGGAATTCCACCTTTTTTAGCTGGAACAGATGTTTTAAAAGTATCCCGTAGTTTTGAACCTCGGCTAATCATTTCTTCAGGCGTGTCTCGCAGCCAGCGATCGCAAACATTTTGGTGACCTTATCGGAAACGTTCAGCTGGACCACAGACACTAGTAGCAGTCTCCACGTTCAGATAAATTTGTTACCCACAGCGGTTTTACAGACCGGTGTCAGAGTTATTAACTGCGAAAGGAGGAGGAGGAGCGTGTGCAGTCATCTATCGAAGCTCATGTACATATGTAGATATAAGCAGGTGAATTGAAAATGAGTTAGAGACTGTATTGGAAAGCACCAAAAGCCTTAATGAGGTAACTAAAAGTACTAATTCCTGGGAATTTGAGGGGTAGAGACATCACGCCTCCCGACTGTCACGCCGCTTCAGCAACTCTAGGGGTTTTTGGTCACGGTGGGGCTCGCGGTAGCATTAACACTTACGGTAGTACCACGCTCCTCCCATTTTCAACTTTATTGTCGTAATTATTTCTCTTTCTGGTTATACCCTACTGTCGAGTAAAGTGGTACAGATCCTCATCACAGGTGTTGTTAATAAAGGTCACACATCCAGCAGTCCATTCAAGTCACTAGTGACATTCTACTTGTCCCATCTGTGAAGGTTTTTCTGACATCTGGGGCCAAAAGTCCTATAAATGCAGGTACTAGGTGCAAGGCATCCCCATCCTTATCGGGATTTGTTTGTATTTTGGCAGCTGACTGTAATTGCTGATGACAAATGACCCTTTACTGTGAAAAGAGGGTTATGGGAAAACTAGCAGATGATTGCATCTAAGCAAAGACAAAGCTATTGAGTAATTACCTAGATAGTTAGCTATTCCTTAACAGTTGTCAAGCGTTGTAGAAACCCATGCAAGCAGTTAAAGAGCAAGTTGATACCAGCACTGCAGGTCGGATGAAAGCCAAAAGACATAGTCTGTGCGAGAGCCAAAGGTGAAAAGTACACCGTGAAGAAGACTACGAGTCTTCGTTCCCACAACTCTCAACGACCACCACCAGGAGTCACCGTGCAAGCGCACTCGGAAAGAATTTACGTAAATGCTGCAGTAGAATTAATTTTAATACAAAACGGGACAGGTTCTGCGTACGTATAGCCGTATTTCTGCCTGTCGGCTGTCTACAGACGAGATTTTTGAGCACGTTGCATCCCAGGCACGTCTTAACCTATGCTCTTATCCCAGGTTTTCCATTAAGAGGTAGCGAACCAAAGAACCTCACCTCTAGATTGTATCTTTCCTCACTTAATCTTCAAATCAGTTTCTCCAAATGAGGTCTCCTCTTATTAACTTGTCCTTGTTTCCCATACCCCCAAGAGAACAATTCGTTGCCATTACCTTTTATTTGCATTTACTGCAAGTACGAAGATTACGTGTGGCCAACTAAAAGACGTTATCCTCATGCAGCACATCGTCGATCGTAAACTCAATGAAGTAATGACTCGTATAGGTTTGTAAGATAAGTTTTTACTATCTGTGTATATTTTAAAAAAGAGATAGTTTTTATTTCCTACCTGGTCTCGCGGCTCTCGCCGTCGGTCGGTTTAGAGCAGAAAAGCAGGTATTCTCAGGTTTAGCGATATCTCTCTCTCCAGACCCACGCTTTCCTTCCAAGCACAGATAAAGACTAAACAGGGGGAGCCGCTCCTCCGGCTGCTTTTATGTCTCCCGGAGGTTCGCTCCACCCCTTTTGCAGGGCATTGTGGGACAGATGGAGGGGCGTGGCCTGTGGTATAAGAGCCTCACCCTCTGCCAAGCTCAGTCGTTCTGCTCTGGGGATCCTCACAGTGAAGATCTCTCTTCTCACCAGTCACTGGTTTTCAGTCACTGGCTTTTGGGAGCAGAGGTTCTCTTTTGAAGGCAGAGCCGAGAACCAGTTCACGTAAAGGCGGTTTTGAGCAACCGAGGGGTCAGGAAGGGTCCCGGGTCATTCAGCGTGGCATTTACTATAGCGTTTCTGTTTTTTGTTTCTTTGCAGATGATGAAGAGGAAGGCGTTGACCGCAGTTAAGTCTCATATCTCTCTTCTCTTTTATTTTCTGATTATTTCTTTTCTACTTTCAATTCTCTAACTTGTTTTTTTCCGCTTGGCAGTTCTTTTTTATTGTGTCATACTTTTCTCTGTGTGTTACCTTTTTCTTTTATTTATGTGTCTTTTTTTAGTCTTATGCCTTTCTTACCACATTTTACTGTTTTTCTGGGTTTAAGCTGCTTCCGGAGTCCTATCCCTTTTCTGTCATTTGGTTTTTTTTTCTCAACTTCCTAGTTTCTTCAGTAGGTTTTCCACTACGGTTCGGCCGCACCTTTGGCAAGCGACAGCTTTGTGGAGAGAGACGTGGACGTCTGGAGAGGTCGAGGGGTACCTTTAAAGGCAGAGTTTTGGGAACGGGTCAGGTAAAACTGATGCAGAAGGTGCCGAAATAGTCCACCGACCCGGCGCACGGGTAAATGGGTTCAGCGACTGTCTTCACATTTGCAGGTCACGCACGAGGACATCCACGGATGGAGCTGAGCTGGGCACGGCTTTTTTGAAGCGTGGAGTAGAATCCACGTCTTTCAGAGTCAAATTGCGGCAAAGTCTCTCGGCAGGGGTCGGTATTTGTGGGAAAGGGCTTTCAAGTTGGTGTATCAGATGGGCCTCTTGAGGCAAAGCCCTTTTTGGAGGGGGAGGAGGGAGAGGTTTAGTCCTCAGGAGGATGTTAACATGTCCCGGGCAGGACGGTTCCAGCCCGTGTCGTCACGTCTGTGTTGTGTGTGTCTTTTCTGTCATCCCTGTGCGGTAGCTCGCAACATGCTATTCCCTGCTCAAAATCGAGCAGCCGGGCAGGCGTCCGGAGCGACGATCGTCACGGGCGTTACGCCGATCGGGCGTCTTTTTTGTCTCGTCCCGAGCCTGAAGATATTTCTTGATGTCTCTTTTGTCCAATCTCTAGCTCGAAGAAGGATCCGTCTCTTGCTTTGGAGGTTACCGGGCAGTTCTTTCAAATCCAAGCCCTGGGCTACGTCGGCGGCTCGTCTCTGTTGCCGTCTGTTTAGATGGCCGCCACCTTCTTGCCCGTGTCCTCAAGCGGTGAGGTCTTGAAGGTCTTGTTTTGGTCTTGAAGGTCTTGTTTTTAGAGCACCTTCTTGCAATGAGTCACTGTGTCCGGCTCGGTTCAGAGGAGGTCCCGGGGCCCCGTAGGTCCTCTCGCTCGATCATCTTTGCGTATCGGGAGCCCTTCTCGCCGAGAGTTTTCTCTCGCCATAGGGATGTGTTCTATGTCCTGTGTGAGTGTGGTTTTGGCTCGGAGCCGCTCTGCCCGGGACACGGGGTCAGGCATAGGCGGGATAGCCGTGGGGGGCCACAGGGTCGGTCCGGCTCGGTACGGTCCCGATCCGCAAGCGGGTAACTTCTCGAACCCCGGTTTTTCAGATACGGCGGGACCAGACGCACGCCGAAGAGCGGCCGAGGAGGCGAACGGAGGGCCGTCGGCAGGTGGGTCGGCGCCTCGTGTCGCAGGGGACGTGCGACTGGTGGCTTTGACTACGTTTCAGGATGCGGTTTGTTTTTTCCCCATGTTTTGCAGGTGAGGGGAGCCGAAGTGAGAGACACCTCATCACTGACTCAGACTCTGGCCAGGTGAGCCTCGACCGGTCGGCCCGAGCGGCAGTTGTTTCTCGGATGTTTTGTTTTTGGGGATCTTCAAGGTCTGCCTTGTTTGTGTGTTGCAGGCGGTGCCCGAGACCCGGGCGGGCGGCTCACGAGGACCCAGGCGTGCCGGGGGCCCGTCTCAGGTAAAGGAGCGGGAGAGGCATAGCTCTGGGCAGGCTGCTGTTTCAGGCAATTTTTCAGTGTGTGCTTTTTTTTTTTTTTCCCTTTATCCCCCCCCCCCCCCCTTCCTTCAGGTCCCGCAAGCCGTCTCTGGGGGACGGAGGCCCGTGCCGAAGAGAAGTTGGACCGGGTGAGGCAGTCGCGGGCCGTGCCCGTGTGTAGGGGCGACAGCCTGTCTGGCCACAAAGCACGGCGCTTTTCCTTTTGTTTTTTTGCAGGGTCTGTGCGGGGCGGCCAGCGGAAAAGGGGCGAACCATTGTGGTGAGGTGGGTTAGTTGTGAGCACGAGACAGGGGCCGATCACTTGTTCAGAAAGATTCCCACAGTGTTCTGTCTCTATATCCCGTGTCCCCGCAACGATAGCGGCCGGCTCTGGAAGGAGCAGGTGAGCGGCGCGGCCAAAGGCCCTTTCAGTTGTGTGTGGCGACAGAGGATGTTGTCAGCCCACCTGGTCCTTTAGAGCTGCTGCTTTGTCTGTGGGTTTTTTTTTTTTTTTGCAGAGGAAGATCAGGATCGCGGTCGAGGCAGGACGGTCCAGGAGATCCGAAGCGCCGCTCGTGTCGAGGATGGAGTCGGATCTCTGTCTTGTGGAGTTAAGTTGTGGGGAAGTGTCTCAATGGGTGGGGGCAGGGTTGGTAGTTGTGGGAAGAGATAGGAGAGAGGGCTTTTGAGGCTCAGATTCCTAGGGATGGGTCCCAACAGAGGGAGCATCTTTGTTGTCTGATGGAGGTCAGCATGTCCCGGGCAGAGCAGTTCCAGCCTGTCTTGTCAGCTCCGTGTGTTGTGTGTGTGTTCTGTGTTGTTCCTGTTCCTTGAGTCTTGAAGTCGTCTTTGCTCTTCTGAGCTCATGGAGAAAGGCAGGCATCGGGAACAGAAGTTCTTGCAGGTGTTGTGCCAGTAGGGTGCCTCTTTTGTCCCATCTAACTTGAAGAAGGATCGGTCTCTTGTCTCTGAGGTTACCGGCCACTTCTTTCGGATCGTTGTTCCAGGCCGTGTCGGCGGCTCGGCTCCGTCGCCGTCTGTTTAGACGGCCCGCGTCTTTAAGCGGTGAGGTCTCGCAGCCCCGCTGGTTGCGCACGTCCGATCTTTGTGTTGACAGGCGCTTGTTGTTTTTGGAGCACCCTCTTGCAGTGAGCCACTGTGTCTGGCTCTGTTCTGAGGAGGCCCCGGGGCCCCGTAGGTCCTCTCGCTCGATCATCTTTGCGTATCGGGAGCCCCTTTTCTCACCGAGAGTTTTCTCTCGCCATAGAAATGAGTTCGGTGTCCTGTGTACGTGTGCTTTTGGCTCGGAGCCGCTCTGCCCGGGGCACGGGGTCAGGCGCAGGCGGGATAGCCACGGGAGGCCGCGGGGTCCGTCCGGCTCGATCCGGTCCCTGTCCGCAAGCGGGTAACTTCCCCTCTGTTTTTTCAGACACCGCGGCACCAGACGAACACCGAAGAGCGGCCGAGGAGGGCAGCGGAGAGTCGTCGGCAGGTGGGTCGGCTCCTCGTGTCGCAGGGGACGTGCGACTGGCGGCTATGACTACGTTTCAGGGTGGTTTTGGGTTTTTTTCCTTCTTTTGCAGGTGTGGAGAGCCGAACCGAGCGAGACATCATCACCGGCTCAGACTCTGACCAGGTGAGCCTCGACCAGTCGGCTCGAGCGGTAATTGTTTCTCGGGTGTTTTGTTTTTGGGGAGCTTCAAAGTCTCCCTTGTGTGTGTGTTGCAGGCGGTGCCCGAGACCCGGGCCGGCAGCTCACGAGGACCCAGGCGGGCCGGGGGACCTTCTCAGGTAAAGGAGCGGGAGAGGCCTAGCTCTGGGCAGGCTGATGTTCCAGGCAGTTGTTCAGCGTGTGGTTTTTTTTTTTTCTTTATCCCCCCACCCCCCAGGTCCCGCAAGCCGTCTCTGGGGGACGGAGGCCCGTGCCGAAGAGAAGTCGGACCAGGTGAGGCAGTTGCGAGCCGTGCCCGTGTGTAGGGGCAACAACCTGTCTGGCCCCAGAGCGCAGCCCTTTTCCTTTTCTTTTTCTGCAGGGTCTTTGTGGGGCAGCCAGCGGACAAGGAGCGAGCCATTCTGGTGAGGTGAGTTAGTTGTGAGCACGAGACAGGGGCCGATCACTTGTTCAGAAGGATTCCCACGGTGTTCTGTCTCTATATCGTAGGTGTCCCCGCAACGATGGCGGCCGTCTCTGGAAGGAGCAGGCGAGCGACGAGACCGGAGCCCCTTTGATCGGCGTGTGGCGGCAGAGAATGCCTTTGGCCAGCCTGGTCCTTGTGAGATGGTCCCGTTTGTCTTTTTTTTTTGCTTGTTTCTTTTTCTTTGCAGAGGAAGATCAGGATTGCGGTCAAGGCAGGACGGTCCGGGAGATCCGAAGAGCCGCTCGTGTCGAGGACGGAGTCGGATCTCTGTCTTGTGCAGTTAAGTTGTGGGGAAGTGTCTCAATGGGTGGGGGCAGAGTTGGCAGTTGTGGGAAGGGGTTGTAAAGGTAGCATAGGTGAGAGAGACTTTGAGGCTCAGATTCTTCAGGGCGGGGTCCAACAGAGGGAGCGGGTACTCTGATTAACGTTAGCATGTCCCGGGCAGGGCGGTTCCAGCCTGTCTTGTCAGCTCAGTGTCTCTTGTGTGTCTTCTGTGTCGTCCCCGTCCCTCGTGTCTCAAAGTCATCATCACTCTACCGAGCTCAAGGAGCTCGGCGGGCTTAGGGAACGCGAGTTCCGACCGGCATCGCGCTCATCAGGCGCCTCTTTCACCGTGTCGCAAGCTTGGAAAAACGATCGGTCTCTTGTCTCGGAGGTTACCGGGCAGTCCTTTTGCATCGTTCTTCTGGTCCGCGACAGCGGGTCGGCTCAATCCCCATCTGTTTTGATGTCCGGCGCCTTCTTGCCCACATCCTTTAGTGCTTAGGTCTTGAAGCCTTCCAGCTTGCCACTAATAAAGATCCATTCTTTTCATAGCAACTTCTTGTACCTGGGTCTCGCAAATGCGTCTTTACCAGGCGGCCACAGGGCCGCCTCGGGCGGACACGTCACCGCTCTAGGTCATCTCGCTCATAGAGCGTTTATTCTTGCCTTTGTCGTTCTCCACAGTCTTCTCTGGCCGTCGATTTGCGCCATCCCCCGGCGTGTACGTGTTTACGTGTGTCTTTGGCTCGGAGCCGCTCTGCCCGTGGGCGTGGGGTGGGTGGACTAGGTGTAAGACTCCATGTTCACTGGCAGGTATGGCATCGTTGCATCTAAGACCTGCTTACCATAATGATATGGAGCATGTGTGTGAGCCCTTTAGACAACACGTCCTCTGTCATATATTTAGGAGTTGTGTGTGTTTCACGGGGATGTCGGGAGCCGGGGCAGGGGGCACCCACACCCGCTCCGACAGATGCGCTACGTGCCTCCCAGTTCAGCGTTCGTATGTCTTTTTTCGAGGCGAATGTGATGTGAGGTCAGCGTTCCTGATGTCAGGCCTGAGTTTCCATCAAGACCCGTGACACGATCAAAGGTAAGCGGTTGGTCTTTCTGGTTGTGTTTTGCCTGGTTTGTGTGTGGTGTGTGTTTGGGTTTGCCCGGTTTGTCCGCTTTGTGTTTGGGCTCGCCCGGTTTGTGTTTGGTTTGTGTTTGGTCTTGCCTGGTTTGCCTGGTGTGTGTTTCGGTTTGTGATTGGTGTGTGTTTCGGTTTGCCTGGTTTGTGTTTCGGTTTGTGTTTGGTGTGTGTTTGGGCTTGCCTGGTTTGTCTGCTTTGTGTTTCGGCTTGTGGGTTTTTCTGAGTTGTCTGCTTTGTGTTTCGGTTTGTGGGTTTTTCTGAGTTGTGTGCTTTGTGTCTCTTTGCCTGGTTCGTGTCTGCTTTGTGTTTCGGTTTGTGGTTTTTTTCTGAACTGTCTGCTCTGTGCCTCTTTGCCTGGTTGGTGTCTGCTCTGTGCCTCTTTGCCTGGTTGGTGTCTGCTCTGTGCCTCAGTTTGTGGGTTTTTCTGAGTTGTCTGCTTTGTCTCTCTTTGCCTGGTTGGTGTCTGCTTTGTGTTTCGGTTTGTGGGTTTTTCTGAGTTGTCTGCTTTGTCTCTCGGTTTGTGGGTTTTTCTGAGTTGTCTGCTCTGTCTCTCGGTTTGTGGGTTTTTCTGAGTTGTCTGCTCTGTCTCTCGGTTTGTGGGTTTTTCTGAGTTGTCTGCTCTGTGTCTCTTTGCCTGGTTGGTGTCTGCTCTGTGTCTCTTTGCCTGGTTGGTGTCTGCTCTGTGTCTCTTTGCCTGGTTGGTGTCTGCTCTGTGTCTCTTTGCCTGGTTGGTGTCTGCTCTGTGTCTCTTTGCCTGGTTGGTGTCTGCTCTGTGTCTCTTTGCCTGGTTGGTGTCTGCTCTGTGTCTCTTTGCCTGGTTGGTGTCTGCTCTGTGTCTCTTTGCCTGGTTGGTGTCTGCTCTGTGTCTCTTTGCCTGGTTGGTGTCTGCTTTGTGTTTCGGTTTGTGGGTTTTCATCAGTTGTCTGCTCTGTGTCTCTTTGCCTGGTTGGTGTCTGCTTTGTGTTTCAGTTTGTGGGTTTTCATCAGTTGTCTGCTTTGTGTTTCGGTTTGTGGGTTTTCCTCAGTTGTCTGCTCTGTCTCTCGGTTTGCCTGGTTGGTGTCTGCTCTGTCTCTCGGTTTGCCTGGTTGGTGTCTGCTCTGTCTCTCGGTTTGCCTGGTTGGTGTCTGCTCTGTCTCTCGGTTTGCCTGGTTGGTGTCTGCTCTGTCTCTCTTTGCCTGGTTGGTGTCTGCTCTGTCTCTCTTTGCCTGGTTGGTGTCTGCTCTGTCTCTCGGTTTGCCGGTTTTTCTGAGTTGTCTGCTCTGTCTCTCGGTTTGCCGGTTTTTCTGAGTTGTCTGCTCTGTCTCTCGGTTTGCCGGTTTTTCTGAGTTGTCTGCTCTGTCTCTCGGTTTGCCGGTTTTTCCGAGTTGTCTGCTCTGTCTCTCTTTGCCTGGTTGGTGTCTGCTCTGTGTCTCGGTTTGTGGGTTTTCCTGAGTTGTCTGCTTTGTCTCTCTTTGCCTGGTTGGTGTCTGCTTTGTCTCTCTTTGCCTGGTTGGTGTCTGCTCTGTCTCTCTTTGCCTGGTTGGTGTCTGCTCTGTGTCTCGGTTTGTGGGTTTTCCTGAGGTGTCTGCTCTGTCTCTCGGTTTGCCTGGTTGGTGTCTGCCCTGTCTCTCGGTTTACCTGGTTGGTGTCTGCCCTGTCTCTCGTTTTACCTGGTTGGTGTCTGCCCTGTCTCTCGGTTTGCCTGGTTGGTGTCTGCTCTGTCTCTCGGTTTGTGGGTTTTTCTGAGTTGTCTGCTTTGTGTCTCTCTCTGCCTGGTTGGTGTCTGCTTTGTGTCTCTCTCTGCCTGGTTGGTGTCTGCTTTGTGTCTCTCTCTGCCTGGTTGGTGTCTGCTTTGTGTCTCTCTCTGCCTGGTTGGTGTCTGCTTTGTGTCTCTCTCTGCCTGGTTGGTGTCTGCTTTGTGTCTCTCTCTGCCTGGTTGGTGTCTGCTTTGTGTCTCTTTGCCTGGTTCGTGTCTGCTTTGTGTTTCGGTTTGCGGGTTTTTCTGAGTTGTCTGCTTTGTCTCTCTTTGCCTGGTTGGTGTCTGCTTTGTCTCTCTTTGCCTGGTTGGTGTCTGCTTTGTCTCTCTTTGCCTGGTTGGTGTCTGCTTTGTCTCTCTTTGCCTGGTTGGTGTCTGCTTTGTCTCTCTTTGCCTGGTTGGTGTCTGCTTTGTCTCTCTTTGCCTGGTTGGTGTCTGCTTTGTCTCTCGGTTACTGGGTTTTTCTGAGTTGTCTGCTCTGTGTCTCTCGGTTTGTGGGTTTTTCTGAGTTGTCTGCTCTGTGTCTCTCGGTTTGTGGGTTTTTCTGAGTTGTCTGCTCTGTGTCTCTCGGTTTGTGGGTTTTTCTGAGTTGTCTGCTCTGTGTCTCTTTGCCTGGTTCGTGTCTGCTTTGTGTTTCGGTTTGCGGGTTTTTCTGAGTTGTCTGCTTTGTCTCTCTTTGCCTGGTTGGTGTCTGCTTTGTCTCTCTTTGCCTGGTTGGTGTCTGCTTTGTCTCTCTTTGCCTGGTTGGTGTCTGCTGTGTCTCTCTTTGCCTGGTTGGTGTCTGCTGTGTCTCTCTTTGCCTGGTTGGTGTCTGCTGTGTCTCTCGGTTTGTGGGTTTTTCTGAGTTGTCTGCTCTGTGTCTCTCGGTTTGTGGGTTTTTCTGAGTTGTCTGCTCTGTGTCTCTTTGCCTGGTTGGTGTCTGCTCAGTGTCTCTTTGCCTGGTTGGTGTCTGCTTTGTGTTTCGGTTTGTGGGTTTTTCTGAGTTGTCTGCTCTGTGTCTCTTTGCCTGGTTCGTGTCTGCGTTGTGTTTCGGTTTGTGGGTTTTTCTGAGTTGTCTGCTTTGCCTCTCTTTGCCTGGTTGGTGTCTGCTTTGCCTCTCTTTGCCTGGTTGGTGTCTGCTTTGCCTCTCTTTGCCTGGTTGGTGTCTGCTTTGCCTCTCTTTGCCTGGTTGGTGTCTGCTTTGCCTCTCTTTGCCTGGTTGGTGTCTGCTTTGTCTCTCTTTGCCTGGTTGGTGTCTGCTTTGTCTCTCTTTGCCTGGTTGGTGTCTGCTTTGTCTCTCTTTGCCTGGTTGGTGTCTGCTTTGTCTCTCGGTTTGTGGGTTTTTCTGAGTTGTCTGCTCTGTGTCTCTCGGTTTGTGGGTTTTTCTGAGTTGTCTGCTCTGTGTCTCTTTGCCTGGTTGGTGTCTGCTCTGTGTCTCTTTGCCTGGTTGGTGTCTGCTCTGTGTCTCTTTGCCTGGTTGGTGTCTGCTCTGTGTCTCTTTGCCTGGTTGGTGTCTGCTCTGTGTTTCGGTTTGTGGGTTTTTCTGAGTTGTCTGCTTTGTGTCTCGGTTTGTGGGTTTTTCTGAGTTGTCTGCTCTGTGTGTCTTTGCCTGGTTGGTGTCTGCTTTGTGTTTCGGTTTGTGGGTTTTTCTGAGTTGTCTGCTCTGTGTCTCTTTGCCTGGTTGGTGTCTGCTCTGTGTCTCTTTGCCTGGTTGGTGTCTGCTCTGTGTCTCTTTGCCTGGTTGGTGTCTGCTCTGTGTCTCTTTGCCTGGTTGGTGTCTGCTCTGTGTCTCTTTGCCTGGTTGGTGTCTGCTCTGTGTCTCTTTGCCTGGTTGGTGTCTGCTCTGTGTCTCTTTGCCTGGTTGGTGTCTGCTCTGTGTCTCTTTGCCTGGTTGGTGTCTGCTCTGTGTCTCTTTGCCTGGTTGGTGTCTGCTCTGTGTCTCTTTGCCTGGTTGGTGTCTGCTCTGTGTCTCTTTGCCTGGTTGGTGTCTGCTCTGTGTCTCTTTGCCTGGTTGGTGTCTGCTCTGTGTCTCTTTGCCTGGTTGGTGTCTGCTCTGTGTCTCTTTGCCTGGTTGGTGTCTGCTCTGTGTCTCTTAGCCTGGTTGGTGTCTGCTCTGTGTTTCGGTTTGTGGGTTTTTCTGAGTTGTCTGCTTTGTCTCTCTTTGCCTGGTTGGTGTCTGCTTTGTCTCTCTTTGCATGGTTGGTGTCTGCTCTGTCTCTCGGTTTGCCTGGTTGGTGTCTGCTCTGTGTCTCTTTGCCTGGTTGGTGTCTGCTTTGTGTTTCGGTTTGTGGGTTTTTCTGAGTTGTCTGCTCTGTGTCTCTTTGCCTGGTTGGTGTCTGCGTTGTGTTTCGGTTTGTGGGTTTTTCTGAGTTGTCTGCTTTGTCTCTCTTTGCCTGGTTGGTGTCTGCTTTGTCTCTCTTTGCCTGGTTGGTGTCTGCTTTGTCTCTCTTTGCCTGGTTGGTGTCTGCTTTGTGTTTCGGTTTGTGGGTTTTTCTGAGTTGTCTGCTCTGTGTCTCTTTGCCTGGTTGGTGTCTGCTCTGTGTCTCTTTGCCTGGTTCGTGTCTGCTTTGTGTTTTGGTTTGTGGATTTTCATCAGTTGTCTGCTCTGTGTCTCTTTGCCTGGTTCGTGTGTGCTTTGTGTTTCGGTTTGTGGGTTTTTCTGAGTTGTCTGCTCTGTGTCTCTTTGCCTGGTTGGTGTCTGCTCTGTCTCTTGGTTTGCCTGGTTGGTGTCTGCTCTGTCTCTTGGTTTGCCTGGTTGGTGTCTGCTCTGTCTCTCGGTTTGCCTGGTTGGTGTCTGCTCTGTGTCTCTTTGCCTGGTTGGTGTCTGCTCTGTGTCTTGGTTTGTGGGTTTTCCTCAGTTGTCTGCTCTGTGTTTCTTTGCCTGGTTCGTGTCTGCTCTTTGTCTCGGTTTGTGGGTTTTCCTCAGGTGTCTGCTTTGTCTCTCGGTTTGCCTGGTTGGTGTCTGCTTTGTCTCTCGGTTTGCCTGGTTGGTGTCTGCTTTGTCTCTCGGTTTGCCTGGTTGGTGTCTGCTTTGTCTCTCGGTTTGCCTGGTTGGTGTCTGCTTTGTCTCTCGGTTTGCCTGGTTGGTGTCTGCTTTGTCTCTCGGTTTGCCTGGTTGGTGTCTGCTCTGTGTCTCGGTTTGCCTGGTTGGTGTCTGCTCTGTGTCTCGGTTTGCCTGGTTGGTGTCTGCTCTGTGTCTCGGTTTGCCTGGTTGGTGTCCGCTCTGTGTCTCGGTTTGCCTGGTTGGTGTCTGCTCTGTGTCTCTTTGCCTGGTTCGTGTCTGCTTTGTGTTTCGGTTTGTGGATTTTTCTGAGTTGTCTGCTCTGTGTCTCTTTGCCTGGTTGGTGTCTGCTTTGTGTCTCTTTGCCTGGTTGGTGTCTGCTTTGTGTCTCTTTGCCTGGCTGGTGTCTGCTTTGTGTCTCTTTGCCTGGTTGGTGTGTCGTGTGTGCTTGGGGTGCTCTAGCGTCTCGATTGCTTATGTCCAGGCGGTAGTGTAGCGTCTTGCCCACTTTGTTGTTTAGTAGTTCTACCGTGTTGTTACTGTTGACATAGGCTAGAGTCTCGCTCGTTGATGTTAACGGTGTGACGTTCGTCAGTGTCGACGCTGGTGTCGGCGGTGCCGCGCACCCTCGACGGGTCAGCATATGTGAGGTGGGGGGGTTGTTTTTCCTCGCAGGTTTTTGCTTTGCAGGTTTTTAGTTTACACTTAGAATAAAAAAAGCCCCAGTCGGGGGATTTTTTTTTTTCCCCCGACTGGGGTTTTTTTTCCCTCGGTCCCGGCCGGTCTGCGAGGCGACAGTCATCGCCTATGTTCCTATACAGGCCGTGCTGGGACCGGGGTTTTCGCCAGGCAGGTCGATTTTGGTGGCCCCCGGGAGCGATAGTTCCCGGGGAGTGTGGAGGTGTGGGGTAGCGGTAGGCTGGTGTTGGATTGTGTGTGTGTGTGTGGGGGGTTGTTTTTCCTTGCAGGTTTTTGCTTTTCAGGTTTGTAGTTTAAACTTAGAATAAAAAAAGCCCCAGTCGGGGGATTTTTTTTTTTCCCCCGACTGGGGTTTTTTTTCCCTCGGTCCCGGCCGGTCTGCGAGGCGACAGTCATCGCCTATGTTCCTATACAGGCCGTGCCGGGACCGGGGTTTTCGCCAGGCAGGTCGATTTTGGTGGCCCCCGGGAGCGATAGTTCCCGGGGAGCGTGGAGGCGTAGGGTAGCGTTAGGCTGGTGTTGCATTGTGTGTGTGTGTGTGTGGGGGGGTTTGTTTTTCCTTGCAGGTTTTTGCTTTTCAGGTTTGTAGTTTAAACTTAGAATAAAAAAAGCCCCAGTCGGGGGATTTTTTTTTTTCCCCCGACTGGGGTTTTTTTTCCCTCGGTCCCGGCCGGTCTGCGAGGCGACAGTCATCGCCTATGTTCCTATACAGGCCGTGCTGGGACCGGGGTTTTCGCCAGGCAGGTCGATTTTGGTGGCCCCCGGGAGCGATAGTTCCCGGGGAGCCTGGAGGTGTAGGGTAGCGTTAGGCTGGTGTTGGATTGTGTGTGTGTGTGTGTTGGGGGTTTGTTTTTCCTTGCAGGTTTTTGCTTTTCAGGTTTGTAGTTTAAACTTAGAATAAAAAAAGCCCCAGTCGGGGGATTTTTTTTTTTCCCCCGACTGGGGTTTTTTTTCCCTCGGTCCCGGCCGGTCTGCGAGGCGACAGTCATCGCCTATGTTCTTATATAGGCCGTGCCGGGACCGGGGTTTTCGCCAGGCAGGTCGATTTTGGTGGCCCCCGGGAGCGATCGTTCCCGGGGAGCGCGGAGGCGTAGGGTAGCGTTAGGCTGGTGTTTCATTGTGTGTGTGTGTGGGGGGGGTTTGTTTTTCCTTGCAGGTTTTTGCTTTTCAGGTTTGTAGTTTAAACTTAGAATAAAAAAAGCCCCAGTCGGGGGATTTTTTTTTTTCCCCCGACTGGGGTTTTTTTTCCCTCGGTCCCGGCCGGTCTGCGAGGCGACAGTCATCGCCTATGTTCCTATACAGGCCGTGCAGGGACCGGGGTTTTCGCCAGGCAGGTCGATTTTGGTGGCCCCCGGGAGCGATCGTTCCCGGGAATGCTGTGATAAAAGGTTGTGAGTAGGAGTGCGATGAAAATGAGATATGGTATTTCCTTGAGTAACATTTTAAATGTGTAGTTCTAGTCTCCTGTATTTCTTCAGGCTTGAGTTTGGACCGAGTGTGAGGATTTTGCTGCTGCATCAGATGCTTCAGAGAGTCCTTAAGCCAGGTAGGTTGCGGCTTCTTTTTTCAGTCAGTGTCAGACACGCTCGGAGATAAGGGCCGTGCCGGACTCGTGCGTCAGGCAGAGCCGTACCTTTGACATTTCAGACTCCGATTTGATTTTTAGGACCCGTCGGAACGCGGAGTCGAGGTCGTGTCGGACGCCGTCAGATTTCAGGCGACGCGGTACTCGGACGCAAGGTAGCGTAGAAGGACTTTAGATCGTACGCCACGGCGTTATTTTCCCTCGCGGGCCCCGTCGGACGCAACGCGATTTCGAGACCGTGTCGGACTTAACCACGTGAAGTAGCGTCGTTCGTCTTTGACCGGAGTGAGCGTCGGACCACGGACCCGGCAATCGAGCAAAGGGAGACTTTCAAGGTAGCGGCAACGTTAGACCGCAAAGTTTTCGGTGCGCGACTT